>OX621189.1:17368289-18579682 GCA_951640565.1 Petrophora chlorosata | reverse complement strand
ATTTTTTTCGCGTTGACGACAAAATTTTATAAGCCAGCGCCACTTGAGGTTATTGTAGCTTGCTATCAGTGAAATAAATTTCAGAATTAGAATAATAGTTCTGTTTATATTACCTCCTTTTACATACTTTCCAATAACTTTACCTCTTTAAAATATTAGTACAGATGTATCTATATAAATAGAATTAGATGTTCTGCAAGTAAAGTTTCCATATTGAAATTTAAAGCTTGTAAAAAAAGTAGCTCCCATTATGAACCTGATATTCCAAAAATTCCAAAAAGATTCCAAAAACCCCCATCTGATAACTCTCAGATCAGATGGTCTTGTCTGCGGTAGGCCGTCTGGGTAGGTACCACTGCTTTTCCATACTATTCTGCCGCCAAGCAGTAGTGCGCAAGCATTACTGTTATGTGGTTTGAAGGGCTTTGTAGCCAGCAAAATTACTGGGCATATCAGACAGACATGACCTGATGTCTCGGGGTGATGAGCTGAATGCAATGCAGCGCTACGCAGTACTTTTTCCGATTGAAAAGTTCTGGTGGCACGTTTTGGGTAGGCGTTGCGCTTACCATCAGGCAAATGCCTTACTCGTTTAAAAAGTTTCATAAAAAACAATTTACCTTTATAGTCATCGGAACCTTGCGGACACAAGTGTGCGTAGCTTCTACTAAATTAAAAGCATTTTTATAAATGTGTTGAAGTTCATTTTCGTTTCAAAATTAAAACTTATTCAAGGTCAAGTGTAACATTACACCTACAAACTAATATTGAGTTCAGTCCCCCAGACCTTATCTCATCCAAATCTCCATGCACTGTCCATTTAAACTACCCACAGGGTCGTTTCACGAGATGATTCCAAGGTAATAGCCCATTACAATGACGTCAGACGAAAGTTTTGACAGTTTTACTGGAACCCCAGAAATTATGGACCCGTATTATCTCTGGCGCAGGAATTTTAAGGATTATACTTCCTTATGCGGGGAATTTTAATTGAATTTTGTGTGGGCTAATTTTAGTGCACTTTGAATTTGTTTAATAGA
Source organism: Petrophora chlorosata (assembly GCA_951640565.1). Classification (NCBI taxonomy): domain Eukaryota; kingdom Metazoa; phylum Arthropoda; class Insecta; order Lepidoptera; family Geometridae; genus Petrophora; species Petrophora chlorosata. Next base: position 18,578,642 of record OX621189.1, on the reverse strand, counting down.
CGGAATTCTGAACTTCCTGTGTGCGTTGTGACCACTTGCCGGTTTGCAAAAACAGCTGGGTCATTCCTTGACAAGAGCATATTTGCAAAAAAGGCACAAAATAGTCAGCTAGGCGAGCGTCTGTATCATTTTCACCTCTGCCTGCCATAGTGTTGTGATATTGGTCAAAACAATTGTATTTACGGAAAATATACAAAAGGTCCAGACTCCATCGGACTCTTTAACTCATTGAACACCATCGACATCTTGAGCATGTTAAATTGTAATGACGTTAAAAAAACCTAAATAAAGTGTTAAGACTACTTTACAGAGCTACTATAGCGCCATCGCACTTGATTCAATTGAAACATGTGAATCTAAACAAAAGCAGTAAAAATGTTCCAGCAAAATCACAACTGAAAAACTTTAAGCATTCAGACAAAACCCGCCCATCTCGGCTTGTTGAAAACCGCAAAAGTAACCGGAAACCACAAAAGAACTGTAATCCTGCCAATCCTTCCGTATTTACACCAAGCTAGTGTAAAAACTAAAAAACCACAGTCGGAGAGATAGATTTTAGTCTTTGTTTAAGAACAGGATCTTATGAAAGACATAGGAACTACAAAATCTATCTAGTCTAATTTACATGAAAGCCTTTATGAAGTAGTGGTTGAGTGAGTCAGCTTATATTTCAAACATCTTTTGGGCTCGATTTCCGTTACGGAATAAATTTTTGTGCATGGAAAAAAGCGGAAGTATTTGTTTCGTGTCTGGGTGTTGTGAGATGATGGTTTACGGAGTTCCTGGTTCCCTTCCATAGTAGTCTTCTGTTTTACATTTTATACTAATAATATTGCAGGGTGCGATTAATTTTGTCCGTGTGCATTTGGTCGTCTATATATTACGTGAAAATTCAGTTTTTATGACCGAAATCCACCCTAAAACGACTAGAAAAGGACAGGTAGGAGCCAGGGGAAAGCAAGCGGGTAGACGAGACATTGCTCGTACAAAAACAACTAAAATACTAGTAAAAAGCGTAGTTTTAGCGGAATGTTTGCTCGACCCACTTTATTAGGCTCGGCGGTTGTAGAGCTAGGAAACGGTGGACATTAGCTCATTGAGCGCAATTAATTAAGAATAACAAAACTTATTTGTTACACATATCCTGGCTTATATTTTAATATTTAAGCCAGCGTTAAAGCCACCTCTTTTAAGCTAACTGAAAATATATGAACATAGGTAATTGTTGTAACGATTCGAGATGTCACCGGGCGGTTTCTACGGAAGATAAGCGCATGGTTGTTACAACCGACATTACAAAGAAAGAACATACATTTATTCGGGACATCACACAACATCACACTGAACATTCTAGAAGCATTATGCTGAGTGGAGGCCGTATTGTGGCAATACTGAAGCAAAGTTAATTTTGTTGTTTGTAGTTTAGCGCAAAGTTAAAATGTATAATAAGTAAGTTTTCGCGTTAAGTTACATTAGGATTTATACATGTTTCTTTCTTTCTTACACAATAAACCTATAACTATTCTATTCTATTCTAAAAATTTAAGCCAGGCTACGAAAAAACTCTAGTGTCATATTATTATTAAAACTAACTCTAGCGTCACCATCAGTCACATGACGCTGTGATGTCATCGATACTCTTGCATTAAATTAATTATAACAAAAAGATTTTACAATAGAATTGTGATAATCTAAGTTGGTTTTGATTTTCCGTTTTATCCTAAAAATGTCAGGCGTACACGCGTTTCTTTCCTTTCATGTAACTAGTTCTTTGATATCACAAATTCAGTGTTAACTTTGTGGGGCAGTGGTAAATTGTTCAGACCCAAAATAAAAAAGTACTTACTTCTGTAGATACAGGAATCCAAGATTCAATTACAAGAATTACAAGAAAATATTCGGAATAATTTTATCCTAACTCCTTGACTTGTAAACAGTCCAGCTCACCAAAAAAAAGTCTAGTTAACTGCGATATAAAACGCTTCTCCTGCAACTCGCCGTTCCTCTGGCCCCACCACTATGCTTGCACCAGCGAGTTTTGCTCCGCAGCGGTTTGTTTATTTAAAACTTTTTTCCGCCAGGTGCGCTGGTCCGCTGGTTCATTCTGAAATTTGATGACGTCACCGCACTCAAACTAACTATGTGACGAATCACATTTGTAATTTACAAGGTGGTTTGGCAGCAGGGCTTTTTGAATTTAGAATTTTAAGTTGTGTCGGAACCTTTTGTTTTTTTGTAAGTATTGTATTTCACAAAATTTTCAATTCGAAACAATATGATCATTGTTGACTGTATTAATTTTGTTATAAGCAATAATGCATGTTTAGTGAGTTTATTAAACTTCTCAGGTATGCCAAATAAGTCCATCCACATATCATAGATCTAAAACCTTACATTAACAGTACGAATGACAAATCTATTCACCAGTAACCTATTTCGAACCCAAATAAAACCGTATGTTTTCCACAGAGTTGTCACTTAAGAAAAACGTTATATTTCTCTACTTCGAGCTGTCAGATTGATTTATGTCCAGGGCCCGTACCTGGGAAATAAAAAAATACTTTTTACCCGGTCCTATTGACCCACCGGTAATCAATCTTCGTTGTCGGAGTTTTTGATGCGGTAATTGTTATTTGTTTAGAGAAAACTTTAATAAAATAATAATAATATAATTTTTATTATTAAATCTCCATGATTCGCAATTGTGCGACAATTATATTGATGTTTTTTTAATTGTGTGCTTTTTGGAGGAAATTTATGACTTTATACCACCGTTCTCATTCCATTATAAGACATCCAGATCCATCCTTCCTATATGAACGAAACGTTTTGTTTCCATTTCTCATACGAACAGCCAAAGAGTGGTGCCACTCTTTGGCTTTAGCTTTCCATAAGTTCCATTTTTGACCACCAAGTCAGATGAAGTAATACATACTGGTGTCACAATAAATAAATAAAAATAGATCCTGGCCCCTTACTAAGATTTCCTGAATCTAGGGAACCAGGAACTTTAAGGACTAAAGTCTCACAATACCCAGACACGAAACAAATGCGCTTTTGTTTGTGCACAAACATTTGTCGCGTCACTGGAAGCGAACCTGCAATTATGGTTAGTTGGTTAGTTAGGCAGGTCAACCACTGCATCAAAGACGCTGCCAAGTCTGGTTAGGAATGGAATTAAAACAATTGGCACATACAAGATGAATAATGTTATGGAACTGCACATCGGGAACCCGAAGTAATGAATCGGAATCTTCTATCGGCATCACACAACATTAGGTTTAATATTTCTTATACATTTGATTTCTTTTGTTACCATTCATGCAGCCATTCGTACAGTGAGGTTATACCATTATTTCAGAAAACGATATACGGCTTGTGAAATAATATAGGTGTATGTTTATGGTATTATTATTTTTATCATGCTGCTCTTTCTCACTTGGTCCTTTGGAAGGGTTGCGCGGGGACATGAGTCCAACACGTAGAGGCCTCTTAGAGCATTTAGTTTAGATATGTAATGGGAACACTTATCGGGGACTGTCTTTTAGTGCATCAATACGAAGATGCAAGACTTATAATTATCATTGTTATACTAGCCGTTAGTGTCCCACTGCTGGGCAAAGGCCTCCCCCATTTTATCTACTTGTCCCTGTTTTGCTTCGCCCATGTTTATAATATACCTATGTAACGAAATATTGAAAATTTATAGCGAATAATAAATATGTATCTGACAGAAGCTATTTTCAGCCCGTATCCAGCACCCACCCACTGCTGGGTTTAGGCTTTCTCTCCCTCACGAAATTTGTTCCGGTCCTGTGCATTCCGCATCCACAGATTTTCTGCCCCCTTCACTATATCATCGGACCATCTGGCCGGTGGCCTGCCTACTAGTCTACGCCCGCCCCTCGGCCGTCATTCTGTAATTGCCTTAGTCCATCTACCGTCTTTTCTGCTAGCCAGATGTCTTCTAGCCAGATGATTTTGCAGCAACTAAACATACAATTATATACCTATTATTGCTATTAGTACGGTCTTTTAACTTAATTCGTCGACAGAATGAAATACAACATCCTACTTGTATTATTAAAACCAAGTTTTATAATTTTACATTTTATATTTTTCAAGCCTTCAAAACAGCACAACTGTCTTTTTCTAACCACATACCAAATAGGCTAATTATTATTCTAATGTAACCTCTATACTTATACACTGTATAGTGTATAAGTATAAAAAAAAAATTAAAAAAAATATTTATTTTTATACTTATACACTACTATCCTACTAAAATTATGTATGCGAAAGTTTGTGAGTATGGACAGATGGATGGATGGATGTTTGTTACTCAATCACAGAAAAACTACTGAGCCCTTACTCTGATTCGTAATTACGAATCTTTGTTCCGTCGGATAAAAGGGACAGAGCTATGCAACAGGCATAAGAGTGTCTCTTTAAGTCGAATGAACGAACGAAAGCAACTCAAAGTAGGCTCCCTAAACGGATTTTGATGAAATTTTGTTTGTAGGCTCTTTAGGTCCTGGAAAAGGCTACTTTTATCTCGGGAAACCGCGAGACGCAGCTAGTAATATATAAATATTATTTTTTTATTTTGAAAACCGCCTCATACCATCTCTGGATATCCACAGCGGTTCGATGCCTGAAGCATTAGCCCGTACTCCAGTGCCAGCTCGCGAGCCGGAGAGATAAGCGCACTTTATTGCTATTCGATATGTCATTTTGGTCCTTTTGGCCGCTCTTTGTAAGCGAGCGTTTTAGGCTGGTTATGTAGTGCTCGAAATACACATTCGGCTTGTTCAATCGATGCTTTCATTCGAAATTCATAAAATGATTTCGGTAAGTACCGCTCTACGAGTTATGGTGATTATGATTATTTTGGTGATCATTTATAAGCTTGGACCTAAAAGGTTCAAGTTTAAACATAACATTTTTAAGCTTATACCGAAAAAGTTCAAGCTTATAAGAAATGAAATTATTGCACAGGCACATGAAAACAATTTAAATACAATGGACGGCCTTATGGCCAAAAGTGATCTCTTCCACCTCATCCCATCAACCTTTGGATTGAGTTTGAAGTAAACATACGGTTAATATATTGTTAATAAATTATTATGGCCAAAAGTGATCTCTTCCACCTCATCCCATCAACCTTTGGATGGAGTTTGAAGTAAACATACGGTTAATATATTGTTAATAAATTATTTTCCTATAGCGCAGTTTTCAACAAACTATAATTGGGCTTTTGAGCGATAAGAGCACTAAATCTGACACTATTTGTTAAATTTTCTTTTTTAGTTTATTATGTTTATTAAGTACAATAAAAGAAATAAATTAAAATTCTATCATCAACATCATCAGCCCATCATGTTCCCAGTGCTGGGACACGGGTCTTCTGTCTTAGGGAGAGAATGGACCATAATCCAACACGCTGTGTGCGGCACTGGTGCCCAATACGGGTTGGTGGATGTCACATGTCCTTGAATTTTTCTTTCTTCAATTCTTGTCCATACCGGTTCCCTTACGATGTTTTACTTCACCGTTTTTAGAGAGAATTAAAAATAAAACAAGAAAACCTATAAACTATATATTTCATCAAAACATATTTCATCATCATCATCATCATCATCAGCCCATCACGTTCCCACTGCTGGGACACGAGCCTTCTCTCATAGAGAGAGAATGGGCCATAATCCATCACGCTGGCCCAGTGCGGTTTGGTGGATGTCACATGTCCTTGACTTTTTTTGTGCAAAATTCTTGAACATGCCGGTTTCCTCACGATGTTTTCCTTCACCGTTTTTGGAGTGAATGTTAAATCCGCATATAAATTAAGAAAGTCAGTGGTGGGGCCAGAGGGATTCGAACTCAGCTCGTCGGATCGAAAGTCGCACGTGCTCCCAACTTAGCCACACTCGCACATATTTCATATTTTGTACATATTACCGAATCGACATCGGGGAGACGGGTCTGAGCAGCCGCTCAACTGCCGTCTCTCTCTAGATCTATGTGCTCCATCTTAGGCCACATCATCGTTTTACATCAGGCGAGATAGTGGCCAAACATAGATCTATTAGGCGTAAAAAAAAAAAAAATTATTATACATATATCTTATACGTTATCAGCAGCTATCTAAATTAAGTTTTACAAATAAATGTTACGTTTTACTCAATGGATCGTTGCTAAATTATCTATTGAATTCTTTAATTAAAGGGCCCTCCAAAAAACCAAAACATTGAAAAGCAAACCTCAGCGTGACGGTAATTCTCAGCACTTTTGACGTCGAAGGCGCAGCATCCAAATTACCTCAGCAGCTCAGTTCAGTTTTTCATCATTAATCACAGCGCATAATAAAACTGATGAATCAGCGTCTGGCGATATTGTCGACCAAAAATTTTTAATTCGAAACATGACTAGGGGTTTTAGTTTGAGTTATATTTAAAGTCTGTAGTGAGCCTAATGCCTTGTTTTCAAAATAGGTACGATACAGTAATTTAATTATCGAGACCATTATCATACCACAAGGAGGCCTATGCTCAGCAGTGGGCGATAATATGCTAATGATGATGATGATGACGATCTCAATACTGAAAAAAGATCACGGATCAAGTTTCTCAGAGAAAGAGAAAGAGAGAGGGAGAAAGGGGGGAGAGGGGAGATAGAAACGATTTTATTTTTGCGTCTGATCAATGCCCTATCATAGATTGATGAGGAGAATGGTGTGATGACTGGTGCCTAGGACCTACCTAATTATGTTTTAGCTTTAACTACATTATCTACGTCATCATTACCTTTCTTTAAATAAAACCATTTTTCTTAAAAAAAATACCTATTTTATATCTAATCTAAAATAACTTATTGTTCGGTGCACACTACTCCGGAAACTCAAGCGCGAAATCTACTTAGCCTAACGAACAGTTATAACATAACCCTATGTCTTAAGGCCCCATACTAGCTATTATTGAATTTGGACCCAATCCAACAGCACATCGGTGTCAGCCAAGTGTGCCGGGAGAATTTAGTGTTGCCATGAACGTTAATATTGTTTTAATTGCTGTTCTTGGAGGCTGCTAGCTTTAAGCTCCGTTGCGTAAAAAGACGCTAAAGCCATGCAAATTTGAAATTCAAAGCGATCGGGATCGGTCTTTGAGTTACATGATTCCCCTACAGGGCTCCATCGCATCATTCTCACCGCACATGGAGTACGTAAAGAGCTAGTCTACCTGTCCTTGAAACACGGAGAAAACCCGCTGGTTCTATCTAACTACAACAGAACTGTACTACAGCCTGGGAGTCTTCAAGTCGAGAGTGGACAGATATATTCTAGGTGACCGTGTTACGTCTTATACCACATTATCGCTTACCATCAAGTGAGAAACTGGTCAAACCTTAACCCTTCCATTCCTCTAGATAGTGTGCTTCATTTTCGGCCACAGTGACGCGACATAATGCGAAATAGTGGCCAAACATTGATCTGAACGCGGTAACAAATACTAATCACTGCCGGCACATGAAGTTATAACCTGCCAATTTCACCGCTACTGCAAGTGCAGTGAACAGTTCTGTGAACAAGTACTGCATTTATTTAGCATACAGCAAGTGAGGAAATATAGCGCTCGTACCGTATCTAGCCTAGGCGATCGCAACAGATATGCTAGGTTAAGCAATGTTTGCAAGTGGTGACCACTTCGATGGGTGACCGTTTATGTGGTATTTACATCTGACCGCTACCGTGCTTCAGAAGGCACGTAAAGCCGTTGGTCCCTGTTGTTTATGTATGTCCCTGTGTTATAGTAGTTAGGCCACGTCGGAGGCCTATAAGAGGCGGTTTTAAAACCAGGATTCCCCAAATAACCTTTATAATTTTTTCTCGTGTTACTACCACGAGAAAAAAATATAAAGGTTATTATTACCTTTATATATCTGAATGTATCTACTGTATAATTGAAACTGTTCATGAAATGAAAAAAAATTTCATCGGAAAAAGTGTATGTATTTATAATCAAAACGCAACAACAAAAATAAAGCCCCTAGACTCATCGCCATGATCACAAAGCAAAATAAAAATTCACAAAAAAGAAACACAAAAACGTATAAATCAAATTACAGAAATGGCACTACAATATCGCAGACAACTATCATAAAGTAAAGAATCCCTCGTCTATTTCTAACGTCACTCCTCCCTCATCTTTTAAATTGAAGCAAAGTTACACCGTACATTTTCATTACCAACAAATTGCCACGCTGTAAATCACGAGTAATCTTTATAAAGCGTTTCATAAAAACTTCAATGACACTATCCAGTCATAAAGTTGGTGACTGACCTAAGCAATGACGTGTAATGAATTTGTTGCGAAGCGAGCACGCCAGCAGTGAGCCGACCCCCTTGCTGTACGCTACTGTCCGCCTTAGCTGTTTTAAACCAGTACATCTCCTATTTTTATTCTGTGCCAATATGAGAACTTAAGATTCGCCTTCGTGGTTATAAAGAAACATTTGATAATTATATACACACGACGTTTCGAGGCAAGTGCCGTAACGTTCAAGCTTGCTTCGAATGTTACATTACACCTCCAATAAAGGGTATATTTTATCAAATTTATATTTTATCAAAGCATTACACAGAGAATCCTCGGCTCTCTAATCATAACAAGGTCAGACACTCGCCATTTGAAAGAAACTACCAGTCTCGGATTCAATTTGCATAAGTCTAGCTTATTCTATTTTCATTTGTGAAGAAAATGTTTTTGGTTTGACGCAGACACCCCCCAGGAATGTAGCTCTATTTTATTTTATTTTACAATTTTAGGAAAACTTACATCTAGGTCTAATAACTAGGATACTTAAACATTGTACGAAACGACATTTACAAGTTTCCACATATAGGCGACAGATTATTTACAACATGGACGGAAAACAAAACAAAAAGCATGCAACTAAAGATAAACAGAACAATACAAAATAACTATTATACAATCTGTGGTCCACTTACCGATGGCTTTTTCAATCAACACTTTGATTAAAAAAATCATCGGTAAGTAGACGTTTTAATTTTCCAACAGATGTGTTTGTTATAAGAGTTATATCAGTTTTTTATAAGACCTATGTCATATAGAGCTACATTCCCCATTTATCTGAGAGCTGGAAATTCGACCAACAAAATGATCTGCCAATGATCGTCAAAGGCATTGCGCAATTCATCGCAGACACGAAACTAGTGTTATGCCGCTCAATACTGGTCTGAAGTATGGCTGATATATAGAGGTTATATTGGTAGTAAGTTTCGCGTATACTAGAGGCCGTCTGGATAGGTACCACCGATTTGCCAGTTATTCTGCCGCAGAGAAATAGTATAAGAATAAGAATAAGAATAAGAATTATTTATTTGCTAGATTACATATTGGAAGGTACATATTATTCTTAGAAATGGTGTTACAGAGTACATAAGTCATTGTAATCAGTCTGCATGCAGACGTGCAAATATTTATTTATTTATGTCACTACAATTTATAAATTCTTTAATGTCATAAAAACAATGAGACAAGAGCCAGTCACTTAAACGTTTCTTAAATTTACATCCTTCTAATAATTGAATGTCCTTTGGTAGCCTGTTATATAAATAAATACACATATTATAAGCATTATTTTTATAGATTTCTTTATGAGAAGGGGGTTGATAGACCAGGTTTACAAATTTTGCTCTTTTTTGCCGAGTTATCACTTCGCTGCGTTTTCTAAAGTACTCCGGATGGGATTTGACGAAAACACACATCTCTCTGATATACATACAAGGCAGAGGAAGGATGTTACATATCTTAAATAGAGGTCTACAGCTATCTAAGAACCATGCCTTGTTAATCACCCGGACGCAGCGCTTTTGCATTTTAAAAACTCTGTCCATGTCTACAGAGTTTCCCCAAATCATGAGGCCATAGCTTAGTAACGATGCCACGTAGCCGTGGTAGGCTGTTAATGCGGCTTCTATGGAAACTGCATGTCCGATTTTCTTCAATGCCAAAACGTAGCGCTCGAGCTTTTTACATAGTTGATCAACGTGTGCCTTCCAGTTGAGATTTTTGTCAATTGTAACTCCCAAAAAATTTACTATGTCAACTTCATCAATTTTATCACAATTATATTTAATGTCAAGTTTTAATGGAATTGTATTGTACGAATTAAATTGAACCATTTTAGTTTTATTTATATTAATATTTAAATTATTATTTTGCATCCATTGGATCGTGTCTACTAGAGCTTTATTCACTATTATCTGAGAGTCTTCCTTCTTTTCACATTTTACAACTATCGTGGTATCATCGGCAAATAAAATGCATCTATGAGGGGTAGCTGCCGGCAGATCATTTATGTATATTAGAAAAAGCAATGGGCCCAGAATACTTCCTTGAGGAACTCCTGTATTATTTGTTAGTGGAGCAGATGTAAACTTTTCTCTTGAAAGCATTCCTTCTGTGTTTGTTATTGTTTTTGTTATCTGAGTACATTGCTTCCGGTCCCTTAGATAACTAGAAATCCATTCAACTGCTTTACCTCTTATGCCATATAGTTCCAATTTCTTTATGAGTATTTGGTGATTTACGAAATCGAAGGCTTTGCTCATGTCTAAGAAGAGGGATACTACTGGGGTTCCACTGTTTATGCTCTCAGTTATAACTTTTATAAGGTTGAAACAAGCAAGCGTCGTAGAACTACCTTTACGAAAACCAAACTGTTCTTTTTGTAATATACTGTGCTTGGTCAAAAAACTATTGAGTCTAATAAGCATTGCTTTTTCTAATATTTTCGAGATAATAGGTACTATAGTTATAGGGCGATAATTATTTGGGTCTGACTTTTCACCCTTTTTATGCAATGGTTTAACAATAGCCAGCTTAAGTTGTTCTGGAAACACTCCCTCTATAAACGACAGATTTATTATATGTGCAAGTGGATAGCATATCCAAAAGGCACAAAGTTTTAATGACTTTGTGGTGATGTCGTCATATCCACTTATCTTACTATTATTTAAGGACATAATAATATTATAAGTCTCACTAGGGCTAGTCGGATTTAAGAAAATTGTATTAGTATTTATTTGATTAATATTTGATTGCGAATTATTTACTGTATTATCATTGTTTAGCGTCAAGTTTACAAAATATTTATTAAATATATTACAAATGTCAAATGCATTAGAATATGTCTTATTGCTAAATTTTATTATGTCAATGTCATTTTTATTTGCATTGTTTCTAGAAGTGGTGGCTGAAATCACATTCCAGATGGCTTTACATTTATTTTTACCGGTTTTTATACGTCTAGTGTTAGTAATTACTTGTGCATGCCTTATACATTTTTTAAAGATTTTATTATATTTAGTGTATTTGATTTTATTTAGCTTTTTATTTTTATGTACATTCCTATAATTCAGATATAAATTACGTTTGGTTTTACTTGACCGCTTTAGGCCTCTAGTTAGCCAGTTAAGACTAGCTGGTTTATTATTCCGTTTAACTTTTATAGATGGAAAGCATAGATTATAGAGAAGACATATTGTGCTATAAAAATGATCAAAAGCATCTGACAGTATGTTCGACTCAAATACTTCAGAGAAAGTAAGGGAAGATATATATTCGCAAAATTTTCTCATATTATCCTCACTATAATCGCGTCTGTGCTCAAACCAGCTAATAAGCTCTTGGCGCTTTTTTGTCTTTATCTTTAGCGATTGCGCAGTTTCATGGTCTGATAGCCCAAGGACATGTATATCTGAGCGAGCGTTGTTCATATTACTAGCAATTTGATCTATGCATGCGTTTAGCCGTGTGGGAGACTTTATATGGATTTTGAAATTGTAATTATGTAATAAATTTTGTAGTTCTTTGGTAATTAAATTTTCTTTTAAAATGTCTATGTTCCAGTCGCCACAAATAACAATCCTTTTTCGCTTAAACACATCTGTTAAGTAGTTAAGTAACTTGTCAAGTTTGTGGAGGAAGAGACCTACTTGCGACTTCTTTTGATCCGGGACTCTATATATATTAATGATAATTAGATTGAGACCAATAAGTTCAGTACCACAGCATTCAAAACAAAACAAAGTGGCCAGATTGGACGGAATGGTCAATGGCTTTGAATTTAATGTATTTTTAACTAAAATGCACGACCCTCCTCTACATTTATTTCTACAAAATGTTGAAGCTGTATTGAAATTACAAAATTTTATATTATCCTCTGCACCTTGTTTAACAAAAGTTTCGCTAAAGCATAATACATCAACATCGCTACCTTGTTTTGCCAATTCTGTTAATGCTATTTCCAACATATCGATTTTATTGCATAGACCAGCTATATTCTGGTGCAAGATAGTCAATTCTCCTTGAATCTTATTTAAATTGACATTTGTCTTATTTAATTTGTCACAATTATGATTGTCCGGTCTTATACATTTGTGAGCCTCGAAAAAACCTTAAATTTGTGCTATAATTATCGACACCATGCTCTAGATGTGACGAATTTCTTAAGTACATTGATTCATATTCAATAAAATCAATTTCAATATTCAATTTGAATGTAATGGGATCTAGGTGAAACATTCTGTGGTTTTTATGTATATACAATTCTTTAACTTTTATAAATTTACAGTTATCATAGGCTTTTAGAAGCATCTTTAGTTCATAGTTTAACTCATTTACATTTAGGTGCCGGTTTTTTGTAACATTCAATATGAATACTTTACAATTTTGAAGCTTACATAGTGCATTACACAAGTTGTCAAACAAAACATAAGGATTCCTGTCATTATTACCAACAGAGAGAATGACAACGTCATCTTTAGATACTGTCCCTACTTGGATGTGTAAGTCTCGTAGGATTTCACTTGAAGGCGCATTGGGCTTAACTATACCATGGATGTCATAGCTGTCGTTCCACTTGCCAGACCTAGTTTTTATGAGCCGCATAGACAATCCTTTCACCTGTTCATCGCCGATGATGTAAACGTTTCTTGATTTCTTAGCATTATTGGCCTTATATGTTCTCTGTTTTATACCCTGTTTTTCTGCTTGGTCTCCTTTACCTTGTTCCCGTTCAATGCCATTACTTTCCCTATCTCCGCAATTTGATCCGTTTTTGTCCACTTCCTTAGTCTTCGAAAATTTGGGGCTGTTTTCAAACGAAAAGTCTAACTTTGTTTTATTGAGACTGATTCTGCCTTTTTTTTGAGGTTTCTTGGGTGTCGACTTACAGATGTCCTTAAGTTGATTCACTTGAGTATCATACGAAGAAATGTGTTTTTTAAGACAACAATTTTCAGACAAAAGATTAGTTATCTCATTTTCGGCAATTTCCAATTTCTCAGTAAGATCCAATAGCTTCTTTTCTAAAACTTCTATCTTATTAAAATTATCTTCTTTAAGATCGGGACAGCTTCTGTTTAATTTTGAACTTCGGTTTAAAATAAGAGACAAATCCTCTACCTCTTCATCCAGTGAAAGAGCCTCGAACGAGTTTTCTGTTCTTATGTTTGCTTTGTAAGTTCTTCGAACAGTAACATTGTCTGGAGAAGAAGTTGATTGTATGTCAGATTCGATCAAGCAAGGGGCCTTTTGAGCCTTACTTAGTATCGAACTCTCTTTGGATTGAGCCTGGCTCTTTCTTTTCAAACATTCAATGCATTTCCATGCCGCTTTTTTCTCTGTGTTCATTAAGTAAAATAGCTTATCAGATCTATTTGCGCAGGAAATATGAAATGCATATTTGCAGCTAGAGCATATTAAGTATTGCCTATTTGTTATTGCACGTTTACATTTGCAGCAATTAAGAACCATTTTTAATCCTTTGGAAAAAAAATATTTGCGAAGCAAAAACAAAAAAAAGAATGCAAAAAAAATATATCTTGCAGCGGGATTTGAACTCGGGTGTTAAAGCTCGCAAATCTAACAGGCCTACGCCTAGACCGTGGTGATCTTACTCGTACGGGCGAAAATAACGAACAGTAGCAGCGGTTAGTTAAAAGAGCAGAACTCGTTTTCAAAGCCGTTCGGTGACTCGGACATTGACCTATTCACTGCACTGACACACTGCAATCCGTGACTTGTTTTAACGACATTTTTAACACATATTTTTAAAGATTTTGATGATATAATTGCACTTTATACGTTTTGTTTTGTGTCAAAATGATTATTATACTTTAGTTTATGCACTGGTGTAAGTTTACGTAGAAATATTAACTTTTTGTTCACTTTTTACATTTTTAAATACAGAGCGTTAAAATAACGTGACTGCTCACTTACGCGCTCGCGCGATCCTCCCTACATTCAGTACGCAAGCATTATTGTGTTCCGGTTTGAACGGCATTGTAGCCAGCGAAATTACTGGGGCATTTGTTTCAGGATGTCGTGTCGCGCTGTTTGCAAAACAAAGTTCTTGGTGATGCTGTAACTGTTATGCGCAGGCAAATTGCTTACCATTAGGCGAACTGTTACACCCACACAATGTAGACATATGTGCTGACGCTTTCTCCGAACCCTTCTTATTCTTCAAATGCTATGTCAGCGGTCTCTCACCTCCCATACTGCCGGACCACCGGCGGGTAGTTCATCTCCACCTTCCATCCGCGACACACGTCTTTCACCACCACCAGTCTTTTACCGAATTTCCCTAACAAATAAGTAATAATTCAAGGTTAAGTGATTAAATCCTTTAAAATTGAAATATAACCTTTTTTTTTAAAAACGCCTTCCCAATTGGCGGTATAACATTTGGTGGCAGCGGTGGGATCCCGGGAAACTTTCCGTAATTCTCGGGGTCGCCTTCAAATCGGTAAAAGTTATCCAGTGAAAACAAAACCAGTGTTGTGCGGGTAATTCCTTAATAATAAGGAATCACGGGGGTGAACTCACTATTCACCCAAATTCCGCTTGGTCAATTCTGGCCGAGCCGTGGAGGCTGCCGTTGTACAAGAACCTTAGGGTTCTGCACCTTGAGGGGTGCCTTGGTGCTGCGGAAAGCGCCACTCCGGGTCTGTTCCTGTAGTGGAGAATCATCACTTCATCCGACTGTGAACACAGTCACCATATCCTTTTAAAATAAAAATGTACTCCGTGTTCTTCATCATCCAGTAAGTGAATTTCTATGCTTGCTAAATTCGTGAATTACCTAAAAGTGCCTAAAAAGTGAATCGAGTCAGTGAAGTGTTCTATTTTTAAAAATCTTTGCGAATGTTTTTGAAGACTTTAAATTCCACTCTTTAGTTCTTATTCATTTATAAAATATCAAATCTATTTTTAGACTTGATGTGACCTTTGACCGTGTTTATAATATCATATCGTTATCATCCGCCGTGTATCGTGCAACAAAGTAACATAGAATTTAAAGCACTCTATACACGGACAAGCTTTTGCTTACTTTATTTAGAAAATGACCGATAAATCTAGTAAAAAGGACAGCAAGGTGGATTTATCACTGGAAGAAATTCCGTTGAGCTTTTTGATTAAATTTGTCAAACCCTTTGATGGGTCCAGGGAAAAACTTAACCCTTTTATCAACAACTGCCAGAATGCATTCACCTTGGCGGCCACACCTAATCATGAAGAACTTTTATTGAGATATATCTTAAGTCAGTTAGAAGGTAAAGCTGAAAGTGCGTGCTCCATCAAGGAATTTGATAATTGGATTAGCCTAAAAGAATTTTTGAAAGCCCAATTCGGGGAACGGAAGCACTATGCCCACCTTCTATCGGACTTACAATCGTGTAAACAGGGTAATACCGAGTCTGTAAACGAGTACGGATTGAGGGTCGAGACCTGCCTCTCGCAATTACACACAGAAATAAATAATTCTAATTATAAAAAATCCGAACTTGTTGGCCGACATGCTGGTATTGCGGATCTTGCCCTCCACACGTTTACAATTGGCCTACTTCCTCGTCTATCGAGTTTTGTGAGATGCAGGGACCCGACAACCCTGAATGACGCCATAAATCTTGCGGTTTCTGAAGAGAAGATTCAGAATATTCTTTATCAAAACAATAAAACGCCGAAATCGACCGGGGCCGCCGTTCGCCCTGGTCCACAACCAAATAATAACAATTCAAAGTCCTCTTTTTGCCGTTATTGCAAAAAGATCGGACATACAATCGACAAATGTCAATTACGTGATTTTAATAACCGGAAATATAATAACGCACCACACACGTCTTCTCCGTCACAGCAACAAATTAATCAAAGGCCGTTTCAGCCTAACGCCGCACCGCGCATTAATTTCGTAAATCCAGAGACATCAGAACTTCCTGATGTTTCTTCACCTGATAACCAATTCGTTGATGTAGAAAATTTAAACGAATAAACGTCCCGCCTAAGTGTCGTGCGGGGCTAAAATTTTCGAAAACCGACACTACACGACTGGGTAACCAACCCCAAACCGGAAGTGCCTTCTTACCCTTGGAGTCTTATGACGATCATGTCAACTCTTGTGATCCTAGCATGCTTGCTATCCACGGTGTCCCTGAAACAGAAAAAAATAATGAACACATTTATGAAATTACAGAAAATACATTAAAAAGGTACTTACCTCATATTGACGTTCAAACATCAGTATCAGCGAAACCTCTAACGTTCTTAGTTGACACGGGGGCCGCTGTAAGCATAATAAAATTATCATCAATTGACAAAATGCCTGATGTTACAAATCATACAATTCGAATCAAGGGCATCGACTCAAACAAAGGGAGTTGCATTTCAACATTAGGTCATATACCTATATCGTTTTTATCTGAGGATAAAACCACATCACATCATTTTCATGTGATTCCTAATTTAGACTTGCCTTTTCACGGCATCATAGGCAACGACTTATTCAGCAAACAAAGTGGTAATATTGATTACACGACTAATACCTTGAAGTTAAATAATATGAAATTCCATCTTTTGTTTAATGAACCCGTGTACACCATTCTGCCGAGAACCGAAACGGTAGTTGAATGTACAGTTTCGAATCCTGAGTTACGTGAAGGCCTCATAATCGAACAAAATCCAGTAGAGTCACTACTTATTGCCAATTGCATAGTCCAAGTTAAATCGAATTGTCGAGTGAATATTTCGGTTGTAAATACATCCGAACATCCAGTCACATTTAATTCAAATCTTAAATTGACTTTAACTCCACTCGACGATAGTAATTTACAAATGTATGACGTAAACATAATATCTCACACAAATCAATTCCAAACATCTTCTCGTACTAAAGAAGTCCTAGAACTACTGCGCGTATCTCACCTAAACCAGGAAGAAACCACTTCCTTACACGAAGTATGTTCAGATTATTCGGACATATTTTATCTTCCAGGTGATAAGTTATCCTGCACTGACGCAATCCAACACGAAATCAAAACGACTTCAACAACACCCATTCATACAAAAACTTATCGTTTTCCAGAATGTCACAAAAAGGAAGTAGAGTCTCAAGTCAATAAAATGTTAGACCAAGACATTATTCGACCTTCAATGTCTCCTTGGTCATCTCCCATATGGATAGTTCCAAAGAAAATCGATTCCTCTGGTCAGAAAAAGTGGCGTGTAGTTATAGACTACCGTAAACTAAATGATATCACCATCGGTGAAGTTTACCCAATTCCACAGATCAACGAAATCCTTGACCAGTTGGGTAATAGCAAGTACTTTAGTACTTTAGATCTTGCTTCTGGATTTCACCAAATTAAGGTTTCTGATTCCGAGAAAACAGCATTAAGTGTGCCTCAAGGCCACTACGAATTCACTAGGATGCCTTTCGGGCTCAAAAATGCCCCTTCGACCTTTCAACGGTTGATGAATACCACTTTATCTGGATTACAAGGTATACAATGCTTTGTATATTTAGACGATATTGTCTTATTCTCGTCTGATCTCCCTCTTCACGTCCAAAAACTGACGCAAGTTTTCCAAAGGTTGAGAGTTCAACCTAAAACTCCAACCGGACAAATGTGAATTTCTCCGGAAGGAAGTCGCATATCTCGGTCATATCATAAGTGACCAAGGCGTTAAGCCAAATCCTGAGAAGATTAAGGCTGTAGAAGAATTTCCAACCCCAACATGTTCAAAGGACATTAAATCTTTCCTTGGACTCGCATCTTATTATCGACGCTTCATCCCAGACTTCTCGAAATACGCGAAGCCTCTAACAAATCTCCTAAAAAAGGATATTCCATTTATTTGGACAAATAGCCAACAACTAGGGTTTGAACATTTAAAGGAAAAACTAATAACGGCTCCATTATTAATATATCCAGATTTTTCCAAGCCATTTGTATTAACTTGCGATGCGTCCAATTATGCCGTATCAGCTATCCTCTCTCAAGGCGATATTGGTAAAGATCGCCCAATCGCATACGCCTCCCGCACTCTCAATAAAGCTGAGACCAATTACAGCGTCACTGAAAAAGAGTGTCTCGCTATTGTATTTGGAACCAAAGCTTTCCGTCCTTACCTTTTTGGTCGCCGCTTTAAAATCGTTACGGATCACAAGCCATTAAGTTGGTTATTCAATTGCAAAGATCCTGGATCTAGATTGGTAAGGTGGCGGCTGAAATTAGAGGAATACGATTACGAAATTCAGTACAAAAAAGGAAAAACCAACTGTAATGCAGATGCCCTCTCTCGTTATCCTGTAAATCCTATTCAGGAACCGAATCCTGAATCAATCTTTATTGACCCTAATCCTGAAAATGGAAATACTCACCAGAGTCCCCAAGTTGATCCTCTCGCTGATGTAGCAGCACCTGAAACAGAAAATCCATTAAATTTAAATCCTGAAGATGACTTAATCGATCTTGGTCCTTTAGATGACATCAGTCCGTTTGACAATCAAATGCCAGACTTTAGTCCCCTTCCAATGCCAACCGATGATGTGTCGGACCATAATCCCACAACATCGACGTCAAACGTCGATAGACCCAATGATGACTACACAACATTCATGAAATCTATGTCCCAAAACACTACTTATAGCACTAATATAAAAGAACACAATGAAAATCTCTTAAAAAGTCCTTGCAAAATTATATTGATTCCTGCATCCATCGATTTAGATCATTCAAATCCATATGTTGAAGAAGTATTGGGAAACATGCAGAATCCCGATGACTTTATGTACAGTGAAAAAGAATTACACTCCTTCAAGAAAATCGAAAGTAATGATCACATTTACTATATCCTTTTTATAAAGGTTCATCATTTTGATGATTATTCGTATAAAGAATTATTTGACACCCTTAAAAAAGCTAGAGACGATATCCAAATTCAGGAAAACGTCTCGGAAATAGCAATCTCAGATTTTAAAGATCCCTTCAAAAAATTGTCGTTCATCAAAGTTCACAACATTATTACTTACCTGTTCCATGATAGTAATATATCAGTTAACATATACCATAATACAATAATTTACCCAACGCTAAGCGAAATACCAAAAATCCTAAAAGAAAATCACGACATTCCTGTGGCTGGCCATTTGGGCTCATCACGTATGTTGTCAAGAATCAAAGAAAGATTCTATTGGAAGAATATGCGCAGCGATGTAGAAAACTACGTTAAAAAATGTCCTCAATGTCAAACTAACAAAGCCTTAAGGCAGACCAACCGCGCTCCGATGCAGATCACTAGTACTTCCACCCAACCTTTTGAGCGAATCGCGCTAGATATTGTCGGACCTTTGCCGGAAGCCGGAGCTGCAAAACTCAGATTTATCCTAACAATACAGGATGATTTAACAAAGTTCTCCCTTGCATATCCTATTACAAATGCCACGGCTGAAGAATCTTGTGAGTGTTTAGTGCACTTTGTTTCAGTCTTTGGTATCCCGAAGTCTATATTAACTGACCAAGGTACTAACTTTACTGCAGAATTATTTAAACAAACATGTGCTTTTCTAAAAATCAAACATCTTTGGTCTACTCCTTATCATCCACAAACCCAAGGAGCATTAGAACGGAGTCATTCTACTCTCAAGAAGTATTTAAAATCTTATATCGATGAAAACCAGACCAACTGGCCTCGTTATGTGTATACCGCTATGTTAGCATACAACACGAGTATCCATAGTACAACGAATTTCACTCCATATGAGTTACTTTATGGCCATAAGCCATTCCTCCCCAGTTCCATATATGAAACTGCACCGGATGTTACTTACCCTGACTATGTTCGGGTATTACAACAAAGATTAAATTACTCACGACAAAAAGCAATAGAAAACATTCTGAAATCGAAGCAGATATCAAAATCCTATTACGACCAAAAAACCAAACAAACCAAATATAAAGTCGGCGACTACGTTTATATCAAAAATCATTTGAGACTAAAGAAGGCCTTGTCCCCTATATGGAAGGGACCGTATAAGGTCGTTAAGATTCACGGTAACAACACACTTTCTGTCTTAATCAATCGACGTCATGTGAAACACCACTATGACGAAGTGAAATTAGCAGAAGTCCCTTCAGTTTAGTTAGCAATGTAAAACTTAGAATAAGTAGTTAAGAAATAGGTTAGGAAAATATTATGCTATCATTACGCTATTCTTATTTCAGACTCGCAGTACTGAGCCCTAGTAACGCTCAAGATGCGCTTATCGACCCAGTAACCGAGAGCCCGGGCATGTACTTTGACCCAATAGGCCATGTTCGGTTTTATAACGACTACCTGCACATACTCGTTCCCGTCGATATATCATACATAAAACCACATTTGGACAATATCAAAAATGTTTTAAGTACAACTAGATTTTTATGTCAACAAGTAAATGCTATTGACGATGTAGAGTGCCATAACATCCTTGAACCGCTTACATCTCGATTTAATGATTTAACAAAAGATTATTCCGCCATATCTCACTTGATACCCGCGAAATCGGCTCGCTCCGCTTGGATAGCCGGCGGAGGTAGCATTTTAAAACAAATATTCGGCACAATGGATGAGAACGATGCGATACGATACGACAACGCTGTTCAAACTCTTCATACTAACAATAAAAAATTAGCATCCTTAATAAAAGACAATATTTTATTAACTAAAACTGCTCTACAAAATTATAACGAAACTATAACATCAGTTTCAATAAATGAAGCCCGTTTAAACGACGCTGTCGAGAAATTGTCATTAGAATATCAAAATTTAAGTGTTATATCTGATAGAACATTATTTATGTCAAAATTGAACCAGATTTATAATAGCTTATCATCAAGTTTATTTACGTTGTCTTTTAAAATTGAAGACTTGCAAAATGCAATAATGTTTGCAAAAAGTAATGTACTACATTCTTCAATATTAACCCCTAAACAACTGTTTACTGAACTTGTGGAAAATGTGAGACATTTAACTCGCTCACAAGAGCTTCCTGTTACTTTAGATTTAGATAACATCCATGTAATCCTAGATATAAGTAGGCTAAGCGTTTATTATAAGGACAACAAAATCGTTTTTATAACAAAAATTCCACTGTTACATCACAAAATATACAATCTATATAAGAGCATTCCTATACCTGTTCCATATTCTGTAGAAAGCCCTAAGCTATTCACATTGTTAATTCCTTCAAATAATTATATTTGCATAAGCAAAGATAAGTTTACATACAGTATTCTTGATTCTCTTAGTTGGTGTAAAATCTTATCAAATAACATGTACATTTGTGAAAAACAGAATGAATACTCAACGGATAGCAATCCAAGTTTTGAGATCAGTATCATGCTAAAAGTACTAAATAATAAATTACCTGAATCATGTGAACCTAAAATCATACATGGTAACATCGACATTTGGCAAAAACTAGAAAATGGCCGTTATATTTACGTTCAATCAGAAACTGCAAAATTAACACTAGAATGTGGTCCTGATACCAAGGAACTTAGCATCATTGGCACAGGTGTTTTGAACCTACCTAACAATTGCATTGCTATTTGTAAAAACACGGAAATGACTAATTCTGTAAAAACTAAAATTTATGTCAACGAAATTAAATCTGATTTTAATTTGATAAATAATACTTGTTGTAATACTCAAGATTTTGTGACAAGATATTCCAGTATTCCACCAGTTAAATTAACAAATATTAACTTAGAAAAACTTAAAAGTTTCGATTTACTGTCAAACCAAGTTATCCCCAAAATTGATAAAATATTAGATGAACCAGAGGACCTATTGGAATATCATTCAAGTTATCCTATATTAACTTTTTGTATCCTAATTTTAATCATTTTTATATTTTTGTACCTTTTAAGAAAGAAATTCGGTAAAAGAATTTATGCAGTTCCTCCGACTTCTGATGATCAAAATGATAATGCTGATGATAATAATGTCATTCCACTTCCCCGTCTGCGTTCTTCTTCTTGAAACTTCACGATTTACTCAAACCGTGTAAGTTTCCTCTTAAACCGGGGGTTGTTACACCCACACAATGTAGACATATGTGCTGACGCTTTCTCCGAACCCTTCTTATTCTTCAAATGCTATGTCAGCGGTCTCTCACCTCCCATACTGCCGGACCACCGGCGGGTAGTTCATCTCCACCTTCCATCCGCGACACACGTCTTTCACCACCACCAGTCTTTTACCGAATTTCCCTAACAAATAAGTAATAATTCAAGGTTAAGTGATTAAATCCTTTAAAATTGAAATATAACCTTTTTTTTTAAAAACGCCTTCCCAATTGGCGGTATAACAGAACGACATGTTTGTCTCGTCACTCAATCACATTAAAAAAAATGCAATTCTTCTAAAGTCACGTGTTTTGCCCCTGCACGCTGCATTCTCAGGCATTGACTTGTCAATAGCTGGAGCGAGAGACTGGAATACTTATATTAACATTTTGTATTCAACAAGATGTAAACCGAAATGTAACCAAATACTTCAAACACGTAGATTTGTTGTCTCTTCGCTCACATCTATGTTTGCCAGTAACCTGCAGGCATCCAGTTTAAATTGACGCTAATACCTGCGGAAAACTAGTGCTATGACTTCAACTGTGGGTGGAGAGAGGCTTTGCATTAGGAACGTACGATTATGTTTATCCAGTTAGAGTTCAAGTAAGTTAAATTAATTTGCCATATACGCCCATACCTCTTTATCCATTCCATTAATATTTATTTTTAACGTATAGTAAATGCTTAAGTGTTATTGTATTTTATTAAAATAAACATTAAAGCATTGAGATTTTTGAACGTAAATAAATCACATGACACACACAAAAATACGTTAATATTTGCACGTGTGCATGCAGACTGATTACAATGGCTAATATACTTTTAAGACCATTCTATAAATAACAAGTGCCAATATAAAAATCATGTAAATCAAAGTAATCATGCAAATAAATTATTCTTATTCTATCTTTTATTCTGATCCAAATTTAATTAAAATGATATTGATTGTTAATATATTATATACAATTTCCTGACTTGTAAGTTTATGTGACCTTATCAATAATAAATAAATAAATAAATAAATAAATTCTTATTCTTATTCACTAATTTTATAAATGCAAAGGTTTGTAAGTGTGTTATTGTGTTTGTTACTTCTTCACGCTGTAACGAAATAGCTTATACTCTACATTAATACATAAATAGTATAGTTAGTGATTAAACTGTAAGGAAAACGAAACTTGATAAACTTATAGACAATACAGACACTAAAATATTGGTAACAACACGCCATAAATCTTATATTACTATACTACTTTTATACAACTTTACCTGAATTTTTGCTAAAATTTCTTTTATGTAACTAAATGACGAGACGAGCTGGTCGTTTGCCTGAAGGTAAGCAATACGCCAGCCCATAACAATAACAGCACCACCCAGAACTTTGTTTTGCAAAATCTAGCGCGGCGCTGCACTGCGCTCGTGATACAATTAGCTGATGAGTCTCATAATGCCCAGTAGTTTTGCTGGCTACCAATGCCCTCCAAAAAAGAACACAGTAATGCTCACGCACTACCGCTTGGCGGCTGAATAACTGGCAAAGCGACCCAGACGGCCTCTCGCATATGAAAAACCTACTGTGAAGTTTCTCGGGATTTGGTTTTAAACAAAACGTCGTTTATGTTCCAACATTTATATTTTGGGCAGAGCTTCCGCCTTAAAGCACTTATTAATTCACAATGAATGCTGTCAAGCATAGCTGTCACTCTTATACGAACTACGAGTTTTCAAATCATGTTCATTAAGTTATATCAAGAATGTTATTTTACAATAAATGAACAGACTAAAGAAACGTTAGTAGCTTAAATATTTAGTTAAGAATTATGATGAGTTAGTTACATTATTTAATTGATGATTAGATAATTAAGTTAATAAACTACTAGTGGCGCCACTGCTGCTGGCGCCAAAATGTACAATCACTACTTTGTAAAACAACCGTTAAAATTTATATAATTGATAAAACCACGTTTCAATAATTAAACAACATTTAAACAATTATTCTATCAACTAATTCAGTGTTATCTATTTAATTCAATAATTAATCATGTTATTGTCTATGGTCGGAGTGTGACGTAGGCTATGGATGGATGTGATTCGCTAACACTCGGCCATCCTGCAACGGCCGTGTCCCACGGCGCTCTGGTAGCATCCTGGTTTCCGCACCGTCAGTCACCTAGAAATTAGAAAAGAAGAAGCAGTAACTTGTACAAGTAAAGTGATATGAGTGACTGTCTAATTAATGGTAGCGACTGTGTAGCTTATTGGTATATAGTAATATATAATAATTTATATTTTTAATAATTTATATACACATCGCAGGTTACAATCCTCTTTGCTTTATATTTCACATAAGTCACCTTTATTTTATTTATTTTTTATTAATTGATAAGCAAACATTTGACTGCTATCTGACTTGATGGAAAGTAGTGACGCGGTCGTCAATGTATCATACTTGCCTAGAAGATACCGATTTACTCTGGACTTGAAGACATCTATAAGTATATAAGTATCGGGAAACAGAGAAGCTGGTAAGGTGTTCCATTCCTTAGCTGTAAGCATTATAATAGTTGAAACGAAACGTTTTTTTTCTGGCAGGAAGAATGTCAACCATACACGGATGCCGAGTTTCCGTACGTCTTGCTGTCGGATGATAAAAAGAAGATGGACGAATTAACTCGTGTAAATCCATCGCACACTCACCGTGATGAATCCTGTAAAATACCGACAGGCTGACCTATTTACACATTAAAACTGTATTAATGGTATTATATACTCACATCTAACGTAGGTCACACAGACTATAGCTTTTGTAGGTCACACAGACAGTATATTTTATAGGTCACACAGACAGTACATTTTATAGGTCACACAGACAGTATACTTTATAGGTCACACAGACAGTTATTTTATAGGTCACACAGACACTAGTTTAAACAGGTCACACAGACTGTAGATTTGTAGGTCACACAGACACTACATTTATAGGTCACACAGACACTAGTTTAAACAGGTCACAAACCGTAGTTTAAACAGGTCACACAGACTGTAATTTAAGTAGGTCACACAGACAGTGAGCCAAATTAGAATAGGATATATTTATTTTCATAAAGTTGCACATTGCATCATACTTACATAATGAATGGTACACATTAAGACTCGCCTGTACGAATATGTTATCCTTAACCCAAGTATAGGTTCACATTTTAATACTTACGTGCACGCACTTTTGATTGAGATGCGGAGTCTTACTCGGATGTCATTAAGCGAATAGGTCACACAGTAGTTTTTTTTAAGCACGTCACACAAACTGTAGTTTAGATAGGTGACAGACAGTAGCTGAAGTAGGTCTCATAGACAATAGCTGAAGTTAGTAGGTCACAGACATTAAGATAAAGTAAGTCACACAGACAGAAGCTTCTAAGTCACAGTAAGTTATAAAGGGTCACACAGACAATGAAGTAGGTACAGACTTGAATAGATTGTAGACAAAGAAGGTAAGTATTGATGTTAATGTTCAGGTCACACAGACTGTACAAAAAGTGTCACATAGTCCTTGAATTATTTCTGCAAGTTGTCAAGTAGCCATTTTTATATTTTAATTTGAGAATAACAATCCCCTATACCTTTTAGATATGGTCTTATAATACGTTGAACGTTCTTTAATATAAATAAACACCTGAAATTGTTATTTAATAAAATGTTTCGTAATCAGCATTGGTACATTACTCATTAATATTTTTGTTTCAGTTTACCACATGAATTTAAGGAGACTCCTACACATTCACTGCACCTGACTGTAGCAACGGTAAATGTTTATATGGTGATAAATTACTGTTGAAATTTTAATAAACTGCTTATATTTCTGGAGTTTTACTTCGTAAATACCAACGCTAACTATTCATGATAATAGGTACACAACAAGCGTATAGACAGCAAGAGGCAGGCTGAAATACCGAATATTCAAATAAATAACTGAATTACCGAATCAGGAACTACAGATCAGATAAATTCCTAGGTACAACTAGGAATAGCTTCATAGTATTATGTACTACCTCGTGCAGATCGATGAAATCGCCCAATAACTATTTCCCGGTCATTAGAAGAGCTGCATCAAAACTATTAATGTATAAGGTCTTAATATTTCACTTTATACTTGCATTTTAATTTCAATTGATTTGAATTGTCCTACCGAGTACTTTATTAATTTCTTAAGTTTTTGGTCTAATCGCTTTTTCATGCGAGTCATATTCCCGTCAATATTTACCTCCGCAGATTCTATTTATTTTGTGGCACTTGTTCTAGTGTCGTGACGTTTCCCGGTAGGGTAAGTTGGCAAAAGTAAATTTCTACGCCCATACAAAAGTTGAAATCGGGAGAAGGTTATTGTAGAACTGGGTGTCATTTATGTCTCGTACGACATCGACGTTCCATGTACACTCACTCTAACACGTCTGAATTGAGTTTCTCCCGCAAGGTGTTGAAATAACGGCCGGTGATAGCTGTACCCCGTTAATCTTTGTAGAGTATCCCAACAGTGAAATTATTTGAAAGTGTTGAACTGTTAATTGTATTGAACTTTTAACTTTTAACTGAATTGGACTTTTAACTGTAAACTGTATTTATAACTGTTAACTGCATTGAACTTTTAACTGTTAACTGCATTGAACTTTTAACTGTTAACTGCATTGAACTTTTAACTATTAACTGCATTGATTTTAACTGTTAACTGCATTGAACTTTTAACTGTTAACTGCATTGAACTTTTAACTGTTAACTGTATTGAACTTTTAACTGTTAACTATATTGAACTTTTAACTGTTAACTATATTGAACTTTTAACTGTTAACTATATTGAACTTTTAACTGTTAACTGTATTGAGCTTTTAACTGTTAACTGTATTGAGCTTTTAACTGTTAACTGTATTGAGCTGTTAACTGTATTGAGCTGTTAACTGTATTGAGCTGTTAACTGTATTGAGCTGTTAACTGTATTGAGCTGTTAACTGTATTGAGCTGTTAACTGTATTGAGCTGTTAACTGTATTGAGCTGTTAACTGTATTGAGCTGTTAACTGTATTGAGCTGTTAACTGTATTGAGCTGTTAACTGTATTGAGCTGTTAACTGTATTGAGCTGTTAACTGTATTGAGCTGTTAACTGTATTGAGCTGTTAACTGTATTGAGCTGTTAACTGTATTGAGCTGTTAACTGTATTGAGCTGTTAACTGTATTGAGCTGTTAACTGTATTGAGCTGTTAACTGTATTGAGCTGTTAACTGTATTGAGCTGTTAACTGTATTGAGCTGTTAACTGTATTGAACTGTTAACTGTATTGAACTGTTAACTGTATTGAACTGTTAACTGTATTGAACTGTTAACTGTATTGAACTTTGACTTTATGTAACTTTATTTACTATTATTTTATTTTGTTTACATGTGCGTGTTTAGTGTTATGTATATTCTCGTTACTGTGTGAGCATAGCTTTTGTTGTAAAACTGTGGCGTGATTATTATGTTAACATTAGAATCTTGCAATTAAAGAGAAACTAGCCGGACCGATTCGTCAATTTAAAACAATTAGGTTCTACAAGGGTATTCCTACTTAGCGCGTTTACTTCATTCGCTTTGCTGTCCAAAATTTTTTATGTAAGTTATACTCCTTTCGTCAGCCACAATCGGCTTGTCACATGTGTGATCAAATCTTTCTTAAACAATACTTTCTAAAGCTACACAACGACGGCAATTACATTCACAGGTATTCCCGTTAAATAAAAGCGAAAACGTTTCAGTGACTACTACCGCTAGGGTCTCAGTCCGTGAATGTCATCAAGATATATATGTTAAGACATCATTCCTGACATCGTAAGATTGCATAACAAGACGTATAACTTAAGGAAAGACAGCAAATATTATAATCTACACTTCTATATAGTATTATATAGGGATAATATTGTAAGTATATTTTTATGTATGTTTGTAGAAGGTAATCTCGGGAATTACTGATCCGTTTTGAAAAAAAATATGTCACCAACTTGAAAACGAAGTTGTGGTAGTTGTTAGGCTTAAAAATCTTCAAAATAATAAGCTTTGCCGTGAGAGACGTCACATTCGAGACAGCGTCTATTTTTTTTTAGTATTATAGTCTGAATTTCCTAGTTTAACAGGCCATCAAGTTAATCTACACCTGATTTACCCAGCGAATGCTAGTCAATATCTTATCATCCTTTTTCACTTTGTATTTATAACGTTTATTGAAAAAGTAATGTTAAATTTATGTAAGCAACAAGTTTTTCTGGGTCAGTGAATGCGATGTTTGTATGTTCTATATATATCCAGAAAATATCGATAAAGTAGGTAGGTATACATGATGCGACTCACCCGAAATATTTTGGCTTTGCTGCCGCGTTGATCCAGGAGTGGAAGCGTACCCGCAGGTGCTGGATATATATGAAAATGCAATGGTCCAACACATGTCACAGCGTTGTTGAGCTCGGCAAAACCACCTAATTTCCAATCTGTCGCGTCGGCAAACAGCACCATTCGACTCCTATTTGTTTTGGCGTCATTTCCTTATGCAGGCGTGGTGACGGGAAAAAAAAATTTGGGCCCTCTCGATCTCTTTGTCGTCAGTCGTGTACTCTTGGCTCTATTTCCTTTTGCCATGACTAGCTGCGTAGGAGGCCCAATTTTTCTCACTGATCCCACTTCTGAAATGTGAAGTTTCTCGGGATTTGGTTTTAAACAAAACGTCGTTTATGTTCCAACATTTATATTTTGGGCAGAGCTTCCGCCTTAAAGCACTTATTAATTCACAATGAATGCTGTCAAGCATAGCTGTCACTCTTATACGAACTACGAGTTTTCAAATCATGTTCATTAAGTTATATCAAGAATGTTATTTTACAATAAATGAACAGACTAAAGAAACGTTAGTAGCTTAAATATTTAGTTAAGAATTATGATGAGTTAGTTACATTATTTAATTGATTATTAGATAATTAAGTTAATAAACTACTAGTGGCGCCACTGCTGCTGGCGCCAAAATGTACAATCACTACTTTGTAAAACAACCGTTAAAATTTATATAATTGATAAAACCACGTTTCAATAATTAAACAACATTTAAACAATTATTCTATCAACTAATTCAGTGTTATCTATTTAATTCAATAATTAATCATGTTATTGTCTATGGTCGGAGTGTGACGTAGGCTATGGATGGATGTGATTCGCTAACACTACCACCAGTAAAACATGTCAATAAAATACTAAAATCTCGCTTGACCATCTCCTTAACCCATGCTAATACCGCTAAAGCCACAAACAGAGCATGGATGCGCTTAATGGACGTGTGTGAACTTTATTACACTACGGATTAGTTTTACGACAGTGATCTATGGTTGTATACTTGACCGTCTCCTATCCCCGTGTAAACAGACTGCAAGCTGAATAGCCAACGGAGCATGAAGATGCGCTAAATGGACGTGTGTGAAGTTTATTACGCCACGGATTAGCTCTATGATTAATCTATGAATGTATGGAGTATAACTTTGTTTTGTTTTGTTCAAGCTTAAGTCGGTTTTAAGGGGAGCAAAGTAACATATTGTTAGCTATTGTTAGCTGAAAACCACCGTACGTTTTAGCTCTATTCCTCTCCTTGCTTGGTTGTATGGAAGATAACTTTTAAGCGATAAGACCGCCTATTGTGACACTTATTTATAGTTTATAATACCCCTTTGTTCTTTTAATGTATTGTGGTGTTATAATAAAGTATTTTATATAATCTAATCTATTGTTTACTTTTATGTCCTAGCCTTATTAAGTACCTAGTGTATATCTTGTAATATGAAATGAAAATAAAATAATATGAAATATTGTTTAGGGAAGAAGGATAATGATTTTGCTCAAGCAGGATTTAAACCTGCATCTTCGGAATACCACCCTGCCTTGCCAACTTGGCAATCAAGTCATCTGATTAAGCAACCAAATTTCTTCTATCCTTTTTATCTTTTCTTATAGGAACATTTTTTTTCTTGTTTCTTTTTTTCTTTTATCTTGTTAATAATGTATCTTAGATTTTTGCTAAGCAGGCACCAATGCGTTATAAATTATCACATGACATCTTGTAATGTTACTGATGTTCGTATCTACCTTACTATGCTTAAAAGCCAGCCGTGGGGTTTATCAGCAGGTCGGTAGTTGTCTTTTATACAATTATTTTTTTCTATATTTAAAAGCAGTTACACCTCGCCTTACAATCACCTGTAAAACATTAGTTAACAAATTGTTCTGTTAGGTAATCGAGGTAACGTATCCGATTCCCTGGAGACTAAACAGGAAACGTGAAAGGAAAAGGTTAGGAATCTGGTTAAAATATTCTGAATATTATATGAATTTATTTATAAGGTGGAAAGGAAATGAGTTTTGAATCATTCAGTGAATAGTATAGCTTTTGTGATTTTTTACTTAGAAGTAAGTATTTTGTTTGCCGTCCGTCATCATCGTCATCTAAGGCACTACAGCCTTGGGTGGGCCTTGGCCTGGTTGAGAATTAGTCTCCAGACAGGTCTGTTTCTGGCTTGCTGCCTCTAGCCTCTGACACCGATCGTCTTCAGGTCTTGGTCTACGCCATCGAGCCAAATTAGCTTAGGTCGACACGACTTCGCCGACCTTCCGGTTTTCCTTCTAGAAGACGTTTCGGTGTCCGGGTCGGGCTTTACATAGCCTAACCAGAGAAAGGTCTTGACTACGTTCGGTTCGTCAAACAAGTCATTAAGTTCATGGTTAAGCCTCTTCCTCTAGCAATTTCAGCAATTCGCCATCAGTTTACTCGTATATTCTAGTGTGTACGGTTCTCGACAGTTTGTGTTCGCGTTACTCCAGATAAGAGTTTAAAAGAGATTTCAACTTTGTAAAATAAATTTTAAAGCTCTTAAATTCCCATAGTATCTTGCTCCACAGCCGTTATTTTAAAACTATAAAATGCTATTTTATAGTGACGGTCATTGGGTGTTAAATACGGGTTTTATTGTGCTCTTACATTTCATAGCTGTATTTTAATAGAAAAATTCATTTTAGAAGCATTCCTTTCTCTCTCTCTTTCTTTTGCTCTCTCTCTCTCTCTCTCTCTCTCTCTGTCTCTCTCGTAAGGGTGTGTTGCCAAATCTGGTGTCGGAGTTTTAGACCACCTAGAAAGCCTCCGACATGACGACTGATCCTAAGACAACAACCGGGACAGACGGCTTAACGGGCCCTCCAAAGCACGATAGCGCTTAGATGTCAATACGACACAAACTGTCACCCATGCAAGTGGTAACCGCAGCGAACGTTGCTAAACCCAGCAGATTTGTCACGAAAGGTTGGGTAAGCTACGCTACAAGCGATATTTGATGATTGGTCCATTGGATATCTGACCATCGTTCCCAACCAAAATCACAAAGCAGTTCCTTTGAAACCGAACCTAACATAAAATAACATGAAATGTAAGACTATATCCTTTAGCAGATTATACGATGACTTTAATGCTCCTAGCGTAATTTAAAACTGAATTTATTGAGCAGTTTGTAGTAAAATATTATTTATTCGTATTGGAATCTGCTAACATGTCCATTTATCGTGAGAAAGAAATAATGCCTTTACTTCCGTTTTAACTATATACACGTCCCGTGGCTACGCTTTTGCTATAATAAACTTTAAATAAATCTTATTTTGGGCAATACAATACAATACAAAACTCTTTATTGTATATCAGTAACTTAAAAAAGACAATTACAGATAAACCTTATAACTAGGGTAGTAAAATGGCCGGTCTTATTGCTTAAAGCGATTTCTTTCAGACAACCTTTGATTGGACAGAATCGGAAGAAGTGCAGTTAAATAAAGGGCTCCATCGTCAGACTCTGGCCTCTATTAAAGTACCTACTCATTGAGGCAAGTTCAACAAGCCCTAAATACTATGTGTATAAGTACAATCGAACATCTCACGACTCCACCATCAGATCAGCTCAAGGATGTCTTAACAAAGTTTTGTCATCGGTACTGCATAGATCTGCAAAATTTAATTCATATAGAAAATGGTAATTAAAAATAAAAAACCGACTTCAATGTTTCGTCGAAGTCCAAAGTCAAATATCGATGACATTTAAATGGGACTACTTCGTAGTTATACTGAACCCAATGCAAACAATTTTCCAAATCGGTTCATAAATAACGGGGCTCTAAGTTACCAAAATTAAAAAAAAAACATGAAAAAAATACAATCGAACAGAGAACCTCCTCCTTTTTTGAAGTCAGTTAAAAAGGCGGACGTCGCGTCGCCAAATTCAAAAGTGACATGTGTATGTGGTACATAGCATATTGTAAATGTTTACATTATGCTACGCCGATCGGCAGTGACATCGCCTCGAGATCGGCCCTCCGTCAAACAGACATAACGCCTCCGCCGCCGCCGTTGCTATGCTTCAGTAGTTGCTAAGCGTGATTCCGCCCGCCTTTTTTTATTCGTTCGAGACCCACATATTATCTTTTGGAGTGGTAGCAAAGAAAACTTACTACCTATTATTTAATGGTAAGCTCTGGCCGTGGTTGTAATACCACCCACCGAACAAAGCCGTCAAGCGACCTAGTCGTGTTTCGGGATGATGTTCGGTGAACCATCGGGGAGACGGGTCTGAGCAGCTGCTCAAGTGCCGTCTCTCTCTAGATCTATGTGCTCCATCTTAGGCCACATCATCGCTTCACATCAGGCGAGATAGTGGCCAAACATAGATCTATTAAGTGTAAAAAAAAATATTATACTTTGCTAGTTGAGTAAAACTTCTAAATATTATATAGAATGACAACACGTCTCACAAGTTGTATACAACATAAATAACATATTCAAACTTAATCTAACTTCTTTATCTAGTCAAGGTTCCCTTAGTAAACTCTCTCCGTCTTCGCCATCCACGCGTTCCGGAAACTTCAACGTATAATAGATAAGTTTGTTCCAAAGTGGCCTCGTCCTTGACTGGAAGTGTGGGCTTGCATTATATATAACAGATGTGAGGTTTTATTCTTGTGTTTTAAGACTTTTGTTAGGTATAAATTGACGCGCTGTTATAAGAGCAAGTGCAGCTCGAGTATTCGTGCGTCCGATGCACCGAATAGAATGCCAATAACTTTCTTGAGTTTGCGGCTCTATATATAAAGAAAACGGACATCCAAATCCAAAATCACAAAATTTAAGCTCATCTTTTGTTATATACCTATGCATATAGGGTGTGGCAAAATTTTGGTATCTTCAGGGTTGGCCTTTTCATTTGCAATGACGAAGTTTTGTTCTTAGGAAACATCGGTTAAATTTGGAGAAAATAAAAACTGCGTTTTTCGATGTTTGGAAAGCGTACAGTCAGGATAAAATATGATTTCTCAAAAATAAAACATGGACTTAATCGACCGTATTTCCCATCAGAAATGTTTCCCTTAAAGTAACCCTAATAAAAAAAAATATTTTTCCCTACATTTTCTTCTAATGGGAACTTTACCCAATAGTGGGAACGTAGAGGGTTGATGGTATAGCGATTCTGTATTGCGTTTTAGAGTGCTTTTACTTTGGCGTAGGCGCAACGTAGGCGCATCGTAAGCTTCGCATAGGTGCAGCGTATGCGCGACGCTGTTGCATCATTTTTATTGTTTTTATGAAGTCTTGATGTCACCTCGACGTTCAAATAGCCCTGTCAGCTACCTAACTAGGCATGGTTGCGCGCGATACACTTTGGTGAATGGCGTTCGATACGAAAGTTCGATTATTATAGGCAGGCGTGGCGCTTACCCAGATGAATGAGTTTCTCGTCTCATCAATGAGTAAAAAAAAAACAATAAATTATACGCTGTGTCGTTTTGATTTTTTTATCCTGAATTTGGACTTATCCTTGACTTCACCGTAATAATACGGCTAATAAGCTTATTAAACAGTTCTAGTTTTTTGTCAAAAACACAGCCTATTAACAAACTTTCCCAAGAGAAAAAGACCAGAAACCAAACGTCGGACATAATAACGCGAGCAGTTTAAAAGTCTAGAGTTTCACACTTTCGCTCCTTTCGCTTGAGTTCAACAAATTGCTTCCGACTCCGGTCCCAGCCGCCGCATGTAAACTTTCCTAATTAACGGCTCGAACCGTGATTGATGCTTCGCTATTATTATATAAAAGTTTGTGGAACAACACTGGATAGGCTATTAAGGCCCGTTTATAAGAAACCGCATCCGCACCGGGCTAGTGCCGCAACCGCGCTGCAACTCACAGTAACAGTTAGCGCAATTAAAAGTTTAACGGGGGCAAATAATAGAGTCCAAAATGACTGCTCCCAAAGTCCCTTCATCAAACCGAATATACGGCTAGAATCCACACCGCCACCAAAACAGAACAGCGCTGATACCGCGCCGATTTTTAACCGACTTCAAAAAGGAGTGAAATTTCAAAATAAAGTGTTATTTTATTGTAAATATAAATCTTTCAAAATCAAATATCAAAAGGCTTTATACACAAGAAGCGCCATTTTACAGGTCATAACACATTAAACATGGTCAATACCTAATATTAATCATGTATAAAAATATCAAAATATTATTAAGAAATGTTTATTTATAAGACTAAGGAAAAATTTAAGTAAGTACTTAATTTCCTTTTCTATATACTAAGTCTGGGTTCGAAAAAAAAATTAGAGAACTGAGTCTTCTCTATTTAAGTCTTCTGAGAAACACCCGCTGGATAAGATAGCATAGCTTTATAGCGCCGTAAATAGCGCTTTTGGGGATTTTTATTTTTAAATCCTTTGAAAATTCTTAATCATCAATCAATTAAATAGAAACAAAATGGCAAAATGTTAATGAGATATAAAATGCAAATGAGATGTCCTCATAGAACGAATTAGAATCCTACTAGGATAAAGTCAATCTCACAATAACCCTAGTCGTTCACTAGTTCCTACCACTTGAACTATTAACCCACCGGAGTGAAACATTTCCGTAAATAACGCTATCGGAGATTTTTATTTTTAAATCCTTTGAAAATACTTAATCATCAATCAATTAAATAGAAACAAAATGGCAAAATGTTAATGAGAAATAAAATGCAAATGAGATATCCTCATAGAACGAATTAGAATCCTATTAGGATAAGGTCAACCTCACTATAACCCTAGTCTTTCACTAGTTCCTACCAGTTGAACTATTAACCCCCGGAGTGAAACATTTCTAGCACCAAGTCCGCGTAAGTACATAATTGCAAAAGTTCAAACCGGCGACTGGCGCAGGTAATTTGTTGCGCTCACTTGGAATGGAACTATCGTAGACTTGAGAAAGAGGAAGTTCTAGGTTTGCGCGTTTGGTTTGTTGAATTGCGATTTGTCTAATATAATAGTTTTTTGTAGACATGAAAACATTTTGATGTATGTAGTAAGTACCAGAAAAAGACTAGAAGCATCTTTTTCTGGCACTATGGCTAGGTAGACGTCTTCTTTCTCGTGTGGGTGTAATACCAACTCTGGTGACGGAGTTATAGGCCGCCCGAAGTCCTCCGACATGGTGTAATGACTGCTGTCCCGAAACAACAACCGAGACCGATGAATTAACGTGACCTCCAAAGCACGGTAGACTCAAATGATACCAAACAAACCGTAACCCATCCAAGTGGTGACCACAGAAACGTAGCTTACCCTAGCTGATTTCTTCCGTACGGTGAGGTACGCTATGAGTATTGTAAGCGATAGATTCGATGGCTCCTAGGAACGGAATAAATAAAATAAAAATTAAGTCTTTGGATTTATGTAATGTTCTCGTTTTCTTCTCTAGTAGTGTATGGGCCAACCCTAGTGTCGGAGTTTTTGGACCGCCTGAAGGCCTAAATACTATTGTCCTAAGCACATCGGATCGTATTGGATAAGACTGGCATAGGACCGCAAAAAGTGGCGTGAATGAGAGGAGCTCTGGACCCAGCAGTGGTGAATACGGGCTGATTCAAACTTATACAAAAGTGTTTTTAAAGAACACAAAAGCTAAGACTAACATACATGTAAGTTGATACTATAAAATAAACTTGAGCCCCATTTGAACGTATTACAGCTAGTATTCTATATAGAAGCGTAATATTCCCTAACTCCAGTAGCGAAACATTTGCCGCTATCGAGTCCGTGTAAATACGTAATTGCAAAACTTGCGCAGGTAATTTGTTGGGCTCACTTGGCAACAAATTATTGTAGACCTCTTGAGAAACTAGTAACTAGAGGAATTAGCCCGAGAATAGATTAAACAGGGCGATCCATTGAGATGGATCAGAATATTATTTTTCATTGAAAGGTAAAAACATTTTAAATGCAAGTAGTAAATCTATGTGTCTAGAACAAATGGCAACTACGCATTAAATTATAGCAAATTTAATGTGGTTCAGTGGTAGCACATGTGGCTTTCGACCCGACGCACCCAAGTTTAAATCCCGCTGGCCCCGGCTGCTGAGTACTACCGAATTCTTTAGTGATGTGCAGATTTAACACTCGCTCTAAAATCATAAAAAAAGCATGGTGAGAAAACCAGTATGTCCAAAAATTTGTCACACAAATTCAAGGACGTTTGACATCCACCAACTCGCATTGGGCCAGCGTGGATTATGGCCCATATTCTTTCTATGAAAGAAAGCCCGTAACCCAGCAGTGGGAACGTAATGAAAAACGATATTGATTTAAAACTTGGCGGAGTTTAAAAAGATCCTTGTGGCATTTCGCCGAGAGCCAAGTTCAGTTCCTTTCAGTTCAGTAAATAACGATGTTTACTCATCCACCTAAATACCCTTACATGCTTCAAACTGAAATATAACCTCACCCAAGTCCCTTCTTTAATGCCAAGACTCCAAACTTTACAAACTTGTCACCTTTCCCTTTCAACTCAACTTGCATGTTACATTCTACAAAATTAATTCAAGAGGCTAATTATAAAGGACGCTTGATCCCGAAAGCTTGTTACAGAATAAACCATTAAACTGGCGAGGCTTCGCAGTGCTTGCCAACATGATGGCTAGGAGATTCAGTCGATGTAGCGAGACAGTAAAGACCCAGCTGTTTATCAGTTACTGCATCAGCGTCTACACTGTGGAGTTGTGGACGAATCATACAGCTGCCATGAGCGAAATGAGGGTGCAGTAGAACAACGCGTGGCGTGCAATGTTCCGCCTGCCTCGATGGTGCAGCGCGAGCGAGATGTTCGCCTCGAGCCGTGAGCCCTGCTGGCAAGCGCTGCTGAGAAGCTGGTCGGCCACCACGCGCACCGCCCTGCATTGCTCCGACAACTCCCTGGTGGCTGTGGTGCGAGACTGGCACTCCAGCCCACTACACCGGACGTGGCGGATGTACCACACGCCGATCACTTAAAGACTATCATTTTCATTTTATTTTATACTTTTATTTTATATTATACAATAATTAGATATTTAATGTGTAATAATTATAATGTATTTCAGTCTGGAAATAAACAATTTCATTTTATTTCATTTCATAAACTTCACATCGTAAGGACAACGTAACCTACAAAATTGTACAAACTAAAATTCCAAAAAATTCAAAAATCTACTGACAATAATAATTAGACGTCATGTTGTGACTACACACACGTTTTATAAAACACCATAGGTAAGTAATTGTTAGTATTCTTTGCTATAGGCTTCTACGCCAACAACAATGTACTGCTTTGAAATGGGGGACGGTATTCTAGTTTTAGAAAAAAATAATGAATAACACTCATTAACTTGTATGTTGTCCCGGTTAAACTGGTATAAAATACCGGTATATTTCTACTAAAAGTGTCTCTCACTGACATCCCTAATTAACTATGTAATAGAGAGAAACTCATGTAACACGTACTTATCGTACTTTCACACGCTTTAAAATCCTTTCCTATTAGCATCTAAGTGCTATGAAAATAGTTAACGACCCTCTGAAAGATTCAGTAACGAATGGGTATTAAAATATGGATGATGAAAGCTGCTTAAGTTACACAAAGTAATAATAAAAAAATGTAATCTAATAAGTGTAAGATCAATATTTTACTGTCCATACCCATCAGTAAGCGCGCTCGTTGGAATAGTCCGTTTCTAAAAATAGTTTTGAGTGATTGAAATCTAACAAAGTACGGTGGCAGAATTAATATAGACGTGTGATGTGAGTTTTATACGTTTAGCCATATTTCTGAGACATGTACATTAAATCAATACGCTATATTGTTTCCAAATACTACTCTCAACTTTTTTTTACCACTTTTTTATTAAATCTCTTTTCAATCTTGCAACTCAAATTTAGAGCACTTCTCGATTAGCTTTCTGGCTGAAACTTTCAGGGTAGCTTACAACTCGATGACAACGCATTCTAAATGTATTTATTAGCATGCAATGCCGAGATAACCTCAAAAGCGCTTAAAAACGTGGTTTTTACATTATTTTTTTAATCTGTCACTTTCTTGTTTAATAACGATCTTAACTTAGCAATTTATAATTTGCTAAGTTTAGAGTAATTAAAACGGCCATTGTACCCCAATCTAAAAATTCAAGCAATCAATTAACCAGCTTTATACTATCTCTCATTTCAGGCGCTCAGCGAAACTTTCGCTAAAGGATTATGGTGCTAAAAGCGTCGGTGCGAGAGATAAATATTGACGCACAATAAGCAAAATATAATAATACTGAGGGGTGACAGTTTCGAAGCTGGCAACTCCACGAATTGTTGGGAGAAAGTTAAATTTATGCGGTAAGTTTGCCGTGAAATTATTTACGTGATACACTGCCGCGGTGACTGGGGACTTTTTCTAACATATTGCATTGTTTATGAACAGTGACAAAGTGCTCCGATCCTTTCTGTTTTTGTAAGTATTAATTGAATCAATTTTATTTAAAACAAAGTAATATTTTTATGAATCAATAAATAATTACGCCCAACGATCGCATCCATTGAACCTGGCTCCTAACTAGGATTCCCTGTATCTATAAAACCAGGAACTATGAGGATTATGATCCTATAACATCCAGACACGAAGCAAATTATTGTGCTTTTTTCTTCTGTGCACACTCATTTGTCCCGTCGTGGGAATCAAACCCGCAACCTTAGAGGTGTACGAGATTTGAGTCAACCTGCCTAACCACTACACCATAGAGGCTAACAAAATCTGTTGAATCTCATAACATGTTTTCATTTAGATGAGCACGTCACGTGGCAAATATTAAACGAAGTTGTGACCAAAGCTTGAGCACATAGATATCGTTGAATAACTGCATCATTTCAGACCTTGTCTTCTTACTGCTGAGTATAGGCCTCCTCTCCTTACGCCATTTATTCCGGTCCTGTGCATGCCGCATCCATGAATTTCCTACCCACTTGACTAAATTATGAAACCATCTGGCTGGTGGTCTACTTACTACGCCCGTCTCTCTACACCATTCTATAACATTTTTTTTACCTGTGGTAGATCTACGTTTGACCACCAGACGATGTGGCTGAAGATGGAGCACGTAGATCCAGAAGAAACCTATTCACTCTGGCCTTGAAGATACCCAGATTGACGTTATCAGTAAACAGAGTAGACGGCAATGAGTTCCATTTCTTCCATAACTGCTTTGGTCCATCTACCGTCCTATCTTCTAGCCAAACGTCAGACCCATCTCCAAATTAGCCTTGCTATTTGTATATCTACCCACATATTTTTTCATTGTACACTGCAAGTGACCTTCGATTGAGGTTATTATTAATTCAGTTACGACCTAGTAAGTCTTCAGAGCTCGCAGTGTTAAATTGGCAATTCTATTAACAACATCTTGAACACACGTTCTTTTAAAGTCAGAAGCAATTTCAAAAGTGAATGCGCTAACATAGGTAGCTCATTCAAATTGAAAAAGATGGGAGTGTAATGCAATGGATGCGAATAAAAGAACTCCCCGCCATGTTTTAAAGTCGCGAAAGGTGATTTATTTCCATATTACCCATGAAAAGAATTTTCATTTTCTGTTCACTGTTTTCTACGAATACTTATTTTAGGGGTATTACTGTGAACTGTTTTGCTTCTGGTAGCGTTATTTCTTGTCGCAATGCGTGAAATATGTAGGTTTGTTGACGTTGGACTTACATAAACGGATGCTCTAGATTTTATTAGAAGTTTAGTTTTCATTCGAAGCTTTGTAGCTTAGTTTTCTTAGTAGACTTCATTAAATTACCATATAAAAAGCTGGAAGTTCATAAAATGAACGTGTATTGCACGTATTGCACGTTCCTATTAGTAGTTGTAGTTTTTATTGTTTTTTGTTTTGTCTTTATTTTAGTATGTATATATCCAATGTAATGTTGTGTGATGTCCGGAATAAAAGTATTTTCTTTCTTTCTTTTCTTTCTTTCTTAGCATTAAGGTTGTTCCTAAAAAAAACTTAAAAATCGAATAAGAAAACCGGAAAATCGTATACAAACCTTAAAATGGTAATTAAGTTATCTATATTTACATTTTTCGAATTGTTTGTCTCACTTTCAGTCAGTGTTACCCATTTAACATTAAAAGCAAAACAATTACATTTCATAAACTCTGCAAAAGTTCCACGCTGTCAACTAATGCTATTCGTTATCATTATCTGGGACATGATTCTAATACTGATTTACTAATGGTTTTCTATTGGCCTTCAGACCTTGAGACTAATCGGTTTTAATCACTTATAGTTCGAAGTAAGAGCTCTTATTTTAGGTTTGTTTTGTAATAGTAATTTACTGTGACATTATAGACATTATTAGAGCGCATTATTTAATTCATGGTCTCTTGAACCAGTATAAACTCTTTTTTAACCGACTTCAAAAAAGGAGGAGGTTCTCTATTATTAAACCTTTTTATAGCTTTTTGGACTTTATTTCATTATTCTGTCTTTATAAAGAATCGAAGTTTTAAAAAGGAAACTTCTTAAACTTATTTTAATTTGATATAATCGTTATCAAATGTAACGTTGACTATTTTGTTTTGTCAGCTTATATTCAAGTACGTTTATGTACGTAGTATGTACGCACCTAGTTTTGAAACTAAGGAAAGCCACATTTTCATAGAAGAAAGAATAGATATATATTTCATAGAAGAAACGAAAACGAATTGATGTAATAAAAGTAACTAGCAATTTACTGAAAGGAGTCGCCGTTTTTCTTTTTTACATATTAAGACACTTGGCCCCTAACTGGGATTCCCTGTATCTTGGGAACCAGGTAGTATGAGGACCGTGATCCCACACCCAAACACTACTTTTTCTATGCACATTCATTTGTCCCGTCGCGGAAATGGAACCTGGAACCTCTGTGGTATATGAGATCTGAGCCAAGTCCAAATTGTAAGTAGTGCGCAGTCGCTTGGAGTAAGCCAGTATTGTTGAGAGTCCTTTCCAGCGTTTTACGAGGATGGATTCAGGAGTTGACGTTAAACTACTTGTTTATTGTGTTTGAGCTTATCTTTCAGAGTCAAGGATTTATTTAGTGACCGTATAAAGTACGCTTAAGATTTTAACATTTATTCAACCGTACTTATCGGTATCGGTTGTAATTAAATTAAGTACAATACAATACAATTACATGAAAAAATTAAACTGGTTTCGATTATTTAGAGGGTACTGAACACAAATCCACGGTTCTTTGATTTGTTTGTTTGGTTGTTTGTATGTTTGTTATCTACTATAGACTCGGAAACTACTGAACGAATTTTAATGTGGTTTTTAGGGTTTGGCACCATTAGTTCCAACTTAGATTTAGGGTATGTTACAATAAAATTGGTTGGGTGACTACGAAGATACAGCTTGACCTCTTCGTAATACGCGCTCTTGTATACAGGGGAGGTCTTGCTAAGATGGTTTTGGAATAAATAACAAATAAGGGCTTCCTCTGCCGTTCAAATGGACGAAACCGCCGGAAAAAGCTAGTGTATTATACACCGAAATACAGTACTGCTTGGCAGCAGAACATCAAATTGCTTGTCAAATAATATGTGGATCAACAAGGCAAAAAGACAAGTGGCAAGCCTGTCGATTTTCTACAGACTACATTTCGGGGAGTGTGCACAAGACCTGCATCAGCTGATTCCTTCATCCCCATTCCATCTTAGGACCACCAGGCGAGGTGAGTCACTTCACCCTTATGTTGTGCACATACCACCAATCCGCACAAAGCGCTTCGCTGACTCTTTCATTATACGTACCGCAAAGGAGTGAAATTCTCTACCAGAATACTTATTTCCTTCCAATTACAACCTAGGTCTCTTTAAGCCAAGAGTGAATAGGCACCACATGGGCAAACGTGCTCCACCTTAGACTGCAACTACGCTTACCATCAGGTGAGTTGTTGTCAAACGTGAGCCCATTTAATCATAAAAAAACCTTACCGTATTGCTAAAAACCGCGACCAAATCATGATACGGATCGCTTTCTGACAGCAATCGGTATTGCGTATCTCAGTTTGTTGATATTAAAATGTAAGTTTCAGGCACCTTTCCCAAATCCTAGATTGTGGTGACGAAATTCTCCGGAATGACAACCTTTTATTTTGAATGTTGTGAATTAAGGGTCTTGAGATTGAGAAAGTTGACATAGGTGTCTTTGAATTATAAGCCCGGTCGAGGAGTACCCGTTCAGGGCCCATATTTTGCTATAGGCCTACATAACTATAAAACAGCTCTATCGTTATAAACATCAAAATACACGTAAATGGGGAAACGGTTAACCAATTCCCAATAATACTATTATACCATACCAAAATTAGTTTCTAAATGGTTGAACAGATCTGTAATGCAAGTCACGTCATCGATAACGTTATTAACGGTATCGGCAACGTTAATAATGTTACTTTGATAGCGATTAAATTGTTCCGCGTTTACGCGTAATTAGTCTGCGCTTTACAATGGAGTAATTCGATAATAATAATTGGTATTATATTTTGAGTTATGATCAAAGTGCTTATACAGTTATTTGATTTGCTATGACGTATGTACACCTTTTTCGTTTCCTTGTGAATGTGTGCGCAAATTAACCATTACTTGATGAATGATCGTTTTAATTTTGCAAAAAAATCTAAACGTTCAACTTTTTTAATGATTGACCCTCTTTCTCTGAGACAAAATAAATCAAATCAATCGATATTTTAATCTGTTTAGAACTACGCAAAAAATGTTTGAGTTGTATAAATTATGTCTGATAGTTACTTGTTGGGCCCCAAAACTGTATTAAATATCTTATTCTTTAGCCACTTTTTCTTCTTCTGGCGCATACCTGGCCGTTGCCGCGGCACGCTCGCTTCGCTCGCTTGGCTCGCGCGTAGTGGTGCACTGTCGTCGTCGTACCTACGAGTATGTATGACATTGCCCTGAACTAGTTATTAAAGAGCCTATAACTAAAAAAGAGAATAAAATATTATTTTTGTACGTATACAATATATTGAGTATGTTTGAACATAATTATCATGTTACCTATAATGCAGTTAATTTATAATTTATCCGTAGATCAACTAATATCGACGCAATAATTAATATAAAGAATAAACATAAAAAACAACATTTATTTTAAAAAGTCCTTACTTACAATAGATCAATTAGATTTTAGAAGATAAAATAATATTGTCCCCTTTTTTATGTAATGACGGTTACTATGTAACAATTTTCTTTTTCAACAATATTTGAAGATTCTGGCCATTGACCATATAGGATTCCCTGTATCTAGGGAAATAAACTATATGAGGACTATGGTCAGCGTCTAGACATGGAATATGAACTTGCTCTTTTTATTTGTTTTCTACGCACAAACACAGAACGTATCGGGAATTGAACCCGCTACTTCTGTGGTGCATGAGGAGTCCTGCTTAATTACCACACCATAGCGGCCATCACTTCACAACTTTTTATTAGTTTGTCATAAGTACATAGGTATCTTAATTAACAATAATCTCCAGTCAGAGATCGAACCCGTGACCATCAGCACTTTCGATTTTACAAACCGGACCCAGGTTCACCACCTCCCGAAAGTTT
This sequence comes from Petrophora chlorosata, assembly GCA_951640565.1. NCBI lineage: Eukaryota > Metazoa > Arthropoda > Insecta > Lepidoptera > Geometridae > Petrophora > Petrophora chlorosata. Next base: position 18,534,130 of record OX621189.1, on the reverse strand, counting down.
CCCGAAAGCTTTTAGTTCGTTAGGAAATGAGCTGTGTGTTTTCCAAAAGATCGATACAGAAAATCTCGCTCACGGTACAAAAAACTAAACTGTTTCAAGGTTCTCTCTAACTAGTTAGATACCGGAAAGTTTTCCAGCAAAAAAGGACTTCTCAACATTTATTTCGGCGAAACACTCGTTTCCTACAAAAAGCCTGTAAAAGCGAGAACTGGGCAAAAAGGGTACAATCTCGGTATAATACAACACGTGCTGTAGCTATTTCTCTTGCCCACAAAGAATTATACAACGAGAAAACATTAGGTAAAGTGAAAAACGTTACGCTCTTCTAGATGTTTTTCAATTGGAAGTAATTGATAGCCTTTAGTACGAACTAAAATATTTTTTTATTTTACTCTTAATAGATCTATGTTTGGCCACTATCTCGCCTGATGTGAAGCGATGATGTGGCCTAAGATGGGGCACATAAATCTAGAGAGAGAGACGGCAGTTGAGCGGCTGCTCAGACCCGTCTCCCCGATGGTTCACCGAATATCATCCCGAAACACGACTAGGTCACTTGACGGCATGGCTTTGTTCGGTGGGTGGTATTACAACCACGGCCAGAGCCTACCACTCCAAAGCGCGTAAGCGGGTTTAATCACGATGTTTTTCTTCACCGTTTTAGAGCGAGCGTACAAAATCTGCACTTAACTATAAGTCATTGGTGCAGGGCCGACTCGGGAATCGAACCCAGGTGCGTCGGATTGAAAGGCGCACGAGTTTCCGCTAAGCCACACTCGCTCTAAGCCACGCTCGCTCGCTTTTTTTACTGTTGTTGAGTCCGCCTTTGACCATGATATCACGATGATGGAAAGCGATGATAGAAAGTGAAGATGCACGCTTACCTAGTAAGTACATGTTCACTCTTGATTTGAAAACACTCAGATAGTATTTTTGACGGATAACGGCAAAGCGTTCTACTCCTTCGAAGTATGTATGTCATTGCATTTAAGTCATCTGTCAATGCCACTACCAGATAAATGTGCGAACTTCCGTTTAAAATCATCATTGTGATGTTGATGATGAGATTTGTTTTGTATCTTATATTTTCTCTTTTTGTAAGCAAAGTCACAGATACTACGATATTTGCTGCTAATATGTATTTTAAACTAGAGTAGTAGAGCACCGTACACTAATTCGTAAACTCTACCACTATGGGGTTCGTGGAACTGCTCTGAATCTTGTTGAGTCCTACTTAACCGATAGACAGCAAAAAGTTGGGGTAAATGGCGTAACATCTTCCGGATCCTTAGTCAGAATGGGGGTACCGCAGGGATCAATATTGGGGCCGTTTTTATTCTTGGCATATATAAATGATTTACCCTTTGTAGTTAAAGACCTTGCAGATATTGTTCTATTCGCTGATGATACATCGATAATTTTTAAAGTAGATAGAAAGGACAGTGAATTGGCGCATGTGAACTACGTATTGGATGTTGTTTCGAAATGGTTCTCTGCGAATAATTTGTTACTAAACGCGAAAAAGACGAAATGTTTAAAGTTCTCTTTGCCTAATGTTAGACATGTAGAGCCAAACGTAATGCTCAATAGTAATAAACTCGATACAGACAAAGCGACGGTATTCCTAGGTATAGGCATAGACTCTAAGTTGCAGTGGGGTCCTCATATTGATGCTCTATCTGGAAAACTTAGTTCTGCTGCATATGCGGTTCGTAAAATTAGGCAATTAACGGATATAGCTACGGCTCGGTTAGTTTACTTTGCATACTTCCACAGCATAATGTCATATGGCATTTTGCTGTGGGGTTCTGCTGCGGATATAGATACTATTTTTATATTACAAAAGCGTGCGGTTCGCGCGATTTACGAGTTGGGTCCACGTGACTCGTTAAGGGATTTTTTTAAGCAAGTTAATATATTAACTTTACCTTCTTTATATATTTATGAAAATATAATGCATGTTCGCAAAAACTTCCAAAAATTCAAAGTAAATAGTGACCATCATAACATTAACACTAGAAATAAGGATAGGATTGTTGTACCTAGGTATAGACTAACTAAAACGAATAAGTCCTTTATGGGCAACTGCGTACGTTTTTATAATAAAATTCCAAAGTGTATAACGGAGCTCACAGAAAGTAAATTCAAATTACGCGTTAAGAATGTTCTAATGAGAAAAGCATACTACACTGTTCGTAATTACATAGAAGACAAAGATGCTTGGAACATTCCACTTCTGCAAAGTAACCAACTGGTACATAAGAAACATAACATTGTAAAAGCCCAAAAAATTGTAACAAAATCTCTAAAAAAAAATGCCCCTCAGTTTCTTGCCGTATCTTCTGAGTAGTGGTTCTTTTTCCGATACGGTGGTAGAGTCATTGTGATAATTTGACGTTCATAAGTGCGTCTGTGATGCCAAAATGATTAAAGAGATTTTGATTTTGATTTTGATTTTGAACTTAGTGTTTCATGGATTTTGGATGAAGCGCAAATATTGTTTAGGTTTTGTAGGACCATGGTCAACGCAGTTACTGTTTCTCTAGAAAGGGAGAACCCTTATTAAAAGCCAATATTTTTGTATATATGAGCGTTGCGTTTTTATTTATATAAAGAAGAATCCGTAATAAATTAAAAAAAAATATTGTAAAACTACGATTTAGTATGATTAAGTTATCGAGTTGTAAGCTACCCTGAAAGTTCCAGCCAGATAGCTAATCGGGATGTGCTCAAAATTTAAGTTGCAAAATTAACAAGATTCAGACAGACAAGAAAGTGACAAAAAAATCTATACTTATAATAAAACTGTATCGAAGCGGTTACTGTACATTGAAGATATTTTTGAAAATCAATTTTTTTAGGAGTATATGGTAGCAACAGAACCCAAAAATACAATTTTTAAAATTTTTGTCTGTCTGTCTGTCTGTCTGTCTGTCTGTCCGGGATAAACTCAGAAACTAGGGCACGAATTTGAATGCAGTTTTTTGAAATATATTCTGTGGAGTCCGGCGCTACACATAGGCTTTGTTTCATCAAAATCGGTTCAGTAATATTGAAGTTATGACGGAATTTAGGAAAAAATATAGTTGTCCACTATAAGTTGAACCACGGAACATACCGGACCCTTTGTGCACATGGCTCAGCTTATACTGGTTTATTACTTACCTTCAGAGTTTGTAGAACTAAAGTATTGGTTCACATGATGGTATTCTAAAAAATGTTTTGTGGAGTCCTAGGCTACATAACAAACTTTGTTTTATAAATATCGGTTTACGAAAACTGGAATTATTACGCAATTTAACAACGTTGAGTACCTACCGATTAGCAATTTTAGTATGAAAGTTTTCGTGAGTTTGATTCATTATAATTATGAATATTTAATAAAACGGCTAGGACTCACGTAGTTTGTCAAATTAGTCGACCTAGGTTTCGAGCATGTCCGATGCTCTTCATCAGGGGCGAGTTTACACTGCGAGATCGCGGCGACTATTGGCGGTGCCGGTGGCGGTGGCTGGTGGAGTGGTATAACGTTGAGTACCGTTGCAAGGCAAATTAGCTGTTTAAATCGAGCCACCCATAGATAGCACGTCTTATCAAGGGGCGTTTTTCTGACTCGCGGTGACGGGTTTTATGGACATGGCGCTGGACCTGCACTGGAGCTTTTTTTTTTATCAGTTTGCAAAACGCTTTTTTGCTGATGCGATTATGTCGCTTTGGAAAGTAGTAGAGGAATTGTACCTAGCGGTTCCTAATTTTTTTTAGCTATGGAACACTAAATTATGTACCTAATTTCGGCGGAACCCCAACTCATATTTGTAACCGACTTTAAAAAAGGAGGTTCTCAATTCGACTGTATGTTTTTTTCTATGTTTGTTACGCGATTACTCCGCCAATTATTATTTGATTTTGATGATTCTTTTTTTGTTTGGTAGGTCATACTTCAGAGGTGGTCCCATATAAATTTTATCGAAATTGATTCAGCACTTTTGCGCGGGTCAGTATATCGATAAAAATGCTGGCCAGCGTCGGCAATTCTCGGAACCTACTTACTAACTGCTGGTATAGACGAACAAAAAGCATAGCAACACCGTACCGGGCCCGGAACGGCCGCGGCGGCTAGCGTGGCACCGCGGCGCACCGTCACCGTCAGTTCTGCGTACGAATCGTAAAGGGTCCATGGCATTTCCCCCCGATGGCAATCCCACCCGTGTTATTTCCACCCGGCCTCCGTGGTCCCGTAATATGTTTTTTAAACTGAACGATGACATTTGATACGTATACTCGGTCAAAGAAACTATAACACATTTTTCACCAATTTTTAAACATCCCTAAAAGAACTTGCTAAAATGTATATATCTAAAATTAATTCTAAAATTAATTAATTAATTAATTAATTATTAATATAATATAAAACTGGAAGACCATCACTGACTGACTGACTGACTGACTGACTGACTGACTGACATATTGACAGAATTGATCTCCCACTTGCCGTTATGGTGGGGGGGAGTGTTTGGTATGGTTGGATAGAGGATGTTTTGAAACCAACCAGAAAAATCCGAAATCACCAGAAAGTGGTTTCCGTGATGGAACTGCTCAGGGGATCACGGAAACTATAAATCGGATGGGGGTACCGCTTGAACTAAATATGCCCCAAACCTTGGGCCAATTTTGAAAATTTGAAAAAAAAGATGGCCGCCATACAAAAAAACATGGCCGCCATACAAAATAAAAATGTTAATAACTTTTGAATGGTTAGAGATAGGTATAGGGTGCTCGACCAAATGTCATAGAGGGCGATGGGGGAAATTTGAAAAAGTTGAAATAATTAAAAAAAAAGAAAAAAAAATGGCGGCCATTTTGAAAGTTGCTCCGATCCGACTGAAATTTTGCACAGGGGGGTTTTCTGGGTCGTAGATTACGATTATGAAAAAAAAATTGTGATTCCGCCATTTTTCAAGATGGCTGCCATACAAACGTTTTTTTTCATGACAAAATAGGTGAAAAAAATATGCAAATTACTTTTAAACCGTTAGAGATAAGTATAGGGTGCTCGACCAAATATCATAGAGGACCATGAGGGAAATTTGGAAAAATTTAAAAATTAAAAAAAAAGAAAGAAAAATGGCGGCCATTTTGAAAGTTGCTCCGATCCGACTGAAATTTTGCATCCGGGGGTTTTCTGGGTCGAAGATTACAATTATGAAAAAAAATTTTTGATTCCGCCATTTTTCAAGATGGCTGCCATACAAAAGTTTTTTTTCCGGAAAAATAAGCCAAACAAAACTTTTGAACCGTAGTCGATAGGAAGCGTCTATAAAAAAAAAGCAACACCCTCCCACGCGAGCTGCTTTAGCAGCTCGCGCACGCCACAAAATCACTTGGATTCCGCCATTTTTCAAGATGGCCGCCATACAAAAGTCTTTTTTTCAGAACAACTGATCTTAAATAACTTTAGAACCGTAATCGATAGGGAGCTTTTATAAAAAAAAGCAAAACCCCCCCACGCGAGCTGCTTTAGCAGCTCGCGCACGCCACACAATCACTTAAAATCCAGCTTTTTTTCAATATGGCCGCCATACAAAAGTCTTTTTTTCAGAACAACTGATCTTAAATAACTTTAGAACCGTAATCGATAGGGAGCTTTTATAAAAAAAAGCAAAACCCCCCCACGCGAGCTGCTTTAGCAGCTCGCGCACGCCACACAATCACTTAAAATCCAGCTTTTTTTCAATATGGCCGCCATACAAAAGTTTGATTTCAAAACAAAAAGGGTAAACAAAACTTTAGAACCGTAATCGATAGGAAGCTTTTAAAAAAAAACAGCAGCCACCCCCCCACGCGAGCTGCTTTAGCAGCTCGCGCACGCGGCGAAATACTAGTTATATTATATAAAACTGAAAGGTCACTGACTGACAATTGACAGAAATAGAAGTGGTACTTGCCGATATGGTGGGGGGGAGTGTTTGGTACGGTTGTATAGAGGGTGTTTTGAAACCAACCAGAAAAATCCGAAATCACCAGAAAATGGTTTCCTCGATGGAACTGCTCAAGGGATCTCGGAAACTATAAATCGGATGGGGGTACCGCTTGAACTAAATATGCCCCAAACCTTGGGCCAATTTTGAAAATTTGAAAAAAAAGATGGCCGCCATACAAAAAAACATGGCCGCCATACAAAATAAAAATGTTAATAACTTTTGAACGGTAAGAGATAGGTATAGGGTGCTCGACCAAATGTCATAGAGGGCGATGGAGGAAATTTGGGAAAATTGGAAAAATTAAAAAAAAAGAAAAAAAAATGGCGGCCATTTTGAAAGTTGCTCCGATCCGACTGAAATTTTGCATCGGGGGGTTTTCTGGGTCAAAGATTATTATTATGAAAAAAAATTTTGGATTCCGCCATTTTTCAATATGGCCGCCATACAAAAGTTTGTTTTCAGAACAAAAAGGGTAAACAAAACTTTAGAACCGTAATCGATAGGAAGCTTTTAAAAAAAAACAGCAGCCACCCCCCCACGCGAGCTGCTTTAGCAGCTCGCGCACGCGGCGAAATACTAGTTATATTATATAAAACTGAAAGGTCACTGACTGACAATTGACAGAAATAGAAGTGGTACTTGCCGATATGGTGGGGGGGAGTGTTTGGTACGGTTGTATAGAGGGTGTTTTGAAACCAACCAGAAAAATCCGAAATCACCAGAAAGTGGTTTCCTCGATGGAACTGCTCAGGGGATCTCGGAAACTATAAATCGGATGGGGGTACCGCTTGAACTAAATATGCCCCAAACCTTGGGCCAATTTTGAAAATTTGAAAAACAAGATGGCCGCCATACAAAAAAACATGGCCGCCATACAAAATAAAAATGTTAATAACTTTTGAACGGTTAGAGATAGGTATAGGGTGCTCGACCAAATGTCATAGAGGGCGATGGGGGAAATTTGGAAAAGTTGGAAAAATTAAAAAAAAAGAAAAAAAAATGGCGGCCATTTTGAAAGTTGCTCCGATCCGACTGAAATTTTGCATCGGGGGGTTTTCTGGGTCAAAGATTATTATTATGAAAAAAAATTTTGGATTCCGCCATTTTTCAATATGGCCGCCATACAAAAGTTTGTTTTCAGAACAAAAAGGGTAAACAAAACTTTAGAACCGTAATCGATAGGAAGCTTTTAAAAAAAAAACAGCAGCCACCCCCCCACGCGAGCTGCTTTAGCAGCTCGCGCACGCGGCGAAATACTAGTTATATTATATAAAACTGAAAGACCACTCACTGACAATTGACAGAAATAGAAGTGGTACTTGCCGATATGGTGGGGGGTAGTGTTTGGTACCGTTGTATAGAGGGTGTTTTGAAACCAACCAGAAAAATCCGAAATCACCAGAAAATGGTTTCCTCGATGGAACTGCTCAGGGGATCTCGGAAACTATAAATCGGATGGGGATACCGCTTGAACTAAATATGCCCCAAACCTTGGGCCAATTTTGAAAATTTGAAAAAAAAGATGGCCGCCATACAAAAAAACATGGCCGCCATACAAAATAAAAATGTTAATAACTTTTGAACGGTTAGAGACAGGTATAGGGTGCTCGACCAAATGTCATAGAGGGCGATGGGGGAAATTTGGAAAAGTTGGAAAAATTAAAAAAAAATAAAAAAAAATGGCGGCCATTTTGAAAGTTGCTCCGATCCGACTGAAATTTTGCATCGGGGGGTTTTCTGGGTCGAAGATTATTATTATGAAAAAAAATTTTGGATTCCGCCATTTTTCAAGATGGCCGCCATACAAAAGTTTGTTTTCAGAACAAAATGGGTAAACAAAACTTTAGAACCGTAATCGATAGGAAGCTTTTAAAAAAAAAACAGCAGCCACCCCCCCACGCGAGCTGCTTTAGCAGCTCGCGCACGCGGCGAAATACTAGTTATATTATATAAAACTTAAAGACCATAACTGACAATTGACAGAAATAGAAGTGGTACTTGCCGATATGGTGGGGGGGAGTGTTTGGTACCGTTGGATAGAGGGTGTTTTGAAACCAACCAGAAAAATCCGAAATCACCAGAAAGTGGTTTCCATGATGGAACTGCTCAGGGGATCTCAGAAACTATAAATCGGATGGGGGTACCGCTTGAACTAAATATGCCCCAAAACCTGGGCCATTTTTGAAAATTTGAAAAAAAAGATGGCCGCCATACAAAAAAACATGGCCGCCATACAAAATGAAAATGTAAATAACTTTTGAATGGTCAGAGATAGGTATAGGGTGCTCGACCAAATGTCATAGAAAGCGATGGGGGAAATTTGAAAAAGTTGGAAAAATTAAAAAAAAAGAAAAAAAAATGGCGGCCATTTTGAAAGTTGCTCCGATCTGACTGAAATTTTGCATCGGGGGCTTTTCTGGGTCGAAAATTATAATTATGAAAAAAAATTTTGGATTCCGCCATTTTTCAAGATGGCTGCCATACAAAAGTTTTTTTTCCGGAAAAATAAGCCAAACAAAACTTTTGAACCGTAGTCGATAGGAAGTGTCTATAAAAAAAAAGCAATACTCCCCCACGCGAGCTGCTTTAGCAGCTCGCGCACGCCACAAAATCACTTGGATTCCGCCATTTTTCAAGATGGCCGCCATACAAAAGTCTTATTTGAGAACAACTGAACTTAAATAACTTTAGAACCGTAATCGATAGGGAGCTTTGATTAAAAAGCAAAACACCCCCCCACGCGAGCTGCTTTAGCAGCTCGCGCACGCCACACAATCACTTGAAATCCAGCTTTTTTTCAAGATAGCCGCCATACAAAAGTTTGATTTCAAAACAAAATGGGTAAACAAAACTTTAGAACCGTAATCGATACGAAGCTTTTAAAAAAAAACAGCAGCCACCCCCCCACGCGAGCTGCTTTAGCAGCTCGCGCACGCGGCGAAATACTAGTATTATATAAAACTGGAAGACCATGACATTTGACAGAAATAGAAGTGGTACTTGCCGTTATGGTGGGGGGGAGTGTTTGGTACCGTTGGATAGAGGGTGTTTCGAAACCAACCAGAAAAATCCGAAATCACCAGAAAGTGGTTTCCGTGATGGAACTGCTCAGGGGATCTCGGAAACTATAAATCGGATGGGGGTACCGCTTGAACTAAATATGCCCCAAACCTTGGGCCGATTTTGAAAATTTGAAAAAAAAGATGGCCGCCGTACAAAAAAACATGGCCGCCATACAAAATAAAAATGTAAATAACTTTTGAATGGTTAGAGATAGGTATTGGGTGCTCGACCAAATGTCATAGAGGGCGATAGGGGAAATTCGAAAAAGTTGGAAAAATTAAAAAAAAAGAAAAAAAAATGGCGGCCATTTTGAAAGTTGCTCCGATCCGACTGAAATTTTGCATAGGGGGGTTTTCTGGGTCGTTATTTACGATTATGAAAAAAAAATTTGGATTCCGCCATTTTTCAAGATGGCTGCCATACAAACGTTTTTTTTCATGACAAAATAGGTGAAAATAATATGCAAATAACTTTTGAACGGTTAGAGATAGGTATAGGGTGCTCGACCAATTATCATAGAGGACCATGAGGAGAATTTGGAAAAGTTGAAAAAATTTAAAAAAAAAGAAAAAAAAATGGCGGCCATTTTGAAAGTTCGTCCGATCCGACTGAAATTTTGCATCGGGGGGTTTTCTGGGTCGTAGATTACGATTATGAAAAAATTATTTGGATTCCGCCATTTTTCAAGATGGCCGCCATACAAAAGATTTTTTTCCAAACAAAGAGAATAACTTTAAAACCGTAATCGATAGGGAGCTTCTATAAAAAAAAAACAACACCACCCCACGCGAGCTGCTTTAGCAGCTCGCGCACGCCACAAAATCACTTGGATTGCGCCATTTTCCAATATGGCCGCCATACAAAAGTTTGTTTTTAGAACATAAAGGCTTAGATAACTTTAGAACCGTAATCGATAGGAAGTTTCTATAAAAAAAAAATAACACCACCACCACGCGAGCTGCTTTAGCAGCTCGCGCACGCGGCGAAATACTAGTTATTATATAAAACTGAAAGACCATAACTGACAATTGACAGAAATAGAAGTGGTACTTGCAGATATAGTGGGGGGGAGTGTTTGGTACCGTTGGATAGAGGGTGTTTTGAAACCAACAAGAAAAATCCGAAATCACCAGAAAGTGGTTTCCTCGATGGAACTGCTCAGGGGATCTCGGAAACTATAAATCGGATGGGGGTACCGCTTGAACTAAATATGCCCCAAACCTTGGGCCATTTTTGAAAATTTGAAAAAAAAGATGGCCGCCATACAAAAAAACATGGCCGCCATACAAAATAAAAATGTAAATAACTTTTGAATTATTAGAGATAGGTATAGGGTGCTCGACCAAATGTCATAGAGGGCGATGGGGGAAATTTGGAAAAGTTGGAAAAATTAAAAAAAAAGAAAAAAAAATGGCGGCCATTTTGAAAGTTGCTCCGATCCGACTGAAATTTTGCATCGGGGGGTTTTCTGGGTCGCACATTACGATTTTGAAAAAAAAATTTGGTTTCCGCCATTTTTCAAGATGGCCGCCATACAAGAGTTATTTTTCCGGAATAATAAGCCAAGCAAATCTTTTGAACCGTAGTCGATAGGAAGCGTCTTTAAAAAAAAAGCAACACCCCCCCACGCGAGCTGCTTTAGCAGCTCGCGCACGCCACAAAATCACTTGGATTCCGCCATTTTTCAAGATGGCCGCCATACAAAAGTAATTTTTTCAGAACAACTGAACTTAAATAACTTTAGAACCGTAATCGATAGGGAGCTTTTATTAAAAAGCAAAACACCCCCCCACGCGAGCTGCTTCAGCAGCTCGCGCACGCCACACAATCACTTGAAATCCAGCTTTTTTTCAAGATGGCTGCCATACAAAAGTTTGTTTTCAGAACAAAAAGGGTAAACAAAACTTTAGAACCGTAATCGATAGGAAGCTTTAAAAAAAAACAGCAGCCACCCCCCCACGCGAGCTGCTTTAGCAGCTCGCGCACGCGGCGAAATACTAGTTAATATAATATAAAACTGGAAGACCATCACTGACTGACTGACTGACTGACTGACTGACATATTGACAGAATTGTTCTCCCAGATGCCGTTATGGTGGGTGGAAGTGTTTGGTATGGTTGGATAGAGGATGTTTTGAAACCAACCAGAAAAATCCGAAATCACCAGAAAGTGGTTTCCGTGATGGAACTGCTCAGGGGATCTCGGAAACTATAAATCGGATGGGGGTACCGCTTGAACTAAATATGCCCCAAACCTTGGGCCAATTTTGAAAATTTGAAAAAAAAGATGGCCGCCATACAAAAAAACATGGCCGCCATACAAAATAAAAATGTAAATAACTTTTGAACGGTTTGAGCTAGGTATAGGGTGCTCGACCAAATGTCATAGAGGGCGATGAGGGAAATTTGAAGAAGTTGGAAAAATTAAAAAAAAAGAAAAAAAAATGGCGGCCATTTTGAAAGTTGCTCCGATCCGACTGAAATTTTGCATAGGGAGGTTTTCTGGGGCGAAGATTACGATTATGAAAAAAAAAATTAGATTCCGCCATTTTTCAAGATGGCTGCCATACAAATGTTTTTTTTCATGACAAAATAGGTGAAAATAATATGCAAATAACTTTTAAACGGTTACAGATAGGTATAGGGTGCTCGACCAAATATCATAGAGGACCATAGGGGAAATTTGGAAAAGTTGGAAAAATTAAAAAAAAAGAAAGAAAAATGGCGGCCATTTTGAAAAATGCTCCGATTCGACTGAAATTTTGCATCGGGGGGTTTTTTAGGCCGTAGATTACGATTATGAAAAAATAATTTGGATTCCGCAATTTTTCAAGATGGCCGCCATACAAAAGATTTTTTTCCGAACAAAGAGAATAACTTTAAAACCGTAATCGATAGGGAGCTTCTATAAAAAAAAACAACACCACCCCACGCGAGCTGCTTTAGCAGCTCGCGCACGCCACAAAATCACTTGGATTGCGCCATTTTCCAATATGGCCGACATACAAAAGTTTGTTTTTAGAACATAAAGGCTTAGATAACTTTAGAACCGTAATCCATAGGAAGTTTCTATAAAAAAAAATAACACCACCACCACGCGAGCTGCTTTAGCAGCTCGCGCACGCGGCGAAATACTAGTTAATATAATATAAAACTGGAAGACCATCACTGACTGACTGACATATTGACAGAATTGATCTCCGACTTGCCGTTATGGTGGGGGGGAGTGTTTGGTACGGTTGTATAGAGGGTGTTTTGAAACCAACCAGAAAAATCCGAAATCACCAGAAAGTGGTTTCCAAGATGGAACTGCTCAGGGGATCTCGGAAACTATAAATCGGATGGGGGTACCGCTTGAACTAAATATGCCCCAAACCATGGGCCATTTTTGAAATATTGAAAAAAAAGATGGCCGCCATACAAAAAAACATGGCCGCCATACAAAATAAAAATGTAAATAACTTTTGAATGGTTAGAGATAGGTATAGGGTGCTCGACCAAATGTCATAGAGGGCGATGGGGGAAATTTGGAAAAGTTGGAAAAATTAAAAAAAAAGAAAAAAAAATGGCGGCCATTTTGAAAGTTGTTCCGATCCGACTGAAATTTTGCATCGGGGGGTTTTCTGGGTCGTAGATTACAATTATGAAAAAAAATTTTGGATTCCGCCATTTTTCAAGATGGCTGCCATAGAAAAGTTGTTATTTCGGAAAAATAAGCCAAACAAAACTTTTGAACCGTAGTCGATAGGAAGCTTTTAAAAAACAAACAGCGCCACCTCCCCACGCGAGCTGCTTTAGCAGCTCGCGCACGCCACAAAATCACTTGGATTTCGCCATTTTTCAAGATGGCCGCCATACAAAAGTCTTTTTTTCAGAACAACTGAACTTAAATAACTTTAGAACCGTAATCGATAGGGAGCTTTTATAAAAAAAAGCAAAACCCCCCCACGCGAGCTGCTTTAGCAGCTCGCGCACGCCACACAATCACTTGAAATCCAGCTTTTTTTCAAGATGGCCACCACACAAAAGTTTGATTTCAAAACAAAAAGGGTAAACAAAACTTTAGAACCGTAATCGATAGGAAGTTTTTAAAAAAAAACAGCAGCCACCCCTCCACGCGAGCTGCTTTAGCAGCTCGCGCACGCGGCGAAATACTAGTTATATTATATAAAAGTGAAAGACCATCACTGACTGACTGACTGACTGACTGACTGACATATTGACAGAATTGATCTCCGACTTGCCGTTATGGTGGGGGGGAGTGTTTGGTACGGTTGTATAGAGGGTGTTTTGAAACCAACCAGAAAAATCCGAAATCACCAGAAAGTGGTTTCCTTGATGGAACTGCTCAAAGGATCTCGGAAACTATAAATCGGATGGGGGTACCGCTCGAACTAAATATGCTCAAAACCCTGGGCCATTTTTGAAAATTTGAAAAAAAAGATGGCCGCCATACAAAAAAACATGGCCGCCATACAAAATAAAAATGTTAATAACTTTTGAATGGTTAGAGATAGATATAGGGTGCTCGACCAAATGTCATAGAGGACGACGGGGGAAATTTAGAAAAGTTGGAAAAATTAAAAAAAAAAAAAAAAAAAAAGGCGGCCATTTTGAAAGTTGCTCCGATCCGACTGAAATTTTGCATAGGGGGGTTTTCTGGGTCGTTGATTACAATTATGAAAAAATAATTTGGATTCCGCCATTTTTCAAGATGGCTGCCATACAAATGTTTTTTTTCATGACAAAATAGGTGAAAATAATATGCAAATAACTTTTAAACGGTTACAGATAGGTATAGGGTGCTCGACCAAATATCATAGAGGACCATAGGAGAAATTTGGAAAAGTTGGAAAAATTAAAAAAAAAGAATGGAAAATGGCGGCCATTTTGAAAAGTGCTCCGATTCGACTGAAATTTTGCATCGGGGGGTTTTTTAGGTCGTAGATTACGATTATGAAAAAAAAATTTGGATTCCGCCATTTTTCAAGATGGCCGCCATACAAAAGTTTTTTTTCCGAACAAAAAGAATAACTTTAAAACCGTAATCGATAGGGAGCTTCTATAAAAAAAAAACAACACCACCCCACGCGAGCTGCTTTAGCAGCTCGCGCACGCCACAAAATCACTTGGATTGCACCATTTTCCAATATGGCCGCCATACAAAAGTTTGTTTTTAGAACATAAAGGCTTAGATAACTTTAGAACCGTAATCGATAGGAAGTTTCCATAAAAAAAAATAACACCACCACCACGCGAGCTGCTTTAGCAGCTCGCGCACGCGGCGAAATACTAGTCCGATCCCTTATATATAAAGCTCAATTACCACCACAAAACGAACACATTGACAGAAATTCTAAGCATGAAGGAGAAGAGGTGCGATATAGTGTTATATATATTCGTATAGAGAATCAAAATCGACCCGACAGAAAAATCGAAAATTTCCAAAAAATCAAAATGGCGGCCGACACCATGGTGGTATCTCAAAAAAAATGTAGCAAAAGTGGCAATATGGGGGTCGTTTTCGAGTAAACCGTCTACGCTCATTTCGATTTTTTAACTTTTTTTTTCAAAAAAACCAAGATGGCTGCCGAATATTTCAACTCGAAAAACGGGCACCACGAGACCCTACTTTGAAAAATTAGTTTGTTCAAGCGATTTCGCGATTCTGATACGTTTTTGATACAGAAACATCAGTCATGTCCTGACGTTTGTAAAAAAAAATATATCAAAAAATAAAAACAACATTGCGGACGCCGCGGGGGCCATTTTGGAAAACGATTGAAATTTGCACATTTTCAAACCTATTTTCGAGGCAGAAGCTCACATCGGAGCTGCTCGACTTGTATGAGACGGTCGTGGAAGACGGCGAGAGGTATTGCCCTTTTCAAAAAATTTCCCCATTTTTAGGGTAATTTTGGAGATTTACCCCGAAAACATGAAAAGTAGAAATAATAGTATTTTGAATAGAAATTTCACACTACCGGGTAGTTGACGTTAGTGAAAATGACATTTGAGCATTTTCATCTCTGTCGGCCGGCTACTTTGCGAGATATCGATTTTTGAAAACAGGCGCCTAACGTTAAGTATTTCTATGAAGGAGTACCGGTGGGATAACGTTTTATACGTATTCGTATAGAAAATGTCCTTTTTCTCAGCAATAAAATCGAAAATGTTAAAAAAACAAAATGGCGGCCATCATGGCGGTCGTATCTTCGAAAATGTCCATGTCACGTGACAATATGGGGTTCATTTTCGAGTAAAACGGGGGCGCCGATTACGATTTTTGAAAAAAAAATGGCATAAAATTCAAGATGGCCGCCGCAAATTACAACACAAAATTTTGAAATTGTCGGACCCTAATTTGGACGATCGGTTTGTTCGAGCGATTTTGCCGTTCCCGTCTTTTTGCAGTACAAAAATTTTTTCAGTATCCTGCAGTGTATAAAAAAAAATAAAAAAATAAAAAAAACAAAAATTTGAACGCCCCGGGGGCGTTTCGGTAAAATATTGTGTTTTTTGCCACACTTTCAAATCGAGTTTTCAGCCATTCGTCGACGCTCTAGCGGGTCGGCGTGTATGAGTCGATCACGGGTAATCACAAGTGCTACTCGATACTAGATATAGAGTTAATACTTTTCTTTGAAAAAACATGAAAATTTCATATATTTAACCTTCGAACCCCCGTTTCACCACCTCGATCCGGCCCTGTGAATTTGTCCTTTCTCGGCGCATACGGACACCCTACCGGGAACCTCCTCTGAAAATTTCAGCTTCATAAGTTGTGTAGTTTACGAGATTTGGTTAAAATACATAGAAAACCGGCAAACGGTTACAGCTTCAATCAAACTATTAAATAAACTGTGCCGTTACTATAGATAGGCATTCATTCATTTCACGTTATCTCCTAAACTATAGTTTCGATTTATATGGTTCAAAGGACAAACTTCATCTATACAAAATTTCCTTTACGATTAACGTATTTAATTTAATAAGGATTAATATGTTGTATCTAATAATGACATCGAAAAAGACGGCTTTGAATTTCTTCTTTTCTTTAAACATAAATACCTTTATTCTTGCTCAAATATGTTAGATAGATATATCGTGTCGCGGACTTTTTTATAGAGCACTTTAAAACAAATAATTTGCTACACATTATAAACATGAATTTTAAGGCGTTTTGGCAGCGCACGCCGATATATATAAAATATGCTTATTTGAAATTCATAGATACGGTCATTTCGTGTTTAATTACAATTATATTTATTACTATAAATAATATTTATTTATCAAGGATAAACTAGCTTTTTATTACTTCAAGAATTTTGCAAATCGAACCAGTAATTTCCGAGATTTACTTAATAAATGAACGGTTTTCGAGACTATAATTATATATAGACAATTTTCGACAGTTTCTTTAACGGTCAGTTGGCCTAGCGGTTTGAAACACGGTTACGAAGGACGATATAGCCGGGTTCGAATTCACCTGAGCGAGAATCTCTTTTTGGACTTTTTATAAGTGGAATTGGTAGTGCGTAAGCATACTACAATCCTACTACTGCATAATTATATCTCGCGATGATTTAGCGTTTTTTTTAATAAAACAGGTTTACCTATTTAATAAAAGTACTTATTATTTATTCTGTTTTTATGAAACTAAGTGATGAGAGGAGCAAATCGTTCTCCTGATGGTAAGCGCCACGCTTGCTCATAACAATTAAATAGCACTCATCGCCCCGAGACATCAGATATATGAACAAATACCAAAACTGGTTCCGTGAAATTACAAAAATACCACGAAATCACCTGATGGCAAGCGCCACGCCTGCCCAAAACAATCGCAGTGCCTACCTAAATACCTAAATGATAGATAGGTAACTCGCGTGTGTCGGGGGTTAAAACCCCCTAAGGGTTTTAACCACCGACGCAAAAAGGAGGGGTGTTATAAGTTTGCCACCTTGTGACTGTCCTAAACCGGTACCGAACTTAAAAGGGTCGATCAGTTTAAGTATCTTGGGCATGTGTTAACCTCTGACCTGAAGGACGATGCAGACTTAGAGAGGGAGCGAAGGGCGTTGTCTGTGAGGGCCAATATGATAGCCCGCAGGTTTGCGCGTTGTTCGAGGGACGTCAAAATTACTCTTTTCAGAGCATTTTGTACGTCCTTCTATACGAGCAGCCTGTGGGTGGCATATACGCCGAAACAGTACAGCGCCCTTCGGGTTCAATATAATAATGCGTTTAGGATACTGATGGGGCTGCCCCGGCACTGTAGCGCATCGGGAATGTTTGCCGAGTCGCGGGTCGATTGTTTCTACACGACCATGCGAAAACGGTGCACATCCCTGGTGCGCAGGGTCCGGGCCAGCCCCAACACTATCCTAACAACTTTATCATACAGGTTTGACTGTCAGTACATAAACCATTGCTGTAGGGTTCATGTACTGACTAATAAACAAATGATGAAAATGTGACAGGAGAATAATATGATAATTATTTGTATGTTTGTTCTCTTTTAATTGAATTCATTGTAATAATAACTATTGTATATGATCTTTTGATTGAAATAAATGAAATTGAATTGAATAAAACTGGTTAACCAATTTGGATGCGGTTCACGACTAGGTCGCTTGACGGCATGGCTTTGTTCGGTGGGTGGTATTACAACCACGGCCAGAGTCTACCACTCCAAAGCGCGTAAGCGGGTTTCATCACGATGTTTTCCTTCACCGTTTTAGAGCGAGCGTGCAAAATCTGCACTTAACTATAAACAAGTCATTGGTGGCAGGGTCACGAGTCGGGATTCGAACCCAGGTTTATATTATGCCCAGGGTAGGTATGCAGCAGTCGCTATTTGTTTAAATTTCTTTGCGGAGACGCTATAAAATTCAATTTAGCTTGCGTAGCGCTGCATACCTACCAGTCATATTAACCTACGGAGCGCCTCTCTTTCAATCGCATAGCTCTTATCTCTTCTGACGCGGCACGTGTAACGACGCGCGACCCGCCGTCGGTGTCCGGCTATGTACTTGTAGCTTCGTACCTACAGTGCGGAGTGCGCTAGGCCTGTAGGTTTTGAACTAAAAGTACATGAACTAAAAGTACTGGTACATAGGCTATATTAGGACAAAATTAAAAAGACAAAATTAACAATATAAGTGTCGCAAAGGGTGGCTCAGTGGGAGCACGTGCGACATTCGATCCGACGCAGTTATGTGTGGATTTTAACGCTCGCTCTAAAAACGGTGAAGGAAAACATCGTGAGGAAACCGGCATGTCCAAGAATTTATCACAAAAATTCAAGGACATGTGACATCGACCAACCCGCACTGGGCCAGCGTGGTCGATTATTATAATATACTCTCTGTATGAGAGAAGGCCCGTGTCCTAGCAGTGGAAACGTGATGGGCTGATGATGAAAGGGCGGTCTTATCGCTTAAAGCGATCTCTTCCAGACATCGTGGAATCGTGAATCGTGGTTCCGTGAAATTACAAAAATATTACGAAATCAGTTGGTAGGACCATTTCTTCGTGGTCCGACGTGGATACTTTACCTGAGCTTTAGACGTATGCAATTTATAACACTAAGCAATCTTGGCAACACGCCTGGATGACAGAGGGGCGTAACGACAAGAAGGGGGAAGTAGGTATATAAATGGCGGCGTTTGAGACTCGATCAAAGAAGATTCCGTTCTACTGTGTTATTATTTATTATTATGCTACCACAATAAATGTGTCACATCAACAGGGGTCATATGAACATGGCATATAGGTACACCTACTTAAAACTTACTTACTTACTTGGGTATCTTAATATAATTAGATTAATACCTACCGATATGTGTAGATAGATAAACACTTTATTGTATCGCAAATATCAAATTACGAAACATCACAGAAAATGAATATTTTTTACAAGTATACACTTTACTAAAAAAAAACTTCAATATATCTTCAAAGTCCTAGGTCAAATATTGATGAAACTTATATGGGACCACTTCGTAGCTACACTGAACTCAACGCAAAAATAATTTTTCAAATCGGTTTATAAATGACGAAGTTCTGAGGTAAAAACCTAAATAAAAAACGAATTGAATTGAGAACCTACTTCTTTTGTTAAAGTCGGTTAAAAAGAAAGTGTTCGATATGTGTCATGTGTGTGTAGCGATCTCTTCCAGGCAATTTAGGTACCTAATAGTCCTCCAGACCAGGTACCCATACCTACTTGTGTTTTAGGTATAACCATAGTATGTATTATTAAATATTGTGTAGTAAGTATGTTGGTTCGGTACCTAGGTTTAACTACACTTTTGCATGTTATATTGCAGCAATCTGTAGGTATCTAGGTACTTCTAGATTTGGTCGTTATATAATTTTAACTAGAATAGATACAGGGATAATTGTTTTTTTAATTATTGATTATACCATAAGTTAACATTTATACAAGCATCATATCAATATATTATTAAAATAATAGAAACCTCACAATGTAATGCACGCCACGCAACGCCTTATATGTCGGGCGACACCGCCGGCGCCGCCTGTGTAGGTATGACCACAGAATACTTAATAGTACCAGGCCTAGCGCACTCCGCACTGTAAGTAGGTACGAAGCTTAAGTACATAGCCGGACACCGGTGGCGGGTCGCGCGTCGTTACACTTGCTGCGTCAGAAGAGATAAGAGCTATGCGATAGAAAGAGATGCGCTTTGTAGGTTAATATGACTGGTAGGTACAATACGGCCGACGTATCTTGGCGAGTCTGAACATAGGCTCTGCGAACTTTAGCGCATGAACACTGATGAAGAAAACTGTTACAGCTGTTACTAAAAATAAAATATATAAAAATTTATACTTTTATTGCGAATGTTTGTGAGGATGTATGAATGCTTTTTACTATTTCACGCGAAAACTACTGGACGGATTTTTTTCACAAACACACATTATTAGCACTCAGCACACACATAATATATAACACAAACATACACATTTTACCGCTACCGATCTCTGTCCAAGAATTTATCACAAAAATTCAAGGACATGTGACATCCACCAACCCGCACTGGGCCAGCGTGGTCGATTATGGCCCATACTCTCTGTATGAGAGAAGGCCCGTGTCCCAGCAGTGGAAACGTGATGGGCTGATGATGAAATGGCGGTCTTATCGCTTAAATGGTAAGCGCCACGCTTGCTCATAACAATTAAATAGCAGTGCCACATGTTTATATTATTATGTAGGTATGCAGCGCTACGCGAGCTGAATTGAACTTTATTGCGTCGTCGCATGAGTCGCTATTTGTTTAAACTTCTTTGCGGAGACGCTATAAAATTCAATTAGCTCGCGTAGCGCTGCATATAATACGCGCCACAAAAGATGAGACTTGACAAACCACGTGGTTTGACTTGCGCAGTAGACGATTTATAGGTCTCTTTAGTGGTATGAGGTCTGAGGCGGGAAGGGATCGGGGATCAACAGGGCAGCGGAAAGAGCGCGGGAGGTGTCGGTACGGCACTGCGCATGCGCGTCAGTTGCCTTCCGTCCCCCTCACCCCGTGCACGCACCGCTTGACTCCGCAGTACAATCGAGTGCAAATTGTGTTTATAAATTTCTACTTTGTTATAGTTGTGTTGATTCTGATTGTGTGGATCAGCCGTTTTATACGTTTTATATAAAAAAAAGTCAAAGTAAAGTTTTAAAAGGATTAAGCGGTGTTATAAAGCGATCTCTTCCAGAAAACCAGTTCGAATTCAGCCGAGCGAATTCCTTTTTGGACTTTTTATAAGTGGAATTGTTTTGATTACATTGTGTAGTTACACAGAAGAAGTAATAGTAATTAATTAATACATTGGTTTACGGAAGCGTACGTATGATGTGACATATACAAATGTACATTTGTATATATATGGTGTATTTACTTAAAATTTATTGTAGGTACTGCAGCGACATATATTATGCGCTAAAATATTAATCCTTGACGGATCAACGAAGGATATCGGTAGCCGGTAGTGTAACCGCTCGCCGTGCCGCGAGTCGTGCCGGTGACGCACGCGCAGCGGCCGGTGGAGGGACAATTAACCTGCCGCGCGAGCTCGCCGTGTGCCAACGCTGGCCGCCCACGGCCGGCCGCCGGCCGCCCGCCAATCCGTATTACCAAAGAAAACTAAATATTAACGCATCGACGGGAGATGCTTTTCGCCTTGCTCGGCAATAATAATTATGTGTAAATAATTACGTGCTTTAATTAATTTTCATTTCTAAATACTTTTCTTACTTTCTGTGCTTTCTATTTTTTTCTATTATATGCAGATAAATACTATGTATATAGTAAGTACTACTTGTAGGTAGTATCTATCTACCACCTTTCAAACTTGGCTGGCACCGACTTCAAATATATGAGTGGGTAGCGCTTATGATAATTATATTAATTTATTTTTCACTTTTGAGTGCCTATTTGTAGTTTTGAAGTCGGTTAGTTTTTCATCATGTCTGTCCTATTCTCTGTTGAGGAGTTCCCTCGCCGGAAGTCAATCCTAGGTGTATCAGCCATGTCATGATGGAATTTAGAACAGGCTAATATGGTTAAATCCATTTACAAAATGTTGTGTCTGTACTATTCACCGTTGAGGAGTTCCCTCGCCGGAAGTCAACCCTGGGTGAAGCAAGTGAAGCAGTCGAATACAAACCTCCACCTTTAGAAAGTCGGTTAAAAAAAAAACAAGAACCAACTTGAAGATTAAACTTATATTTTTTGCTTTTAAGTATATTATTATTTTTATATTTTATATTTTTTTTTATACTATTGTTTTTCAAAAAGTGCTGAATGAATTTCGATAAAATTTATATGGGACCACCGCTGAAATCGTGGGTTGCACAGTCTTAGACATCTGAAGGGTTAGTCACAAAACAGATTACTTATCTGTTTTGTGCCTTAGTGTTGCACATGTAGGTACAAAATACACGGTTTTTATAATTGGTAGGTATTTTATTTAGTGCAGTTGCGGCGCGCGGGCGGCGACATCAAAAGAAAGGGGTGCACGTGGTGGCGCGGGGGTGGGTGCGTTTTGATAGGATTGACTGGCACGTGTTTTGACGCGTAGGTACCTTTTCCTCTTGTGCGCTTAGTGTCCATGTCAAATGTATTTTATTAGATTATTACGTTAAAAAGCAAGAGTTCTGGCGAGAGCCCATTTATTAAAACTGTACGTCGGCGTCGTATCCTTAGGGATTTTGTAAAATTCCTGGTATCCCCATTTTCTGGCGACAGGTATTTGTTAAATCACTAGATGTTGTTTAGGGAAATGATAAAACCATGTTGTTATTTTAACATCGTCCGTGATATGCTCTGTCTGTCTGTGGGACACACTTTAACAAATATAATTATAACGCCTATCCAAAGTGCGAAAGCAAGAAACTTCAAGTTTTCCTATTTAGACCTATTTAGATTTAGGTACCTAATTGTATTGTATTTTAAGTAGGCACCTAGGTATAAATGTCGTTTTACACAAACTTGATAAAAGGATTAAACGATAAGACCTCAAATTGTACAGTAGTACCTATATTTAAGTAGGTACTGTGTTTTTTTAATTGGTCATAAATAAATGGTTATAAAGGTAAATGTTAATAATACCGCTATTAATTTATTTGGCGGTGTTATCACATAAAGCGATCTCTTCCAGAAAACCTTTGGATGCAGTACATAGGTACATAAACATATAGTATAGGTACAACCGGTCTGTGTTTCTGGCGCCAAGCAGTAGTGCGCAAGCATACTACAATCCTTCTAGGTACTGCATAATTATATCTCGCGATGATTGGCATTTTTTCTAATAAAACAGGTTTACCTAAAGATATATAACCGACATGTCCAAGAATTTATCACAAAAATTCAAGGAAATGTGACATCCACCAACCCGCACTGGGCCAGCGTGGTGGATTATGGCCCATACTCTCTGTATGAGAGAAGGCCCGTGTCCCAGTAGTGGAAACGTGATGGGCTGATGATGAAAGGGCGGTCTTATCGCTTAAAGCTATATCTTCCGGGTAGGTAAATGTTTAGTGTTGTATATGTTTACACTTCTTACCTAAATACCTACTATCCTAAGTAGGATATAATAGATAGGATATCTTCTTGCAACAACTATTAATTATTCTGTGACGCAATTGACAACTGCACCTTTGTCACCATCATCAGCCTATTGCAATCCAATGCTGGACATATGCTATTCATAAAGGGGCGAGTTTACACTGCCAGTGCGAGATCGCGGCGACCACTGGACGCACATAGAGAAATTTGTATAAAATCACACCACCCCCAGTCCCACAATACCCAGACACGAAACTAATGCTAGCGCTTTTTTTTTCTGTGCACAAACATTTTTCCTGTCGTGGGAATCAACCCGCAACCTGCCCAATACTGGTAGGTATGCAGCGTTACGCGAGCTGAATTGAACTTTATTGCGTCGTAGCAAAAGTCGCTAATTGATTAAATTTCTTTACGGAGTCATATCGCACCTTCATATTCTGTCATTATAATACATAAAATAGATAAATGATTTATTGTAGGTACGTAAAACATTAAACTAAAAGTGCATGTCCTCAGGTACATATATATATATATATACATCGTTGATTGTTTAGAGTAAAATTAGGCTATGCTCATGTTTTAGTTCAAAACGCGTAACTAGATGGCGCTGGCAAGCCTTAAAACACGCACACGATATATTCGAGGCTGCGCGGGAGGTTAGCCTAGGTTTGGAATGTAAAGACCCATTTGTATACCTGATATCTTGTTTGATTTCGGAGGGTTTTTGAGACATTTGGACATTCATTGTAAACATCAGATTACAAATTACAAGACATTACTAGGGATATGGTATCGAAACAAAAATATCGATACTGTACTCAATAAAAAGGGCGGGAAATGTGTATTCTTTGTTTGTAATTCTGTGTGTGTCCGTGCGTAAAATTAGTTTAGGGACAGTTGGCAGTCTGAGTGGGCTGATTTTTATTTTAGATGATGAAGAGCAGTGTTGCCAATATAACTAATTTCCCCATTTTTAGGATAATTTTGTTATAATGGCTTGCAGCTCGCTTACGCCATAAAAATCCAAGATTGTTATAAAAGTCCAAAAACAAAAAATATAAGTTTAATCTTCAAGTCGGTTCTTGTTTTGTTTGTAACCGACTTTCTAAAGGTGGAGGTTTGTATTCGACTGCTTCACTTGCTTCACCCAGGGTTGACTTCCGGCGAGGGAACTCCTCAACGGTGAATAGTACAGACACAACATTTTGTAAATAAATTTAACCATAATAGCCCGTTCTAAATGGCTGATACACCCAGGATTGACTTCCGGCGAGGGAACTCCTCAACAGAGAATAGGACAGACATGACATTCGTACATACATTGAATTGTGATAGCCCGTTGTAAACTTCGTCATGATGTGGCTGCTAGATCATAAAAGCTTGTCATAAAAACTTTTTAAATTAATTTAATTAAAACTTGTTTTGCAAGAAGAAACTTCTTGTACTACGTACAAAGAGTTTCGTCTTCCGTCCTTGTTGGAGTGCGCGAGCTGCTTAAGCAGCTCGCACTCCATAAATTCCGCCATTTTTCGAGATGGCCGCCATACTAAAAATGGCAAACAAAACTTTAAAATCGTAGTCTAGGGGAAAAAAGCAGCCGCCCCCCCCCCACACTGCTCACACCACAAAATCACTTGGATTCCACCATTTTTCAAGATGGCCGCCATACAAAAGTTTGTTTTCAGAACAAAAAGGCTTAGATAACTTTAGAACCGTAGTCGATAGGTAGCTTTTGTTCAAAATGTGGCTAAAAGCACAACTGACGCGAGCTGCTTTAGCAGCTCGCGCACGCGGCGAAATACTAGTTATATTATATAAAAGTGAAAGACCATCACTGACTGACTGACTGACTGACTGACTGACTGACTGACTGACTGACTGACTGACTGACTGACATATTGACAGAATTGTTCTCCCAGATGCCGTTATGTTGGGTGGAAGTTTTTGGTATGGTTGGATAGAGGATATTTTGAAACCAACCAGAAAAATCCGAAATCACCAGAAAGTGGTTTCCGTGATGGAACTGCTCAGGGGATCTCGGAAACTATAAATCGGATGGGGGTACTGCTTGAACTAAATATGCCCCGAACCTTGGGCCAATTTTGAAAATTTGAAAAAAAAGATGGCCGCCATAGAAAAAAACATGGCCGCCATACAAAATGAAAATGTAAATAACTTTTGAATGGTTAGAGATAGGTATAGGGTGCTCGACCAAATGTCATAGAGGGCGATGGGGGAAGTTTGAAAAAGTTGTGAAAATTAAAAAAAAAGAAAAAAAATGGCGGCCATTTTGAAAGTTGCTCCGATCCGACTAAAATTTTGCACAGGGGGGTTTTCTGGGTCGTAGATTACGATTATGGAAAAAAAAATTGGATTCCGCCATTTTTCAAGATGGCTGCCATACAAACGTTTTTTTTCATGACAAAATAGGTGAAAATAATATGCAAATAACTTTTAAACAGTTACAGATAGGTATAGGGTGCTCGACAATTTGGAAAAGTTAGAAAAATTAAAAAAAAAGAAAAAAAAATGGCGGCCATTTTGAAAGTTGCTCTGATCCGACTGAAATTTTGCATCGGGGAGTTTTTGGGGTCGTAGATTACGATTATGAAAAAATAATTTGGATTCCGCCATTTTTCAAGATGGCCGCCATACAAAAGATTTTTTCCGAACAAAGAGATTAACTTTAAAACCGTTATCGATAGGGAGCTTCTATAAAAAATAAACAACACCACCCCACGCGAGCTGCTTTAGCAGCTCGCGCACGCCACAAAATCACTTGGATTGCGCCATTTTCCAATATGGCCGCCATACAAAAGTTTGTTTTTAGAACATAATGGCTTAGATAACTTTAGAACCGTAATCGATAGG
This sequence comes from Petrophora chlorosata, assembly GCA_951640565.1. Classification (NCBI taxonomy): domain Eukaryota; kingdom Metazoa; phylum Arthropoda; class Insecta; order Lepidoptera; family Geometridae; genus Petrophora; species Petrophora chlorosata. The sequence continues at coordinate 18,508,128 of OX621189.1, read as the reverse complement.
AAGTTTCTATAAAAAAAAAAAACACCACCACCACGCGAGCTGCTTTAGCAGCTCGCGCACGCGGCGAAATACTAGTTATATTATATAAAAGTGAAAGACCATCACTGACTGACTGACTGACTGACTGACTGACTGACATATTGACAGAATTGTTCTCCCAGATGCCGTTATGGTAGGTGGAAGTTTTTGGTATGGTTGGATAGAGGATGTTTTGAAACCAACCAGAAAAATCCGAAATTACCAGAAAGTGGTTTCCTTGATGGAACTGCTTAGGGGATCTCGGAAACTATAAATCGGATGGGGGTACCGCTTGAACTAAATATGCCCCAAACCTTGGGCCAATTTTGAAAATTTGAAAAAAAAGATGGCCGCCATACAAAAAAACATGGCCGCCATACAAAATAAAAATGTAAATAACTTTTGAATGGTTAGAGATAGGTATAGGGTGCTCGACCAAATGTCATAGAGGGCATTAAGGGAAATTTGGAAAAGTTGGAAAAATTAAAAAAAAAGAAAAAAAAATGGCGGCCATTTTGAAAGTTGCTCCGATCCGACTGAAATTTTGCATAGGGGGGTTTTCTGGGTCGTAGATTACGATTATGAAAAAAAAATTTGGATTCCGCCATTTTTCAAGATGGCTGCCATACAAAGGTTTTTTTTCAGGACAAAATTGGGGAAAATAATATGGAAATAACTTTTGAATGGTTAGAGATAGGTATAGGGTGCTCGACCAAATGTCATAGAGGGCGATGGGGAAAATTTGGAAAAGTTGGAAAAATTAAAAAAAAAGAAAAATAAATGGCGGCCATTTTGAAAGTTGCTCCGATCGGACTGAAATTTTGCATCGGGGGGTTTTCTGGGTCGTAGATTATAATTATGAAAAAAAAAATTGGATTCCGCCATTTTTCAAGATGGCTGCCATACAAATGTTTTTTTTCATTACAAAATAGGTGAAAATAATATGCAACTAACTTTTAAACGGTTACAGATAGGTATAGGGTGCTCGACCAAATATCAAAGAGGACCATAGGGGAAATTTGGAAAAGTTGGAAAAATTAAAAAAAAAGAAAGAAAAATGGCGGCCATTTTGAAAAATGCTCCGATTCCACTGAAATTTTGCATCGGGGGATTTCTTAGGTCGTAGATTACGATTATGAAAAAATAATTTGGATTCCGCCATTTTTCAATATGGCCGCCATACAAAAGTTTGATTTCACAACAAAAAGGGTAAACAAAACTTTAGAACCGTAATCGATAGGAAGCTAAAAAAAAAAAACAGCAGCCACCCCCCCACGCGAGCTGCTTTAGCAGCTCGCGCACGCGGCGAAATACTAGTTAATATAATATAAAAGTGGATTACCATCACTGACTGACATATTGACAGAATTGATCTCCCACTTGCCGTTATGGTGGGGGGGAGTGTTTGGTACTGTTGGATAGAGGATGTTTTGAAACCAACCAGAAAAATCCGATATCACCAAAAACTGGTTTCCTCGATGGAACTGCTCAGGGGATCTCGGAAACTATAAATCGGATGGGGGTACCGCTTGAACTAAATATGCCCCAAACCTTGGGCCAATTTTGAAAATTTGAAAAAAAAGATGGCCGCCATATAAAAAAACATGGCCGCCATACAAAATAAAAATGTTAATAGCTTTTGAATGGTAAGAGATAGGTATAGGGTGCTCGACCAAATGTCATAGAGAGCCATGGGGGAAATTTGAAAAAGTTGGAAAAATTAAAAAAAAAGAAAAAACAATGGCGGCCATTTTGAAAGTTGCTCCGATCCGACTGAAATTTCGCATCGGGGGGTTTTCTGGGTCGTAGATTACGATTATGAAAAAAATTTTGAATTTCGCCATTTTCTCAAGATGGCTGCCATACAAAAGATTTTTTTCCGGAAAAATAAGCCAAACAAAACTTTTGAACCGTAGTCGATAGGAAGCGTCTATATAAAAAAAGCAACACCCCTCCACGCGAGCTGCTTTAGCAGCTCGCGCACGCCACAAAATTACTTGGATTCCGCCATTTTTCAAGATGGCCGCCATACAAAAGCCTTTTTTCAGAACAACTGAACTTAAATAACTTTAGAACCGTAATCGATAGGGAGCTTTTATTAAAAAGCAAAACACCCCCCCACGCGAGCTGCTTTAGCAGCTCGCGCACGCCACACAATCACTTGAAATCCAGCTTTTTTTCAAGATGGCCGCCATACAAAAGTTTGTTTTCAGAACAAAAAGGGTAAACAAAACTTAAGAACCGTAATCGATAGGAAGCTTTTAAAAAAAAACAGCAGCCACCCCCCGCACGCGGCGAAATACTAGTCTAAATATAAAAATAATCCACTGCCTCAGACACAGACACACACACACACATCACACCTCAAAAACCAAAAACCTATGAAGCTGTTTGGTATGTAAGTTCTATAAGGGGATCATTACGAGAGCGGACAAAAGGAATGAGAGTTTATGTTTTTAAAGATAGGGCTATCAACTTTGGTAATTAGGATTGGGAGCGGAACGGGATGATAACGGGATAAGATGGGCATGGAAATGGGATAAGCGCGAGAGTTACAGGATAGGAGCGTAATGGTAACGATATAGGAGCGGGACTGGAGCAGGAGCGGAGCGGTACGGTAACGGGATAGTAGGGAGCGGTAACGGTATAGGAGAAGGACAGGATCAGTCCAGAACGCGGCGGTTACGGAATACAACCAGGACGATAACAGGATACGAGTGGGAAGGTAACAGAATAGAAGTGGTACGGTAATGAGAAAGGAGCAGGATGGGAGCTGGAACGGGAGTATTTTGGGACAGATAATGGTCAGAAGCATGATGAATTACTACTACACTACGCGTACGAAGTCGCGGGCAACAGCTAGTGTGTTAATAAATGCTGAAACAGTACAACTAAAAAACATTCTAGAAGTCTAAACGGGTACTCAGCTTGTCATCCAAAAATATACTTTTCAGCACTAGTCCCCAGTCTGTTTCACAATCAAAGTAGACCTTTTAATGACCAGGAGGAAAAAACAGTACCCATTACCCCAAGAAGAAGATCAACTTCCGAAGGTAAATAGCAATTACGCTACATATTGCGTCGTTTTTAGAAATACCTATTTTATGTTCCTTTTACGACATATAAACATGGATTAAGTTAAAAGTGCCGTAAACTGTACGCCAAGGCAAGATGAAAGTACACTTTAACTTATTGCTTTTATCACTTTGTTTTTTATAGCCTGATTAGTGAAACCATGTGTACATAAGACTAGCATAAGCTAAGTAAAATGGGATCTTCATTCTTTCTCGTGTGGATGTGTGGTTAACCCTGGTGTCTTAGTTTATAGACCACCCGACTTCAACATGGTACAACCGAGAGCGACGGCGTAACGTGTTCTCCAACGCTTGGCAGCGCTCAGATTTTAATATCACACAAACGGTCACCCATCCCAGGAGTAACCGCGGCAAAATATGCTGAACCTTACAGATATTATGTGGCTACCACAGAATAAATAAAAGTACTACGGAGCTACGCTGTAAGCATTACAATTGGAAATTAATATAATGGAACAAATTGGAAAAGTCCACTAAAACTATATCATATTAATAAATACTAAGTAAAGTTAAGGTATTATATAACTAACATTTTTGGTAGCGGTTACATATTTGAGCCGTTTGTTGTGGAGACTTTGGGTCCGTGGGGACCGGGAGCTCATCGTATTTTCAAAAGTCTGTCAGAGCGCCTGATCGATGCGACGCGTGACCAAAATGCTGGGACTTATTTGGCTCAACGTATCAGTATTGCAATCAAACGGGGCAATACTGCCAGCATCTTGGGTACGCTGCCAACCGGTAGTGGGTTGGAGCATTTGAGCTATCTATAGGCCTTTAATGGTCTATGGGTTGTCCAATAGGCGATCGGACAGTAATCGAGAAAAAATCTAAAATGTAGTTAGAACGAATGTTCGTCGAACCAGAAAGATCATTCAATCAATATTTTTGTGAAATAATAATGATTTATATCAATAAACAAAATCTAATAATTCTGACATTTTTAATCTGTTCTTCATCTCAAACGAAACAACAGTCACAGCGCATGACATCATTTGTAGACAAATGCCGTGATGCAAGCATAAGTATGTTTATTTCATAAGTATGTTTATTTCATTTGTTCCATTACTACAATATCGTCCTCAAACTTCACAAAACATATTTAAATCTCTTTGCAAGTTTTATTTCGAAGAGTTTATAGTTTTCTACCTTCATATGACGTCACAAGTTTTGAGGTGACATTTTGCGCGGCAATATTTGAAACATAATATTTAAACATAGTTTTAGGGACTTTTAGAGCGTGATTTAATTAAAATAGTAATTTTCATGGCTATATATATATACTATATATTAATTGTAGTTCATTTAAAACACTTTCTGAAAAGTTGTCCGATCCCCTATTGCTTCTCCTTGTAAGTAGTTAGTTTAGTTTTAGTAAGTAGAGTATAATATATGTTTATGTATAGTATTTATTTAAGTAGGTATGTTTATAACTTATATTAATACTTTATTAATATATATTATATTGTATATATATACTAATATGATATTCATTCTGCATATTTATATACACATATATGTATGTATATTTATTTTTATTTGTATCTTTCTTTTTCGTATGCACTTATTATATAAGTTACTTTTGACTTTTATTTTTCATTATGTGTCTATATCTAGTGTCATAATTGTGTATATGTTATTTGCTGTGCATTAAAGTGTTATTGTATTGTATTGTAGAGTGTAGAGTTGCTTTCAGTAAAAAAGCTTTAGCTCGTTAAAAAAAAGAACATTAATATAACACCATTCAAAATGTAAAATTTGAGAGGCTTTTTTATTAATTTTAATCTAGTCGGTTTTTTGTGATTTAAAACCTGGGCAAATTCAAGTCACAAGTGAGGTTAGGTTTACTCTAAGCCTGCTCCATTGGCAACTACATTATGGGTTGACACCTCTCATAATAATTTTATTGCGATACAGATTGCGTTTGACAACAGCATTTTTGCTGTCATCAATTATATTCTTGAAAGTCACTGTCACATGTGTGTACCTATATTTATTACCGCATAGCTCACTAATAGTCAAACGAAATTTTAATGAAATTTGGTATGTTTTTTTTATGTAACTGAATGGCGAGGTGAGCTGGTCATTTGTCTGATGGTAAGCAATACGCTAACCCATAACAGCAGCACCCAGAACTTTGTTTTGCAAAATCCTGCGCAGCGCTGCACTGTGCTCGTTGTGTATCGGCAACGTTATTGGTACTTTAGGTCCTGGGATTGGACATAGATAAATAAGATATTTATTTTTCTAGAATATTAATTGTTCAGTTTTGCGTTGGTTACGCGGATAAATACGCAGAGCGCAGCTAAAAAAATAAGACAGGGTTTCCTCAAGGGTTTGCTGGAAGAAATCTCTTCTTAGGGTAAAGCTCGTCTTTGTATGTGTATTTTCAACCGTTATCATAAAAGGAGGAGGTTCTCAATTCAACAGTATGTTTTTTTGTATGTTTGTTATCGATTACTCCGTCAATTATGAATTGATTTTGATGACAGTTTTTTTGTTTGGTAGGTGGTCCCATATAAATTTGATCGAAATTGATTCAGCACTTTATGAAAAAAATAACAAAAACAAAAAAGCATAAGTTTAGTCTTGAGGTCCGTTCTTGTATTTAAAAAAAATTGACAGTGTGTAATATATAAGAAACAGCCAGATAGAAACAGCAGATAAAGAATATAAGAAACAGCCGCCTTGCCGGAAGATGCTAATAGTAGTATTCTAATTCTAATATATTTTCTAATATTGTATATTTATTATTATATTTTTTTAATATACTGGGTTATATGAGACTCAACAGCTAATTCTCTCAGGGTGACGAGCGCAGTGTAGTGCCGCGCAGGATTTTGCAAAACAAAGTTCTGGGTGGTGCTGTTATTGTTATGGGCTGGCGTATTGCTTTCCATCAGGCAAACGACCAGCTCGTCTCGTCACTCAGTTACATAAAAAAATATATACATTCTAATAGTAGTACGATCCAAAGTAATTCGAAATATTTGTATCACGGCGCAGGCAACACTTACGCGAGGAGAAGGGTCTACACCTACATCCGCCAGCCTTATACCCAACCGGTCATAAAGGATTTCACGCTTCCATCCATTTGTTTCATTCAAACAATTCTATCAAAATCTTGAATAATCAAATTTCGATTCAATTGATCCCATTTTGAACTCTATGACGTACGTATACTAGAATATTGGCTATTGACATCGTGATATCATCCTTTTTCTTTGATCTTTAGCGATTTCAATTTCAAACAATTTTTCACTGGTATTACGTTTTAGGATATCTGATCTGCGCTTTGTAAGAATCCACTTTCAAGATGGTAGTGCTGTACGCTGATCACTCGTGGTACTCGCGTGGTACACATCTCTTTTACTCGTGGTAGGTCTCTCGTATGCGGGAGGCCGTCTAGGTAGGTACCACAGCTCTGCCAGTTATTCTGTCGCCAAGCAGTAGTGCGCAAGCATTACTGTGTTCCGGTTTGAATGGCATTGTAGCCAGCGAATTTTTTTTTATGATTAAATGGGCTCACGTTTGACAACAACTCACCTGATGGTAAGCGTAGTTGCGGTCTAAGGTGGTAATTACTGGGCATATGAGAATTAATATCTGATGTTTGAGGGTGATGAGCGGAACAGTGCTACGCAGTGCTTTTTATGGTATCAAAAGTTCTGGGTAGCACTGCAATTGTTATGGGCAGGCGTGGCGCTTACTATCAGGTGAACGACTAGTGGATCGTTCAGGAAAATAAAAAAAAAAACTCTTCAAGGCCATTGAGAATATGAAGAGGATGTCTAGATTTTTACCAATAGATAACTTAAGGTTAAAGGTACCATCTAGGCTAACTTACGTTTAAAAATACATAATCCTAGTTCGCAATCGGTAGATACACAAGCGTGTGTCGTTTGGACCAGTGACATATTGTGCCGACTCCGTGTGCATAAATCACTAGGTGAATGGATTGGATGTTTCACTGGATACACCTAGAAGAGAAAAAAAAACTAAAATACTAAGACGAACAAAAGAAGAACATGTCTAAATGTAAAAGAACATACATATAAAGTTGATGCCAGTGAGCCAGACATCACAAAGAAAAAATGGAAGAGTTAAACGAAGGTTATCTTATCATAAATCAGTTCGTAGATTTTTTTTAACCGTTTTGGACTTATTGTTGAGCAAAGGTCTCCCCTATCTACTTTCTATCCTACCCAATCTCCACTTCATTGAAATTACTGCGTGGGCATAATGAGTCTTAATATCTGATGTCTCGGGGTAAGCCCAATGCAGTGCTACGCAGTGCTTTTTTTATGGTGTTTAAAGTTCTGGGTGGCACAGCAATTATTAAGGGCAGGCGTGGTGCTTACCATCAAGCAAACGGTTTGCTCGTCTCATCACTCAGTACCAAAAAAAACTTCCATGGTATCTCTATCAATTGCAATCTCAGACCAGTTATTCCGGGAAGCATCTTCGTCCCGCCAGCATTTGCTGGGTCTTCCTCAGCAACGATTCCAGACGTACTCAGGAGTTTTCTTTGATGAGAATACCCCACTTAGTGTTAATTTTTATATGTAATGATGATTAACATATAACTTTTTGGCGGGAAGTGAAAAGTAATGGAGTTCGATTTCATTCTTCAAATCAAGTACTTCTTTGAGCGCTGATGAGCAATGTTGGTGAAATATTTACTATTATAAAACTTGACAAACCGCTAAATACACAAACCGTGCTAAGAAAAACAACCCAATACTTAATAAGCATTCTAGCGTATAGCAGACACCACATAGAATATAAACGGAAGACACTTTTTCAATTTTGTTTCAAAGACCCAAGGCAAAGCCATTATTTTGATAAGTCTTCTTTGTTCCCCGTTCAAAGCAATCCTTCTGATTCCAAATCCAATCCTCAGGTGGTTGTCTGTTCCAACAAAAAATATAAGTCTTCGAGTAATTTTAAGAGCGCCATTAAAATCAACGTGGTTGTAAATTCAGCCATTAAAATCCCCTACTTAGATCAGGACATGGAAGTTAAGCCTCTTCCAGCTTTTACAAATCCTTGCGTCTAATAGGAACAGCGTATGTGGGTTACATCCAGTGTTGTACGGATGATCCATTTTTTCATGAATTATGGCCCGCCCGGGGGAATATGAAAAAATACGAGGCGGGTACTGTGACGTCATCGCGGTAACATCACACGCGATAAAATCTGATGTGACGGATTTTGAAATCCATCTTGTAACAGAATACTCGGGGGCTGTGTTTGTGTGAAAAGTATGTTAATTTTGTGATCTTCTTTGAAATTGCTTTTATGTAACTGGCTTAAAACTCAGCATTGGGATCTGGTCTCATTTTTTACTGATAAAATTGATAAAAGCGGGTTTCAAGAATGATCAAGTCAAACGTTTCTGTTGCCATCATTTCTCAAAAAGTGTTCTGACGTCATTTCCATGGTATAATTTTATTTATAATCATTCATTAAAACTAAAATTTGTGGATTCAGCTGGCGCAAATACTTATAAACTTTTCGATGAGGCACTCATTTTGGAGTTGTTCGTCAGTAAAAAAATGCTGAAAATTTTCGTTCCATGGAAATGAAAATACAACTAGGAAATTACAACGTCAATTGTCTAAGTGCATTGTTTTTTGGAGGAGAAATGACGCTTAAGTTGATTTTGTGTCCTGGATATAGTAGTCACTTACGTGTTTTGGGATATCTTAACGTGAATGATCTAAGCTCTGTTACATTTTCATTTTCCAGGTTTTGTAATCAAATCTATTTATAGATAAAATTTTACCACTTTTTCAGTGTGGCACAGCTTCAAAGCCCAAAGCTAATATGGTAGAAGCTATTAAAAAGATACTTGAAATTTGACGATATCTATGCTAGATATAGGATTAAGATAGAGAGATAATTTCCTAATAAAGTGCTTTCTCTCTCGGTCTTTTTTGTGTATTTCTAACATGTTTCAGTCATGAAAATCTTTGCTAAAGGCAAAACAGCGGACTTTTAGAGGCTAATCGCTAAGAGCAGTTAAACACAAATGTGGTATAACGGAGTAAAAATCTCGGATGTATCCGCGGCCGGGATCTCTGCTCGCAGATAAAAGGATAATGTGGGATCATAGCCTGGGATGGGGCCACTGTCACACCGAAGGGTAATAATATACCTACCATCTGTTTCTTTACTCTTCGTTTGCATTCAGTCATGCGTCGTTACTGAAAGGCTTATAAGCTCCCGGAAGGACATTCTTATTGTCCGGAAACTCGGTCAAAGTTATTACGACAAAGTCATAACGTAATGTAGCTGTTTTATCTAATGGAATCAGGCGTGATGTTGCGCAAATTCATCTTAAATCTGAAACACAATTAAAACATGTACTGTAATTCCGCTGAGCATGATATAATCAACTGTACTTATAGTAAAACTGTAACGAGGCGGCTACTGTACATTGAAGATATTTTTGAAAAAATATTTTTTTAAGTATATTTAGGAGCAACAGAACCCAAAAATACAGTTTTTTAAATTATCATCAGTCTGTCTGCCTGGAATAAACTCAGAAACTAAGGAATGAATTGAAATAGTTTAAAAAAATATGTTTTATGGAGTCCGGCGATACACATGGGTTATGTTTCATCAAAATCGGTCCAAGAATATTAATGAAAAAATATACATGTGCACTAAATGTTGAACCCCAGAACATATCGGACCCTTAGTGTACAAGGCTCAGCTTAAACTAGATTTTGCTAACTTCTCTCATCCGGTTTTGGCTACTACATAATAATAAAATATTTTATATTAACTCCATGTTTACTAATAGTTATAAATAGTTATAGAGTAGTTTGAGTTGATCATTATCAGTTAGCATAAAACCAGAGCGTAGAACTTTTAATTTACGTTTTTTATTTTCCAGTGTTAATTAAATCAACTTACGTAAATACACTGAATGTTACTCAAGGCTGGAATTAACACCGCTCCCCAAAACGCAACTTATCTAAGGGACTTGAATATTTTTTGCTAAAAGCAGGTGTGGACTAGTACCTACCTAATTATCTTTTCTGTGCTAGTACTTAGTTGTAAAATATATTCCGCACTTTCACAAAGAAAAGTAAGTACTTTTTAAATGTTTTTGCTACACGTCTATGTAAAAACTGTTTACTCTAAGCCCCAGCACTAGTTCCAGACTATGATTTATTGTAGGTCCTCATTGTGGGAAGTTTCCCTGATATCGCGCATGTTCGCGACGTGGCTTATGGAGAGTTGGGATACTAATGTACTACGTATGCGTATATTACTTGCAGAATATTGTTATTTCAATTCGAGACGATTGGGCTACATAGTTCAAGTTGATCAAGCCGGATGAGCGAGTGTGGCTCAGTGGGAGTACGTGCGACTTTCGACCGGACGCACCCGAGTTCGAATCCCGCTGGTCCCGCACCGCTAACTTTCTTAGTCAATTCCGTTAACGGCTCTCTCATATCCCGTAACCGTCGCGTTCCTGTCTCGATCCCGTCCTGTCTTGTTGTAGCCTAGGACTCAACAAAACAATTTTTAGAAAACGGCGTTTTTTTTAGAAAAGACAGACAGACCACAAATTTAAAAACTGTTTTGGGTTCTGATTTAGATTTTCAAAAATATCTTCAACGTACAGTAGCTGCCTCGTTACAGTTTCATTATAAGTACAGATTGTGACTAGAATGATGGCTTTTATTTTCACAAGAAAGAAGAAGAAGAATTTTGTTTCATTTTAAAATGTTTATTTTTACCCATCATCATCATCATCATCAGCCCATCACGTTCCCAATGCTGGGACACGGGCCTTCTCTCATAGAGAGAGGATGGGCCATAATCCACCACGCTGGCCCAGTGCGGGTTGGTGGATGTCACATGTCCTTGACTTTTTGTGAAAAATTCTTAGGCATGCCGGTTTCCTCACGATGTTTTCATTCACCGTTTCTAGAGCGAGTGTTAAATCCGCACATAACTTAAGAAAGTCAGTGGTGCGGGGCCAGCGGGATTCGAACTCGGGTGCGTTGGATCGAAAGTCGCACTTGCTCCCACTGAGCCACACTCACTCTATTTTTACCCGACTGCGATTAAACCAAAAGGAAGGGTTATGTTTTTTACATTCTAAGTATGTATTTACGTATGTTCCACCGAGGCGAACTACTCATCCGATTTTGATAAATAAGCTGTCAATCGATTCGTTTTAATTATTTTGGTCCAGGTAATATAGCTAAATTTTTAACCCCCGATGCAAAAAAAAGGTGTGTTATAAGTTTGACCACTATGACTGTGTGTCTGTCTGTGGCACCGTAGCTCTAACGAGTGAACCCCATTTGGATGCGGTTTTTTTATATTTGAAAGCAGTACTTCTAGCGGTGGTTCTGAGACATGTTTTATCAAAATCGGTTCAGCCATTTTTACTTTTATAGGTTTTGTTAGAGGTTGTTAAAATTTTAGTTTACTGAAATTTTCGCTTGTCATGTGTCATAGTCAGGGTTTGGTTTTTAACTTTCATTATTTTTAAGGGTAGGTAAGTGTTTGTTATTGTAGTCTTTTCCAAATATATAACAGGTGTCTAAAAAAAAATATTAATAAAGATTTCTAGCACAAATAATAATAATAATATTCACTTATGAGTCGGAACTGGCTGTGCCGAAGTCACATTTCATAAACATTTTCTCATTCTCACGAAAAATTCACCTCAATAGCTCAATCATAGGTACGTAATTTCTTTATCTCCAATAACAGTCCTCGCACTTATTGGGGGCTGTCTTTGATTGCATCATCTTAATTATACACTTAGAGACAGTCCCTGATAAGTGTTGCCCATTACATATCTAAACTAAATGCTCTAAGAGGCCTCTACGTGTTGGACTCGTGTCCCCGCGCAAGCCTTCCAAAGAACCGGGTTTATAACCCGTGTGAAAGAGCGACATAATAATAATAATAATAATGTATTTATTTGCGTAAAACATGCTTACATAAGTATAATCATACAGCAAAGAACTAGTCTAACTAGTTTCGGTGCAATATTATCTCTGAAACTATACAGAATCATCATAATTTTGATTCTCTAATAAGAGTAGTGATTCTAGATAGTGAAAATACGCTTTCAAAATTGAACCCATTTTCATCTCATGCAAATGAGCATACTCCTCTGTTGCTATATTAACCATCCGCGACACATGACTATTCAAATCTCATATTTCGTTTAAAATTGTATTTCGAACGGAGTATGTATTTGCATAAATGGTTAGTAATTTTGTCATTGGTGAATAGGAGAAATTGATCGTCTGTATTAATTGGTCAACTTTGTATTGATTACTAGCGTGGAACATGACGGGAATGTGGCAGAAATGTGTTTAGCATCAAATAAGCCGACAGCTTTGCTGACAGCGTATGTGATGCTGAGATTTGTAGTATGGCTATATTGAAATTCTACTATTGGTAATTTTAACTTCATAAAGAAGAGGTTCTCAATTCGACTGTATGTTTTTGTTTGTATTACTGTTACGCGAATTCTCCGCCAATTATAATCTCTTCGGACAAAGCCCTCGTATAATTATGTTAGAACTTCACGTACAGGTAAGTTCATTTAATCATTAATTGATTTTGATTATTCTTTTTTTTGTTAAGTAGGTCATAACTTCAGAGGGGGTCCCATATTACTTTTATTGAAATTGAATAAGCAGTTTTTGAAAAAATCAACACATCCAAAATATATACCTACCTAAGTTTATTCTTGAAGCCGGTATAAGCTTTTTCTAAAAATTTGTTATGTATTTTCAATATCATGTTAGAAGCGTATTATTTATGGAACTGAGAGATGAAACTAGGAAGTCGTTCGCTTGATGGTAAGCGCCATGCCTGTCCATAACAATTATTGTAGTGCCACCCAGAACTCTTAACAGCATAAAAAGCTCTGCTTAGCACTGTGTTGCGCTCATCACCCCGAGACATCAAATATTGAGGGAAGGGCACAAAAAGAGAAAACGTTTTTCTACCCTTAAACATTAACCAAATTCAAAGAAATTTGGACATGTAAGAGATGTTATTATTATTAAGGTTTGTAGGTTTTTATTTTTTCGATAATTCCTATAGAATTTGAATAAATGGACTCAAAAAACTCGATATTTACTCTAAAATTATTTTTGAAGTTTGGAAGCTGTTAACTTTAAAAATAGACATAAACTTAGAAAAAAGAAAACCTACAAACCTAGTTTATTCTTCATTTAAGTAATTGAGACCAAAATTACCAAATTTGGTTGAGATTTAGTGTGGTAGAAACGTTTTCTCCCGAAACGCCTTATGGTATAGCCGTATGGTATGGCCTAATGGTACCTAATCATTTTTTTAAATATAATTTCATCCTATATTATATATATATATATATATATATATATAAAATATAGGATGAAAATATATAAATATGTATATATATATAGCGTTAAATATATATAAAATATAGCTGGCCGGTTTCGGCCTCGGTGATCAGACTTCGTTTCAATGCTAGATTAATAGATAGAGACGGGATGTTCACTTCTTAAGTGACTCGCATATCCAATTTTTGTTGTGAAGGTCCGTGCGCAATGAGGGCACGTCAGGGTACCGTTCACAAAATTATATAATATGTTATATTATATGTTATTCATAATAATATAATAATGTTCTTTTTTATATCATTCTTCCAATTCTCGTTGAACATCAACCAAGCGATATATCTTCCTTACCCAAATAAAAGCAAGAAACACTCCAAGCAGGCTCCATATGAAGCCGTTACCTCCACTCTTGCACACGCCATTAAAATCCATTTTACTATGATCTGATGCGGTTTTATTGGCCGCACATAAATTCTAGTCTCCGCTCGCTCTTGCGTAGTTTTGAGATGAATTGGTCGTAAAACAAGGTAATATTGCCATGTAGTGTATCAATAAATTGTTATTAAAATGGTGGAGGATTGCTCTAGGCTAAAAATAATGTTAACATATAACTAAAAGCATAACACCTTAAAGTTGGCTTTAACAAGTACCTAGGACGGGGTCTCACTGCTTTCAGCAATATTATTTATAGAACCGTAGAAGATTGTAGTTCATTTTCCGAGAAAAACAGTTTACAATTAGATAGAAAGATACATAAACACTTTATTATTCATCTTAAACATAGAAATTAAGTACAAGTTAAATGTTAACAATGGTGTATTAATGGTGGCCTTATCACTCAAAGTGATCTTTTCCAGACAACCTTTGGTTGTAGAGGAATAACGAAACATAAACGGACGGAGGTGATAGAAATTTAATGCATATAGTAAGGGCTTACACATGATATAAAATATAATATATAAATTCTTATACATATGACTACATACATAAACTTATATACCTAATTAATTTATATACATATATTTCTACATACGTACAATATATTATTATAAATATACACACTTATTATACAATCCAAGTGAACGGATAAAAAATACAACAGCAACAACTTTAATTTTTTCCGAGGAAACATCCATCTGGAATATGAACGTACCAGTATCGTTACTTCCACAGACACAAACTCACAAACTTAACCTCTTTACTCAAAATAATCACTCTACTCAAAACCTCTTCTCCATCGAGACAATTTAAATGTTAACCCCTCAACAAACACTCGTCTCGCATGCGGAGACAGATAATTGTATAATCTGCCGCTAATGGAATGAAAACACTAATATCCTGCAAGCCTGTGGGAACCGCTTCAACTCGGTCTTGTCTGCACCCGCTTTAAAACTTTTGAGAAATGTGAGAGAATAATTTTGTTTATAAACTAGTATTAACTAGTTTATATTAAATAATGACTTTGGCAGCAATTACATATTTGAGGTATTTGATGTTAAAATCATTCATGTCTATGAAAAAGAACTGTAGGGTCAGGGAAAAGAATTAAATTTAAAACATCTGATCTGGTTAAAGTGACACCAAAATGTTGGGAACTTTTTCAGCTGGGCAATGCCGCAAGCATTTTGGCTACGTCACCACGTTTATTTTAAATTTATTTATCACAATAAGCTTTCTTCAACAGCCTGCATCAGTCAACTGCTGGACATAGGCCTTTAGGCTGGTGATAGAAAATAGGTTGTCCAATTGTTTCATTATCGTAATCAATTAGCACTTTTATGATTACAAAGCAAAATTAGTAATATGTTCCTCTAAATGCATATACACTTACTTATTTATGTATAGCGACTTTAATAAAATGTATAAAAAGCGTGAACCTGTTATTGGCAGTATGAGTAGCTTAATATGCAATGTTATTATTTTCTTTAAATGCTGTTGGTTCTATGACAAATTAAAAAAAATATTTACCGAAAATCATCCCGCGCTATGACTGTAGATCTTCACACGACAGTTCTCTATTTTGATTTTGATAGTAGGTATTTATATATTTATATTTTATCTTGTTACTTTATATATAACATATGTAATCTTTAAGTATATATATTAGGTACTATTATATTGTTATTATTTTTGTATGACCTTTTAATTTTTCCAAATTTACTTTACATTTTGTTTGCACTACCTTAAAAAAACTCCACAGTATACCGAGGTCTTTTTTTTTATACTGGTTATAGGCTTGCGTTTCACCACTATCTCACCTGATGGTAAGCGACGATGTGGTCTAAGATGTAACACGCTTACCTAGAAGATACCTGTTCACTCTCGATTTGAAGACCCCCAGGTTGTAGTTGTCAGGAAACACAGACGTTGGCAATGCGTTCCACTCCTTGGCTGTTCGTAGGATGAACGTTGCACCATAACGCTTTGTTCGTACAGGAGGGATGTCTACCATATATGGATGTCGCATAGCCGTGCGTCTGGTTGGTTAACTGGAAGATAATGCTTCATAGCATGAAGTTCGCCTATGAACCTACAAATTTGTTTGTGCAATAAAGAATTTTTATCTATCTATCTATCTTGACGGTAAATATGGCTTTGTCCAATGGGTGGTACGAGTATCACAACCGCAGCCGGATCCTAACATTCCAAAGAGCGTAAGCGGATTTCCTTATAATATTTCCCTCGCCGTTTTATAGAGCAAAAGTGAAAAGTCCGCACTTCACTATAAGCAGGCCTAGCGCACTCTGCACTGTAGGTACGAAGCTAAATGTACATAGCTGGACACCGGCGGCGCGGCGGGTCGCGCCTCGTTACTCGTGCCGCGTCAGAAGAGGTAAGAGCTATGCGATAGAAAGAGAGGCGCTCTGTAGGTTAATTTGACTGATAGGTATGCAGCGCTACGCGAGCTGAATTGAATTTTATTGAGTCATAGCAAGAGTCACTATTTGTTTAAATTTCTTTGCGGAGTGATGCTTCTGTCCCTTAGTATTCTGTGCTATAAGCATTCGCATAAATTGTTGCACTTATGTCTGTAGGATTTATAATGCATATTACACAATTTTCACAAAGTTACTACTCTAAAACATAACAAGCATGCCCTTTGACTCGCTCTCGTCAGCGCTAGAGCGAGCGTTTATGTCAAGATTTGCAGTGCATTATATTATAACAACTGAAATAAACTCAGAATGTACCGGTTTAAACCGGTATGAAGTTACGATATGCGGTATCATAATATTAATCTTAAACTTGAAACACTTCGTGTTTATGTTTGTTAAAAGTATTCCAAATGTAAAGTAAAAAAATGTGTCTTTGACTGGATTTTAACCAGCTAAAATAAGATGAACAAATGAAGCCAAAAGACTTTATAATTATGATACCAGAAATAACTCTATTGTAAGGATTCAAAATATTGCAACTGCCAAATGATTGAATTGAAATGACATATTACGACGTCAACTTTATAAGTTTGTAAAATAATGACATTAGCAGTACATTGCCCTCGCAAAAATCACAAAAATATTACTTCTTTAATCTCAATGTTAATATTGACACGTTTTAGCTGCATTGGCGAAGTGCCTTGTTCTTCGTACCTACATAAATCTATAGATATAACAAAACTTCTCCGTGCAGAAGTTTACCAATATTTTACCGAGAGCAACAATTAGCAACATCAGAACTAAAACAATTACGTGAAATGATAGTAGCGCATTCCGAGTCCATAACAAATGAGTAAAGACGTTACAACTTTGATTAAGCCTGACTTTCGCTATTAGGGATGTACTCACTGTGACAGATTCGTGCCATGACACATTCTCACGATCCCCAAACCCATGCCCTCGCCCAGTGCCAAAACTGTCAGTGCCAATGCCCGCGTTTGAACTCCTACGATCCTATGATCACTTTAATATATAGTGTGTTTTTGTTTTTAAGCAATAGCGTATGCTTTGTGATTTTTTAATATAATATTGTATTATTATTTTATATCCAGCCAATAATTTGCCATCCAGTAATAATAACGCACCTAACCAGGAAGACTTTTTACAAAGAATCGCATTAGTATCGGATCGGTCGCAGTCGGTCAAGGCCTTTAGAGCTTTCCAAGTTTGTTGCGAAACGTTATAATTATGGTTAACAGTGAATTGTTATCTTGAAGAAGTTTGTTCAAGAAATTAAAACAAAGATCCGAGTTTGCGATAACAATGTTTAGTGGAAACAACGTTAATTATTTTCAACTCAGTGATTTTTTTCAATTCATTTACTCTCTTTTTTTTATTTTTTCTACGCTTTTCGTTCTCTAGGGCCTTACTCCAAAAATCCAACTACGAAGTTTCGGCTGACGGATCGTACGTTTTCCTACCACGAACGTGTTTCGAATCCGACGATGTTGATGCGAAGTTCGTTTTCTCTTTCGTTGACGCTACTTCCAAAAAGGTTTTGACATAACTTCGTCGTTTGACAGTTTTTTGTTCGTCAATTAACAAGCGACAACTGTAGAGCTTTCGTTAAAGAAATAATTGTTGTAAAAGCGCTGAGAGAAGAGAATACCGAGCGGAGTCGAAAGCGCCTCAGACGTCGAGAACTTTATTTGAGAAATTAAATTTGGAAAGTAGACAGCTTTTTCCCTGGACTAATACATAACACATGACATAAAATTCGCTACAAAATTTGCGGTTTATGAATCGCAAAGACATATATATATATACTCTGGTAACCAATCATAGTGATGGAAGCAATTCAGCCTCTGTTTTGTCGTGGTTGGGCAGGTTGGCTAAAATCTCACCACTGAGGTTGCGGGTTCGATTCCTACGTAGAGACAGGAAAAAAAAATAAGCGCAAGCATTTGATTCGTGTCTGGGTGTTGTGGGATCATGTACTTCGTAGATCCTGGTTCTCTAGATACTAGTAAGAGGCCAGGATTTATGTGGATATGTGGTCGTTGGGCGTATTTATTTATTTATTTAGTTAATCCCTTTACTATATTTTTTTGCATGTGTTAAATATTGAAATCTATATAGTTATCGATTTCAATATTATAACCAGATTAAAATATTTAAGTAACAGTTCAATCTTGTCTCCAAATTCTTGGTTACGTCGTTTAATTAAAGGTTTTCTTTCCTATGATAAATTTTCCTTAAAAAATCCACCGAAAGAAAGTAATTAAGTCCCGTGATGACACAGTTAATAAAGGCCCAAATCTCTTTCCGTCCTTTTGTGATTCAGAGGCGGGGGTCCCATAAAGAATGCATCTCCAACAATAACTCAACCACCCTTTGTGCGCGACCCGTTTATTGCTAAATCGGTTATGCTCTGTTACTTTACAATGTAGAAAAAGCGGACAAGTCCGATTCGATTTTCGGGCATTGTGGGTTCCATAGTTTTACGAAGTATTTGTTGTATTTGGGTTAGCAAGAACTTACTACTAATCTTATCGTTATGAATACAAAAGTTTGTGAGGATGTATGTACCTCAATCACGTAAAACCTAATTAAATGGAATTTGACATGGAGTTTAATGTCCTTGAAAATAATGCTTTTTGAAGCGAGAAAAATGGTCGATAAAGCTTAAAAAAAATGCTTATTATGTACACCACCAAACTGCATTACCTATAAAAAAGTGGACGTACAGACCAGCGTCAGTAATAAGGCTCCGTTGAATTCTTTAGATACGGAATTCTAAAAAGGAATACTGTACAAGATTGCGAGTTGGGCGCGTGCCAAATGCCTGACCCAATATCTTTCTGCGCTTAAGGGAGCGCGCATATAGGCGTCGATGGAGCCGGAATAGGCGCCGTTCCTCGCTTAAGTTTTAGAATATGAGCATGTGTTATGCAAAATAATATCAATATTGGTTTGGCAAAGTAGAACGTAGTAACATACCAGGCATTGAATTTCGTAAACAACCAATTTCAGTTTGTTATAATTTTGTGGTTATGGCTACGAATAATAAATGTTTATAATTAATATAAATGCAATTGACTTGTCTAGGCGTGAAGGATGGACAAATATAATAAACATACTGTAGTGTTACATATCATCTTCATTCATTTTTCATGACTCATCAAACCTATTTCTTATTTATATCTAATGGACCTACTTTTATTGCCTTGAAAAAGAAAACAGAATTCAAAATTGGATAAACTGACAGAGAACGGAAAAAAGAGGAAAACCGGGACTTGAACTTGAGCTTGGAGAGAGAAGGGTTCTCTCACGATTTGTTAAAGGTGGAAAACCATATTATTTTTGTGGCTCCGTTGTTGTGAGGTATCACAGGTTGGTGGCCCGAACAAAGGCCCACTCACCGCCGTCGAACGTCCCCTGGATTGGGAGAAGGACAAACCTAGGACAAACTTCCAGTTTCTCGGGAGAAGGACAAGCTCAGGACAAAGTTCTACGTTCTCATTTACCCTCTTCGACAGGCAGAAGAAGCCTATCGACAAGGACAAAGTACTACGTTCTCATTTACCCTCTTCGACAGGCAGAAGAAGCCTATCGACAAAGTATACGTTCTCATTTCCCTCTATCGACAATTTTCATTACGAAGATCTTTTCCTCAGCAGCACTGTTTTATATACTGTATTAAAAGTATCACCAAATTAACATAATTTCATTACAGCTTCCAGTCCCTCTCTCTCTCCCAGAAAGGTACTGTACGTGCGGAGGTTCATAGGTAGAGCTAGCCGGGGGACCTCCGTAACGTTACAATTGGCGCCAAACTGTTCTTGAACTCACGACCCCCAAAATTCTAAAAGACCACAGCGTCCCAATTTATTGTTTCGATTTTTTTTTCAAACCTTTTATTCCAACCCTTAATTTTTTATTTTGGCCATCTTTCAGATATAGCATCAGCATTGAACAATTAATCGGAAGAAGGATACCTACTTGAGTTTTAGTACGTGCCTTACTTTTATGCAAATATATACAAATTTCATCGGTTAGTACCTATTTCATTTGTAGACGGACTTCCACTCCATGTTAAATCACCTTATCTAATTCATTTCCACCTCATATGACGACTACGACTACTATTTATTTGAGTGAATCGTAATACCTATCTTAACTGTGAAATTCGAATGTGCCTGTGGTCTCATTGTGATCGCAGTACACTAAAATCGTTTACAGTGTTTATTGTAAAGTGATTAAGGGTATTTATTGTGTTATTTCTGTACCTTATTGCATAACTGCATAGTTGGGTGCGATAATTTTACTAACAGTGATTCAATATTATAAATGCGGTGAGAGTGTTGCATATTTTTGTTGAACTGTAGCTTGAGTTGTACTTCGTATGGAATTTTGTGAAAAACCAGTTCAGTGCTTTTTCCTCGAAATAATTGTTGAAAATACATAATTTATTGTGTTTGTGTTCATGGTGTTGTTTGTCTACATATAGTTTGACTTTTCGCCAGTGACAACACAAGATTGTCATTCGGTCACGTTGACAAGTTCGAGCGGCAGACAAGAAGGCGGCATATATTCAAGAAGTTTTAATCAAAATAATATTTTCTTCATGTCGTAGTAGTAGTAAAATAAAGAAAATTTCTAAACCAAATGGCTTTTATTTAAATAAAGTTATATAGTTATTTTTGTTGTTTTACTGAACGCCATCTGCGTGATTTTGGTAAGTGTTCATTTTTATCTCTCATACTAACCATTCAAGTACATAATATTGTAGAAATTTCAAGTATTTGGTGGACGATATGTTATACCTTAAATAAATTAATTCCTGTTTGAGATTACCTTCGATATTCATGGAAAGGAATAGGGAGATATTTTTTTATTCTTTTTTGACTTACGATTATTTGTTTACTTTCATAAACTTTTTATTTTGTATTGAGTTTTTGTTCGACTTGGAGATTTTTATTATAACTGTAATTTATATGTATGTCTATGGATATCTATTTTACGTATAGTATTTAATTTTATTAATATTACATAGAGCGGGATTCGGGACTCTAAAAATAAGCCTTAGTCCGTTAATATTGTTTATGTATATGTAAGGGGTGATAGTTCTAGTTGACCCTCGGTACCTGTCCAGTCAACTGGATCCTGACAGAGCGGGGTTCGGGACTCTCAAAATAAGCCTTAGTCCGTTAATATTATTAATATGCGTAGACCGTTAATATTAGGTTTATGTGATACTGTTAGTTGATTCTCGGTACCTGTCCAGTCAACTAACGGGATCTTAACAGAGCGGGATTCGGGACTCTAAAAATAAGCCTTAGTCCGTTAATATTATTATTGCATATGCCGTTAATATGCATAATGATGCATATGTTTGTGATAGTGCTAGTTGACTCTCGGTACTTGTCCAGTCAATTAACTAGATTTTGTTTATGTGATAGTGCTAGTTGACTCTCGGCACTTGTCCAGTCAACTGGATCCTGACAGAGCGGGGTTCGGGACTCTCAAAATAAGCCTTAGTCCGTTAATATTGTTTTTGTATCTATTTATATGAGGTGATGGTGTAAGTTGGCTCTCGGTCCTGTCCAGTCAACTCACTGGATCCTGTGAGAGCGGGATTCGGGACTCTTAAAATAAGCCTCAGACCGTTTATATTTATATTAGGGGTTTTTAAAGGGTTTTATTATTATATCTTTTTCAAAACATTATTTTTACAACATTTTTACTTTCGTAAATTCAGAACTCTCCAAGTCAGACAAATTTTTATTTTTATTTTGTTTCTGGTGTTTCTCCTCCAGAACGATGTCTGTGCTAGCTCCTATGGTTGGTGAGGACCACAGAACTTGGGATGATCAATTAGTGTTAGGTCGCAAGTTGGTATCATGTGGAAGTCTGTACACAAATTGTGATAATTTAGATGATATATCTATGGTATTATCGTTGGTTATCGTATATTTTCGATAAGGTCGAATATAACTTGTTTATGGCACATGCTAAGAACTCAAGATATTATAACACTCGTCGAGCTAATTACGAATATAATGTCGGTGACATTGTGTGGCGGAAAAACTTTGCACTAAGCAATGCTGGTGCTTATTTTTCAGCAAAATTATGCCCTAAATTTTTAAAATCTAAAATTGTTGAGAAGCTGTCGCCTCTGGTATTCATTCTGGAAGATGAGAATGGGACTAGAGCAAAATGGCATGTGAAGGATTTTAAATAAGTTTTTACCTTTTAATGAAATTGTTTTAAATTTATATTGTTCTTCTTTTGTTAATCTTTGTTTTAGGACGTAATTCAAAATTCTTTGTTATTTATGCGTTGTACACTTTGGCTTTAATTTGAAATTTGTTCTTTTACATTGTAAATATTTTTTTTATGTACTTTCTTTTGTTTTTGTTTCGCCTCATTTCACTTCATTCACTTCAAACTTGGATTTTTCTTTTGGTTTTTTTACTAACTTTTTTTTGTTTTTGTTTATGGTTAGGTTAGGGTTA
This sequence comes from Petrophora chlorosata, assembly GCA_951640565.1. Taxonomy (NCBI): domain Eukaryota; kingdom Metazoa; phylum Arthropoda; class Insecta; order Lepidoptera; family Geometridae; genus Petrophora; species Petrophora chlorosata. Next base: position 18,485,248 of record OX621189.1, on the reverse strand, counting down.
GAGTACCTACGTTATTGGAGCAGTGGGCCGACTCCTAAAATAAGCTCATAAGGTCATGTAATGTCTAAATTGTTTTATTTTCCTTTATTTTTTTATTGGGTTTTCAGTATGTGGTGCAGTTGACCGACACCCTAAAAATAAGCTTTCGGGTCACTAGGGACATTTCTTCTTTGAGTTTGGGCCATTGGATCTTAAGTAGTCGTGAGCCCAAACCCATACTTTTGTTAGGCGAGTATATGTTTGTGTGAATTTGAATGTTGTGAATTGAGAGATGTATGAAAGGGTGGATGACGATGTTCTGTTAGGTTGATGATTGGTTCGAATGGGGAAGTATATGTTCCATAACCTCAAAATTTTCTCTCTGCGTTCAAAATTTTATCTTGGTTGGGGGGATAATGTAGTGTTACATATCATCTTCATTCATTTTTCATGACTCATCAAACCTATTTCTTATTTATATCTAATGGACCTACTTTTATTGCCTTGAAAAAGAAAACAGAATTCAAAATTGGATAAACTGACAGAGAACGGAAAAAAGAGGAAAACCGGGACTTGAACTTGAGCTTGGAGAGAGAAGGGTTCTCTCACGATTTGTTAAAGGTGGAAAACCATATTATTTTTGTGGCTCCGTTGTTGTGAGGTATCACAGGTTGGTGGCCCGAACAAAGGCCCACTCACCGCCGTCGAACGTCCCCTGGATTGGGAGAAGGACAAACCTAGGACAAACTTCCAGTTTCTCGGGAGAAGGACAAGCTCAGGACAAAGTTCTACGTTCTCATTTACCCTCTTCGACAGGCAGAAGAAGCCTATCGACAAGGACAAAGTACTACGTTCTCATTTACCCTCTTCGACAGGCAGAAGAAGCCTATCGACAAAGTATACGTTCTCATTTCCCTCTATCGACAATTTTCATTACGAAGATCTTTTCCTCAGCAGCACTGTTTTATATACTGTATTAAAAGTATCACCAAATTAACATAATTTCATTACAGCTTCCAGTCCCTCTCTCTCTCCCAGAAAGGTACTGTACGTGCGGAGGTTCATAGGTAGAGCTAGCCGGGGGACCTCCGTAACGTTACAATACTTTGGCAACTGGATGAGGATAAAGTTAAAATGTTAAGTAAAGAGCGAGTGTGGCTCAGTGGGAGCACTTGCGACTTTCGATCCGACGCACCCGAGTTCGAATCCCGCTGGTCCCGCACCGCTGATTTTCTTAAGTTATGTGCGGATATAATGCTGGCTCGAAAAACGGTGTAGGAAAACGTCGTGAGGAAACCAGCATGTCCAAAAATTTATCACAAAAATTCAATGACATGTGACATCCACCATCTCGCACTGGGCAAGCGTGGTGGATTATGGCCCAAACTCTCTCTATGAGGGAAAGCCCGTGTCCCAGCAGTGGGAACGTGATGGGCTGATGATGATGATGATGATGATGATGATATAAAGTAATGCTAGCCGAACCCGTGAACTGTAGTGAAGCTGAACCTGAAATTGTTATAGGCAGGAGTGGCGCTTACCATCAGGCAAACGACTTGTTCGTTTCATCACTCAGTCCCATAAAAAAGAAACTCCCATTCAGTGTCCACCAATCTTTAGTTACAGAATATTTCTAGTAAATTATTAAAATTCGCACTTGGCTGGAGTTTACTCTAGGTGATTTGTGGAACGTTCAGCGCAATCGAAAAAATCAAAGCGCAGATTTGTAGTTTTTTTTTTAAAGCTGTTATTTGTTCTTTTATTTGAGTTATAGACAATTTCTGTAATAAATGAAAAGTTTTATTACAGTTTGATTGCTTGGAAATGTAGTTCTTAAGCGAAACTTGTTTTTATTTATTTTGTTTTAGTGATTTATGATTTGCGTGTTTGATATTTTTTAAAACCATTTTTAGTTATTTGTTAATTTATGTAATATTTATTTATATGAATGTATATGTATGTGAATTATATTAAAAAATGTATGTTTTTAGATTACTTACTATTTTATTAGTGTATTTTATGTAATTGGTTTATGTAAGTGTATTGAGATATTGAAAACCACCGTCCATTATTTTTACTTTATTCTTCTCCCAGCACGGTTGTCTGGAAGAGATCGCTTTTAGCGATTAGTTCGCCAATTAAATAAGTTTTTATTGTTAGTTTTTTAATTATCTGTGTGTGTTTCAATAAAGAGTTATTTCATTTCATTTTCATTAAATATTTTCATTAAACATATTAAACTTATTTAAAAAATATATATAAACGAGACAAAGCAGGACGTTCACCTCTTAATCAACATGCTTGCCCACAGCAGTTGCAGTACCACCCAGAACTTTTTTGATTAATATTTGATACGGCACACACCATAATTTACCTAAATAAATGCTTAGGTAGGTATACAATACATTCATACCTTTTCATGTTGGACAGCCTCTGTGGTGTGTAGTGGTTGGGCAAGTTGGCTCAAATCTCATACGCCACCGAGGTCGCAGGTTCAACTCTGAAGACGGGACCAATGGTTTTGCAGAGAAAAAATACTCAAGTATTTGTTTCGTGTCTGAGTGTGGCTATGTGTGACCATGGTCCATGTAGTTCCTGGTTTCTTAGATACAGGTAATCTTAGTTAGGGACCAGGAACTGTATATTCTTATATATAAAATTCTCGTGTCACAATGTTAGTTACCTTACTCCTCCGAAACGGCTTTACTGATTTTTACCAAATTTTATATGCATATTCAGTAGGTCTGAGAATCGGCTACTATCTATTTTTCATACCCCTAAGTGATAAGGGTTGTTCACCCTTAACATTTTTTTTTAATTTATATGGCAAAACAACGTTTGCCGGGTCAGCTAGTATTATATACCTATGTGTATATTTGTATGGATATTTATTACTCAATCAAGTAGAAACTAAACGGATTTTAATGATTGGAGTTAATAATATTTTTATTTATTTTTATTAGGCTTACGATTGACCACTATGTCAACTGATCGTAAGCGATGATGCGGTCGACAAGCACGCTTACCAAGATAGTACCAAAATATTCCCATAATGTATCTTTCTATATATGCTATCGGGAAAGACTGACTCTTGCAGGAAGTTTCACTCGTTAGCAGTGCGACTAATAAAAGTAGAAGCGAAGCGCTTAGTGCGCGCAGGAGGAAAGTCTACCATGAAACGGTGGCGTCTTGCCGTACTTCTAGTAGTACGATGATGAAACGGAGATAATAGGTCTTTAGAGCGAGTGTGGCCCAGTAGCATGTGGGACTTTCGATCCGGCGCACCCATGTTTGAATCCCGCTGGCCCCGCACCATTGCAATTCTTAATTTATGTGCGGATTTGCACTAAAAACGGTGAAGGAAAACATCGTGAGAAAACCGGCAAGTCCAATAATTAATCACAGTAATTCAAGGACATGTGACATCCACCAACCCGCACTGGGCCAAGCATAGTGGATTATGGCCTAAACTCTCTCTATGAGAGAAGGCCCGTATCCCAGCAGTGCTAAATGTAGTAATGGGCTGATGATGATGGTGCCTTGGATAAGGACCTAGGGCACTTTTTATCCAGGAATTATGCGAATAAACTGCGGCGTGAAGTGAGATATAATATAAATCACCTGTGCAAAGCTGAGGCATACTGCTAGTTGAGAAATAAAAGTATCTGAAATATGAAACACGTTTTAAAAATGTGCATACATAAAAAGCTTGATAAAAGGGGGTACTTAACTGGAAACTCGGATATAGCCTGCATACGTATTTTCTTTCCATTAGCGAAGTGAAAGGAACTAAGTTCAATTCGCCGGCGACGGGAATTTTAAATTTCATGCCGCATCCCATCTTGAGAGATGGAATTGAATGAGTTTCAATATTATGTATGCCATCGTAATGTATGTATTGAGTTATTGAGGTAACCTGAATACTTTAAGGGATGATATGGGAGTTCGATAATGAGTTTGAACATGAAAGCGAATTTATGATTATGGGTAAAGCTATGAATGAAAAAAAAGAAACATAATATATAATTTCATAAATGACACAGTGGAAATAACTCTAAAACATGAAAATCAATGAATCAATCAAACATTTATTTGCCAGAATACATCAAATATTACAAGTAAATCTTATTAACTTATAGGTACATTGTCAATGATTTTATTGTATTCAGCAGTAAGGAAGCGTATATTTATGTAATAAAAAGAATAAAAAAATTAAAAATACATGATGGGAAAATTGTTATGACATTATTAGATACTCAAAAATTCAGTCACTCTTAAAAAAGTATTTGTTCCATAGGTCAATTTTCAGCTTGCAGGAGTCTCGTTGTTTTCCACAAAGCTACCTATTACTAGGATCTACAAAAAGTCTGACGTCGGCGGAGGCACTGATTTGTAAGTTCTAACCACACTTATATTATATGCGATATGTAACTGTGTTTGTATGTTAGTATGTTGGTTACTTCTTTCCGCTGTAACGGCTCAACGAATTTGAGTGAATTTCGGAATGAAGATAATATTGCTTTAACCCTAACTACTTTTTATTCCGGGAACCGCGGGGCGCAGCGAGTAAGAAATAATATCTTTAACCGTAATAATGTTATATCTCAGAATTTTTTAAATGATGTCTGCCAACTTTACGTCACCAAAATTTACAGCACAAAACCGTATAACTACAAGAACGTCTAATATTATTTTTTAGTCTACACATGAATGGCAGATACATTCAATGAGAAGTGAACGTTTATTAAAACTCATTACTTCGAAAACTATTTTTACGACGCAATATACGTCGATATTTGAAGAGTAAATAATGTAGTTAACAAGTATAGTAAAATTTGTGTTGGAAAATAAATTTTACTTTTCTTAATAATTTTATACAAGCACAAGCTTTTAACAAATTCACAATCGGAACCGCGAGCAGATTAAAATGAACCCAAACACTAGTAGTTTCCGATTATCCGTCAAGGAGTTTCATTGGCCACCTTCCGTCTCCATCATCAGATCATCTGGCCGTCACCATAATATTGCATTGTCATCGGCCTATGACAAGTATGCAAAATGTCAACTCTGCAGAATAAGAAGAAGTGGTTCTGATTCTAGTTGCAAGATTTTACCCAAACATTGCAAATTATATAAAAGCTTGTAAAATGATGCAACTATCTCATATTCCTTTTTTGGGTCATTGTTCATTAATATTGTGCGTACCTATAGAGGTAAAATAATAACAAAATTAAGCTTAACTATGCTTTGTAATGAATATAATTATATTGTAGCGTTTTTAGCAAATAATTATACAATTTACTGTTTATTTATTTATTTATTTAATTCTTTATTGCACTATTACAAGTAATGTACAAAAGGAGAACTTAATGCTAAAGCATTTTCTACCAGTTATCCAGTGATGGTAAAAGAGCCCTACAAAGCGTGCATCAAAAATGAAAAAGAAAAAAAAAAGAAACTAACAGTAAAACAAAATAAATATCATAATACATATTATCGTAAAATATATAACAGTAAAACACACTACATATATAATCCAAAACTAAAATACATAGAAATGAATACTTATATAAATAAATACTTATTATTGATAGAAGGATACTCTATACTTACATAGATACAACATAACATTAAGTAAACAATAGAACACGAAGATCAATGTAACGGCTTACTCACTTTTTTAAGGTAGAATTCTCGAACCAAACGTTTGAATATTTCCTTTGAGGGTGCTTTCCTTACAACGGGTGGGTTCATTGTAACCCACCGTTTAATTATGTCTGTGTTAATAGTTATGCAGTGTTAACTGGATCTGTTATTGTTTTGGTTATAACTCCATCTATTAATTAAAACTATACTATCAAACTCAATTGCTATTCTTTAGTAGGTACAGTCAGCGTCAAAAGTAGTTGAACATTTGTGAATCTTTGATTGACTACACCTTCAACATTTGTCTTATTTCTCTGAATGTGGCATTCAAAAAGTATGTTAATATCCTGTGCGAAATTGCAATAAATTGCATGTAATTTGTATATGTTTAGTGTTATTGTCAATTGAAAGATTGAAAAAGTTTAGCCACTTATACTTATACTTATGGCACTGACTGTACCTACTATCATTATACGTATATTCTTTTGACATTCCTAAATTGTGTACGTTTTTGCAATAACTTGCAGGGGAATCGCCTAAATCGAACACAGATCCCGATCGCTATCAAAGAGATCTCGTGATCGGTATTTGTCTGTAGAATTGTCGAACTTTCCTACTCAAAGCTCGCGTACCAATCCCTATCCCAACCATGACTTACTGTACCGTCCGAAAAATCCACCCTGTATATACTCGTACTTATAATTTCAAGTGACCTTAAATCTTTTTTATTTATCCTTCAAGAACCTTTTATTAATCACGAAAATAATTTTGCCGTACGCAAACGTAATTCATGCGACAAAAGTAATAATTTGTTAGTGGACGTTCCAGATAAACAGTTCTTTTGTCCAGAAAAACGAAGTAATTCACACTGGTATAATCCGGTATGGCTCGATGAAATTATGATTGCGTTTTGTAATCGCAGTCGCTGTATGGGTGTATACTTGTATGGCTCAATTTAAATACCGTAAACTGCTTCTACTTTGCCTGGATTTCGAGGATTTTTGGAAATAACTTTATAGTTTTAAGAATATAAAACTCCTTTTTGATTGTTTATGTAAGATCCAACTTTAATGCATTGATTTAGGATCACAAATCGCTTAAAACTATAAAGATGCGGTCAGAAATTAGCTCTAAAGTAGCAGGCAAAGTACTTGTCGAAACTATAACATTGCCTAGCTGGAATCCTCCATGGGCAGATATAAAAAAAATCCTTTTAATAATAAACTTACTTTAAATTAAGTGTATTTCAATGTAAATGGTTTAATTTGACAAAAATAAGCATAACTTAATAAATAAACTGCTAGGCAAAGTTGTGTACGCTATTCGCAATTTTAGAGGTTTCAGTCAGCGTTGTCACATAACAATAGTAACATTATTTCAAAAAAATATTAATTACACACGTATTTTTATAATAATGTTATATTAATCGTATTCAGTTATATTATTAAACAAAAGTATTTGGTGGTAACAATCTAAAATCACAAAATATACCAGAATAGATATCTACAATAATACATATTCGTAATTAACTCGTAATCGACATAATATGCATTTATCCAAAATCAGCTGAGATGCTAACAGCGTCGGCTATTTATTTTTCGTCGTCTTCACTTAAAAGAGTAGGATGTCCAATAGTTTTTTCATGAAGGGGCTTTTCACCTTGCGTGGAGGCATCTTCAAACACTGTAAAAATGATTGATAACGTACGAATTACTAACAAGTCACCTACGTAGTTACACATTGCGAATATAAACAACTACCTTAAATAGGTATTTCGGATTTTAGAATTTACCGATTCAATAATACGTATATGAAGCCACGGGATTTCAATTACGAACAAAAAAGTGGCAGCCCTAGCCCTAGGCAAAGTTTTGTCGAAATTTTCAATATGGCACCTTTTTATTGTTTTCCGTGATTTATCAATCTCAAAATTGCTCTAAAAATATATAATTTGGATAAGAGGAAGAAGACAACTTTTCACATAGTATGAGTCTTTGACATCGGTAAAAACTTATAAGAATACTCACCAATCAAATTTATTAGTGCACAAAAATGTCCGGCGACCACCTTTTAACAAATTTTGACACTTGCTGACACTTAACACTTTCTTACCCGTACAAAAAGTGAGTGCTGCCATCAAATAAAAAGATCTCCATAACAATGAAAACGATATCTAATACAGTTTAGGAATAAAGTGACAAAAACCACTGTAGGCAAAGTAGGGCTAGGTAGGCGAAATAGGAGCACTTTGCGGTACTAATACCTATTTAAAATAAATAAAATTTTACAACAAAAAAACTGACTTCTAAAGAGTTTCCTGATGTAACTACGAAGTCCAAGAACAGATATCGATGAAATTGGAAATTGATATGGGACCACCTTGAAGCTATAGTGTGTTCACTTTTAGGGTAGAATACGTGGCACCATAGACTTAATTTTATAAAGTTTAACGTGGCACGTGGCACGTGGGTGTGGCATATAACAAGTGTTGTCAATAAATGTTTTTTTTTGTTTTTTAATCTTTTGAGCCCTTGCTGGTGAACGAAATGTTTTAGATGTTGTCTCTTTCTAACGTTTTTGTTTCAACTGAAGTTAAAATAAAGCTTTGTGTTAATTTTGTTTAACTTTGTTATGTATTTGTTTATATATTAATCTTGTGTTCTTCTCACATCTGACTTAATTGTGATGTCTCGGTCATAGGTTCCGACTGAAAATCAGTACTAAGGTATTTGTTATCCTAGTTTTATGCTGAGTCAGAACCTTTTCCTGACATCGCGCAACGTTTCATTATACTATAATTATATTATGTATTTATTATATATTACATGTGTTATCCTTTCTGTTTTATGTTTAGTAAAGTGTTATTTGTTATGTGTAATATAGTATTGTGGTTTAATATAGTGTTGCGTGTATCTGTCTGGAATAAATGTATTTTTTTTCTTTTTTCTTTTTTTATATACTGAACCCAACGCAATAAGAATAATTAAAATCGGCTTATAAACAAAGAAGTTATGCCCGAACATACAAAAAAATACAGTCGAATTGTGAACCTCCTCCTTTCACCCAATCTCACACACTGTAAGTATTTTTTAGCACTGGCAGACAGGCTGGTCATTAATTATTTGACCAAAAATATATGTTTCATGTAGAAGTTTTTTTTTTTTACACTTAATAGATCTATGTTTGGCCACTATCTCGCCTAATGTGAAGCAATGATGTGGCCTAAGATGGAGCACATAGATTTAGAGAGAGACGGCAGTTGAGCGGCTGCTCAGACCCGTCTCCCCGACGGTTCACCGAACATCATCCCGAAACACGACTAGGTTGCTTGACGGCATGGCTTTGTTTGGTGGGTGATATTACTGGTATTACAACTACGGCCAGAGACTACCAGTCCAAAGCGCGTAAGCGGGTTTCATCACGATGTTTTCCTTCACCAATTTTGGGCAAGCGTGCTGAATCTGCACTTAACTATAAGTCATTGGTGCAGGGTCGACTCGGGAATCGAACCCAAGTGCGTCGGATCGAAAGGCGCACGAGTTCCCGCTGAGCCACGCTCGCTCTAAAAGGTACGTATAGAATATTGTTGTTAAGCATTGTAAGTACACAGTACTATAAATTGCCAAGCGAAAATGGTCTTAACATCTCAAACTTTAGTTACACCTAAAACATAATACGGGTGGCAGGTGTGCGTTCGTAATTCAATAGAGATGAGATACAACATCACAATGTCAACAGACACAACGTTCTCCGCAAATAATAGCGTTACTTATTAATAAAGGAGGAAGGGTGTTTGGTATAAGATTAGTTTCCCGCCCACGGTCTTCTTAGTAGTATTGGTTTTGTCCTGAAATCTCTACCAGAATATTATAGGCGTTGAGGGCAAGCCCTAGTAAGGTTTTGTGGCGTTTTGCATTACCACGGACAATATATAAATGCGAAAGTACCTAACTGTGTTGAAATTGGCACAAAGATGTCGAAAAAGGACAAAGGATGTTTTTTTATCACGTGGTTCCCGAGTGATCGCGATATAACCAAATCCTACGCGAACGTTGGCGCAGGAGCTATTTTTTTATAAAACGCGATGAATTTGATTGCAAACAAATTGTGTCTCTTTAAGTCTAGGGTGAATAGGCATCTCATGGGCAAGCGTGTTCGATCTTGGGCCGCATCTTCGCTTTCCACCAGGCGAGATGTAGTCAAACGTATGCCCATTTACCAAAAAAAAAAAACAAATTTGTTTTGTCATATTTACCTTGAGCAGTTGGTTTGACTGTCTAGTTAGCCAAAGCGTCGGAATTGTAATCAGAAGACGCGGGTTTGAACTCGGCTTGAGCAAATAATTTTGTCTCTCTCTAAATATGAATAAATTATGTATCTAATAGGTATAGAATTTTCTATAGAAAATTAAATAGATTTTTATATGGAAATACTAAAACAATGACTTAAAATTTAACTTAGTATAGTCATCTAGGTCGCACCATGAGGACCATAGTCCTACAATAAAACATTAAATAGAGTAACTGTTTCACTAAAATTCACTTAGGGTACCAATCTTCCTTAAAATATCAGTGTAAATAAAATAAAAAATAAAATAACACCACAACAAAATACTCCAGAAGTAGAAGCAGGAAAGTTGATAGCAATAGTTTCATTCAATACATCAAAAGATTGTCGGCGAGTCGGTACGTATGATTTGAAAAGTTTCCGGATAATTTCCACCGTTTCACCGATTGTGTTGCTTTTGTAGTCTGACAATTGTGTTTGTGACAGTAAAGTGTTATACCAACGAATGGATAGATACTTTGATGGAGTTATTAACAATCTCTTCCAATGTCATAAATGTACTTTATACTTTAATTTTTGATGAGAAGCATTTGAAGGAATTTTATGGACTCATTTTTTCCCTTTTTTACTACTTATTATATAATGAAATGAAATAACTCTTTATTGAAACACACACAGATAATTTGAAAAACTAACAATAAAAGCTTATTAGTAGTGCAACAATTGGCGGTCTTACCGCAAAAAGCGATCTCTTTGAAACAACCGTGCAGTTAGAGGAATAAAATAAAAATAAATTGACGGTGGTTTTAAATATCTTACTACCCTTGCAAAAACCAATTACATAAAATACACACTAATAAAATAGTAAATAATCTTATTTAGATTAAGTACTTACAATACTTTTAAAATATAATAAACATATACATACATGGATTCTATGCCGCTCATCTTGGCTCGGTTCAATATTTCTGACTTTGATACTCGGTCTTGCCACTTACAAGACCTCGATGTAAAACGCCTGCTCTAAAAGATCCGTCCTAAGCCTTCTTACGCCTATACCTACAATTCTAGAGGCCAGTTGCACTGTGCGCCCTGCAACATGGCCTTTAAAACTAAATTTGGTTTTGCCAGCCACGTTCGCTCTCTTTCCCGGAGTTCACAAGGTTCGCCGTTGACGGATACGTCAAGGAGGACATCATCATCATCATCACCAGTAAGCAACACGACTGCCTATAACAATTTCAATGCCACCCAGAACCTTGTTGTACAAGTTTTAAAAGTATCAATCTAGCGAGTTTTATACCCAATACGCCAACTGTAGCTAACAGTTGATACCAATAGTTTTATTCGACATGGAATACAGCCAGGGATTTGAAAATATGCCGGATAGTGTTCCCACCGTTTTGCTTACTCCATAGTAGGTGTTGTTGCTTTTATGTGACAATTTTATAGTGTGTATGGATAGGTAGTTACGATGTTTCAAGTTATAGTAATGTTTCATGAAACTGTCAGAAACTAAAACTTAATAAAAGACAGGCTTGTTTTTCTGAATTAGGCTTACTGTTGCTTTGAACATTTTGTCACAATGTTATATCGTTTTTAGGGTTCCGTACTCATAGGGTAAAACGGGACCCTATTACTAAGACTCCGCTGTCCGTCTGTCCATCTGTCTGTCTGTCACCAGGCTCGTGAACTGTGATAGTATTTGTCTTACCGCTATAACAACAAATACTAAAAAACAAAATAAAATACATATTTAAGGGGCCTTAAACCCATACAACAAACGTGATTTTTTTTGCTGCTTTTATAGATAATGGTACGGAACCTTTCGTGCGCGAGTCTGATTCGCACTTGGCCAGTTTTCTTAATGCGCTACGGTTTCATCATCATTATCATCACCACAGAAATAGATAATGAATACCTTCTTAGGTTGAACCAGTGCAGTACTATAAGATGGAGCTGAGCGTTCGCTCAAGTCCCGCCTTCCTTTAAACCCATGTGCTTTATATTTGTCCACAACTAGTGGTGAAACATAGATCTACAAACGATAACAAAACATATTCCTTTCATCAAATTTATTAAATAGGTATTTAAATATTACTCAACGATGCCAATTAATTCCCCAATCTGAAAAGCTGTTTACAGCGGCTCAAAGCTTAATTACAGCAGCTTACAAAGAACCGGTTAATAAACGTTTTAAATAGTGGACCGTTCCAATAAATCCTGTTCGGATACGGTATTAAAAATCCACTGTCGATAAACTAACGGGAAGTCGAGCTAATTAAAAGGCCCGGTGCCGGTGCCGCTGCCGGTCCGTCACGGACTAACATTCCGGGAGAAAGAAAAAGAATTTGTTGGATAAGTAAAGTATTAGATTCATCCTTTGCAATTAAAATTTTATTGGAATTATTAGGTACTATTTTTTATATTACAAAAAAGTGTTATCAGATTTAAATTCTAGGAAAAAGGAAAAAAAATATATATTTTACAGAAAACTGCTAGTTTTGTCTATCAATTGTAGTTAAAAATAGAAAGAAAAACAATTTTTTACAGACTTGGTGTTATTTTGGTGTGTTTCGGGATGATGTTCGGTGAACCATCGGGGAGACGGGTCTGAGCAGCCGCTCAACTGCCGTCTCTCTCTTGATTTATGTGCTCCATCTTAGGCCACATCATCGCTTCACATCAGGAGTAAAGCAGCAGGTGTAAAAAAAAATACGTTTTCTAGTAAAAAAAAGTATTATTTGGATATAAAAAAAGACCACGGTCCAAAACATCCAGATACAAAACAAATAGTTGCGCTACTTTTATGTGCACAGTTTCAGGTACCGGGAGTCTAACCCGCAACTTCAGAGGTGTATGAGCTGAGTTAACCACTACACCACAGAGGCAGTCTAATTAACTTTAGACACGGCATATTTAATGAATTTCATCAGGATCATGGCGCTTGCAACAAGCAGAGAAATGGAGTACATATATGCTTGTAACAGTGCCGAAATATCGAGTTATCAAAATAAATTAATAATATTAAAAATATCATGTTCCAAAACTTATTTCTGACGGCAACTTATAGCTTCAAAAATTGGTTTCAAAAACGTGTTTCAGCAACTTCCAGCGTCTGCTGCTCGATTATCTTCAGTTCCACTAGTATCTACTAGTCTCCATTACTTCAATACCGCACTCATGTATCTTACGAGTAGAGCGAGACGTCATCTCTCGGGTCGGGGCGCATCGGCAACCCGATCACGTCCGAGGCAGGTCGGACGTTGCCCCACATCGTCGACATGTGTCACCCCCCACCATGTATAGGACTTTTTGCTGCTTTTGTTATAAGAATACTAATGGAGGTGTAATCAATGGATCGAACTTCGGTTATTTGGCCTTTGATTTTTGTAAGGAAAGTTTCCGTTTTTGTTTTCTTTAGATAAGTTTGTTAAAGATACGTCAGATACAGGCGGATGGAAATAATTGTCGGAAACGTGAGGCATTTACGTATCATATCTCAATAAACAACAGCTTTATTAACCAGAATCTAGAACCTAGCCGTCACCGGATGCGATCGTGAATAAGTTATTGGGTCTTTTCCGCTAATAGATTCAATACGCCAAACAATTGATTTTCATAAAATCTTATACTTAAAAAAACCCACAATTCGCAGTATCCACTTTCTTCAAATTTATTTCAGATTCTCTATTCTTCAAAAATACCGTCTTAAATGACCAACTGAGTGATCATAGTAAAAGCAAAGAGAACTAAATATTACTACCTAAAGAAGCAACACTCCTACCCCCCCGCTAATATGTCGTCACCCGCAACAAACCGATGAAAAAATGGGCAATGCCGTGCTTGCATCACTCGGTTGTCACCGCTCGCTACGAATGATAATGAGTGAGATTCAAATGTTTATTTTATATGTGCGATCAATTGATTTTATGACATTTTTGGATGACAACGACGACCTGCTTTACAGAGGTAGAGCAGGCCGCTGACTATTTGACTTTGACATATAGACGAAACATATTGAGAAAAAGTCGGAGAACGGCTGAAGACGGTAGAGCTCACCAAGACCTGACCTGACCGACGGAGGTCTGCCTATCTCTCTTAAAACGGTTCGTTATCGTTCTGTGTATGGATGTAAAGAAACCACTTACACAAATAAGAATTGAAGATTTTTTGGTTTTTTGCGTCTCTCAGCCAAGCGATAGTGGGTGTGAAAGAGAAACACTTAGGTTGCTTACATATAGCGTTGTCTTTGTCGCACTCGATTCGTATTAGCTCATCCCTACAATAATTACGCACACACACAAAACGTGTGCGGGCAGGCCGGTGTACCAGTAGTAGTACTAGACAGTTAGCTCGGCGAATTTGTATGGAGTGTCGGGGGTCTGGTAAAGGGTTGAGTAGTTACAAAGATAATAGGTAATTTATTCATGACTAATGTCATTGTTAGATCTTAAGACAATTAAAAAAATATATTTTATTTCAGGCTATTAAAAACCCATTCAAATCAATAAAAACACAGGCAGTCAAATTACAAATTCAATATTATGTCAATTGCTAAAATAAAATCAATTAAATAAATAATAAAACAAATATCAACAGTCAAATAAAACAACTCATAACTTTCTGTCTGGCATTTGTACTGCGACGTGCCTATGACAGAACTACATTACAACGTAGGTAATACGTAACACGTACGCAATACATAAGTAATTTATGTATAGTGCTGCACCAAGGATCTAAGAAGAGTTTTACGGTTTATGAACTCGTTCAAAACCAAAGAAATAACAAACCAAAAAACAACAAAACTTAACCATCTCACACATTCTTATATCAATTAATATCTTTCTTTGACAAGGAAATGATAAATCCAGCTATCCTCAGCTGAATAGAGTGGTGTTTATATTGATGACCACGTTCTATCTTCGAAAGACATTTAGATGACTCTGACTTTATCTCCTCGTTCGTTTGTCTCAGTCAGGAATGCGATCAGTTAATGATATAGTTCCTCGCTGTTATTGTTGTGGTGAACTCAATAAGAATTTTGATTCTTTAGGTGGCTATCATCAGTTTTTATATATCTAAGTGAGACTAACACGCTTGTACATAGCAGATGGAGCACCACCCAAAATCATGTTATGCAAAATCCGCTGCACTGCGCTCGTCACCCTGTGATGATTGACATAAATCTCATAATGCCCGGCAATTTCGCTGGCTACAATGCCTTTTAAACCGGAGCTCGCTAGCATTACTACATGGTGGCAAAATAAGTGGCAAGCTGTAGTACTAACCCAGACGGCATCCCGCATACGAGAAACCTACGACCTAGTTCCCACCATGATGATTCAAGATGATGTACCTACCATCCTGATGTCACGTGACAAACAACGCAATGAAATAAATATGATCATTACTTAGGTTATATATAGTGATGCACTTTTCTTCACAATGATTTCCACAATCGTTTAGAGCGAGTGGATGTAAATCTATACTAATATAAAAATGGAACTGAGGCAATTCTGTACATTGAAGATATTTTTTGAAAAATCAACTGGGATCGACTATTTAGAGGGTACTGAACACGTTGTTTTGTCTGTTTGTTTGTTTGTTTGTGTGTATGTTATCTATAGACCGTAAAAGTACAAAACGGATCATAATTCGGTTTTCATTGTTTGATAGCTAACATCTAAACTTAAAATCTGGTGTATGTTTTATTGCGCTGTGACATTGCAATGCTGAGGTATCATTACATAAGCGTACAAAGTTATGGAGAAAAAGCGAATTATCACATTTTTGCTTCCGCAACTGTTAGATAATTTCGAGTGGTCCACGCGAATGAAGTCGCGGGCAAAAGCTAGTTCGATATATAAATATATCTTTATGCAATTTTGGTGCCTTGTTAGGGATTAAAAAAAGTTAAACACAATAGAAATCTGAAAATGATATATTGTTGTTATTTTCACTTATTATTTTAGAATTAATTTCAATAGAATCTGAGATCTCAGAATACTAAATATTTATTCCCAAGTGATACAATTGCAGAATATTTTTAAAACCTAGACACATTTAGCAATGATAAAAAGCCTTTGGGACATAATCTCTTAAAAAGTGTTTAAGCAGGCGAGCTCAGAGAGCAAAATAAAGTATTTATGTGTACGCGACTTAATAGTTTTTACTTGCCAAAAGTTGGTAATTAACATAAGAAATGCGCGCAGTAAATTGTGTTTCAGTGCTTCAAGAAAGTTATTTGGAAAAGAAACAATCAAGTCAGATTTATTCTGGCTCTCGCTGAAAAAACAGAATGTAATTTCACAAGAAAACATGCACTGTTTCTCAGAATTATTTTCAAATTTCATCGAAAAATCGTCTCCTATTCGAATGTAAAATAAAATATGAATTAATCCACGTATAAGGTGCTTTTCTATTTAAAGATTGCTACATTGCAACATTGTTACATGTTTTTTTATATTTGTTATTATTATATATGTACGTATATCTCATAATATACATGCAAAATGATTAAATAAATAGATAAACTAAGGTTCAAACTATCATTCGAATATCCTCAAATACATTCAAACATTACTCAAAGCGTTTACTTAGCAAGTTGATTTCGGACAATTTTAGGTTTTTTTACGAATAGATAGATAGCTAGATAAACACTTTATTATTGATATTGATAAATAGCTACTTAAAAATAGAGATAAAGTACAAGTCAAATGTTTACAGTGGTGTAACAATGGGCGGTGTTATCGCTTAAAGCGATCTCTTCCAGACAACCTTTGAATACTTAAATAAATAAATAATAATCTTTATTTAGCAATGAACTTATTTGTAGGTACTCACAAAACTAAGCTATGATTAGCACATGTTTTATACATTGCAAAGAAACAGTTTACTATGCACACCCTTTCTGATAACACACTAGGCTCGAGGCCAGTGTCGTGGGCTTATTTCGAGTTAGTCCCAATTCGGTACAACCGTCATTTGTTTATAGTAATTTTTGTCCATAAAACAAATCCTAATTCGGTACAGTTTAAAACACAAATGAATAGCTACTTAAAGACTACAGTTATTAACGAAATTATTTGTGTTCATTTATTGAACACAACTAATGCAGGAGATAAACTTGCATGAATTGCATACAAATTAAAAAAAAATTACAACTTCCCTCTTATACAGATAGATAGATAGATGATAAATGAACGCTTTATTGCAAACATTAAATTACAGACATTACATAAAAACCATATCGCTAAAAGCGATCTCTTCCAGGCAACCTTTGGATGGAGAGAATTATCAATATGTCAAAGACGGGGACACACAGAACAGATTGGGTTCCGAGCACTACCGCATAACTACTGTCTGTCGGCTTCTACATCATTAGAGGTACAAAATTAAATATTTCAAGCATATTTTTTTCTTTAGAAATACATTTAAACAGCGGAAAGCAATTGAATGTAAGCCTAAATTGAGTATATGTTGTTTTTGTTTAAATAGGTATCTATTTCATTTAGAATTAAATTTATCTTTCTATGCTGAATGATTTTATAAAGTGTTTCACATTCTTTGATCCTTCACTAACCTATTCTTTAAAAACACAACAGGTCACAAATTAATGTTTCCTCCCTAAAAAAATATCCTGTTAATAAAATGTCACCCGGTCCGTGTAATTTAAATTATTTTTTATTGCAGGATAAAGGTCCAAAGGTTGGAGTTGGGGGCTACGGCCCTTTGTGGTTACCGTGACCATTTTAAGAGGTCATAAACTTTTAAAATATTTTATTAGAATTCAAAATAATGTTGGAATTTAAAGTCTGTAACTTTTTGGAGTTTATAAACAATTTCAACAAATTGTTTAACAGTTATTTTTCCCTAGGTATATACTTCAACATGACCAACCCATCTTGAAAAGATCAACAATGTTCTTAAAGATACGAAATAATGGTAGAATGTCGGTCTAAAACATAAACATCAATCAAGTATAATTAGAAGTACTTTGTGACATTTAAATAGGTAGTTGAAGTAGTCTTCATCATCAGTCCATTACGTTACCACTGCTAGGACTTGGGCCTACCCTCATAGAGAGAGTATGGACTATAATCCACCGAGCTGCCCCAATGCGAGTTGGTGGATGACACATATCCTTGAATTTTTGTGATAAACTCTTGGACGTGCCGGTTTTCCTTCGCCGTCTTAGAGCGTGTGTTAAATCCGCACATAACTTAAGAATATCAGTGGTGCAGGGCCAGCAGGATTCAAACTCGGGTGCGTCGGATCAAAAGTCGTGTTCCTTCTAAGCCACACTCGCTCATTGTTGAAATACACTCGAGAGCAATGAATCCGGGTCACTTAAAGAATGTTAAAAATCTCGGAAACTAAAAATGATAGGTTAATGCAATAAATTGTATTTAATAGACAATGTAATACTCCTTAAATGAAAGTAAAAAAAATATGAGTCACCATACATTTTATTAACACAAAATTACATAAAGAAAAAAACTGCTGATCTCTCCTTAAAACAAAAATAGGAAACATGAAATTTTTGAACTTTATTACGATTTTCTTGAATTTTAATACTTCGTATTGCCTCCTCGTGCTTCCATTACTGCGTTTACGCGGTTTGGCATGCTGTACACCAAGTTCCTTATACGATTTTGGGGAATATTCTCCCATTCCTCTGTGAGAGCAATTTTGAGCTCACGAAGCGTGATTGGGGGAGGGTTTCGTTGTTTTACGCATCTGCCTAGCTCGTCCCAAGCATGCTCGATCGGGTTGATATCCGGGCTGCGCGCTGGCCACTCCATACGAGTAATGTTCATCTCTTGAAGGTAGTCATTCACAATCCTACCTGTATGAGGTCGGGCATTGTCATGCATAAATATAGCATCCTCACCTAAATTGACCATAAATGGACCAACGTGATCATTGAGGATTTCTTCCACATATCTTACGCTAGTTAAAGAGCCGTTTTCTATGATCACCAGCTCTGTGCGACTTTCAGAAGAAATTCCGGCCCACACAAGTACAGACCCACCACCGTAGGCTACTTTTTCTTCGATGCATGCTTGCTTGAATCTTTCCCCTGGTCTTCGATACACTCTGTGTCTTCCATCGTGCTTGTAGAGCATAAATTTTGATTCGTCGGAGAACATAACTTTTGACCAATCTTCAATACTCCAATTTACGTGGCTCTGGGCATATCTTAGTCTCGAAATACGATGCCCACGCTCCAGTTTAGGGCCGTTTGCAGGTCTAAGGGGTTTTAAGTTAGATTCAGCAAGCCGACGTCTTACTGTCCATGCACTTGGGTTACTTCCTCCGAGGCGTCGAAACTGATTGGTGAGTTCAGTTCCTGTGAGAAAGCGATTTCGAAGCATGGTGTTCACCAAGTATCGGTCTTCTCGTGCTGTGGTACACCTGGTTCTGCCCGTTCCTGGTCTGCGTAGGTTAGAACCAGTTTCTTCGTAACGTCGGAGAACTCTTTGTACTGTTGACAGCGACACACCGACAGTCCTGGCTGTATCGCGCTGACTCCGGCCGGTTTCCAGCATTGTAAGTATTCTGGTGCATTCTTCAGGCGTAAGCGACATAATTTCAGCTTGAATAATGAATATAGAGCACTATCAACATGGTTTATGTACCCACATAAATGACAGATTACAAACAAAAGCAAAACCAAATGCTGTAATTTCGTAGTTCCATCTTCGAAAGTGGCCCTTTTTCAAATTTGATTTTTTTATGATATAACTTTACAATAACTAAGAAGTTTTAATACCTTCATTTAAGGAGTATTACATTGTCTATTAAATACAATTTATTGCATTAACCTAGCATTTTTAGTTTCCGAGATTTTTAGGATTCTTTAAGTGACCCGGATTCATTGCTCTCGAGTGTAGTAGTCGTAGTCAAAGTTGAAGGCGGGTTTAAAAAAATCTTTATACTTTTCATGCAATTCAGTTGTCATTTCAAGTGCTGCATAAAGAAAATTCCATTAATTTTATTTGTATATTAATATATTAAATACAGACGGCATATTCAGGAAAATCTTTGACAATTCAGATTTTAATATTATGTCGCGCCAACCTATGATTCATACCATTTTATTTATGTATAGATCTGTTATTGAGCTTGTCGACTTGCATTTTGTAATAGAGTCCAGTGGACCTCTTTTAATATTTATTTATAGCTTAAGGAATGCTTTTTTGAGCAGATTCTAGGTGAACTTTTTCGCTTTCTCTTTTATAACATTTATTTCATCCACAATAATTGACAAATTTCAGAATTGAGTTTATATATGCAGAAGTTTTATTTTGCTTTTTTTTACTTTTCAGTGTTACGTATCTTTTTATTGAACTCATCAAAGCCAACCGCAGAGTAAATATGAGTACGAAAATTATTGTCACGTAGTATATTTTCAATGAGATGTAAATATTGTTGTGCTGACTGTCCATAATCACATTTTTAATGGAAATCGTGACCACGCTACTGTGAAATGTAAATTGTTATTTTTCGGCTTTCTGCTGCTCTCTGTACACAGGCATTTACAACATTATAGTTCATACATTTCATACATAGTGCGAGAAATTATATTTATGAAATTAAATTGGTGTATTTTGATATTGAATGCGTTACATATTGCATGCTAGGGGAAAATCTTAAGATTTTAAAGATAATATCGTCCCGATCTTAAATTTTTTAAGATGAGGGCCCTAATTCACTACAACAACTTGGCGATTCCTTGCTTCGAAATCACGTCGATTCCTTCATTAATAAACGACATCTCTATGACGCATTCATATATGCATACCTATAATATGATTCTCTATGACGGGTCATAGAGAATACATTTCGCAGATGTCGTTTATTAATGAAGGAATCGACGTGACCTCGAAGCAAGGAATCGCCAAGTTTTCAAAGTGAATTAGGGCCCAAGTCGGTATTTCGAAGACGCAGATTCAATCCCTGCCCTAGCAATGTCATTTTTCTTTTTAATTATTTATAATGGAGATATTTTTTTGAATAGCTGTTATAATATCTTCACCGTTACTTTTCATAATTTTTCATAGAGTCATTGCGATAAATTGACGTTTATAAGTGCGTCTGCGAGGCCTGAACTGAATAAAGAGCTTTTGATTTATTAACTACTCGTATCTCGCTCTCAAGGACAGACGTAGAGAGGTAGATAAACATGTAACTTCAAACAGTTTTCTCGGGCCATAATTCTCTCACTGTAAAAACTTTTATAAAAATATATTTGTTTGAAACGAGATCTTTCTCTCATATCAGACGGCCGCAGCGTTGAATAAAATTTTCGCGACTAATTAAAACTTACGGAAATATTTATTTTCGACTCGCTGAGTGCACTTCTCGCTGAAAAAGATTTACACGTAAAATATTACTTCAATTCCGTTGCTCGAAATTTAATTCTTATGAGTATTTCTACGGGTGATGGTTGGATTAAAGTCTGGTAAATATATTATTGCAGCTATGATTGTGAGGTGAAAGGTGAATTCTGGTGACCCATTTTGAGGTCTTCTTTTCTTTTTCGTGTGGATGCGTGGCCAAACCTTGTGTCAGAGTTTAGGTATAGATCGCTATAGGTATAGAGGCCCCGGAAATGGCCTAACGACTGTTGTCCTAAGACAATAACCAGGACCGACAGCTTAACGTACCCTTCAAAGCACACATGAATTTTTTTTATGTAACTAAATGACGGGACGAGGTGGTCGTTAGCAATACGCCAGCCCATAACAATAACAGCACCACCCAAAACGTCGTTTTGCTAAATTCTGCGCGGCGCTGCACTGCGCTCATCACTGAGACAAGTAGCTGTTGATTCTCATAATGTCCAGTAGCTGGCTACAATGCCGTTCAAACCGGAACACAGTAATACTCGCGCACTACTGCTAAATACCACACAATTTGCCACCAATCCAAGTTGTAACCGCTGCGAAAGTTGCTTATCCTAATAAAGTAAAAAAATAACGCCCAAC
The DNA here is from genome assembly GCA_951640565.1 of Petrophora chlorosata. Classification (NCBI taxonomy): domain Eukaryota; kingdom Metazoa; phylum Arthropoda; class Insecta; order Lepidoptera; family Geometridae; genus Petrophora; species Petrophora chlorosata. The sequence goes on along the minus strand of OX621189.1, from coordinate 18,463,340 downwards.
GATCACATACATAGATCTAAGCACTAAGATTCCCTGTATTTAAGAAAACAGGAACTATGAGGACCATGGTCCCACAACACCCAGACACGAAACAAATGCTTGCGTTTTTATTTTCTGTGCACAAACATTTGTTGCGCGAATTGAACCCGAAACCTAAGTAGTGTATGAGATTTGAGCCAACCTGCCCACTGCCCAACCACTACACCACAAAGGCTCTAATATACAATTTAGAAAAAAAACTTTTTCAGACGTCTCAAAGTCACAGTACACACACAGTATACAGAACACTGTGTCTGGCTGCTCGTCTGATTAATTGGCTATTAACACCGGTGTTCCTCAGGGGTCAGTACTCTCTGCAACACTTTTTTTGCTGCACATAAATGATCTGTTGAAACCCGGTATCTTTGGGTACGCAGACGACAGCACTGTTGTAGAGAGTTACACATCCAATGCGAGCCAGTGGTGCCTAGATCCAGAGTCTCCGGGAGGCCATGGTTGAACGCATCAACTTGGCCTTGAAGGCTGTCTCCGATTGGAGCGACACCAACTTGGTCAAGTTTAATGCCGCTAAGACCCAGGCTTGTCTTTTCTCCGCCAAACGGAGTCAATTCGAACTGACTCCTACTTTCCGAAATGTATCCATACCGATCACCGACCACCTTGAGCTTCTTGGCGTTACACTCACGTCTTCACTAAACTTTGGCACCTACATCGAGTCAAAGGCTCAGCTAGCTGCCAAAAATCTGGGGTATCCTATCAAAGGTGAAGAGTTATTTCACACCGGAACAGCTGCTAAATCTCTACAAAGCACAAGTCCGGTCGTGTATAGAGTACTGCTCTCACTTTTGGGATGGATCAGCTAAGTACCAGCTTGAAGCACTAGAGGCAATCGAAAAGCGAGCCAAGATACTCATAGGCGACGACGCGCTGTTCGAGTCGAGACTCCACAGTCTTGAACATCGACGCAAAATAGCCAGTCTATCGGTCTTTTATCGAATACATTTCGGCGAGTGTGCGTCGGAATTGCACCAATTAATTCCCCCGTCCCCGTTTCATCATCGGACTACGAGACGAACGGCAACGCGCCACCGTTATATGCCTCCTCCTGCGCGCACTAAGCGCTTTGCTTCCACTTTCATTATGCGGACTGCAAACGAGTGGAACTCCCTGCCGGAGTCAATCTTTCCCCATATTTATAATCTAGGAATCTTCAAATCTCGAGTGAACAGGTATTATCTTGGCAAGCGTGCTACATCATCGACCGCATCGCCGCTTACCATCAGGTGAGATAGTGGTCAAACGTAAGCCAATAATATATAAAAAAAAAACATAGAACAAAAAGTTTTGAAGATAGGCGCTAATTTTTAGTTTTCAAAGGTGAAATGTACTCCAACTCTAAACACACATTTGTCTCAAATCAGTGAATCATTTCATTTATAAGATAAACAAATGAAATTCTAATTTTGAATTTAGAATTTTTGCTTATCACTGTATTGGCCAAACTGCCAGCTATACAATCATGTGATTTTTAGTACACACACAGTATACAGAACACAGAACAAAAAGTTTTAAGATAAGCGCTAATTTTTAGTTTTCAAAGGTGAAATGTACTCCAACTCTAAACAGTGAATCATTTCATTTATAGGATAAACGAAGGAAATCTAATTTTGAATTTAGAATTTTAGCTTATCACTGTAATGGCCAAACTGCCAGTTATACAATGAAACCTCTTTTGTGAATGAAAACTCTTTTATGTTAAATTAGGACAGAAATCATAAAATGGGAAGTGTTCGATTTTTCTGATGAGAAGTGTATATATATATAGATCTATTACGACCGGCTAGTTGAGCTGCGGTACGAGATACGGTCATTCACCAACACAAATGGCATGGTGGCTGCCCTTTTCCAGTGAGTTAAAGTCCGTTCGTAAACCACTTGAAATGTGTCTCCAATTTAGCGCCTCTTACGTGAATGAATCCACTGAAGGGGAAGGGCACGGCCCTTTTTTGTGCCAGTTATTTTTTCCTTGTAATGAGTTAACGAGGGCCTTCACCTAATGGCGCTTCGTATCAAAAGGAGCATACTGTTATATAAGTAAGACACTCTATTAGCAGACAGTCCTAATAATGTAATATTAAAGGACATGTTCTCAAAATATCTCGTATTATTTACACGGGTACAATCAGTGTATATTAAGGTATCTACACTACACCGTAGCATCATCATCATCAGCCTATCACGTTCCCACTGCTGGGACACGAGCCTTCTCTTATAGAGAAAGTCTTTTTGTGATTATTTCTTGGACATGCCGCTTTCCTCGCGATATTTTTCTTCGCCGTTTTTAAAACAAGTGTTACATCCGCACATAACTTAAGAAAGTCAGTGGTGCGGACCTTGCGGGGTTCAAACTTGGGTGCGACGGACGGATTGAAAGTCGCACGGGGCCACTGAGCCACACTCGCTCCCACCGTAACATGCTAAGAATGTATCTATTTATTTATTTATTTATTTATTTATTTATTTATTTATTTATTTATTGCAATCATTGTATATACATTATATTATTTAAGTCAAAAAGTAAGTAAAGTATCAGGCCCTGAATGAACCAAACACTAACACCTGTACAGTCTTTGGTCTGGTATCCGCACCGAACCGCGTGACGACCCCAATGCAGTGGTCTGCCTGCAATTGTTAAGGGCGAGCATGGCGTCTACGATTTGGCGGAAAAATTGCTCAGCTCATTTTTTATTTGGATATAAAATACAAGTATCTATCAACAAAACCAACTTTACCTATAAGATACATTACACAATAAAGCATTCATCATTAAAATCTGATTATTAGAAAACTTGTAGCAATTCCTTTAGGAAAAAGAAAAGTTTTAACTTCAAAGGTTTTTCTCGGAAATAGGGTAAAGATTTTTTCCAACAACAAAGGGATTCGATTATAGGCAGAGAAAGGGAACAAGCGGGAGTTTTACTCGTAAGGGTGGTATTACGCGCATGAGTGGAGCGAGTAATTACATATTTCTGTTTAAGTTTTCTGTTATGTCATTGCCTTTCACTAATCTTTATTGGGATGTTAGTGTTACGTTTGAAGAGGCGAGTTAATGACGTAAGCGATATTAATAATGTGAAAGCTGCAAGGAAATCGTCTAATTTAAACACCAATCACGATTGTTTTCAAACGTTTTTTGTGATCGGTATGTGTCCGTGGAATTGTCAAACTTTTCTACTCATAGTCCGCGTCCCAATCTCTATCCCAATCACGATCGCTAATTATTAATTAAAAAAGAAACAAAAACCGACTTTCATGTATCTTCGAAGTCCAAGGTCAAATATCGATGAAATTTATATGGGACCACTTCGTAGCTATACTGTACCTAACGCAAAAATAATTTTCCAAATCGGTTCATAAATGACGGAGTTCTGAGGTAATAACATAAAAAAATGTTAAAAAAAATACAATCAAACAGAGAACCTTCTCCATTTTTGAAGTCGGTTAAAGATGATTGATATTGCAATTTGAAAGATGCTAACGCTTCCTAAATTTGTAATCGAAAGCGATCGGGATCGGTGTTTTATTTGCTGGTCTTATGTCAATACACAAGGGACAAATTAAACATGCAACTACTACATACTACTATCATATATTTAATACATAATGCAAGTATAGTCTGTATAATATATAAGTACCTAGGTATTAAATATTTATTAGTTTATATATACCTACCTAATGTATAAGTATTTATTTCTATGGATAAGTACAGTCAATTTTTCACTGATCCTATAGCAAAACAGGTATCAGCTGAAAATCAGCGCCGAGTTGTGTAAAACTCTCGACATTTTATGCTGAGCTGAGCCCTTTCGGCACATATATTTATTATTTAAGGTTTTTTTTTTTGTCGTTTTTGAGTGCTGAATAAATGGTATTTCTTACTTTTGGTTTTGTTTACCTGTTTAATCATAAGTATTTATGCAGATGTCTCTTAAAATTTATCTAAGTCCTTACCATGCACAGGTTGTCTGAAAGAGATTGATTTGAGCGATAAGTCCGCCCTAAACACGGTCATGCTAATTTTACATTTTTTTTCTAATTGAATTTTGGTTATCTATACAACATCATCATCAGCCCATCACGTTCCCACGCTGGCCCAGTGCGGGTTGGTGAATGTCACATATCCTTGACTTTTTGTGAAAAATTCTTGGACATGCAGGTTTCCTCACGATGTTTTCCTTCACCGTTTTAGAGCGACTGTTATCTATACGTCATAATGTTTAATCGGTTGTCAATACACTACAAATACACATCATTGTACCACACATCTATACTATACCACAAATATAGCCAATTTGCTTGTTTTTGACAGTAGTTAATTTAGCTTTAGTAAGAAGTGTGTAGAATTATCGTTTTTAGTAATATACTCCTAAGCCTTATGTATCTGTGCTAACTATAGATAGATAGATGAATGCTTTATAGCAAACATTAAATTACAGACATTACATAAAAACAATTAAAGAAAGTGTTACAATGGGCGGCCTTATCGCTAAAAGCGATCTCTTCCTGGATGGAGAGGAATTATCAAAATGTTAAAAACGGGGATGTAAGGTCTACAATAATAATAACAACATAAAATGTCAATAAAATAAACTACAATACAATAGCAACATTCTAAATGCCTACATAAGTACAAACATACATATATATATATTAGGTACACATAATTACATATTATATTATAAACATACATAAAAAATTATGTATGTTATATATATATATAATTTTTTTTTTCAGTCATTATATATATATATATATATATATATATATATATATATATATATATATATATATACATAATACAACATATCATAGCAACAAAATAACCAAAGAAACATCAGCAACCTTCCAAGTAGAACTTCTTCACTTTCTCTTTGAACACTATGTATCTTTATTAATATTTTTTATTTATCTTTCTATATGAGTATGGCTGAGAATCATCTCGCAACCTCTCCTCATCCTGTTCGCGTCCCAGCGACATTTTCGTCTGAGATTGCACACGGCGTTATCAGGACTCTCATAATGTGTCTTGTTGCGTATTTATACCCGGTGTTAGGTAAAAAGGTTGCTGTTTCGCGTGAGGGTATTCTATTTTACTTTTTAGCTGGAAAGGTTTAAATATTCAGCCTTTTGTTTCTATAGGGAAGCGGTTAACTGTCTGAGTTTAATTGATCCTGACGCGGAATGTATGTGAGAATTAAACGGAATTAAAGTTATTTATTTTAGTCAACGCCAGGAAAACATGTTGAGAGCACGTTGCCTTCCAAATAGCCCTGAGCACCAGATTCCTTACTACGAATATATTCGTATTTCTCTTGTTTGCGTTTATAAGACAACACTACTTCAATAAAACCCTCTCAGAATGTCCACATATTTTATAAACACTCTGAAACAAATTCAGAACTTTTATCAGCACAGCAACATCATTATACTGATCAAAATGTAAATTAAACATACCTAAAAGCAAAATAACGAGCCCAATTTCGGAAAAAAAATGGAACAAAAACTCGAGAGTCGAGATAGCCAAGTTCTGTATTTATGATTCCCAACCTACGAGGTTAATAATTCCGAGAAGGAAAAAGTCCATTATTCTGCGAAATTATAACAAGTTTCTCAACATTTCCCCACCCGTAATTTCACTCGTAATATATTAATTTTGCCACTAATTCTGAGACATTATGAGGAAGGGGACCACGCCGTTTGCTAAAGACACACTTCTACAGACCTAGACGACCCTAAGAACTCTTTTTTGTACTTCTTAAAAGAGGGACGAGCAAAAGTTATTCAGAGACCAAGGTCTTCCAAATTTAATAATAAACTTAAAAAGCGCACAAAATTGTAGGTACATTGGCAGTTTTAAATGAGCGACATATTAAATACAAGCTGCGCGAAGTGATAAACACTAAGATTGTCCGATAAGATAGGTCAATAAGAAGTGCAGTGCTATGTCACAGAATAATTATTAGTACTTGCAAATACGGGGTAAATAAAGCAAGACATAAAATTACATCCGTGAGTATGACGTACTTTTGTCCTGCCTTGCATATCCTGCCATCATACGTGCGAGGAGCTGTTCAATGCCACGGTCAGTGCTGAGCTTGTGGTCCAGAAAAATCGTGAGCCGCAGAATCGACTCGCTAAGAAAGAAAAGTGACTAGGTCAAACAAATTTCAAAAGTTATTTATTCAAATAACCAAGACGATCAATACAATCCGCACATTTGTAATGAAACAACTTGGGACACATCCTCCAATTATTTGATTATAACTTTCGTGAGTTTGACACATAATTTAAAAACTATTTGACACGGTCTCACTCACGTTATTGTTGAGCAGTCGAGATCGCGACGGCGCTCGACCTCGATCTCTAAATGGTCCGAAACCGGTCGAGCACCGGTCGAGAACACACACAAATAGTTTTTTCAATATCCTCCAATTAGCTAATATAGAGGCGGCTAACAAGAAAAACCTAAATCTCAGAATCTATTTCAGTATTATCGTCATGTAACTATCGAAATCGATTCTAAAAGCAAATGCTCTGATGCTCACAGTTACATTACACGAAAATGCCCTGTCACTACAACTGACAAATGCGGTCCCACAGACCGACGCGACGACAGATTGGCTTGATGCAAGCGATGTTATCCTATTGCCACACTATGTTTGTTGTACCGGAATCTTTCCAAGGAAGCTCCGCTTCATTTCCCGACCGCATCGTTTCATCGAATTAGATAGCGGTCAAAGCAGGAACTCTTCATCCTCAACCGCGTCGTTTCTTATAATTGAGATAAAGGCCAAAAGGATGTATGTTCAGTGTAAAGTTCAGTTCATGTCAGTTCAGTGGATGAAACTAGAGTAACGTGTAATTCCGATTTGGAAACTATCATGAGTCGAATTATTTATTATATGATTTTTGTGAGAAGTGTGCTTGAGAGGTTTTTTTTATTATTTTATTTTATATCTCTTTTTAATTTTTCGTATTCTATTTTACCAATGTTACTGTTTATGGAATTATTTTAAAAAAAATTGGATATACATTTTTTAATTATCGACGTACTTCAATTGTGACATTTTGTTTTGCATGACATGTTACATTAATTTTTGTTGTTTTTATTAATTATTTTTGACATATTTCTGTTTAATATCAAATATTGTAAATTATGTGCGAATTAGTGTAATTGGTGAAGGCCGTACTAGTTTGTAATAAATAAATAATAAAATAAAATTATTATAAACATAAAATGGCTTCACTCACGTTATGATTGTGTCCGTAATGGTTCGCAAAATATTTGCACTTAAAATATTATAATATATATGTAGATACTGTAGACATTAGAAATTGACAAGGAAACCTTTGCTGACGCCACCAGATGCCGGCACTACGCCTCAGTTACCAGTTAGCAAGTACTGTGCGAAACTTTGCGTCGTGTCTAGCAAATGCACTGAGCGGATTGGAGCTTAGTTTTTCTTACACACAAATTTGTGTCTAACAAACTTATAGATTACGATCAATTGCAATGTCAGGAAGGCATTATTTTAGTATAAAGCCTTAACCTTCTTAGATCCTTTGTCTATATAAATATAACTGAATGTTTGTATGTTTGTATAAGTAGCGATTTCTAACAATTTTCGAAATGGCCTTTATCACGCTGCCCTTTTGAGCCAATGTGAATTAACCCTAAAAACAAAAGACAAGTAAATTGGTGCAAGAACTCGAGTAAGATCTTATTTTGTCGGGAGACGTTATCGCCCGCCTTCGCAGCGATAGTTAAATTTATTTTGTGGCGCAAGAATTACTCCGTTTACGCTGCTTCCTTACTAACCAGCGTGGCTACCGAGATTAGGTAATTTTGTAGATAATGGTGGTTAGAAGACATACTTATTTATCTACGTGATCTAACAGTAAAACGTGATCTGATATAGCAGTAAAATCACAAAATCGTCATAACTAAAATCGCTGAACTAGCTGCTGCCCACAAGTTTGTGCGCGTGGGATTTGTATATAATTACGCGATCCCTCGGAAACCACGTGATCAATTGGGATGAAAAATCCTATGTCCTTCTCCGGACTACAGGTTATCTATCTGCTAAATTTCATCAAGATCGGTTCAACTGTTTAGCCATGATGACGTGACAAACAGACTTACTATCGCATTTATAATTACTGTGGATATTCTTCTTGGATGAAAGATACTCGCTGAGAAAGGGTTTCTCGAAATTCAAACGGAAATAACCGACGAAGCCATGGAAATCTAGTGCTTATATTATGAAGAGCGAGTGTGGCTCAGTGGGAGCATTTGCAACTTTCGATCCAACGCACCCGAGTTCGAATCCCGCTGGCCCCGCACCACTGACTTTATTTAGTTATGTGCGGATTTAGCACTCTCTCTAAAAACAGTGAAGGAAAACATCGTGAGAAAACCGACATGTCCAAGAATTAATCACAAAAATTCAAGGACATGTTCCATCCACCAACCCGCCCTGGGCCAGCGCGGTGGATTATGGCCCATATTCTCTCTATGAGAGAAGGCCCGTGTCTCAGCAATGGCAAAGTGATGATGATGATGATATTATGAAGACACTCACAATGATCATTATCCAGCTTTACCTGGTGATTATTTGATTGGTGAGATATATCACCAAGCAGTAACATAAAACGGTTAGTAAAACCCTACTAATAAATGCAAATTTGTGTGTTTGTTACCACTTAGCTCCATAACCACTGGACGGACTTTCATTAATTTTGAAATGTAGTTTTCGTCCAAAAAACAAAACAAAATAAGGAAGCAAGCTTTTTAACTCACTTTCTTTTTTGTCTGTCTGTCTGTCATATTGGGTGGAATCTTGCAAACAACATTTCCTGATTAGCTATCCGGCTGAAACTTTAAGGGTAGCTTACAACTCGATGACAATGCATTCTAAATCTATTTATTATGCAATGCCGACCTAGCCTCAAAAGGCGCCTCAAAAGCCATAAAAACTTGGTTTTTAGAGAGTGGTACTTTTTTAATCAGTCGCTTTCTTGTTTAATCACTGAAAATTATCTACGTGGATAACACAGCTAATCTTACTAATTTTATATACGTAAAAGTTAGTGAGGATGGATGATGGTTATTCAATCATGCAAAGACTACTAAACGAATTTTGATAGGTGTGGGTTCTATAAAAGGACAGAATACTTTTATTCCAGAAAACCGCGAGTAAAACTGGGAGGAGCTACTAGTACATAATAAACTTCTTAGATTCGAGGCAATCTCTATACAAAATTAAATCGAAAGCGTCATTCACTAAAAGCCTTTAAACTGTTCTTGCGGATGAATGAAATATGCAAAGGATTTTCTGCAAAGCGTTTTCTCAAAGAATCCGATTAATCTGAAAGCACTTAAAGCCGTGTGTGAAAATATGAAAGGCTCTCGACCGCGATTGTCTGATGCAGAGTATTGATGCAAAATAATTATTTTTCAACATTTTCTTCAGACACTCAATAAAAAATTATGCTTTAATTTTATAGAACATGCTTTTGTAGGTTTAAATATTAATGAGGCCGTTTTGGTAGTCTCTAGTTTTTTGACAGTTCGATCATTTTACATGTATACATTTTATAAATCTCAATATTTTATAACAAAAAAAAACGACTCCAATTCTGAAGTCCGAGGTCGAATATCGATAAAATTATATATCGAAGGTAAACTGAAACCAATACAAAAATCGGTTTATTAATGACGGAGCTCTGAGGTAACAAACATAAAAAATATGCAATCGAATTGAGAACCTCCTCCTTTTTTTAAGCAAAATTATTTAAATTATTATAAATTGAATAGTTAGAAGTTATGGTACGTTTTTAGGGTTCCTTACCCAAAGGGTAAAACGGGACCCTATTACTAAGATTCCGCTGTACGTCCGTCTGTCTGTCTGTCCGTCTGTCACCAGGCTGTATCTCAAGAACCGTGATAGACAGTTGAAATTCTCACAGATAATGTATTTTTGTTGCCACTATAACAAGAATACTAAAACAATAAAAAAATATTTAATTTACAACAGACGTGATTTTTTTGCCGTTTTAATAGATATTGGTACGGAACCCTTTGTGGGCGAGTCTGACTCGCACTTGGCCGGTTTTTTTTTGGCTTCGAGAGGTTATAGAAAGGTTTGGTACAAATAGCCATTTGTACTGCATAAAAATCGTGACTTACCAAAGTCTAGGTTCAAATTTACTGTACTTGTCAAAGTCCATTGACAATGCAATAGTATGGTAACAGCTAGCTGATCTGATGCCCATGCACCTTCCATCTTCATAGACGGAAGGTGCATGGGCAATGGAACTCCTTGACGGATAATCGTAAACTACTAGTGTTTGGGCTCATTTTAGTCTGCTTGCGGTTCCGATTAAGAATTAGTTAAAAGCTCGTCTTGAAAAATATAGTTTTCAACAAAATAACTTATTTACTTATGTAATCAATACGCACTACTTTTCTCAACACTGAAATTGTTTTATTTACCTCTAAAATAAAATCCTATATTTGCGGGCTTTTTTGGGATCAGTACACACGTAAAATCCTAATTCCACAAGAATCAAGTCACGAACTTCAGCAGATTTATTTACATGCGTTCCTTCTCTTTCTGTTTAAACAAAGTGCCAAAACGACAAAAAATTAAGGTTTACGGTAATGGGAATTTTTATCTCCATGTTCCCAACAAGCTTGCACAAAAAGCATTAGTAAACCTATTTTCTTAAAAAAGGTAATAAAACCCTCTGGTAACAACCCTATCTCGATCGAGAGCGATGTTTACAAGTCAGGGTCATCAATCAACGTCCGACGTAGGGTTGTGAGCAAATGTTTTCCTAATTTCATAAAAGTACCTCCAAGTTTTTTATTACTTTACCTTTCGTGAAGGCCAAAATCAAGATTTGGGATTATTTATTGCCACGTGTGAAAATTCGTAAATATTATTTGCAGAAACGGGCGGGTAATAAATTCGACCAAACATCACATACGTTAGAAGATAATACAGGATTTCTCGCTCGTGAGTTCCATGCTATCTGATTTTCTATGGCGTACTACGATTATTATTATTATTTTAATTTGTAGAGGCAACCACGTCTGGGTAAAAGAAGACAAAGCAAAACCACCAAAACAAGTAAGTTTAATCTTCAAAAATTATACTAATACCATATTATAATAACGACTTTGCAAAGTTATAGTCGTTTAGTCATAAATATTTTTTTATAGAACTGAGTGACGAGAGAGCAGGTCGATCACCTGCGATATGTCAATTTTATATCAGTATATGAAATGAAATGAAATTGTTTATTTCCAGACTGAAATTATTAATTACACATTAAATATCTAATAATAATTATATAATATAAAATGAAGAAGTGTGGTACATCCGCCACGTCCGTGGTGGGCTGGAGTGCCAGTCTCGCGCCACAGCCACCAGGGAGTTGTCGGAGCGATGCAGGGCGGTGCGCGTGGCGGCCGACCGGTTCTTCATCAGCGCCTGCCAGCAGGGCGCGTGGCCCGCGGTGAACATCTCGCTCGCGCTGCATCACCGGGGCAGCCGGAACATTGCGCGCCACGCGTTGTTCTACTGCACCCTCATGTCGCTCATGGCGGTCTTGGTGTGATTCGTCCACAACTCCACAGTGTAGACGCTGGTGCAGTAACTGATAAACAGCTGGGTCTATATGGACATGTCTATGTCTATATAGACAAGTAATATGGGGAAGGCCTTTGCTCAGCAGTGGGAAAGTATAGTATAGAAAAAAACTCAGTACCTATATAATATAGTTATTATATAGTAATATATATAACAGTTGCAGCACCACAACGGCACTGCACTGCATTGGTCACCCTGATAGCTCTTTAAGTCTCATAATGCCCAGTTATTTTGCTACCTACAATACAAACTGATTATTTGTATCTTAATAAAAAAAAAGACGTGTGGCACTCGGAGACTGCCGCGGTAAAGCTATTGCATAGCATTCGGAGTGGGGGGTGTTAGGTTATTTTCGTTACGGAATTTCTGGATTCGGTCTCCACGCTCAAGGCCCGCGATAGAAGCTATGCAATAGCTTAAAAATAAAGATAAGATCTTTTCAGTGTTTTAGGTATAATCCCAAAATCTCTAAGGCCTGAAGCGATTCTAGCCTACAGAGACTAAGTTTTTAGATAAAGGCTACAATGTACCTACCTTTTACTAAGTTTCTCCCGGGAATCTGCTTATCTGGCATTGTTTTTTGTCAGCTACTTCTTATTTTTCGTATTATCTCAGAAATCCTTAGCGAAGAATATAATTACAAATAAATATTATATCCAGTCGTTGTCGGACTTGATTCTGCATTTTTGGAGGAGCTCTCAAATTGAATTTGTAACGTCGGCGGCTACTTTTTATTCGCGAAATATCTACTCTACATATTTAAGAACTGACACCTGACGGTCCAGGTTTTTGGGTTCCATGGTTCACTTATAATATCAAATAAATTCCATTTTATTTTCGAAAGGCTACAAGTTCCTCTAATACAACTCAAACCTGCCACCGATTGATGCACCGTGAGAGTTATATTTATATTTAAAAATATATTTATTTAAAATGGTTTTATAAATGTTGAAAACATATTAAAGCTACTTTATACAAACTTGTAGCAGACCGTCTGTACTTATTCTGATTTCTGCATTTTAAATATACCGCGCCCATCCGTCATTGGCCATGCTGCGTCGCCGCATCCCGCGTTTCGGGGTAGCTAGCGCCCTCACGCGGCAAAAAAGGAGAAGTAGGTCACCCGCGCTTTACCGCGACTAGATCAGTTTTCAACTGTTTTTATTGTTTTAATGTGTTTCTTGGACTGTATATCATTATTTGTGTACACTGTTTGTTAATATTAAACAGTTCAAGTGTCAGTACGTGTCGTATTTTCATTCATTTGCTCCACACACCGCTAAGCCAGCCGGGCATCACTAAAAACTTAAGTTAGGTACAATATCGGAAAAAAATACATTACATGTTTATGAATCATAATAAAATTAATTTTTTAACAAAAAAAAAAACATGCTATACCCATCTTCGAAGTCCAAAGTCGATAATTGATAAAATGTATATGGAACTACCTTGTAGCTGTACTGAACCCAACTCAAAAAAAAATTTCCAAATCGGTTTAAAATGATGGATGTTCTGAGATAACAAACATTAAAAAAAACAAATTGAGAATCTTCTCCTTTTTCAAATCGTTTAAAAATAAAAATTTACAGTCAATCTAATTAAAATCCAAATGAAAAAGACAACATTTAAAAATACTTGTCAGAGCTGGCTCGCCGCCGTTCTTTTAGTTTCAGCATAGTGTAAAATTACAAAAACGTTAGAAATGTTTAGTTTATTATACCTGCTTCTGGTGACGTTTTCTAATTATAGAACTCTTATTAACTGTTTCACAAAATAAAAGCTTAGGTATGTTTTTATCATACGAAAACAGCAACAGAATATTTAATGACATAAGGAACCCATATTCTTGCTGCAACATTCGCACTTTCCCATTTTTATTTTTACCTATTTTCTTTTCTCCTGAGATACGATTGGCCCATTTTAATTTCAACGTTGCTTATTATTCCTCCTTATTTTTGATACAGTTTGCGACTTTATGAATTATTTTGGAGATTATTATTATTTTATTCGTTTTGTGTGACGCCGCAGCTGTGGTTGATCCACTGCCGATCTTTTGAATAACCAAAGGACTAATACATAAATAATATATACGCTTTTGGAGAAATTACGACTGTCAAAAACGAGTTTTTAACTGTTCTAAGTTTTTCTGCCAACGGGACGGTCACATATGTTTTAAAAACGTACAACATTAGGTTTTTGCATTTTATTTATTTATTGAAGGTGTGTATGCGCGTGTGCATGTAAAGTTGACTGTATGTAGATGTGTAAGTTTAGAGTAGTTAAGTAGGCAATGTATATATTAACATTATTAGTGAAAGGAGTTATTTGTCTTAGAAAGCTATTACATAGATGATCGCCATTTTATATTTTTTTATGCTTAAATGGGCTAACGTTTGACAACAACTCACCTGATGGTAAGCATAGTTGCGGTCTAAGGTGGAACACGTTTGCCCATGAGGTGCCTATTAACTCTTAAAGAGACCCAGGTTGTAATTGGAAGGAAATAAGCATTCTAGTAAAGAATTCCACTCCTTACAATCTATCTGTATCTGCTTTCTCGCTCATTTCCTCTTCTTTTCACTCACACTCGGCTTCGTTCTTATATCAGTCATTCATTTGTTATGCGTTCACACCAATGTTCACATTCATTCCCACATTTACAACAAACATATCTTACAAAATTACCGCTGCAGCAAAAATCTCATTCCGCGTATAATATCTCATAATACCTAGAGTCATAACTAGAGCGAGGTACATAAAGAATTCTATCAACATGGAATTTGTTCCTATTCATGTGATGTAGGTTAAAAATTGCCAGAGTGCAAGCGGAGATCAGAAAGGGTGATAAATCTATAGGGAAATAACTCAAAACTTTTATTTCACTATTTTCGTATAGTCTTATTTCATGGAAACCGTAACCCTTACCGTAAATCATTGTTAAATAAGTTCTTTACGTAGCTCTATCCTAAATGGGAGAACTTTCTTATAAAAATATTCGTTATACAAAAAGAGATCCTGAAACTGGACCAGCGTTATCTCAGTAGGTATATAATATATGTAAATACTTTTCTTACGTTTTGGTAATATACAAAAAATACAATAAAAACAATAATTTATGCAAAAGAAATAATAAATAAAATTAATCATCATCAGCCCATCACCTTCCCATTGTTGGGATACGGGCCTTCTCTCATAGAAAGAGTATGGGCCATAATCCACCACGCTGGCCCAGTGCGGGTTGGAGGATATCACATGTCCTTGAATTTTGTGAGTATTTCTTGAACATTCCGGCATCCTCACAAGGTTTTCCTTCACCATTTTTAGAGGGAGTGTTACATCCGCACAGTCAGTGGTGCGGGGCCAGTAGGATTCAAACTCGGGTGCGTCGGATCAAAAGTCGTACATGCTCCTACTGAACCACACTCGGTCTTTAAATGCAATTAATATAATAGTGTAATATATCCACATAAATGTGTTCAACTGTCAAATCCCTACTTCTTCAAACGATCCGCTACAAACATGGACACACCCTATATCTCACCTCTCACAAGTAAGTGTAAATATGACATGACATGACGACTGGTGAGTAATAAACCATGCAATCTGAGGCATCGTTTGTTGCTCCTCCAATGAAATGAAAAGGACTTCGTGGAGTAGCCTGAATATTTTGTATTTTGTACTAAATTAAAGGTCTATTCACACATTGTAGTGACTACACAGTACTGGCACCGTGTCCACACAGTTCCGTGTCAGTGCTAACAGCGTTCATAGAGAATTTTTTTTTCCTTCGTATGGTTTCATAGTCATTATGATCCCCATTTTTATTACAATCTAGCCAATTGATTAGGCTAATAAGCAATTTACATTTAACTTAAACTGATAGATAAACTTTATATGATAGATAAGTTAATCTATAGAGAATATATGAAATAATATTTTGTCACTGACACCGACGTTTTATGAAAGAAAGAAAGAAAGAGAAGAAAGAAAATGATTTTTATTGGCAAAAACTTAATATAACTATTATAACTACGATATTTACATACGATTAGGTACAATGAGGGGTAGGCTCAGCATCGTTCTGTGTATATTCATGGTGAGTTTACACAGGGCTGGTTTTCATTTTTATCACGGTGCCGGTACTGTGTCGTCACTGAAATGTGTGAATAGGCCTTTAAGTCATGCCATCGGTCGGTCAAACGAATAACCTAGCCCGTTGAAGGTTTTTACACCTAAAGGCCAAAACGGGCAGGTCGTTTGCCTGATGGTAAGCAACACGCCAGCCCATGAAAATTTCAGCGCCACCCAGAACTTTGTTTTACAAAACCTTGCACGATCCTGGACTGCACTCGCCCAGTAATTTCGCTTAAAATAATGCCCTTCAAACCAGACCACAGTAATATTTGCACAGTACTGCATGGTGGTTTAATATCTGGCATAAGTACGGTACTTCCAGACTCTTGCAGAAGATGCATGTCACTTCAGAATTACGGTTCAATTAATTAGTTTTTATACTATTATTAATTAATCCTGTGCTATAGTGTGCGCAAATACGAAACGAACGAAACGAACTGTGCAATATAAGAAAGGTGATATTATATCAAAATAACAAGGGGTCGGCAACGCATCAGCAATGCCTCTGGTGCTGCAGATGTCCATAGGCGACAGTAACCGCTTACCATCAGGCGGGCTGTCTGCTTGTTTGCCGACATATTCAATAAAAAAAAAAAAAAAATAACAATGTCGGCTTGCAATGGATGAGGCTGGCACAGGATCGGAAAGAGTGGCGTGAACGAGAGGAGGCTTTTACCCAGCAGTGGGTGGTTACGGGCTGATTAGTAGTAGAAGTAGATATTATATCATATTAAAATATTAGTAGTAATACTATTACTATTATTTTTGAGAATATATGGATGGATGAATTAACGGATGTTTGTTAATCAGCACGCAAAAAATACTGAACAGATTTTGATGAAATTTGATATGTATCTCTCTCTCTTGAAGGATGGATAACCGTTGGAGTAGACGTGTTTATAAGTGGAGACCGCGGATCGGCAAACGTAGTGTAGGACGCTCACCGACCGGCCAGGTGGAGCGACGACCAGTGTATGACGGCTGGCAAAAACTGGTTGAGAAGAGCTAAAAACCGAGGTCAGTGGTGTTGATTGGGAGAGGTCTATGTCCAGCAGTGGATGACTACGGGCTTGTGATGATGATGACGGTATATGTATAATTTCACGGGAAACCGCGCGTGAAACCGTGAGTCTTAGCTTAAAATCGTTCAATACAATTTATTTGTGCTGTTTTAGATGTCAATTTGTTTACTTACTTACATACTTAAACCAAAGAATACTAACTATACTAAAGCTACGTATATAATCATAACTAAAAGTCAATATACCTACGATTGTCTAAATGTTCCGCAACTAGGTTTTAGAACCAATTTATTATCTCGGTAATATTAGTGTTCTGGATGTTTTTTATTAATCTAATTTGCAAACTATCCTATTCAAAGAAAATATAAAAGCAAAGAAAACTTATAATATTAGACGCAGTTCACTGAGTTATCCACTTGAACAATTCAACGATTTCCATAATTCCGCTTTGAAATCCGTATCGTTGGTGCAAATATAGGTAAATAAATCAGAGAGTAGTATTTAATGAGTTCAATTTGTTATTAAGCGATATCGCCTCTTTAGTAATGCTATAATAATGTTTAGATTGCGCAATACTTGATTTCAAATGGAACTCAAATCTGTTCAGGGTTGCACTCTTGTCAAATCAGGTTTTTTTTTTCTTAGACAGGGGGTGAAAATTCGTCATGGATACCGCGGAGGTTGAAGTCAATGAAAGCATTGATTCCAAGTACCGCGGTCATGTCCGACTCCGCTGGTTTCCCAATGACCTACGGACTAAAATCTCCGCCCTCGGAACTATACTATTGCTATACTTTATGCAATATCATTACAATCAACTTCATCATTTTTATGTCTCATTACAGTTATTATTACTAATTATAAACGAGTATACAGGGTGTCCCAGAAGTTGACGTCAAGGCGGAAGCGGGTGATAGGCCAAGTCATAATAGTTATCAGAAAAATTAAAAAATCTAAGTTGTGTATTTTTAAAATTAATGGCATTTAAAAATAATCGAGAAAATCAACGAGAAATTCTTATAACTATTATGACTTGGCCTATCACCCGCTTCCAGCTTGACGTTGACTTCTGGGACATCTTGTATATGCATTTAATTAATCTTTTATTAATCTTTTTTTTTTACAAAGCAGGTTTAGTACTTTAAGTCTTATGCACGGCTAAAAACTTAAAAATCTATTCGTTTAACAGTGTCGGTTGAGATGACGTTAGATTTCTTAAAACGATTGATTCCTTTGTTGTTTGTGTTCATGAAAATTTTTGCTAGACACAACAGAGATAGGTGGCTTGTGCAACTAATATTGTTGTTTGAATTAAACCATCGGTATAAATGTAGTTCTAGTTAAAGTTTTTTTTGTATGGAACTGTATGACGAGACGACCTGGTCGTTTGCCTGATGTTTACTATAAATCGGCCTCAGCCACCCGCGATACAGGGTTGCCCTAGTGCGGGGACTACAAGTAATACCTACCTAATATGATATTGTTTGTTTAAGCAATAAACGATTTTGTATTTGTTTATAATAAACCAACTTGATGGTAAGGCTATATGAAGCCAAGATCATTCTTTTTATTTTCTATAATTTATTTTTAATTATGTATAAGAAATATAAGCCATAACAAAACAAAACAAATACATGGTAAATATTCCGTTTATAAGTCAAATTCTAGTACAAGTCATAAGTCGATATATCCTACCTAGATCACGAATTTTGTGCACCCAAATCATTACTCAAATACAAGAAAATATTTTCAGTCACTATTTTAAAGAAAAAAAAAATATTATAGTAAACTGAGAAGTTTGTATCGTTTCCACCGTTTTTGTATTCCGCGATCCTTACGATTACTCGTATACGCATTACCCTCTTGTGTAATACTCGAATGTACGCGAATGTTCTCGAATGTTGTAATAAAGAGTAACGTAGAGGCTGGGCGGAGCTAGTATCTGATTTTAAGGGCGTAAGAAAGGTTCAAAGACGTCTACTAACAATACATTTTGGCTTTAAGGATAGAAAAAATAAATTTACGAAGGTGAAGATACGTATTACCGAGTTACTGTCGTTACCGCTTAGGCTGCAACACACGCTCTTTTAGCAATCGCGATTGGCGTTTTTTCGGTCGCAGCAACTAGGTCGCGTGATTGCGCGTTTTTAACCAACTTCAAAAAAGTAGAAGGTTCTCTATTCGATTGTATTTTTTTATATATTTTCATGTTTGATACCTCAGAACTCCGTCATTTATGAACCGATTTGGAAAATCATTTTGCGTTGAGTTCAGTATAGCTACGAAGTGGTCCCATATAAATTTCATAGATATTTGACCTTGGACTTCGAAGATACATTGAAGTCGGTTTTTTTGTTTGATAAAACGTATATTTGTAGTGCTTGCTACTTCTAGATTCCGCGATGAACATTTTTTCGCTTGTGGCCCAAAATCGCACGATCGTGCGATTAGCGTTCCATAATGTGCACAGTGAAGTGTACTGTTGCCATCGCTGAATTATAGCGATTTAATCGTCCGTCGATTGCCAATGCTAAAAGTAGCAAGTGTAGTTTGACCTCTACTAAACAACTCTTTAGTCCACATCTCACTCTATTGCACGGCTTTGCACTGTGTAAGTCCATCGGTATCGCGAGATTGAATTCCTTTCGATAACGTACGGCTCGGATTTTATGGATAGATTAACACGTATAGCTACTTAATAGTAATAATACTATTTAATAGTAAGTATACGTTTTCTGTTTATTTTCCAAAACTGGTCTGATCTAATACTTTATCTGACAACCCCTAGGACTCATCCTGGCTACGTCTACTCTACGCAAGAGCTATTCTTGATCCTAGCCGTGGCTCTGCTTGCTTATTTTCATTACTGTTCGACAGAACGGCCTAATACGGACCTACCATACTCCGTGTGATTAGGGTTCCGATGCCAATAAAGGTAATAGGTTTTCCGGGAAATAATTGTATATTTTGGCGATACACTTGCTTCAGGGTACCCCAAAACTCCAAATTTCTGTATCAATTTGGTTAGTCTATCATAACCTTACTAATATTGTTAATACAAAAGTTTACGAACATAGATGTATGGATGTTACAGGCATCTGCACACACCGGTCATGACGTGGCCGCAGCGTGGCGTCGGCGTTTTCTTACACACAAAGACCGCGGCGTCTCTGCGCCACACCACGCTGATGCAATTTAATACGGTTCAGTGGATTATAATTACCAAAGTTTTTTGTTGAAAAACATATTTTTCAAAACAAGCTTTTAAAAAATTCGTAATCAGAACCGCGAGCAGTTAAAAATGAGCTCAAACACTAGTAGTTTACGATTATCCATCAAGGAGTTCCATTGCTCACCTTCCGTCTTCATCATCAAATCAGTTAGTTGTTACCATAATATTGCATTGTCGTCGGACTTTGACAAGTATGCAAAATTTCAACTCCGTAGGATAAGAAGAAGTGGTTCTGATTCAGCTTGCAAGATTCCACCCGTACAAACATACTTTTACATACATACATACATTGCAAGTTAAATAAAAGCTCGTTATAACGCCCAACTATCACATCCTAATTGAAGGACGAGAAGGACATCCTAATTGTCCGAAACCTGGTCGGAGTTATTCTGACATTGTTATAACGTGATGTAGGTAGCCGTTTATATTTATAATGAATATTTCGACTCACGATAGTTTCCAAACTTTAAAATTGGTAAACCTATAGGAACTTACATACTTTAGGACATAGCATACGAAAAAAGTAGGGAATAACGCTGATACTTTTAATAAAGTGATACATATGTATTTTTACATACAGACCAACCGTATAGAATTCTTAGTACTCTCTCCGTAACAGACTCTGTTTACCCGACGAAGTAATTTACAAACAAATTATTCCGAATTGTTGAACTTTGTTCGGGTTTTAATGAAAGATTTTGTTTAGACTGTTTGCTGTTGGCAAGCTGGCTGTGATTAGCGGTGATTATCAAGGCTAATAAAGTAATAAAACATTGGTTTGGTAATAAAAATATGGTCAAAAATTTTAAAAAAGTGAGTGGTATCAAAACATGAAGATACCTTTTTTAATGAAGTAATGTTTGTCTGTGATAATGATGTATTCGACAATGATACATAATCCTATACCACGGTCTAAATTAATAAATAAGTTTTTTTGTGAAAAAATATATTTTTAATGACAAGCTTTTAACTTCGTAATCGGAACCGCGTGCAGATTAAAATGAGCCCAAACACTATAAGTTTACGATTATCCGTCAAGGATTTCCATTGCCCACTTTCCGTCCCCAGGATCAGATCAGCTGGCTCTCAACATAATATTACATTGTCATCGGATTTTGACAAGTATGCAAAATTTCAACTTCGTAGGACAAGAGTAAGTGGTTCTGATTCAGCTTGCAAGATTCCACCCGTACAAACATACTTTTACATACATACATGCATTGCAAGTTAAATAAAAGCTTGTTATAACGCCCAACTATCACATGGCACCTTTATCTTGTATGCCTGCAGGAATTTTTATATATCTTCGAAATTAGGAAAAAAGAGAAGAATACATGCGACTTTCAATCCGACGCACCTGACTTCGAATCCCGCTGGCCCCGCACTACTGATTTTTTAAAGTTATGTGCGGATTTAACACTCGCTTTAAAAAACGGAGAAGGAAAATATCATGAAGAAACCGGCATGTTCAAGAATTAATCAAAAAATTCAAGGACATGTGACATCCACCAACCCGCATTGGGCCAGCGTGGCGGATTATAGTCCATACTCTATGAGAGAAGGCCCATGTCCTAGCAGTGGGAACGTGATGGGCTGACGATGATGATGAAAGTTTTACAATACTTAGATAGGAGACCACAGTAATGTGTATATTTAGATCGTTAAGCTATATTTTATGCATATTATACATCTGAAAAACATCAAAGATTCCTATTCCTGATCTCAGATTGACAAACTTGTCCCATCAAAAGCCAAATCACCAAACAAGTCACAAAATTAAAAAGCCAAACAAATCTGCGTCCCAGTTGGGAACCAATAAGGAACATCAGATAAACTCCTTATTTGTATTCTGTGCTTATCCACCCGCGTACTTATTCTGGATGGAAATCACGATCATTATATAGTATTTGAACGTAAAGACTTTCACATGTACAAGGAATGTATTTTCGATGAAAACAGTTTTTTTACATATAATAATAATAATAATAATAATAATAATAATAAGCATTTATTTTCTTCACAAAAAAAGTACAAAATAGGTAACTAAATTATTGACAAGTAAATTATGCTAAGCCTGTTTTGCGAAGCCTGGTGCCTGAGGTAGGCATATAATGCCTGTATCACAGGTCACCAGGCCCACATCCAACGATCACACAGATACATCCTGGTCCTTAACTAGGATTCCTTGATCTGCTGAGGAATCGAGTTAGAGTCTACCTAAATAGCAAATTGTAAGACACTTAAACTACAAGTACGTGTGTGTTGCAGTTATGACAAATGGGCCATAGCTTAGCGACATCCATACATGGTATAAATCTGTCCCATACGAACAAAACGTTTGCTTTCACGTTCATCTTACCTCCTCATCGTTCGTCTGTGTTTCCTGACAACTACAACCTGGAAGTCTTCAAATCGAGCGTGAACAAGTATCTTTTAGGCGAGCGTGTTACATCTTAGACCACATCATCGCTTATTATCACGTGCGATAGTGGTCAAACGCAAGCCCATATAACTAGTAAAAAAAAGCCAGGAACTACAAAGACAATTGTCCCACAACACTCAGATCGGGAATAATTCTTGGTGATGCTGCATGTAGGGATGCTAGTTGCGGTAGAGTCCATTGGCAAGGTCGACATCTACAGAGTAGGGCCGCCATGTGGAGTAGGAGGAGGTTCCTAGTGATTATGGTGATGATGGTTCCGTTGAAAGGCCGTTTGTCTGTATACGTGTGTATTGTCTAATATCTACATGAAGACTAAACTATTCTAATACTTAATGCTTTGTCGGCGGTCCTTAAGTAGGTCGGGTGTTAACACACTACACTGCAACTGTTATTGAAAGGTGTGTAGTCACCGCCATGTGAACGATTGAAATAGACAAGTTATAAATTGAAAGTTAAAATAGACAAGTTATAAATTGTATAAATTTGACATTTAGAATATGTAATAACCTATACCTACCTAAGACATATGAAAATAATTATTTAAACTTTGACATTTAATATAACTAATAATTATTTTCTAATGATTAATTTGAATCCAATAATGTAAAATAATAAAATTATATCTTGTAAATGAATTAAAATATTTTATGTGAATTGTATTGCACACAATAGGGTAGATACCTATATTCTAGCAATAAAAGTTTATGATTATGATTATAATTTTCTCGTCTCGTCACTCAATTACATAAAAAATTTAGTTCATTACAACACTTGAAAGACTCAAACAAAGCATTGCCAAAGGAAGTTCATTCCGCTTACCATTTATACTGTTTATAAAACCTCCCTCACGATCTCAAGATATGAGTCTAATGTTTATTATTATCTTGCTTTGTGGTGAAATAAACAAGTTGGATAATGAAAGTGTTTGCCGTGTAATAAAGGCGTTTATTCTTTGCGAAGATTGCGCTACTTCTAAATTTTGATATCTTTAATCATGGACTTAGAGTACGGTAGATATATTATATACTTTATTAAATGTGTGTTAATATTGAGTAGATTTTAATTACTTTTCTGTTATTTATTTCGTAAAGTCAAAAATATCAATTTATTTAAGTTTTCTAGAATACGGATTCTAATGAGATGTGGATCGATAGGGTCTCAATAACGAATTAATATGGAAGAAGGCTTCGTTTATGATAAGCAGAGCGAGAAAAATCGGAAATATTATGTTTTCATTCCATCCTTTTACTTGAGGTTGAGATTTGGACGGACTTTGGATAAACAGGGTACATTTTAGCCTTATTAAGATTTATTAGCCGATGCCTGCTTCATTCGCATAGAATTCGGTTTACTCGGCTCTTAGGAGCTGTTCAGTTTCCCGGGACGAAAAGCACTCTATGTCCTAATCCAGAACGTAAAAGCACCTACATACCAAATTTCATCAAAATTCGTTAAGCAGTTATTATGGAGATAAGTGGTAACAAACGCAGACAAGCATACATAGATAGGCTTTTGCAGACTTTGCATATATAAGTTCTATTTGATTTATAAACTACTGGTGAGCGATACTATTCCTACTATTCGAGGAGGTTTTCGAATGATAGGCCTAACTCTACTGGTGGTAGGTTTCTCGTATATATGGTAGGTCGTCTGGATGGGTACCATCGCTTTGCCAGCTATTCTGCCGCCAAGCAGTAATGCGCAAACATTACTGCTTGGTGGAATCCCTTGAATTTTCGTGCTATTTGACAATACCAGGTGTCATCCTCCGCGATTGGAATGAGTGTTAATAGGTACACTTAAGTAAATATTTAAAATTCGAAAAAAATTAAATAATTACTTAAATATTATGTTTACATATTTAGCGGGATTTTACACAAGGATACGTGATTTAAAGGTCGTAACGCACGAGTTAAAATATACAAAATACAAAAATTGGCGATACATTTTTCCTGTTATAAGTTTATTAAGATAGCCATCGGAAAATCTAGCCGTCACCCTATAAATAACAAGTATAACCTATGCAAATACGTGGCTTTACGATACAAGGATCCGTTTCAATGAAAACAAAGTGATGGATGGACGCTGGTAATCGCTCGATGATCGCTCCATTGGCCGAAAAAACATACTAACCGAATAGCGACCTAAAACATTATAGATCCACGTCCTAAACTAGGATTTCTTGTATCAAGGTATATAGAAACTTTAAAGATCAAAGTCCCATAAAACCCAGACGAAAGATAATGCGCTTTTCTTTCGGTGCACAAAGATTTGTTATCGTTGGTGTTACTCGTCTCGGTCTCTCGTATGTCAGTTATTTTGCTGCCAAGCAATAGCGCGCAAGCATTGTGTTCCGGTTTGATGTACATTGTAGCCAGCGAAATGACTGGGCATATGAGACTTAATATCTGATGTCTCGGGGTGATTAGTGCAATGCAGTGCTACACAGTGCTTTTTAACCCACTTCAAAAGGAGAAGATTCTCTGTTCAATTATATTTTTTTAATATTTGTTACCTCAGAACTCCGTCACTTATGAACCGATTTGGAAAATTATTTTTCCGTTGGGTTCAGGATAGCTACGAAGTGCCATTTAATTTCATCGATATTTGACCTTGGACTTCGAAGATACATTTAAGTCGGTTTTTGTTTTTTTTTTAAATTATTATGGTTTTGGCATTCAGGGTAGCTCTGCAATTGTTATAGGCAGGCGTGGCGCTTATGCTCAGGTGAACGACTTGCTCGTCCCATCACTCAGTGCAATTAAAAAAAAAAGATGTCGCTACCTACTTACGTGGTGTATGAGGTATAAGCGGACCTGCCCAATCACTACGCCTCAGAGGCTATATTAAAAGAAGTTTTGAATTTTTATATGTAAAAGTGACGAAAAAACGGAGGAAAATTTTTATTTCAGAGAGAATTTTAGTAAATTCTTGAAAGGGAGAAGAAAAATTCAGGATTTGTAATCAGCCTATTAGGTTTTTATAAGCCTTCTTATGGAATTCTTGGATTTTCATCCTTGCTTAACAATCCTTGCAAAAGTTGCTACCAGGCTACAAAACATTTCTATTCCCGTACAAAACACACATACAACTCATATATTACAAAAGAAATGATGGATGGGGACTAGTAATCGCTCAATAATCGCCCCATGCATCGGCCGAGAGATCCGCATTTTAATTATTATGTAACGCTTTGATCGATTTGTTTAGAAGCTTGTAGCTTTCGAGCAATTTGTCACGGTGGAGTGACAGCGTGCGTGTTATAACATTTTGGGCGATGTGGATTTTTGTGGCTTAATGTAGGTAGATATATACAGGGTGGAATTTTTTAACCGCACCCGGAGGGAAAGTACTCTAAATACTGGAGATAGCAAATTTTACTCAAAGGAAATATTCCTTTATTTATAAAAAAAAACAAATCTGCATTCAAAGGTTCTTGAAATGTCGCTTGTCACACTCGGGAATCGAACTGGCTAAAATCTGAAAAAATAATATCCTGTGAAACTAGAATCCTGTAAAACTGGGACGACACAGGCTAACAGTAACAATAACAGGACCACTAAACTGGACGTTGCACTATTGACATATTATAACAAGCTTTTGAGTTACATGATTGATTGGACAGCCTTCTAGTAGTGAACACGGCATGCATTTAGAGATAATACGCTTATGATTGTTTTAAAATTAATTGAAGATTAAATGATTAAATTAAATACGAAAGAAATTGCTGATAAAAAAACACAAGAGCCTACTTTAGAAACTAATTCATCAACTGCCTCTTAATACTAGAGACAGATGTACTTAAAAAAATCTAACTGTTGACCTACACTGTTAGACACTGAACACATTCTATAAAGTGAAGCGTGCTGACCAAAATTTGTGTGGCACGAAGGAAATAATAAAATTCGTTAATCAAATTGGTCGTAAGATCTCTGAGAATCACACTTTTAGTTGTAGGGCTTGGTAACTAAGAATCAAACAAATGGGAGCCCTAGTTTGGTCAATCTTTATTACGTACCCAATTTGTCCTAAATAGAACTAATGTAGCCTGTAATGTACCCTAAAATCCGGTACGTGGTTCCAGCAACATTACTACGTTTCTAATCTGTGCTTAGACAAAGTGCCCCAAATTCAGACTAACCTAAACTTTGACTTTTCGCTTTTTATTAAAGTCTAAAATCACTTGCTTGTAAACGCAACGTTATCAAACAAAATCCCCATTCCATCGAGAGACGAGTTTCGATACAATCGAGGTTGTTTTCAAGCTGTAGCACCTTCTATGTAGAGTGATAGCAGAGATAAGGAAGAATTTGCAGGTAAAGTGTCATTTTGCAAATTGTCAACGATACTGTTGGTTAAGGTACTTCTATTGTTTTATGTGACTAAGACACGGTTACAAAGCGTTCTGATATTAATTGCAATGTGTGATTTTTTGGTACGTTGCATGTTTAATCGTTGTGGAACCAAAAACCTTACAGTTCTTGGTTCTCTAGACTCAGGATATTTTAGTTGAGGGCTAGAATTTATGTATATTTAATTATGTGATCGTTAGGCATGTTTATTTAACCTACTAACTTATCCTACCAGTTAGCTTTATAAAGACTAAAAAGATTTGATGAAATGTTCAATACACTTAGGTAACTACCTACTTTAGGTCCTGGACAGGACATAATTATACTATTTATCCCAAACAATTGTCTACGACTTTCAAGCGGGGTACAGTTATCATAGCGGCAAGAAAACATCTGTGATAACGTTTAGCTTAACAGCCTATACTATAGCCTGACGTGACGTCACTAATGAAAATAACTACGTCAACAGTACGTTCATATGACGGACGATAAAATTTGGCACTCGATTCGATTTCCTTTTCAACCGCCGTAACTCACACAAGCTGACCCCTTCCCGCGCGTAGGAAATAGGCATCATCGCTTACCATCAGGTAAGATAGTGGTCAGACGCAAGCCTATTTATTATAACCAATAAAAAAAAAATGAATTCGTTCTAAAATCGATACCTGCAGTCGACAACGTTCAGGTATTGTCACGCTATACGAGTATAATAATAATAATAATAATAATAATAAGCATTTATTTTCTTCACAAAAAAGGTACAAAATAGGTAACTAAATTATTGACAAGTAAACTATGCTAAGCCTGTTTTGCGTATGAAGGGTATATCCACTTTATTTTTTTATGGTATTGACTGATGAAATGAGCAGGTCGTTCATCTGATGGTAAGCGCCACGCCTATAACATGCAATTGTTATAGGCGTGGCGCTTACCATGCCACCCAAAACCATAAAAAGCACTGCGCAGCACTTCATTGTGCTCATCACCCCGAGATCTCAGATCATTGTGTCATTTTCCAAGAAATTTCGCTGGCTACAATGCCTTTCAAACCGGAACACAGTAATGCTTGCGCACTACTGCTGGGCGGTAGAATGACTGGTAAAGCTGTGGCACCTTCCCACATGGCCTCCCGCATACGAGAGACTTACCACGAGTAACTACCCGAGTAATACGAGTACCACTCCGTTCACTAGTGCAATCCTGATGAAACAATATCTCCAAAGCTTTGAGGCTTGCATCAATTCACCCGCAAGCTTTCAAACTGGAACGCTGCCGTTTGCAGACGAAAGGACCTTGTGCTACAATCAAATTTGAGTAGCCCGATAGCTTGCACTTAATTAAACCGTTTACATGTTTCATTGAAGTAAATCCTAATCCTAATCTATACTACTATTATAAAAATGGAACTGAGCCTTTTATAAATTTAAGATATTTTTCAAAAACCAACTGGAATCGACTATGTATTTAGAGGATACTGAACACGAATCCATGGTTTTTAGAATTCTGATTATTTCTGATCTAAATGTCTGTTTATTTCTTTGTTTTTTTGTTATCTATAGACTCAAAAACTACTAAACGGATTTTTATGTGATTTTCAGGGTTTGGTAACATAAGTCCCAACTTAGATTATAAGGTATGTTACATCAACATTGGTTGGATGATTACAAAGATACAGTTTGACTTCTTCGTGGTACGCGCTCTCATATGCACAGGACGTCTAGCTAAAATGGTTTTCTTAAATCGTCTTGGAGAAGGGGAGAAATAGCTTTCTTTGTCGTCCATGCAGAACAAGTCACGGGAAAAAGCGAGTAGGTAAATAAATGGCTCCCGCTCTCGTATCTTATAGATATCGAAAGTAAAACTTCTCTATTTGCTCTTAAAAAGGACCGTTTTGAGGGTTTATTCTTCTAAGATACACATTTTGTCAACCTGAATAATCCTAACCAAAAGTGTAGGTAGTTATAGATAAGTAGCGGGAAAACGTAATTTAAAAACATAACCATTTTGAAACTGAGAAATATCGTTTTGGCTTTAAAATCATTAATTACCACACAGATTTATTACATTAAATGATTAATTTTTAGAAAAAACAAAAACCGACTTTAATGTATCTTCGAAGTCGAAGGTCAAATAGCAATGAAATTTATATGGGATCACTTCGTAGCTATACTGAACCCAACGCAAAAATATTTTTTCATATCGGTTCAGAAATGACGGAGCACTGAGGTAACAAACCAAAAAAAAAAACAATTGAATAGAGAACCTTCTCCTATTTTAAAGTCGGTTAAAAATAAACAAAAAATGCTTGTATTGACTCCCACATACTTTAGTATGTGGGAGTCAATAGTAGATGTTATAATAGCAACCTTTACAAAATACCTTTTAAACCCTTTCGTCTATATAAACTGGTCTCCGTTCACTAGTGCAATCCTAAAACAATATATTATATCGCACTCATCCATACATTCATCAGCACGCGCTCGCAATATGAATCTGATGTACAATTCGGTAGGTAGTCCTAGTCACAGTCACAGAACAGAATTTTCTGGGTTGGCAAGGCCAATTGGCAAAGCTGAAATTGCTGCTAACAAGAAGCTAAAATCTTCCTTGGAATATGGGATCGGACAACTTTTCAGAAAGTGTTTAAAATAACCATAATGTATATATAGCCATGAAAAAATATATTTTATTTAAATAAAGCCCTAAAACTACGTTGAAATACCTAAAACCTAAAACTATGTTGAAATGTTATGTTTCAAATATTGCCGCACAAAAGGTCACCTCAGAACGTATGACGTCATAAGAAGGCTCTATAGAAGCAAAAAGCTCTACGAAAGCAAACATGCAAAGTGATTTATACGTTTTTGTGAAGTTTAAGGACTTTGGGTCGTCATGGAATGAAAAACATATCGTTTTGATTTAGATAAAAAGCAAAAATATAAAATAAATACAAGCTTCGCACTCGGTAATTACTTTCGGATGACGTCATGCACTGTGTTGGTGTTTCGTTTGAAATAAAAATTACAGAGTTATTAGATTAAATTTATTGATTTAAAAACATTAAAAAAAAATATTTTACAAAAAAATTTGATTGAATTATCTTTTGAATTCGACAGTCGGCTAACTGAATTTTAGATTTTTTGCGATTACTGTCCGATTCCCTATTGTATAAAACTGCGGCTTTTTTTAAATTTATGGAATTGAGTGATGAGACAAACAAGTTGTTCGCCTGATGGTAAGCGCTACGCCTGCACTTAACAATTGCAGTGCCACCCAGAACTTTTAATACCATAAAAAGCATTGCATAGCACTGCATTACTCATATGCCCAGACATTACGCTGGCTACAATGTTTTTCAAACCGGAACACAGTAATGCTTGCGCACTACTCCTTGGCGGCAGAATATTTAGCAAAGCTGTGGTTTCTATCCAGATGGCCTACATTTTTTTGTCTCCAATCCGTGCGGGATCAACTAATCCTTTGGTATAGGTGCCTTTACATTAAAATGGAACAGCTTTGAGGCTCGCATCCATTCATTCGTACTCAGAACTGGGACACTGCTGTTTGCACACGCGCACAAAGTTATTAGAAATGAGGTAGAAAGAGAAACTATTCTAATTTTGTACTTACTACAAAAACGCTGACTTTTTTACAATCACAAGATTACGCTTTGATTGTATCAAGGTGTGGAAGGATTCTCGTATGCGAGATACCGTCTGGGTTATTACCACAGATTTTCCAGTTATTTATCTGCCAAGTAGTAATGCGTATGTATCACTGTGTTCCGGTTTAAAGGCTACAATAGCCAGCGTAATCACTGGGAATTATGAGACTTAAGGATTTAGTGTCTCAGGGTGACGGGTGCAGAGCAGTGCTGTGCCGCTCAGGATTTTGCAAAACAAAGTTTTGTGTTGTTTGGCAACTTTTGGCATGCTCGTTGCTTACCATCTTGTGAACTACCAGTTAGTCTCGTTAATAAACACATGTCATAACCACACACTCCACTCACTACTCACGAATTTGTTTTAAGGAACTGTATGATGAGTCGAACAAGTCGCTTGCCTGATGTAAAGCGGCACACCTGCCCATAAAAAATTGCAGTGCCACCCAGAACTTCTAATAGCAAAAAAAGCACTTCGTACCATTGCATTGCGCGTTCATCACCTTGACACATCAGATAATAAGTCTCATGCCCAGTAATTACGCTGGCTACATTCTCAAGTTTCGGACTTTGTTTGGCTATTCTTTCAAAGACTCACTATTTTATCTGTCTATTTTGGTCTTAACAAGTTTAAGCTCACAGCTCCTGAATAATTATTACAAAAGGTTTTTAATTAAACAACTAAACCCACCATAAATTCACAGACCACTTCTTACGGCTCGAAACTTAAAATTAAACTGCACGGGCAAAATTCATTTTTCCACCGAACTTAATCCGTCGAAATTCATAACAGGAGCCTTAGCGAGGTTGAACTTTATCGCAGATCTTCGCTTTTAAACTGTACCCTAATTTATCAATGTACACCTTAATTTACTTTTGACTAAGCAAAATGGGGAGGTGTTTAGGAATTTTCCTCTTATTTCTCTTTTTCTTCTTCTATAAAGGACGTTTTCTTTAATCAGAAATCCTTCGACGCCTCGTCCTTTGAGGGCTTCAGCTATTAGCGTGTAAAGAAGCGGTGAAGTATAAGGAGATCGGAGGCGACAATTTTAGTGGCTTTTTGCACAAATCCTAAGCATATACATAACTAAGTTGTATAGTAAGCACATAACTACATAGTTATAGTAGTTCATGTTATGTATATGTATGTATGTATATGTATGTATATGTATGTAGTTCATAGTTAATTTATTGATAACAGTGTTATAAGTCAAATACATTTTTTTTTTTATTTTTTTTTTACGCTTAATAGATCTATGTTTGGCCACTATCTCACCTGATGTGAAGCGATGATGTGGCCTAAGATGGAGCACATAGATCTAGAGAGAGACGGCAGTTGAGCGGTTATATTATTATATTATTTAATAAGTATTATTATACTTATTAAATAATAAGTAGGTACATTATGTATTATAAAAAAAAAAAACAAGTCATAAATAAAAAAAAACGTATATTTGTAATTGTATATGTGTAACTTAGGTCAGTTCTTCAAATGAATAAAGCGTTTGTTCGACGAGCCACTCTTTCATCTTTTTTTTAACCGACTTCAAAAAAGGAGGAGGTTCTCTATTCGGTTGTATTTTTTTTTTTTTTTTTATTTTTTATGTTTGTTACCTCAGAACTTAGTCATTTATGGACCGATTTGGAAAATTCTTTTTTTATATGAAAGGATATACTTCCACATTGGTCCCATTTTTAACCGACTTCAAATTAAAAAAGGAGGAGTATATTTTTTCCTTGTTTTTGTTTGTTACCTCAGAACTTCGTCATGTATTACCCGATTTGGAAAAATTCTTTGTTTATTTGAAAGGACATACTTCCAAATTGGTCCCATCATTAACCGACTACAAAAAGGAGGAGTATATTTTTTATGTTTGTTAACTTAGAACTTCCTCAAGCTGATTTGGAAAATTCTTATTTTTAACCGACTTCAAAAAAGGAGGAGGTTCTCTATTCGGTTGTATTTTTTTTTTTTTTTTTTTTTTTATGTTTGTTACCTCAGAACTTAGTCATTTATGGACCGATTTGGAAAATTCTTTTTTTATATGAAAGGATATACTTCCACATTGGTCCCATTTTTAACCGACTTCAAATTAAAAAAGGAGGAGTATATTTTTTCCTTGTTTTTGTTTGTTACCTCAGAACTTCGTCATGTATTACCCGATTTGGAAAAATTCTTTGTTTATTTGAAAGGACATACTTCCAAATTGGTCCCATCATTAACCGACTACAAAAAGGAGGAGTATATTTTTTATGTTTGTTAACTTAGAACTTCCTCAAGCTGATTTGGAAAATTCTTATTTTATTAGTAAGGATATACTTCTAGATTGGTCCCATTATTAACTGACTTCGAATTAAAATAGGAGGAGTATAAATATTTTATTTTGGTACCTCAGAACTTTGTCATTTATGAACCGATTTGGAAAATTCTATTTTTATTTGAATGAATGTACTTTCAGAATCGTCGCATTGTGGTCCGACTAATTAATAAAAGGAGTTTTTTTTCTTATTATGTTTGTTATCACAGAACTTCGTCATTTATAAACCAATTTAGAATATTATTTTTAAAGTTTAAAAAAGGAGCAGGTGTGTTTCTATGTGTGGCCTTAATTGTCAGAGGGCAGATTTCGTAGCCTCGTTATCTCGTTTTTCGCTCTGTCGTCGTGTGGTCGAATTAATAATTTGTTGGCGTCCAAATCTGACAAAACGATGCCTTCTAAACTTCTGACACGACTTAGTGCCACATATGTTTGCCCTTTTGCAAATTTTTTTTTACCGAGATCGATCACAGCTCTTTCGAGGGTGGTCCCCTGTAGTTTATGGACTGTGACCGCCCAGCTTAATATTAGAGGAAGCATACGTCGCTCTACATCTCCGTAACCCCTCGCCGCCTGAAATGTAGTGCTTGATGGAGGTATGGGTATGCAACCGTCACTATTTTTAACCGACTTCAAAAAGGAGGAGGTTTACAATTCGACGGTTGTTTTTTTTTTTTTTGTGTGTTTGTTACGCGATTACTCCGCCAATTATGCATTGATTTCAATGATTCTTTTTTTGATTGGTAGGTAATACTTCAAAGGTGGTCCCATATAAATTTTATCGAAATTCATTCAGTAGTTTTTGAAAAAAATAGCAAAAACAAAAATATATAAGTTTAATCTTCAAGTCGGTTCTTGTTTTTTTCGTAACCAACTTTCTAAAGGTGGAGGTTTGTATTCGACTGCTTCACCTGCTTCACCCAGGGTTGACTTCCGGTGAGGGAACTCCTCAACGGTGAATAGTACAGACACAACATTTCGTAAATGGATTTAACCATAATAGCCTGTTCTAAATTCCATCATGACATGGCAGATACACCCAGGATTGACTTTCGGCGAGGGAACTCCTCAACACACTGACAACTGAATAGGACAGACATGAAATGTTTTTGTACATGCATTTAATTGTGATAGCCCGTTTTAAACTTCGTCATGATGTGGCTTCTAGATCATAAAAGCTTGTCTTTAAAAACTTTTTGAATTAATTTAATTAAAACTTTTTTTTCACTAAAAAGGCTAAAATAAATTATTTTTCAAAAAAAACTAAACCGACTTCAAAACCACAAATGGCACTCAAAAGTAAAAAATAAATTAATATAATTATCATAAGCGCTACCCACTCATATATTTGAAGTCGGTGCCAGCCAAGTCTAATAGGTAGTAGATAAATTTTACCTACAAGTAGTACTTACTATATACATAGTATTTATCTGCTACCTATTACACTTGGCTGGCACCGACTTCAAATATATGAGTGGGTAGCGCTTATGATAATTATATTAATTTATTTTTTACTTTTGAGTGCCATTTGTGGTTTTGAAGTCGGTTTAGTTTTTTTTGAAAAATAATTTATTAAATGATGAGAATGACGATGATTCCCGAATCTCATCTGGGATACTAAGCCTATAACTAAATTGTATACTTAGTTATATGCTAAGTAGTTGTGCAAAATATAAAGCCGGTAAAATTGTCAGCGCGGAAAGTGCCCTGAACAATTGAGCTACGGTGGTCTCTAATTTGAGTGCCAAATTTTTTTTCTTCCGTTATTACGAGTAAGTAACCGTCTTAAGGGTGACGTGTACGCCATCTATTGAGATAGGAGTGAACTTTTTTCTCAACGAGCATGATCAATGTTGCAATTGAATACTTGCTCTACGATGACGCGAACCCATATTAATTCTTAT
Source organism: Petrophora chlorosata (assembly GCA_951640565.1). Lineage (NCBI taxonomy): Eukaryota > Metazoa > Arthropoda > Insecta > Lepidoptera > Geometridae > Petrophora > Petrophora chlorosata. The sequence continues at coordinate 18,428,557 of OX621189.1, read as the reverse complement.
TATATTTATATGAAGCATTTTACGAATGCCAGCCGGTGGTCGTACTTTTTCTTTCCGAAAAGCTTTGTTCAAAATATGTGTGGTTTTTAAATGTGAGCGTAGCGATATTTTTCATTGTTTTCCTAAACAAACAACCGTTCAATGTATTGGGTTTGACTCCATGGAGTTAAAAACAAGTTTGTCTTGTCTAAGGGTATTAATTGTCTTTACTACTATACTTAGAGCACATAATACTGTAATCGTTGTTCTAGCCACCTGAGTAGATAATGTGTCATGTAATAACCTGCTCATCTCACCACATAGCTAAATCAAAAAGACTAATTGATATAAAACGGCTAAGACTCACTGTAAACGTCGAAAATTACTCCGACCAGGTTTCGGACATTTAAGAAGCGCTGTGAGTCAGTTACGTGCGAGCGCTCGCGACCTACGCCGTGGCTTGATCTCATAACTCCCAGAAGAAGGACTTCTAAAATGTCCGAAACCTGGTCGGAGTAATTTTCGACGTTTACAGTGAGTCTTAGCCGTTTTATATCAATTATGAATAATAACACTCACGAAACTTTTCAAAATCAAAAAGACTAAGTTTCAAAGGTACAAACCTAGATTATATTTACTATTTATTGTTACACCGCCGGAAATAATAGCAACAAAAGGTAAATAATAAACTTAAAACTTAAGTGTTACAATGGGCGGTCGTACTTATCCCTTCCAGACAACCTATACCTAGAATACTAAGCTACCGCTATAGCCTTGATTTTAATCAAGTCATTCTATGATCTATTAAAAGTGGTTTTTAGAATGTTAGCAAGATTTTACAAATACGAAAAAAATTGTAAGACATTCCTTAATCGTTATCCTTGGATTGTATCGTCCTATCTCGCAAGCTCTACGCATTTGAACGTAAACTTAGAACTATTGCTTTGAGACGTGCTCCTTTAAGTTAATACTGTTGATGCGACTTATGTATATTTATATTTCACGATAAGAGCATTGCACGTAAGCAGCTTATTTTGGTACTGACTATATTTTACTTGATTGTTTAGTTTGTGAGTTAAGCGCAAGTTGCGTCCTATTCGTCCATCTGTAGTGTTTCTTTCATTATGTTTTTTAAATAAACATAAAACCTGGTCCCTAACTAGCATTCCTTATATATAGAAAACTAGCAGAGGAATTCGTCGTGTAGAAAAGTAAGACAATTCACATTTCTTTTTTAATGTAACTGAATGATGAGACGAGCTGGTCGTTTACTTGATTTTAAGCAATACGCCAGCCCATAACAATAATAGTACCACCCTGAACTTAGTTTTGCAAAATCCTGCGCGGCGCTGCACTGCGTCATCCTGAGACAATTACCGCACTATTGCTTGGCGGCTAAATAACTGGCAAAGCGGTGGTACCCACCCAGACGGCCTCTCGCATACGAGAAACTTACCACCAGTAAATGCGCAAGTAACGTCCTGTTCGTCCATCTGTAGTATTTGTTTAATTATGTTTTTCAAAACACACAGAACCTGATCCCTAACTAGCATTCCTTATGTTTAGAGAACCAGCCTGTCTCGTTGAGTAGAAAAGATAGACGATTCCACAGACAAATATCAATCTACAGACATCTTTAAAAGCGATCGAGATCGGTGTTCGAGTTATGCGATACCCCTGCTGGTCTTTGACTAGGATTCCCTGTATGTAGAGAATCACTAACTACGAGAACCATGGTGTTGAAGCACTCACCAAATATTACCACCACATATATTAATTACCACGAAAGAATATTTGCGCTTTTCTTCTTCGTACAAACATTTGTCTTATAGGAGTCAAATCCGTGTCCTTCGTTGTTATGAGATGACTCGTCCAACCATTGCACCACAGAAGCTGTTTGAACCCTATCTCGCCTGATGTTAAACGACGATGTGGCTGAAGATGGAGTGCATAAAGGAAGACGGTAGTTGAGTGACTACTCAGACCCATCTCACTGATGGTTCTCCGTTCCCTAAACAAGACTAGTTCGCTTGACGGCTTGGCTTTGTTGGGTGGTGGTATTAACTTCAGGGCGTGGCTATGTATTACAAATGCATTAACTCTATACTATTCTGTGGCTTTTCCTTAGTTCAACTTAATGAAATGTTATAGGTCTAGACAGTTTCTTAGGTAGAAGACTTGGGTAGACCGCGATCTAGATGTGGTGCCGGATTCTGTAACGCGATACAATAAAATACAATAATGCTTTATTGAATACCAAACACACAGGAAAAACAATAGTTAACAAAGTTAATAAACAGTGGGTACAATGGGCGGCCTTATCGCTGTTCGCACTTACAGGCAACCGATGTGACAATAAGATTCGAAATCGTTGACGTGAGTCTACATTCAGGCGTCTGTTTCGGCTTTTCGTCATCTGTCCTTTATAGCCTTTATAGACCTTATAGCTTATACCTTATGAATAAACGTTATACCTATAGCAACAAACGTGTAGACTCTATGAAAGTATAAGAAACAGTTCTCAATGCGGGTCGTATCAATCAAAGTATGAATTAGGGCTAAGCGCGTCGACTGAGCTATCTTCCCTATCAAGGCCGTGAACGATTATATGTATTGCTTTTATAAGAGTTTCACATTGACTTATAAAAGTAACAAACATTCTCGTCACTTTAATACAAAACATATCAATCAGCGCTCACTTTCGGGCTATACGCGTTACGCTTATCGAAACTTTAATATACAATACAATACAATTACACTTTATTGCATACCACAAACATAATTACATGAGAAAAATATAAATCTTAAATAGGTTAATACATTTGGCGGTCTTATCGCATAAAGCAATCTCTTACAGAGAACCTTTGGATGACCTTTGGATCTTTTTGATCAATATACTTGTATATTGATGGCTTAACCCATACTTTCTGCACACTAAACGTCAATTCAAGCATATCAATAGGCGCTTATGAACCCAGTTATGAACGGGAAATAGTATGGAATGGTCAATGAATCCTTAATACTGTTTTGTACAGTGATAAAAAACTTTCGTCTCTACAATTCTATTTAAGCTAAACCGATTCACGCTCAGATTCTAGCAATTCATGCAAGCAACGGCAAAAGCATGCGAGCTCATTGAACCTCAGTACAGTCTTATACTAACTCTGGCTTAATCTGTGGTACGCAGAGGTAACAAAAATTATATTCCCTTCCACAACTCATATCAATCACCTAATATGTTGGCCATTCGCATGAAAAGCATTGTTATATATTTAAAGAAAAGAGTCACTGTGGCTTAAGCCGTGGCGTGTAGGGGTAAGAAACATTCCCTTCACTTCAATTCAAGCCATATCAATCAGCGCTCAGATTCGGGCCATTCGCGTAATCAACGCCAAATAGCATAAATAATGCTCATCGCAGCAAGGGTGTACAGTTTGAAATAATTAATTTTCTGGGGTGTGTGCCGCTGTCCGTCTCGGCCGGGATCTGTTGCGCGCATGCGTGCGAAGTGGATACGAGGCGGGCTTTGTACTGTGCCCAGGGTTTGGGAGAATAGTGGCTAGGAAACGTAGTCGGTGGGTGTAATTTTAGTTAGGTGCCGCTTAGTTTTTTATGACCTCCAAGGCATAGTAGCAGTATTCATTACGATTGTTATTTTTGTTTAGTAAGATTTAGATTATTTATTATATTTATTGCTTCCATAGGTAGTATACCTCGCGCCAAACTTGTTGGCGGCTGACTAGCGTATCACGTGATCTGCGCAGATACAATTTTGTATGCGATTTTGTTACTGCGCAGGTCACGTGGTGCGTCTGTCAGCCGCCATTAAGTTTGACGCGACTTATACAAGGTGTAATTTGGTGAGCATACAAAGTCTTATATGGACCCCGTCGGGCACAGTAAAACAAGAAAAGAGGAGGACATAAGACGTCAATTTATGATGACTTTAAATCTCATTCAGCGACTGGAGTTGGAATTCGAATTACTTTGCTTCGCACCAATGAATGCAATACATAAACGTAGTTATGTAAGCAATTTTTGCACTTGCACTAAAACTGGAGAATGACGAAAGTCATTGAACAAGGCAAAAAAGCTATGCTAGCCTTTTTTAGCTTAGCTAGCTAGCGTCCATAAACATTAAGCTGCTAGTAAAAAAAGCCTGTCATTATTTTTACAACTCGTAGTTCTGAACTTGTTTATCATAATATCCTTAAGTTTTGTGGATAACCTAGTGGCGTTTCATAAATGATTTTGTCCATTTCTGTTGCAACTGTATCAAAAGTAACTAAGTACCTAACACTTATAATTTAATTTGATCCATTAAGGCGTTATCACATTACACTCGTGACGTAAGCCATATCCCGAAAACCAAAACCACGCGATGGCCACCTTAACTGCAGCCTCCAGCGCCCGAAGAGTTTCATATTGACCTATACGTATTACGAGTACTCTCGCAGGCTCTCTTTCAGGCTGTGCGACAGAGAAAGCTGATCCCCAAACGCTACAAGTAAGTGAAGCTAGACAGAGAGGCAAATAGTCTTTACTCCGCCGGGCCTGCTCGTTTCAGTGTGCTCTGAACGTCAGAGGGTCGCGGTCCAACGGTTTCTGTTGAAAAAAATCACGTGCGTGCTTCAAAATAACCTAACTGCATATTTTAACTGTGATGTGTGTAGTTATAACTCTCAGTGGTCAATGATTGTACTGTGACGGGTACCTGTGTGAGTGGAGTGTTAGTTTTTCAGTGTAGTTGATCTCGCGTGTTTTGAACGTAAGTATTTATTGGTTTTGCTTTACCTTTGTAACAGTTACATATTAGTAAGACGTCTCTTGATCAGGCGATAACTGTCGCGGGGTGACGGGGTAGAGTTCAAAAAAAGAACCGCTGTATTTGTTATCGAAAAATAAGACGTAAGTAGACACTTGCAGTTGTTTGTTTCAATTTGGTGAGAGCTCGATGTGTCGTAATGTTGTTTACGTCTTTATTCAAATCAGTATTTTTACATTCGCACGAAATTTAACATAATTTGACTGTAAGTATTATATCTACTAGCAACTCGCTACGGCTTGGCTTGGTTGCCGAGTTTCCACATATTTCTGGGAGTCATTTCCCATGACTATAACTTACAAAGCAATTAAAACTTTTCCATCGATATAGAAGGCCATTAAGCTCAACCCAAACATTTGCTTACAAAACGATGTCAATATAAACTACGACAAAGCTACCAATTTTATATACGGCACCCTAAACTTCCTCAGGCAAGTCCAGCCAACTTTAACGGGATGTTTTGTTAAACTTGGGGACTTTTAGTTGGCGTATCATAGGGGATTTAACTTGGCATTAGTTTGAAAAACAGATTTTACGACCTTAAGTTTTTTTGGGCCTAAGAGAACGGTCTTGTAGTAAACGTAAAGATAGATAACTCTTCATTTTTACACCACATGACCATAATGATATATTTTAGTTGCTTAAATACGGTTATGTTGTTTTACAGTATCACCATATTTGACTATTTATATTGCAAATATTGAAGTACATAATAAAATATTAATTTTATATAATGTTTATTTACTTAATGTCAATTTTAATGATATTATACACAAATAATGTAATTTACAAAATAAAAAATATATTTAATTGATTATTAAATCAAATAAAATAACAAATTATGTCTCAATAATAATTATAAAAATCAAAGTGATAAACCAGTTATAAAATGTCTATAATTATTTACTTTAATTTATATTTATAATAGTCATCGACTGAATAATTAAATTACAAAAAATATAATATAACTAAATAATGAACGTTAAAATATAATTTACACAATATTTTTAAATTTAAATTGTTTTAATGGGTGGTCCAATCGGTTAAGCCACTTTTCCAGGCAACTTTTTGATGACGACAGTACTCGTTTATATAGTAATACTAGCTGACCCGGCAAACGTTGTTTTGCCATATAAATTAAAAAAAATGTTAAGGGTGAACAACCCTTATCACTTAGAGGGTATAAAAATAGATAGTAGCCGATTCTCAGACCTACTGAATATGCATATAAAATTTGGTAAAAAACAGTAAAGCTGTTTCGGAGGAGTAAGGTAACTAACATTGTGACACGAGAATTTTATATATATGATGGTAATAATAGGAATATAACCATATTCCTAATAATAACTTTACTTTGTTGTTACTTAGTCAGTTATATATGCAGAGTTCACATACACTGTAATATGTAAAAATCTACATCACGAGGACACACCCGCGGCTGCTTTCAGTATTCCGTTTGATGTTTATAATAAGGTAGCTATGTACATATACATAAGTATAATAAACGTATTACGTATATATATTATCCAGCCATGTCATATCTGCATACGGGTACTTAAACAATATATTGTTATAATTAACCGGACAACTTTTAAGGGTAATACGGGCTTATTGTGTAGGTATAATTTATTTCCATGGCCAGCTATTTCAGAAAGCTCCATATAAAAGTCGCTGTCTTAATAAGCTTCCAAATTACAGACTTGGACATAATGTCCAAATTACAGACTTGGACGTATGGTTACTAGAAAATGGTATTTTAATTTCAATGTCGCTAGTTTGAAATTATAAAAAGAAATAATAAAAAAAAACAACAATTTATTTTGTACATAGGTTCACGAGAACAACATAAATCTAATTTTTTATATTGAATGCATTAGCGCATGCTAGGCGAAAATCTGAAGATTTTAAGTAATTAGGAAGAAGAAAAATGATATTGCTCGGGCAGGGATCGAACCTGCGTCTTCGGAATACCGTCCCGACGCCTTAACCGAATAAGATCGAACCGAATGAGATATATTGAATCGTCTCCGTAAGACGATATAACAAGGATAGAAGAAATTTGGTTGCTCGAGCAGTAGGCTCGGTGGCCCAGTGGTTAAGGCATTGGGACGGTATTCCGAAGACGCAGGTTTGATCCCTGCTCGAGCAATATCATTTTTCTTCTTCCTAATTATTTAAAATCTTCAAAATAAATCAAGTTAATAAAGCCACCAATTACAGCATGTGTATGGAGATCGCTGCCGTGTACAGTGCAGTCAAAAAAGGTCTGTGCTCAGCATAATGTGGTGAAGAATCCACAACGCTGGTTTTTAGCTCAGACCCTTGGTGACTTGTTGTGTTAAACAACGATAATTAATTTTTAGAAAAAAACAAAGACCGCCTTCAATGTATCTTTGAAGTCCAAGGCACATATCGATGAAATTTATATGGGACCACTTCGTAGCTATACTGAACCCAACGCAAAAATAATTTTCCAAATCAGTTCATAAATGACGGAGTTCTGAGGTAACAAACATTTAAAAAAAAACATCCGAATTGAGAACCTCCTCCTTTCTGAAGTCGGTTAAAAATAAATATTTAGAATTGTATTTTAAAAACATACGTAATGCAGGAAAGTAAAAAACCTGCCTTTTAATCAACGAAATACCACTCTGAGCAGAAAAAGTATGTAGGGATGAATGGATCATACGACTCATACAGGTTCACATATTCGACGCTCACATATTCCACATGCCGAATTATGCCGCTTGGATTCGTCAAGGAGATACCTCTCACAATGAAGAACCTCTCTCAGTATCTAATTACTGCCCACTGCAGTAAATTTATATATAATAATATAGTATTACGCACCTGAGTTCAAACCCTGGAGGCCCCGCAACACTGACTTTCTTAAGTTATGTGCGGAATTAGCACTCGCTCTAAAAACGGTAAAGAAAAACATCGTGAGGAAACCGGCATGTTCAATCAATCACAAAAAATCAAGGACATGTGACATCTAACTAACCCGCACTGGGCCAGCGTGGTGGATTATGGCCCATACTCTCTCTACGAGGGAAGGCCCGAGTCCCAGCAGTGGGAACGTAATGGGCTGATGATGATTAATATAGTATTATTGTAATCCATATCACTCACACGTTAAGTACTATAATACCATTGAAGCTGTAATCGAGGTAGGTTTATGTTTAAATTGAGCCTATGACCGGTATAACAATCGTAGAGTAGCTCCCTTAGCCTTTAGTGGTAGGTATCTCGTATGCGGGAGGCTGTTTGGGTAGGTACTGCAGCTTTACCAGTAAGTCCGCCGCTAAGCAGTATTGAGCAAGCATTGCTGTGTTCTGAAAAATTACTGGGCATATGAGACTTAATATCTGATGTCTCGGGGTGATGAGCGCAATTCGGTGCTACGCACGTAGTAATTGGCTTTTTATGATATTAAAATTTCTAGGTGGCACTGTAATTGTTATGGGCAGGCGTGGCGCTTACCGTCAGGCAAACGACTTGCTCGTCAATAAAAAAAATAAACTTAGTACAATACAAAAAAAACAGATCTTTGGTCAATACTTGGATTGCGTGACCGTTTTTGTGGTATTTACATCTGAGCGCTACATCTTAGGTCTATAACTTCGATGACAGGGAAGGCTACACACCCACAAGATAGAAGAAGAAAAACCGGTAACAGTGACGGTATGCCAATGGTTGTGCACCGTGTAACCCATTTTACTGATAACAGAAGAGTTACATCAGCACGTGTTGCCAACGCTGGCATGATAGCGTCACTATCGCCTGTCATTGGCTCAATAGAAACCTCAAACTTGAACCACTTACTTACGATATTATAACCAGCCCGCTTCAGAAGATGGCCGAGCTTTGGACAATCGAGTTAGTCTAGGGCAAACTCAGTTTCTGAGAATTGAATTTAACCAGAAATATGATTACAATCTAAGCGCTCCTCGAGGAAACCGGCCCTGTTCGTGTTGAAACGCCCTCGTAATAAAGTCCAATTTGTGTCTAAATACTTGAGTTGTGTTTAGGGTACAGAGGTAAACAAAGTGCCATTTAATTCTCTCTAGAATATTCGGCAAGATTTGGAAATTTAATTCTACTTGGCGAGCCTGTAGATATGAAATGAAATAAATTTCACACACCGCCAGTGATCGCCGCGATCTCGCAGCGTAAACTCGCCCCTGATGAAGAGCATTGGACATGCTCGAAATCTAGGTCGACTAATTCGACAAACTACGTGAGTCCTAGCCGTTTTATTAAATATTTGTAATGAATCAAACTCACGAAAACTTTCATACTGAAATTAATTTATTTGTCATAATTTCGGTTACATAGCAATAGTTTTCCCAACGAAATTCGCATTCGCCTTTGTAGTGGCGTACAAATATTCAACAGTTTTATTAAGACATAATTTTGTTTATTTATTTCATATAACATGTCAATATATATAAAAATGTCACAGAGTATAATTATAAGTATGGTCATCAAATTCGAAATTTAGTAATTAATTTATATAATAATAATGATATTTTATGTTACCACCGCTTTGCCAGTTATTCTACCGCTAAGCAGTAGTGCGCAAGCATTACTGTATTCCGGTTTAAAAGACATTGTAGTCAGTGAAATTACTGGGCTTAAATGCTGATTGCGGCGCAGCGCAGTTGCCGTGCAGGATTTGCTAAAGACACCCTTCTTTAGCAAATCCTGCACGGCAACTGCGCTACGTGCTGTAATTATTATGGACAGACGTATTGCTTATCATCAATCATCATGTCAGCTCGTCTCGTCAATCAGTTAAATCAAATTTATAATGCAGATTTTACACAAAGTTTTTAACTAATGCTAACTACTTATCATTTATACTATCTTGATGTTAAGCGACGATGTACCTGTATCTTGATGTTACCTTGCGTGTAAAGTTTGATCGTTGGACGAATGTACCAATGTATGAATGCACTTATTCTAATGTTGGATTAATTATTAGCATTCGCAACATATGCTGCTAAATTGATATTAGCAAAACTTAAAATATTTGTAGTTGCGTAATTCGATGAATGCGCTAAAATTCATCGCTTAGCACATCACTTCGAATCGCTTAGCATGCCGCACGAAAGCAAACTGCGGGGGCAGTCTGCTAATGCTAAAATTGCTGGGATTGCGAATAGCCTGATTTTCCCGTTCCCAAGTTCGCTTCGTTTGCGCAATTTTTAAGCCAGATATTTCAATCAATTTTGTTTGATGTTGTCATCGACCCTATTCATTTGAGGCCAAACACGAAGGATAAATGACCGATAGCTTTTTTCTATTTTTTAATATATAAATAATACGTTATGTAATAATTAAATTTTGCACGAAATTGTAAATTCACAATTTATTTATATTAGCAATTCATCGCAATAGCACAGATCATGCTAACGGACAATATTTCTTATGCTAATGAAGTTAATGAAAAATAGCAATAATTTCTATTACTAATTTATTCGAATTGTTAACAAAGTAAATGTATGTACAGTACACTATTTCTAAGTTTGTAGAATTATTGAAACTAGTGACAGTTACAGGCAGAAAATTCTTTTTGAAAAAAACTACATTTAAAAACTGAGTTTATAAGTTGTTTTCATGTACCTATCTTTTTGTTTGATGTACATTAAAGTATTTTGGATTATATCATTCTACTAAACAGTCAATTGTTATATTTGTTACTGTTACTGGAGAATTAGGCGTATGCTCTAGTAACAATATCAGACCTTAGACAACGTCTTACCTTGAATTACTCGCAGGTTACGAGTCGATACTCGTTTGCATAATTTTACCGACAACACTAAACGTTTAGGGACGTTTACCCTAATATAGATATAAGTTTCACAGATAAAACAGTTACTTGCGTAGCCATAAATGGCATTTCCTTTGCTCGGATGGGAGAACACGGACTTTATTACACGGCTTTTTCAAACTAGCATTTAATAATTTTTATTATTATTAATTCATTTATTCGGAGTAACGAAGACTTTTGTACTTTTAACTAGACATTCCAAATTTATTTAAAATTTAATACGAGCCGTCAGGCACCCAGTGCGCTGACCATCTATTTGCGCCCCAGAGCCTAAGCGCATCCAGTGGACAAACGTCTGGCTGTGGTCGCATCGGTCCACCTAAGTGGCCAGAATGCTGTTAGTGCTGGCGTGCAACGTCTCAACAGTGATGCACTACATTTTCTGATGATGGCATGAAAGCTATCTATCCTCTGATCCGCAAACATACTGAAGGCACTACAGAAGCGTGGCAACCGCATCAGCATCCTAAGACCGTTATTGTACTGGACGCACAGGTATGTCCGCTGTGTATAGTGAACCCATAGACTGCATGTGTAAAAGGATTTATAGTAAGCCCTAAATAGCGTCGCCTTCACATGTTCACACTTATCATAGTTAACGCAAACAATTTAAGCGCAGCGCTGTTTATTTTTTCGAGCGCAGTACGGCGGCGCCACGTAGGATTTTGCGAAACAAAGTTCTGGGTGGTGCTGTTATTGTTATGGGCTGGCGTATTGCTTACCATCAGGCAAAAGATTAGCTCGTCTCGTCATTTAGTTACATAAAAAAATAATTAAGGAGACATTGATTGCTTCACTGTTGTTTCGGGATGACGAGCGCAGTGCAGTCCGAGCAGAATTTTGCCATACTAAGTTCTGGGTGGTTCTGCAACAGCTATGGGCAGGCGTGTTGCTTACCATCAGGTGAACGACGAGTTTTTTCACGGATCTGAGCAATTCGTTCGCTTGATGGTTAGCGCTATGCTTGCCCATAACAATTGCAGTACCAGACAACTTTTAATACCATGAAAAGTAGTGCGAAGCACTGCATTGCGCTCATCACCCAGAGTCAACAGCTCAGTAGTTTCGCTGGCTACAATGCGCTTTAAACCGAAACGCTGTAGCGGCTTGGCAGGAGAATAACTGGCTGAACGATGGCATACGAGAGACCTACCTTACGAACTTATTGTTAGTCAATACACCTTTAGAGGGTGAAAAAGTTTTATTGTTAATAAAAGTCACCATTATACCCCTAAAAGTGTTTGTAGACGACAGACTACGAAATACATATTATCATGCAATAGCTGTTTCGCAGATTGAATAATTCATAAAGGTTACTATTAAAATTACCATTTCTATACAAATTCCATGAAATATATTCTACCGTTTAGTAGACTTAGCACTTAGTTCCACTCAAGTCTAACATTAGGCTGACCTTGTTGAATAAGTACGTGCAAAAGGACCCTTATAAGTAAATAAAGTTACTTGATGATTTATTATAGAAACTATTTTTATCGCTTAGGCTGACCGCATATTGATTACTATCGCTTGAGCAACTCGTTGTTTAGCTTGAGATCGTTAATAGCCGCCCCGTTCTAAAAGCCGTTATTGCTTTTTTATATTATTGCTAGCCATAGATTTTTAGTTCTGCCGCTCGGAGGAATGGAGAACGATCGCTTTTGCAACTTGGAAATACGAGAGGCCATCTGGATGGGTATCACCGCTTTGCTAGTTTAGTGCGCAAGCATTGCTATGTTCCAGTTTGACACTACAGTGAAATTTCTGGGCATTATGAGACTTAAGAGCTAATTGTCTCAGGACGATGAGTGCAGTGCAGTTGATGGAAAAGGACTGGATTCTCTTCTATGGATCCTCTATGTCCTCTATGGATCTTCTATGGATAGATTTTCTTCTATGGATCCTCAATACGATATGCAATTCTTTATATCACTTTATTATTATGTGTGTTCCGGTTTGAAGGGCACTGTTTTAAACGAAATTACTGGGCATTATGAAAATTTTGTCTCAGGCTGACGAGCGCAGTGCAGTGCTGCAAAAGTTTTGCAACATAAAATTTTGGACGGGGCTCCATTTTAATAGGATGGAGTTTTGTCTACTATCAGGCAAACGACTTGGTCGGCTCGTCATGCAGTTGTATAAATAATACATTTAATAACCAAACATGTCTTTTTTTATTGGGAAATATGCATGCGTTTGATGACATCTCACCTGTTGGAAAGCGAAGATGCAGCCTAAGGTGGAGCACGCTTGCCCATGAAATGCTTATTCAATTCTGATGTATCTTCGAAGTCCAAAGTTGAATATCGATGAAATTTATATGAGACCACCTCTGAAGTATAAGCTACCAAACAAAAAAGAAACATCAAAATCAATTCATAATTGGCGGAGTAATCGAGTAACAAACATACAAAAAGGAATACAGTCGAATTGGAAACCTTTTTATCAAGTCGGCTAAAAATAACCGTCAAACATGGTGAATGAAGACCGGATCTTCATAATAGGTGTCTCGGAAAGCTGACCTAACAAGTTGACAACAGAAAGGGATCTTACTACATACTAAAACAAGGGGTCATAACTTACCCTCTATTATAAACCCTACATCGCGTACTAAAGTAGGAAACATGACACAAAGTATGGCATAAATGTCTGTACCGTACATATTAAATTTAAGCAGTGTCAGTTACTGTTCTTCTTGTTTATTATGAAAGCTATTATCAAATAAGTGTTTTTTTATTTAAGGCTTGCAGGGGTAATAATTATACTAATAAAACAACAGTTAATATTTTTATGATCAAAATTATAAGTTGATATATTATAAAACCAAATACGGTTGTTCATTTATAGAAAAACACACTGTTTACGTAAAATCACTATACTCGTAGTGTTGGCACAGAATACTAAAGTGTTAGGTACCTTTGGACATTTTTTTTTTTAATTTGAGAAGAAAGCAAAAGAAATATGAATCATTTATTCGACACGCGATGAAAAAACGACCAACAACATATACGTAATAAATATCAATAAAAAAAAAACGACTTCAATGTATCTTCGAAGTCCAAGGTTAAATACTCGTATCGAATCGAGAAGTTTCTAAATCGGTTCATAACTGACAGAGTTCTGAGGTAACAAACATAAAAAAAATACAATCGAATAGAGAACCTCCTCTTTTTTTGAAGTTGGTTAAAAATAATCTGATAATAATAAATACATGCTTAGCGTGCCAAGTGCCAAAATGCCAAGAGCTTTGCACAACTCTGCGCACAATTTGGGCCTTTATTAATTTATTTGATGATTATCAAAATACTACACCTTATCATATCGTAGGCGTAAAACTTGTACCATTAATACTCTTTAGTAAAACTCAAACAAAGAACAAATTAAAAAAATCGATCGACGTATACGCAATTGGACGGAGAACAGGAAATATTATGATGCGGGTACTTGAACCCGCATCAAACCTTAACCTAGAATATTACGTAACTAAAAAAAGCCACAAACACCCTTAGTCACGATCCAAACTTCAACATAACAAGAGGAACACATAGTTTAAGACACTACACCCTAAAAACAAGTCATAACTCATTCCCTATTAGAAAGCCGCCACAACTTGTACGCCATAAAGTACGGACATGACACAAAGTATAGCAATAATTCCACCCTTGAGACACAATTTGGCCAAACTCGTGTCATTTGTAAATATAACTGCTGGAAAACGGTGATAATTGGAAATGATAATGGTCTTTATGGGGGGTTCGTGGTTTGCAATTTTATGTCTGCGGTTTTCAGAGGCATTTTTTTGATAAAGTAAATTTAAGAAATAAAAATAATGGGACATTTGGTTCCTTCCCAAAAAGTGCAAGCATTTTTTTGTGTCTGGGTGTTGTGGGACCATGGTGATCGCAGTTCTTGGTTTGCTAGATACAAGGATTCCTTGTTAGCGGCCAGGATCTATGTATGAGATCATTGGGCATATTTTTTTATTACATTATTCTTTATTATATCTATTACATGAAACTAAAACTAAAAACCTTAAAAAATGTAATACTAAAATATATTATTAAAAGGAGTCCCTTTAGGCAAGGTTCCGAAGATACTGGCAGCGTTTCCCCTTTGAATAGCTAGACTAATTCTTTGTCCGAAGTAGCTGCCAGCTCTTCGGTCTCCTGTGATGTCGACTAACCTTTTTGCTATTTCTTTAAAAAGCTTTATAGCGCTAGGACCCCACGGACCAAGGGTCTCGACACCGAATGGGACAAAATCATTCAATTTTTTTTATTTATTCTAAAGAAGCAAAAATGTCAAATCTATAGGTAACCTATTGATATTGATCTTTCTGACCATCTTTATATTTGTCCATGAGTTTTTTAAACAATATCAAAAGTTAAAGTTCAAAGGTTCATCGAGGACGCACTTATGAACGTCAATTATTACAATGACTCTACCACCGTATCGGAAAAAGAACCACTACTCAGAAGATACGGCAAGAAACTGCGGGGCATTTTTTTTAGAACTTTTGTTACAATATGTAATGTTTATTTTTAACGATATTATATTTCTTATGTAACAGTTAGCTACTTGGAATACAAAAGTTTTATAAATATGCCAATCTTTTCATAACTTCAGACAGTTTTTAATTTAATAAACTTAGTTAATATATATATAATACTATGGTTACCAGTCACACACGCCAACTTTGGTCAAGAACTAGTCGTATAGCCACAAATTGAAATAATTGTCAGCCAGCGAAATTACTGGGCATAGTTAATATCTGATGTCTCGGGGTGATGAGCGCAATACAGTGCTACGCATTGCTTTTTGGTATTGAAAGTTCTGGGTGGCACTGCAATTGTTATGGGCAGACGTGTCGCTTACCATCACGCGAACGACTTGCTCGTTTTATCACAGTTCCATAAAAAATTGTCTTTTTGAAAATTAAATAATAGAGTACAAATTCAATTTTATAAAGCTTTTTTAATATTCTCCTCGATTCGATTAACATACCATACAAAAATGCGTTTTTTTACACGAAAGCAAAACTGTACTCGTGAAAAACTCTCTCTTTATTCGTGGTAGGTCTGTCGTATGCGGGAGGCCGGAAGGTACCACAGTTTGCTAGTTATTCTGCCGCCAAGCAGTAGTGCGCAAGCATTTCTGTGATCTGGTTTGAAGGGCATCGTAGTGGAGCAAAATTGCTGGGCATATATGAGACTTAATATCTGATTTCTCGGAGTGATGAGCGCAATGTAGTCCTACGCATTTCTTTTTATGGTATTCAAAAGTTCTGGGTGGCACTGCAATTGTTATGGGCAAGCATGGCGCTTACCATCAGGCGAATGACTTGCTTGCTCCATCACTCAGTTCTAAAAAAACAGTCCCACTGGTATTGGTACTTCATGGTTCATAATTCATATTGAAAACAAGTTAAATAAAGCTAAGGTACATTTTTAAACTACTATATTTTAGCCTTTCCACTAGATTGAATCCTATTCTGGGCCTCAATCTTTGGCAGAATCAATATTTCAATATCTACATCTACTCTTCATTCACCGACAAATCTTAAAACGAAATTTAAAACCGAGATTTCTTTCAAAGTTATCTTATTCATTCTTCTTAAATAAACGGATGAACAAAAAACTTCAGACTTTTTCGAAAAACTCAAATATCTATTAACATTATTCAATAATTGAAATTGAATCGCAAGGTCGATTCAAATTACTTAGAATATCCCAATAAGGACTGAAAGAGATAACCGATATAAAAAAGCGGTACCGCTATCTCTACCCTTTCCATAGGTAGACCTTTTTAACCTTTATAAATCGTTCGTAATTTATCAATGAAATATAGCTACCGCACAATACCTGTACAATACCGCAACAATAAGATACGACGTTGACCTTTATGGAAATTTACTGATATTTTTAAGGAGGAGCCTGAACCAAATATTCACGTGTAATACATGATAAGAAGCTAGCATTATAGTAGTCAGTATTAGAGCACTCTACCGCTCGATTTTTCTTTTATCCTGTTTTATCAGGCGCCGCACGCAGTAACATATCAAGTTCGTTTCAAATGTTACGCTCAGGGTCAGTAAATTTTTAGGTTACTCAGTCCTAGCTACCCGAAGTCGGTTGAAGGGCCGTACAAAGGGTCTATTTGACCCAATTAGAAGTCCTCCCGTTTCGGGAGCGAAGTCCGATGGAGGGTTGATTTTAAGGTAAAATTAATTTGTGAACTATGAGGGTAATACCTTGGAGTGGACAGGTGTTCTGGTGACCGTAGTGCGGAAACTGGATGAGTAGGGTTGATTGAAAGTAGTAATGTTGTTTGGAACTACCATGTTACGAGTATACATATGCGTCCACTTTGTAAACGAAATTTGTATCACAAATTCAATCTGTTTAACCTATGACTTTTTGGGATAATAAGCTTTCGCACAGTCACTGTTTCGACATAATGGCACAGAATACTAAGGGACAGAAGCATCACTCCGCAAAGAAATTTAAACAAATAGCGACTCTTGCTATGACGCAATAAAATTCAATTCAGCTCACGTAGCGCTGCAAACCTACCAGTCATATTAACCTACAGAGCGCCTCTCTTTCTATCGCATAGCTCTTATCTCTTTTGACGCGGCACGTGTAACGACGCGCGACCCGCCGCGCCGAAGGTGTCCGGCTATGTACTTGTAGATTCGTACCTACAGTGTAGAGTGCGCTAGTACTACCATAATAATGATACCTTCTTTATATGATAGGTATAGGTACCTTCTTTTCTTCCCGGAAAAAGCAATTATTCCGAAGGCAATAATTATAAAATCTTTTTTTACGCGACGTAATCACGGGTATCAAGTAGTAGATAAACAAAATGTTATTAACTATGTTTAAGGATCGAAATAGAAATGAAAATCAACGTTAATCAATTCTAATCAAAACTAAACATGTATCTAATTCAAAATATAAACGACTACACTAACTTTATGGTTATGCCGGCATAATTCCGACCAGGTTTTGGACAATTAGGATGTATCAATTAGGTGTCTGCGCCACGAATCCAAAGCCTGAACTCCCGGAAGAAGGACATCCTAGTTTTTCGAAACCTGGTTGAAGTTATTTCGACACAATCATTGCGTGAGTGTAGCCGTTTATATTATAAGTAATATTTCAACTCACGATAGTTACCAAGCCTTAATGTATCTAATATTTTTATACTAACTGTACACGTAATACCTTATTGTTCAATTGTTGTTTATGCAATAATAAACCAATTTTTTATTTTCATTTTCACTTAGCATTTTTTCAAACGAATCAATTTAAAAATGAACTCTACATCCTTAAAATAACTGTTTAAATCCCAAAACAACAATATTAACAAGTCCAGCATAATTAAACAAAGCTCACAAATACAGTGAAATTCCATATATTTATAGCAAGTTCATTAAAAGCCCAGCTAGTACAACTCACGCGTGTTATTAAACGCACGCACGGTCTCATATTTGTCTTTAATATAAACTTCTGTAGAAGTAGAAACAACGTAATTATATAAAAAAGAATTGTTAACCTAGATGTTAGTTTTACTGCAATTGATAACTTATTTGCTAGTTTTTATCAGGTCATAGAAGTAGAGGCTTTTGGATCGATAAGCGTTTAAAAATAAAAAGATGTGTATATTTTTTTGTGTCTATTAAATTTAATTGTGTATAGTTCATAGTTCATTTATTTATAACGGAAGTTACATGTCATACAAAAAATTATATTATTAAAAATTACTGGGCATTATGAGACTCAACAGCTAATTGTCTCAGGGTGACGAGCGCAGTGCAGTGCCGCGCAGGATTTTGCATAACAAAATTCTGGGTGGTGCTGTTATTGTTATGGGCTGGCGTATTGCTTACCATCAGGCAAACGACCAGCTCGTCTCGTCATTCAGTACCACAAAAAAAAAAAACATTTGATATATATTAATATATATTCGATAGCAATATCAACTATTATGACCAGCTATAAACCAACCAATTTTTAATGTTGTTTTTTATATATTTTCGTAAAAGTCCGTTTAAGCAAAGAATACTAATTTATCACTTTTTAAGGCTGGAAAAAGAAAAACAGCTTGCTATTACAGTAATAGTTAGTTTTCTTTGCTATTACATAAAGAAAGAAATAGATTTATTACTGCTAAAACGAAGAAGACATCTGTTTTGTGTCATTTCAAATAATACAATTTTGATATTGGAAAAGCCAACCATCTATGCAATCTTCAAATGAAGGTGACAGAAAAATAAAAATTGCAGTATTCTATATATAAATAAAATACACCCAATAAATATCACACATTATTTCTTTCCGAGGCAGCGGCACTGCAACCATATACATGAGAAAAGGGCCTCAGTACTCTGTAAAGTCGTCCCCCGACGACGATACTCTCTGATAAATAAGAATTGCCTACAATTCTGCTGGCCGAAGGCGAGAAAATGACTGAACCGAATCACCCAGACGGACCCTTTACTGGAGCTACAACAAAATAAATATACCAAAGTTACTAGAGCGGTGGTTAAGACTTTTTGTAGCTAAGTTTGACAGACAGAGAACATGTGCACTAGATTTTTCCTTGTAAAGCCTTGTATCTTATATTCTGAGATTTGGGTGTGTTTTTCTCAGTAGATAAAGGTCCCACACTGCCTCACGACATTTCTAGTTTGGGGTCAACCTCAAATTAGGATTTACTGTTTATAGACTTGATCGTAAGTCACAAAGAGGTACAGGTCTTTTATATGTATATATATATATATATATATATATTTGTTTCTTTGTGGGTAGGTTATTTACAAAACTAGCCTCAAGAAAGATTGCAACATCCTTACTAATATTATATTTGGATCTTTGTTACTCTCACGCAAAAACTACCAAACCAATATCGATGAAATTTGGTATGTAGGTAAATTAGGACTTGGAATAGCACATAGGCTACTCTTTATCCCAGGAAACCGCGGGTGGAACCGCGGGGTGCAGCTAGTAAAAAATATTGTCAGCCTCTGTGGTGTAGTTGTTAGGCAGGTTGGCTCGAATATCATGCACCACCGAGGTTGCGGATTCGATTCCCGCAACGAGACAAGTACATACATGTTTATGCACAGAAAAAAAAGCGCAAGCATTTGTTTCATGTCTGGGTGTCGTGGGAGGGAACATAGACTCGTAGTTCCTGGTTCCCTAGATACAGGAAATCCTAGTTCGGATATATGTATGTTATTAAAAAATATATATTATTATTATTTCTTTAACAGCTTTTCGGCTTCACCCGAGGTGTATCTGTTTAAACTTTTGAGATGCAAAAATTAGATTTAGCCTGTACTTCGTGTTTCTATTTCGTAAACGAAAGTAAATATTACTTGTTAAGTTTGTTGTGCACAGTTTTGTTAAAATAAATTGTTTCTTTCTTTCTTTCTTTCTTTCTTTCTTTCTAGTAAAAACTTACGCATTTGTTATGTTACAACTTATGTACTCTCTTGAGATTTTCAGTAGCGAGAAAAAAAAAAATTCTTATTCGGAAAGTTAAGGCGTGAAAGTTTATTTAGAATAGTTTCTGGATTTTTCCGTGAGTACTAGTACTATAATGTTCTATTGGCTTCCGTATAAAGGACTGAAAGGTTCTTTCTGTCGTGTTGAAAGTTTTCAACTTGTTTTTAAATGTTATACCTGTGTGCGTATTACCGGTAATTAAAAGAATTGAGCGCTGTTAGTTTGAAGTTAATTTTGTTTCTAACAACGTTTTCAAATGTAAATCAGCGTCGAGAGTCAAAATATTGACACTTGACATTTGTGCTAAGCGACAACCCCTTTTGGCATCACATAGGTGCTTATCTGGTTATACTGTTTATATATTAATTTTTTATTTTTGTTATTACGTTTTCTTTTCTTTCTTTATTTTGTTTGTGTATGACTGTGGTCGTCAAATAAATGTTTTCTTTCTTTCTTCTTACTTTTCTTTTCTTAATTTCTGTTTAATGTTTTGCGATGATGCTGTAAAAATGAGAATCTGTAATGAGATTTCGAAATAATTTTATATTCGAAGCTCAATTTTTAACATCTAGGTGCGTCGCGTCTTATAAAGAGGTAAGTAAAAAATAAAAAGTAAAAATAGGTTCCGACTAAAATCAGCACTAAGGTATTTATTACCAGTTACCAGGTTATTATTACCAGGCTGTTGTTATGGGCAAGTGTGGCACTTATCATCAGGCGAACGACCTGCTCGTCTCGTTACTGACTTCCATAAAAAGCCTAAAATAAAGGACATACTTTTAAATGTATAGATAGGTACAAAATAAAGCCCACATTTCTGTTTTTTTTAAATATTGCCAAAACTTACGATTTGATTTGGTATGTTATTTTGGGAAAAGTGATCCTGGATGGAAATAGAGTCGATTAAGACCAACTTGTTTTTTTTGACAATTGTCATTTTTTGGGTAAACCGTACTTTTTTTCAAAAATGTAAAAACGGCAATATTTTTTTCTTCAAAATAAAACAGAAAGTTCGTAAGAACAAAATCTTCTAACTACAAAAGAAAAGGTAGCTACCCTTAAGAGGCCAAAAATTTGCCCCACCCTGAAACCCAACGTAAAAACAATTTTCCAAATCAGGACGGAGTAATCGCGTAACAAACAAAAAACTTTGTGTGAAAACCTCCTCCTTTTAAAGTCGGTTAAAACAAACAGTCGAATTGGAAACCAATTTTGGAAGTAAGTCAAAAATCTTATCTCCCGCTTTTAAGTAAGAAAATCTACTCGTCTCCGCTTTCAAGAGAAGTTTGGGCGTACCTTGTTAAAAAGAAATTCCCGTAGTTTTACAAACTAGGCACGGGAACTTTCCGTGAGTACAAGTACTAAAGTTTTCTAATGGGTCGAAATAAGCATGATTCCTTGCCATGTCAAGATATTTTATAATTATGCCGTTTTAAATTTATGGGTTTAAATAATTATGCGCGATTATTTTATGTAATTTGCGAAATTAATTTTGTGTCGTTATTTTCTTGGTATTTTGCAAGAGTGGTGGTAAAAGTTTAGGTATTTCTGGAGTAACTAAATAATGTGATCCAGCGTCGCAAACTATGAATTGCTTGACTCATTTTATTAGTTTAATTTTAGTTATAACTTTAGTTGTAACTCGTGGTAGGTCTCTCGTATGCGGGAGTGTGTTTGGGCGCCAGTTATTCTGCCGCCAAGTAAAAGTGCGCAAGCATTACTGTGTTCCGGCTTGAAGGGCATTGTAGCCAGCGAATTTACTGGGCATATGAGACTTTATATCTGATTTCTCAGGGAGAAGAGCGCAATGCAGTGCTACACAATACTTTTACGGTATTAAAAGTTTTAATAGTTCTGGGTGGTACTGCAATTGCAATGGGCAGGCGTGGCGCTTACCATCAGGCGAACGGTTTGAGAGACTCATTACGCAGTTCCATAAAAAAAGAAAAAACTCTTACCACTCTTACTTAAATTTTTGTAAGTAAAATAAAAAATAATAATAATAAAAATAATGTTTTTAAGGCAACTTTTGTTTTTACACTATTTTAATCAATGATTTTCGTATAATCATAAAAGAAAGAACTTTTATTGAACATTTCATTAAAACCGTATCGAACGGAAAACCCTTGGTTTTCCCTCGGATGTGGTTGTGGTGTCCCCCCTTTCTATTGGAATTTCAAACAATACGTTTGCGACTAGTACGTTGGATGCTAAAAAGTCCTCGTTGAGAAAGAATTAAGAAAAATACAACAAATCTTTAGCATTTAGTAGAATTACTAAATGCTGAAGAACTACTAAATACTAATTACTACTAATTTAGTACTTCTACTAAACGCTGAACAACTACTAAATACTAATTACTACTAACTTAGTACTTTAACTTTCTCTAACGGTAATTTTTTTTTTGGAGTGACATAGTGCGGTCCTTCACATACCAAAATGATTTTTGACAATAGACAAGCGAATTTAAGTAACCTATAATTTAAAAAACCCCTGACTCAAGAAACCTTAAAAGTAAAAAACGCTAAACTTATAATATGGTACAATTTATATAAAGTTTCTGATATAAATTTTACCATTTTATTAATTGTACCATTTATGGTACAATTTATATCAGGAACTTGATATAAATTTTACCATTTTATTAATTTTTCGTAAATAACCACACATAAATAGTTCACTACGCATAAATTAGACATTTCTATTATTCAGTGAACAAGTTAGTAATAGTTGAATTTAGTATGAAAAACATACCGTAACGTACCTCCTTAAGTTACTTACTTAATGTGCAGTACTACAAGTAAATTATGCTACCGTTGAGAATCGTGGGTACATTAAACAAAACGCCATATTTCCACCAAAGCCCTGTAGTAATACGAATCCAGAAAATTGTTTTGTATTTCAGCCAACCACGTATTATTTATATTATTATATTCATATTTTTCTCGGCGATAAAGCCGCTGGCAGTGTACCAACAGTGTTTTTGGCATTGCCGTCTCTTTAACACTAAGTTTGCCTTTGTGTGTGTAATGAATAATATTTGCCTTTATTTTATTTACTGAGCCAAGGTTTATGATGCTGTAAATGATGGCTTTGTAGTTTGGTAATAATTCAACGAGAATATTAAATCTTAAATTATAATAAATACCGTTGAAATACCGGCTTAGTTTTATTGAATTACAGGGGTGACCTTTTTGAACCTAATAAGTATTTCGGTCATTTCAATTAAGGCCGAGCCTCAGGCGCGGTAATTACTATCGTCTGTAAAATTTTCTTAGCAAGATTCCTGTGGTGTAGGGTATCTGGTAAAGTGCTCAAATTGACATATTATTTTTGTTTTATAATGTATACTACATTATAAAACGATATAATACGATATAGATTATTCAACTGACTAGTTACAGGTTACGAAACTATCGATAGTATCGATTCTATAGATACTATTGATTGTACGGAATTGACAAAAGTATTGATGATTTTCAATAGTATCGTCCCGGACGAGTTGACTATCAGTAATATCGATAGCATAGTGACTACAAAGGATTCTATCGATACTATCGACACTATCGATACCATCGATTGTATGGAATTGACAATAGTATTGACGATTTTCAATAGTATCGTCCCGGTCGAGTTGACTATCAATACTAGAGACAGTATTGCTGATTATCTTTTAATCATATGATATAAATATTTTAATCAGAGTGACCCTCACACCACACGCACACCACTCGTCACCTTCAGACTTTTAAGTCTCATAACGCCCAGTAATTTTACTTCAAACAGTGCCCTTCAAACTGGAACATAGTAATGTTTGCCCACTATTGCTTGGTAGTTAAATACCTGGCAAAGACGTGGTAGTTCTCAAGGCAGACCCTTGCCGGCAGGGCTACAACAAATACTAATGAATACATTGTAAGTAAATCAAAGGAGATTTGAATAACAAGTGCTTCTCAATTTCAGTAACAGCTTCAAGACTGTTATAATCTTGAAATCCTCAATTAATATTTATACAAAGTACAGTCCGCACAAACGTCGATTAACTAACCGACCTTTAATAATGAATGGAGCGGAGGGCCCGCAAAAAGGTTTCATTATTTTTTCACCGCGCAAACCGAAAAAGGTCGATTCAACCGCAAAAAACTTACAATATAACGGTTCATTAGAGTTTGTACAACAAAAAACCGTACCCAATCTGCGTGCAAAGCATTATGGAACCCATTAGCTCCAACAAAGGGAGGCTCTGCAAACAAAATGTTGGCGGTTTTTAATAAAACAAAAGATATTTAATTACTCAACGACACACGTCTGATAAATGGTTATGAGGATCTGTCGAATTGCTTGTCAGTGGTTTTATTTGTTGGTTGTCAGTGATTTAATGTGTTGGTTGTCAGCAATTTAAAATGTTGGTTGCGGGGCTTTTACTCTGTGGTCGGCGGTGAGGGCGTGTCAGCACTTTTCCCAATATAAGTGTTACTACATTAGCTTTTATGTACTTTTAACATAACGTTTAGTAAACGCTTATTTCTTCAACATTTTGATGACTAGTTTCCACGACTTCGTCCGCGTGCACGATAGAGAAAGCCCACAATATTCGTATTTTTACATGACCATCTTAGCAAGAACTCCCCAGTATATGAGAGCGCGTACTACGGAGAGGTCAAGCTGTATCTTCGTAGTCACCCAACCGATTTTGATGTTACATACGCTATAATCTAAATTAGAACTAATGTTACCAAACCCTGAAAATCTAACTAAAATCCGTTTAGCAATTTCCGAGTCTATAAATAACAAACATACAAATAAACAAACAAACGAAATCTCTAAAAAATATCCTTAATGTACAGAATTGGCTTAGTTCCATATTTATAATAGCATAATAAAATAGATTTTAGCTAGTGACTATAAAGATTTTTTTGTTGTTTAAATATATATGGGCTGTTACCTCATAACAAGTACACATTTTATCAAAAACCCGATGATGTATCTTCGAAGTCCAAGGTCGAATAACGGATACATGGGACCCGCCTCCTCTTTTTGAAGTCTGTTAATAAACTTGTTAGTGAGTCACGCCACTGATTGGTTTGACGTAGAAATAAATTAAACTTAGTCTAAACTTATTTTTCTCTACCTACTCCAAGTAAGCTATTTCCTCATGTATACCAATCTTCAGTCCCCAAACTCAGCCAAAGCTGTCTGACACTACGTAATCAAGCTATTAAGTTGAAGCTAAACGGGTTACCGAATAGTGCAATTAGGTCAATGTCCCAAGCTGCAAGCATTTTAACTTAGCACTGAAGTGGCTACGACTCCATTTTCACGAGATCTTAAGCTACTGTAATTAGTAATTAGGGAATTCATAGCTATTTATTTGGGTAATAACCATCTTTGGACAGCTTAAAGAGAATAACGTTTTGCAAAAATGTTATTATGCTATAGGTATATAAGATCTCTGCTGTCCAGCTGTCAAACAATACTTTTTATGGAACTGATTTTTTATGGAGTGGTGAGATGAGCGTGTTGTTTGCCTGCTGGTAAACTCCACGCCTGTCCATAACAATTGCAGTACCACGCAGAACTTTTAATACCTACTATAAAAACACTAGGTAATACTGCATTGCGCTCAACAACAGACATCAGATATTAAGTCCCCTTATGCCCAGTAATTTCCCTAGAAAATGTGCCACAAGTTTAATGTGTGTATCTGTGCATCGGTCTGTGGCATCGTACCGCCCAAACTGGTAGACCGATTTGAATGGAGTTGTTTTTTAATTGAAAGCTACGTTATTTGGAATGGTTCTTAGCTATATTTGATGGAAATCTGTCCAGCGGTTCAAAACTTATGAGCGGTTAAAAGTCATCTAAGTATTAGGGTTTTTTTTTTTTACTTGTCCTTCTCGCGTGGTTGTATGGACAACCCTGCTGTTGTAGTTATAGGCCGCCCGAAGGCCTCCAGCATAGCTTAACAAATGTTGTACTAAGACAACAGTCGAGACCGACCCTCCGCAACCCGGTAGCGCTCAAATGTATACCATAAAAACGATCACCCTTCCAAGTGGTAACCGCGGCGAACGTTGCTTAAACTAACAGATCTGTCACAAACCGTGAGAAGAAAGCTTTGGCTTTTTCTGTGCACAAACATTTGTCCCTTAGCGGTCTCCATGAGAGGTCAGCTCATATTCACCTAGAAGATAATTATGAGCTATAGGAATACTCATAGGTAAAGTGTCTTGTACGACACTCTTTAGAATCAAAAAGTATTGACAAATACATGGTCTCGGACCAGGCGGAAGAGATTTTTTTTTATGCTAAAACAAAAATCATTTTGCCCTATAACGACTAGTAACGAAGCAAAGATTAATAAAACAGTACAATATCTTAAATGGCATACTCATATGACTATCGATAAATCATATCCGAACTCACCCTATCCGGTTACATGACGTAGTTAAGCTAAGCTAAACTAGCTGAAACAAACGGCTCTAGCTAAACGGGTTTACAGTGTCCCACAACGTTCCAAGTTGCACTGCCGCAGCTAATTCTCAAGTGGGCATAATGTCTCCATTTCCGAGAGATGTTAAGCTAGTTTAATTTGTAAAACTTAAGCGGTAATATTAAAATGTTAATTAGATTTAATATAAGCATTAGCCCCATCGGGAGTAAAGTACGGCAGAGTTATACCCACTGTTAAAAGATGGCGCTAATAAAACTATGCTGCTTTACCCTACTTCTAGGGTAAAGCAGTATGGAATTACCTCAATTTTGGGCAGAGGGCGCCAGTGAGCGGCACTGGTGTGGGTTATCTTTTTTGAGGGTGGTTTGATAAAAAAGAGAGGTAACGTGGATATACTAAGAAAAATTATAAGAAGGTGTTAAAAAATTGATATATGAGAATTATATTGATTGCAAGCGGTTGGAGTGTTTAATTGGCTCGAAAGGGCTAACAAATTAGTAATTAGGGAAACACTTGAGTCTTATCTAACGAGATTTTTACATTTAGATAGAACATGTGCGCTCCCCAACCGCATTATATTACTAAAGCAAAACTATAGTGCAATGGGTATCGCCGATAGTGATCTCATTCGGAAACAAGAAAGTGAACTATATAAAAATAAGACTCTAAAAACCACGTTTTTATGCGCCTTTTGAGGTTAGGTTGGCATTGAATGCTAATAAATGAATTTAGAATGCATTTTCATCGAGTTGTGCTATTATAATAGCATTTTGTTGATAATAGGCTTGCGTTTGACCACTATCTCACCTGTTGTTTAGTGACGATGCGGTCGAAGATGTAGCATGATCGCCTAGAAGAAATCTGTTCACTCTTTGTCTTAAAGCTAATAAGCTAATGGGGAAGTGCTTGAAGTTTAAGTTGCAATATTCTACCTGAAACTACAAACAGACAGACAAACAAGAAAGTGACTTAATAAAAATTATAATAATATATACAATAAAATATGAATAAATACAACTGACACTTTCTAGACATAGTAAATATTGACATCTCAAAAAATAAGGCACCCTTCTTTAATTAAGCTGTCCTAACTTATTGGGAAACAGAGGTAATTTATCACAAACTTCGCAAAAAATAAGGACCAGGCGGCCGAAAGAGGCCATATTTCAGATAAATAGAGCCGTCGAAATACCAAATAAAGGCCGAGTTAAATGAAATGGACATCTTTTTCTAGTTGAGACAAAGCAGCCCAATCTGAAAACATTTGTTAGAAAAGTCAGTAACTCATCTTTAATTATTTTCAGAAATTGTCAATATTTTCGGGTTTTATTCTAACGCTTTAGTTATGACACTGACATGGGTGCTGGATCTACATTCTTTGAACTATTATGAATTTATTATTTTCGTACCTATAAGAATTTGAAATTTCGACTTAATTGCTCAGCAGTATTTGGCGTCAATATAAGATACTTTTATTTGTTTTGTTGCAAGACATTCATTTCATTTGTTATAAGAGCAATGACATTGATAGATTTCTTTGAAGTATGAAAAAAATACCACGACCCCACCGGCCACCAACGAGTGCTATTTACAAAATGATCTTTCGCGTTGGAACGTTGAAGTTTGAGCGTTTGTCATCATCCACAGCCCTTTACATCCCACTGCTGAGTATAGACCTCTCTCATGTCATGCTATTCGCCTCAACTCTGTGCTATTCGTGTCCATGTCTGACTCGCAATTCTAACTATATCGTCGACCCATCTTGCTTCCGGACGCCTAATGCTACGCTTGTCCTGTCTTGGCCACCATTCAGTGAGTACCTTACTCCACCTGTCGTCACTCCGCCTGGCCAAGTGTCCCGCCCACCTCCATTTCAGTTCAATAACAGTTTTTCCGCGTTGGAGCGTTAGAACGAACGAACTGGCTCGAATTCCATAAATGCTTCTATTGCTCCTCTAATGTAGAGTAGACCGAGTAACAAATGTTGATTAGCCTGAATCCAAAGTGACTTTAGACAGCCAAGGTGACTTTAACAAAGTTTTGTTACTGTTACTACAGCGTTTCGCCGCCATATCTTCCAAGTCAATAAATTAATTTCGTGGCCAATGTCCCGTGATGGCTGATGACCCTAAATCTCAGGGCATCATTGGGAAGTTATATTGCGTTCGCTTCGGTGACTTTCTATTAACTCGGCTCCTTTTTGTTTTATTGAAAGATACCAAGCTAGAGGTAGGTTTGCGGGAGGGTAATTACATTCAGGGGATTTGTAATTAAAAAAACGTTTGGAAATGCTTCTGCTCAAATTGGTTTTTGAACGAAAAGTGTTTAGTAATTATGAGCTTCGACGTGGGGAATATAATTAGTCAAATTAAATATTTATTATTTAGGCATTTTTTTAAGGGTCTTTGCGTTGATTTGTGATTGTTTCATTTCTAATACTTCCAATGAGCAATTAACATAAAAAATATTTAAGAAATCAATTTAATTGAAGTGTAAATTAATTAACCTTTTTGCTTTATTATTGTAAAAATTTGCAAAAAAAATTGGTTCTCCTTGGTATTATTCTTCTACGTTAATAATTTTGTGTAATAGAAGTATACTAGGTACTGCTACCTATAATTTTTGAGGATGGTTTCCAAGCAATATTTTGAATATAATAAATCAGTAGGTATATAACGCAAAAACGCGGTAAGAAAAGCTTCATGGATGGATCCAGGGACAGATAGCAATGCGACTGTCGAGGCTGGAGTCGACTAGAACCACTGAATTCAAGTGCTATAGGCTCCAAGTTCCAGCGGTACATAAGGAACTGTTCCTGAGTTCTGACTTCTGGCCTGTAGGCGTAGTATTCCGGAGATACGGGGAAGGAGCGAAATTTTAGAACCCTGTGAAGTGGTGTGTGTGGTTTATTTAATGTAATGTTATATTTTTGTAAGGTATATATATTCTATGGGCCTCTATTAGTTTTACTTTGTTGTACTTTAATATTGCTTGAAATAAAGATTTTTATATATTATGTTAATTCATACATGTTTGACAAATTTTGACCTCAGTTTTTGAAAAGGACAAATGGACTGAATGTAAAACAATACAAATAATTGCAAAAAATACAAAATACATTATAAAATTACACATACGAATACATTGAAAAGATCGTGACTTTTAACATCTACAAAGATTGTGAGCTAAGAATTCGGTATATAATTTAGGATTCTGTGAATGTTTTTACTTCATCTCATTTGTATCTTACGTAGACGTACTTTGATGACATTTTCTATTGTATCAACAAATGAATGTCAGTCTATTGGTTAAGACAATAGTCATCTAACACATTGGTTTACAAAATTTGAAACATCGCGATACAATTACTTTAAATTTCGATCGTTTATTTAAAGTTAGTTAACTTTCGCCAATTATTAGTCAAAAATATACTTTGTCTCTATTTATCGAAATTAATGGCTACTTTATTATTGCGGTTTAGACAGAAATTGAGTTCAGAACTGTTTACTTTGTCTGGAGCCAAAGGGTCACTTCGGTCTGATCGAAATCAGTCGATAAATCTTTGATGTCTTAGAAGCTGAGCAATTAATGCTTATATTATTAAAGCTATAGTAGTTTTGGGTTGCTATGCAATATTGGAAGTGTATTGTCTAAATATAGTTATATTTATATAGATCCTTAAATATATAAAGCATTTCTTTATTGTTTCTAGAATACGCACCTACATAC
Organism: Petrophora chlorosata; assembly: GCA_951640565.1. Lineage (NCBI taxonomy): Eukaryota > Metazoa > Arthropoda > Insecta > Lepidoptera > Geometridae > Petrophora > Petrophora chlorosata. The sequence goes on along the minus strand of OX621189.1, from coordinate 18,398,222 downwards.
AATGATACTAGGTGCTAGGTTACTCGTATATGGGAAGCTTTCTGGATGTACCACCGCTTTGCCAGTTTTTTGCGACCAAGCAGTAGTGCGCAAGCATAACTGTGTTCCAATTTGAAGAGCATTATAGCCAGCGAAATTACTGGGCATATGGTGACGAGTGCAATACAGTCGCAGTTCTTTTCATGGTATTATTGTTTTCATTTCTGGGTTGCACTACAATTGTATTTTATAGGCAAGCGTGGAGCTAACCATCAGGTGAACGACTTGCTCGTCTCATTTCTCAGTTACATAAAAATCTCATACGCCGTGGAGGTTGCAGGTTCGCTTTCCGCTACTGGTTCTTTTTGAAAGAAAAAGCGTATTTTGTGTCTGGTTATTGTATGATCATGGTCCTCGTAGTTCCTGGTTTTTAGATACAAGGAACTTTTGTTATGTATGGGCCAGTAAGTAAACGTCAGGCGTATTTTTTTAATTTCGTTTCGTTTCATTTTATTTTATTTTTACTATCTTTGTCTCGATAGCCTTCGTAGGAGCATGTTTAGCTGGTTGACCAAAAAAAATTAGATGCAAGAAAAAGGGAAACAAAAGAACCTTTAAACAAAAGTTATTTTTAGTTCTTTCTCAAACTTCCAAAAACTTGACCCAGACTTGAATAACCCCCTCATCAGAAAAACCGAAGTAATTACAAGACACCTCCTGGTCCAATTACAGAAACTAAAGTATCCACGTTGGAAACCTCACGCGAACCCAAACTGGAATCCAAACCCACACCTCAACTTTTCAAGGGTCCAAACCAGAGATAAAATGTAAACTATAACCCCGTCGAGTTCGGTGTTTAAGTAACGTAACGTGTGTTTTGGAAAACTTTGTCGCGATACTGCGAGAGAGGGTTTTACTAGGAGATATAGGCTTCTCGTATGCCAGTGGCCGTCCAGGTTGGTACTACTGCTTTGCCAGTTATTCTGCCACCAAGCGCTAACTGTGTTATAGTTTGAAGGGCATTGAAGCTAGCTAAATTACTGGGCACTATGAGACTTGTGATGAGTACAGTGCGCGGCAGCGCAAGTATTTGCTAAACAATGTTTTTGAGTGGTGCTGCAACCATTATGGATAGTTATGTGGATTACCATCAGGTAAACGATAAACTCGTGTCATCAAAAATTTTATTTAAAAAAAAATGTGTAGTGGTAGCACAAGCATTTTTTGATCCGACGCACCGGAGTTTGGATCCCGCTGGCTCCGCACTTTCTTAAGTTCTGTAATGAGTTAACTCGCTCTAAAATATGGTAAAGGCAAACATCGTAGAAACCAGATTGTTCAAGAATAACAAAGTTTAAAGACATGAGACATCCTTCAACCTGTACTGGGCCGGCGTTATAGATACCATACTCTCTGATAGAAAGCCAGTTTTCCAGCAGTGGGAGCATTATGAGTTGATAATGACGGTGCAAACTGTTAGCCAATTAGTATCAAACAAAACGGCTCTACAATAAAACGCAAATATGAAATAGAAGATATCGACCAGAATATGTAATAGAAAATACTTACCTATGGAAATAGTTTTCTAGGAACCCTCATTCAGATGTCGAATAACAAAGGGAAAACCGAATATACCAACAAATGCTTACCTTTTTCGTCACACCTGTACCTAACGGATCATATTTCTATTTTCGAGTGACATTTGCTTGTTATTTTTGGAACTAAAACCCAATCATGATTTGCCATGCGAAAGTAAATTGCTAAACAATAGTCTACTGGATTGAATTTTGAGTAACTATTTGTTAGTAATTATAGAATTCTAGAAAATTCCATGTTATAATACTGGCCGACTGTGAATATGGTTTATAGTATTTGGTAGTATGGCCAATTACGTTCCCACTGCTGGTTACTCGGGCCTACCCTCGTAAAGAGAGTATGGGTCGTAATCCACCACGCTGGCCCGGTGCGGGTTGGTGGGTTTATGAGCAGGTTGGTGTATGAAAAGTATCTTTAAACTTACTTTAAAATCTAATGTACCTACATAACTTTCATTAAAATTTGTTGAGTCGTTTAGAGCTAATGGAGCAAATAGAAAAAAAGACATACACACCATCACACAAACACACACAAATTTATAGAAAGAAAGTAGAAAGAAAGAAGATACATTTATTCCTGACATGCAACATTACACTGAACAAGCAAAATAAAAACATCAAAAACAAAACACATAATGTCTTGGTTTATTAATTGAATGTTCTTGAATTGTGTATAACTGAGTTGCAAACTGTATGTGCCATAACGGTTTTAGCTGCCTATATAAACGGGCAAATGCTTTTATTACTTAAAATAACTCTACACTACACACTACTTTATCATCATTATCAAGCAGATAGTCGCCAACCTGCTCCGGTGATCGATTCGGATGGCTTCACAGTAGTGGAAAACCGAAAACGACGCCAGCAACGGAACCGTAAGAAACGCGGGACCACCCCCGAAGCTTCCAGTTCTCTGAGAGCTGCTCCGCCCACCACGCTTATCTACATCTCGCATTGAACCTGAAAACGAAGTCGGAAGACCTCCAAGCGCATATTCTGCAGATGATCGAAGGCCGAACTGAGGAATCGATAGACATCGAAATCAGTCACCTGGAATCCAGTAGACCAACGACTTTCACGTCGTGCAAGCTGAGGATTCCAGCAGCACTTACGACGAAGTTCCTTAGTCCGGACTTCTGGCCAGAAGGTGTGGTCTGCCGACGCTACAGGGAAGCGAAGCTGCCACTTAAATTCCCTAATTTTAAGATTTAGTGTTTACTAATTTTATATATATGTTAGTCTCTAAGGTATTTGTGATATGGGCCTCTGATATGATTACTCATGTGATTTTTTATTATTGCCTGAAGTAAATGAATTTATTATTGTTATTATTATTATCATCATCATCATCAGCCTGTAGTCGTCCGCTGCTGGACATAGGCCTCTCCTAATGAACGCCACTGAGCTCGGTCTTCGGCTCTTTTCATCCAGTTTCTTCCGGCCACCTTTCGCAGGTCATCACTCCATCTAGCCAGTGGGCGTCAATTAGCTTGCCGATTCGCGGTCTGCACTCAAAGACACGTCTACTCCAGCGGTTGTCCGTCCTTCGTGAGATATGACCAGCCTATTGCCACTTTCTATGTGCTATATCGGTTACTTAAACTCTACTTATTCAAACTAAACTAACTACATACAAGGAGAAGCGATTGAGCAACATTAATTAAGATTCTTGTCGGAAATTATCAATGCGTTTAAAAACTTCTATAAATTGATGCGTATACTAGAGCTCCAGAAACGTGAGTGCAAAGTCAGTGTAGGCAAAGAAAACTAAATATTACTGGTGTAGGTGAGCAGTCGCAAAATCCGAGCAAAAACTGCCGCGTGTACTAACTGCGTAATGGATTTCCCGTCACGTGACAACAACGCTTTCGTGCGTCACGATTTTTAATAATTCCCGCTTCGCCCCGGAAAATTGTTTTAAAAATATTGACACGAACTTTGTGTAACTTGCAAAGTTAGGTCTCTTGTCCATGGCACGGCCTTTTAACGAAACAGTGCAACGATTTTTACGATGCTACGATACATTAAAACAATGGTTCTTAGGTCTCATATTGCCCAGTAAAGTCGCTGGCTACCCTTCAAACCAGAACATAGTAATGCTTGCGCACTATTGCTTGGTGGCAGAATAACTGGCAAATCGGTGTGTAATATATTCGCATTTTGTTTTATAACGGTCTGACTCTTGCTATTTTATTACCTGGTTTGTGATGAATTGGCGAATTGATGGCCTATCACTTTTCAGAAACCATTAACCAGTAACTTACAATAGTGTTTTACTAACTTCTCGGGATATGAAACCTCTCATATTTTAACCAACTTCAAAAATTGGAGGAGGTTCTCAATTCGATGGTATTTTTTTTTTGTTACCTTGGAACTGAGTCATTTATAAATTGTTTTTTTAATTGTTTTTGCATTGAGTTCGATATAGCTACAAAATGGTTCCACATGAATTTCATCGATATTTGAGCTAGGACTTCGAAGATGCATTGAAGTCGGTTTTTATTTTTGATAAAATGTATACTTGTCGATTGCGGCTGTTCTTCCTACGGTGTCTAAGAGTCCTTGCTTCGTTCTTGTCTTTATAAAACAATTGTATTTTAGTTTTATTCTAGTTCTTTCTGGTAAGTTCCGAGCCACGATGAGCGCTCGTTTCCCGGTGTCTTATTTTGTTTGTGAATGTTCGCTCGGTCTTGTTCTATTTTGTTTGGAACGCGGTCGCGGTCGACTTGAATTTATTGGTTCTTTAGATCAAGCGTGAGAAATGCAGTTTATGCTGCGGGAAATACAGGAGTTTTATTTCTTGCAGAGTTTAAGGGATTTTAGATTTGAACTGTTTATTGAGTTTCTAACAACTGGGCGACGATAATTTGATCATAAAAATCTGAGATTGTTTTGTATGTACATGCTTGTGTACCTACGTATACATAGATAGATAGAATTTTTTTTATTGCAGATCAAATTGGTAGGTACATAGGCGAACTTAATGCTAGTAAGCATTATCTTCCATTTAATCTTTATAACATTATAAAAATTACAAAGTAAAAGTATACAATACATAATATCAGACTTAACGCATATGATATTTGGGCGTTATTTACTTTGCAAAATATTTAACTAGGTTTTTATTTTAAGTTGGCACTCTTCTGTTAAAGAAATTAGTACTGTAAAAGCCTTATCAAGTAGTGACCCAGTTTAAATCCTCTTTCATAAAATGAGACCCAAAAATTTCAATATTTTTTTATAAAAACTTTGTTAAAGAAGGAAATAAATTTTAGTTTTAAATGATCAAAAGATTTTCAAAAATCGGTTTTAGTTTTATGTTGGGCCGCTTTATCGCTTGATTTTACGATAAGACGACGAAACACATAGATCTAAAAAAACTGCGTTGAGCGACTACTCAGATTTGTCTCTCTGATCGCTTACCGAACATCGTCCCATTATTCAACGACATGCCTTCAGTGGGTGGTTTTACGACCGCGGTCGGAGTCTACCACTCCAGGTTTAAAGTAGACCCATATTTTACTAGTAGCTACTGCATTAATTGGTGCGTATAATTAAATTCTTCATTAATAGCAGTTAATTGGCCTAATTAGCTATCAGACTAAATGTCGTTAATGAACTCAATTTCATGGTAAGCTTGCTATGTTTGCTACTTGATGTGGTATAATTATATACCACATAGGTACATTTATATGAGAAAATAGATGTTCAAAGCTAAAGAAACAAAATGTTTATTTTTGCTCGTGGTAGGTCTCTCGTATGTGGGAGACCGTCTGGGTAAGTACCACCCCTTTGCCAGTTATTCTGCCGCCAAGCAGTAGTACGCAAGGATTAGTGTGTTCCAGTTTGAAGGGCATTGTAGCCAGCAAAATTACTGGGCATGTGAGACTGGATATTCTTGTCTCGGGTTGATGAGCGCAATGCATTGTTTCGCAGTGCTTTTTTATGGTGTTAAAAGTTCTCGGTGGCAATGCAATTGTTATGGCTGCCCAGGCGTGGCTATATATACCTACATAAAAGAATATAGTATACATAGTGAAGGGGGGAACAAACACACTTACACACTTACATACCTACAAACTTTTGCATTTCCTACTAATATTATAAACGCGAATGTTTTTAAGAATGTATGGATGTATGTTTGTTACTCTTTTACTCTGCAACGGCTAAACGGATTGGGATGAAATTAAGTATGGTGATAGCTTATACCCTGGCTTATTACATAGGCTACTTTTTATCCCGGGAAACCGCGGGTGAAACCGCAGGGCGCAGGTAGTATAATATAATATAATAGTGTGATGTGATTAATGTGAAAGTGAAATGTAATGTGTTGCAAAAGTTTGTGTGTGAGTGTGTTTGTACCCTCTTCACGCCGCAACTACTGAACGGATTTTGATTTAATTTGGTATTCTGAGACTAGGCCCTGGAATAACAGATAGGGTACTTTTCACCCGCAGGCAAAACCGCGGGACTCAGCTGAATTTTACGAGCTTTCATTGAACTTGCAATATTTGTTTGTTTGGGTCAAATCTCGCAACTTGAATCTGAACCACTTCCTCTTATCTTACGGAGTTGAAATTTTGCATACTTGTCAAAGTCCGATGACAATGCAATATTATGGCTGATCTCGTGATAGAGACGGAAGGTGGGCAATGGAACTCCGTGACGTATAATCGTATACTACTATGGCTCGGCTCATTTTAATCTGCTTGCGGTTCCTATTACGAATTTGTTAAAAACTTGTCTTGAAAAATATATTTTGCAAAAAAAATTATGTATTATGATTAAAGTGTACGATATTCGTACCTACTTACGGTAACGCACACTACTAATTGGCACTTTCTCGGCACATTAGGAAGTTGGATCAACTAATTACTACAACACACAAGAACGGTCTTGCGACAAATATTTGCGAACGGTGTAAACAACTGCTAACATTCTTGCTTGAGTCCTTCTCCTATCGAATTACAGTAGTGTCGACTTTATTTGCTACTATATAGAGTTTAATTTAATACTCGTTACTTTATTTCCAATAAGGTTTCCATCATCATCATCTTCCACAGCCCTTTACATCCCACAGCTGTGTATAGGTCTCTCTCATGTCACGCCATTCGCAATAAGGTTTTACAACAAGTTATAAATTAAAAATGTATAATAATATATATAACTACCCCGACTATACCTGAACGAAAGAAACAAATAAACTACCTACGTCTTACCATTTCTTTCCCATACTTGAATTGAAGTCCGGGCCCAGAAATTAATGCGGAAACTGACACTAACAGTGCTTCGGAAATACGCCCGCTAGAAAAGATAGCACCAAGAAACTCTACAGCATTTATAATATAAGTAATAATTAATTTTAAGAAAAAAACAAAAACCAACTTCAATGTATCTTTGAAGTCCAAAGTCAAAGTTATATGGGACCACTTCGTAGCTATACTGAACCCAATGCAAAAAGAATTTTCCAAATCGGTTTATAAATCACGGAGTTCTGAGGTAACAAACATAAAAAATTACAATCGAACAGAGAACCTCCACCTTATTTGAAGAAAGAAAAAGAAAGAAAGAAAGAAAAAACATTTATTTGACGATCACAATCATACACTAAAAATAAAGAAAGAAAAGAAAACATAATTACAAAAAGAAAAAATAAATATATAAACAGTATGAAGAGATAATTAAGCACCTGTGTGGTGCCAAAAGGGGTTTTCGCTCAGCACAAATGTCAAGTGTCAGTATTTTGACACCCGACGCTGGTTTTCAGCTAAATATAGCAACACGAAGTGTGCGTATCAAGCCAATATCAAGTCGAAGTATCGTACAAGTCCGTGGTCATTTTCCGGTTCACTAGACTTACGCACATGGAACAAAAACATTTCAGTGTGTAAAGACGTCATAGTTAAGAAATGGCATTAAGGAAACGATCATTTCAAAGGGCAGGAGAGTAACTAGACTCTATCGGAGTTGGACTGCAGCCAATGAGGTCGGCTTACTCACTTTAACATGGCGAATGGCGAGTCAGTTTGATATTGATTATGGAGGAACGAGCATGTCGTAAATAAAAGATTAGATAGGAAAGCTAATATTATTACATTGGAGAGCGATTGACTGTCTTCCAATGTTTAAAGAACTTTAATGATTAGTTGAACCCGGATGTTATACTTTATGTAAATTTAGACACTAATTTATTGTTACATTTTTAGTTATCTGCAAAAAGAACTTTCAACCTTCAATTCTCTCATTATAAATCAAGAGATGAAACCAAAAAAAGGTTTGCTAAGAGTTTAAGCTACTTAATTAATAGCATGATCATCTTCATCATCATCAACCTGTAGTCGGCCATATAGGCCTTTTCTAATGAATATCACTGAGCCCGCTCTTTGGTTCCCTCTCAGCCAGCCTTACACAGGTCATCACCCCACCTGGAAAGTGGGTTCCCTGTACTACCTTCGTTTTTTGATTCGCGATCGATCGATCTCCACTCAAAAACACGTTCACTCTTATATTCACTCTTATATCTATCCACCCTTCCTTTCCAACATATTAACAAGCATGTGCTCGACGCAATTTGTAGCAGCAAGCGCACGCACCGCCACCTGGCTATATAATGCCGGCTGAGCAACTCCCCGCGAGTTGCGACCTCCCGTGGTCTACATGGAAGTCGCTTAATCGACTCCGGACCCAAGTGGGCCGCTGCAGGAGCAACCTAGTAAAATGGGGCTACATTGACCCCGGTGGGTCACGTTGTGACTGCGGTGCTTCAGCGCAAACAATGCAGCACTTGCTGACTTGTCCTCAGTGCCCCCACACCTGCACTTTACAAGACCTGTATGAAGCTACTCCTCCTGGGGTAGCAGTAGCCGACACGAAGAAGAAGAACAAGCATGTTCATGGCCTTACGAATAGATGGGAAAATTATTAACAGGTATATCGTAACACTGACTTATATTCACACGACATAGGTTCTAGAGTTGTAAATGATAAGAAGTCTACATAATAGTACCTCTTCTTTGATAGTACTAAGCTTAGGGTGAGATATTTTTGTATATCATTATGATCTTCTGTTTGCATTTATTTATTTTATTCTTAAGTTAATTGTAAAATTCATGTAAGATTACTTTGGTGTATTCGTGCGTATCGAATAAATGGATTTTCTTTTTTCTATATAAAAATGAATTATAAAAATTGACAATAAAATTAATAATACTTTCCTAAAACAACGAAAGCAATCCTACGATAAGGATCAAACCGTTTGAATTCTCCGCCTGTTATAAATTTTTCTTTCGTGGATTAGGAATTTTTACGGATTTCGTGTTAATTCTAGCGATTTCTCTTCGGGCGCAATAAATCCTTCTTATCCGTAGATTGAGACATTTTTAAAACTTTGAGATTTATAATGCCTGGTAACAAAAGTTTGGTGGAATTTTATGCGAGAGTCAGCTGGACGGCGATTTGTGGACGTAGAGGAAAATTTGTGATGTGCCACTTTAAGTTAGCAGAAAGTGTGTTTGATAGTAAATTGTGGTAGAACTGCTGACTAGTCGTTTTTGTTATTAATATGTCCGCGAAAAAAATTTTGCATACATAAAGAGGTAAACATTCTTTAAATCGACCTTATTATTATGAAGATTTTTAAATTCCAAATTGACATAATATGATATATGTCTTCATAATCATAGCTCATTCCGTTCCCGTTCTCATCCGTTTAAGCGGTTTTTCACAGAGTAAGATAAAAATAATGTATGGATATAAATAGAGCACTTCATATCTAGAGTCTGAATATCAAATCAGCAGTTTTACTACACTTTCACCGCCACACCGCCTTCAAGATGATAATGTCAAAACTCAATATCTATGTTTCAAATGACCTACTTACAGTGAAAGCTACCGTTTTATTATTTCAAATGATGTTACAGCTATGAATATACCTACATATATATTCCAACAAATATGCTATTTAATTGCACTGAACAACGAACTTGTTTTTGGAACAGGGAACTAATTTCGGAGGATTATTAGCTCGCCTATTGGAAAATGTTAATCTAACTTGTATTACAAAGGCTTGCCCACGTTTTCCCACAAATTTTCATATAAGCAAAGGAAAATTTGGTGCAAATAGAGGAAAATAGTACGGGCATGCTTGAGCGATCAGTGCGATTGTGGAGCGACTGTTTTGTGTATATATTTTTTTTTTTTTTATATGACTAGGTAGTCAAACAAGCAGACGGCCCGCCTGGATGGTAAGCGGCTACCGTCGCCTATGGACACCTGCAACACTCGGGGCATTACTGGTGCGTTGCCTACCTTTAAGGACCCTTTTCACCCTTCTTTTAAAGTACCCCATGTTATAGCTCTGCGGAAAAACCTCGGTTATTTATTACCAAATTTGAATGACCGACTAACAATAACAAACAGTTCGGTACGACCGGCTTGAAACGTATTTTTTGTGGTTTTACTGCTTACGTAGCGTGACGTTCTATTCGATTTCTTATGTTGACCAATTATTACTAATCAAAAACTATAAAATTACTTAATTATTATGTAGTTATAAATAACACTAGTGACTTATACACGTGAATACTTCTTTACGCCCGCGCTTTCATCTCACGTCTGTTGTGACATGCTACTCTGACTTCAGAAAATCCATACAATAGCAAAGGATGGCGTCGATGGTGCAGCAGTTGCTCTCGCTGTACAGATGCGAAAATCTGTTAACTTTCTATCGCCAGCAGCGTAAAATATAAGGAATAGGAAAGCGTACAGCCGCTTCATTGGTTTTTTCAATTGTGAATTGGCTTGCTCTTGACCACTATGTCATCTGATGGTAAGTGACAATGCGGTCGACGATCTAGCACGCTTGCCAAGATAGTACCTGTTCACTCTAGACTTGAAGATAGTAACATCAAAATTAATAACATTTGCGTGTTTGTCCTATATCCATAGGTGACGTGCTTCTACACATTAGACAAACCATAAGATGACGTCATTATCGTTTCCGTTTCGTCAGTTTCGTTCGGTTTTGCAGTCGCGCTGTTCGGCCAAGTGTGTTCGTTGAAAAAAGGGCCTCGTTTTGCAACATGTACCACCCGCGGCGACTACCCTTGTAAAGGTACTCTGGTCTAAAAGCTTGACATTTTGCGAGTGAACCATACTTTTTTGATTTATTTACTTTGTTGGAAGCACGTTCATTAATGGAAGGTAAGTCATGTCATGATTTAATGTAGGTGGGGATGACGTAATGCTAATATTGTATGTTGTGAAATGGAAATTAATTATAAAGAGCTTTATTACGCAAAAAATTTACAGTCTCTATTTTTATTATTTTGTCATATTTTCAGGGGAATAAGTTATTGTAGTAAATATAAACGTAGTTTATTAAAAAAAATGCATCAACATTAATGTTGTAGCTGATGTAATTTCGGTAGGTACTCTATTATTACAGGAGCTATCAGTTATTAATAAAACATTGGATAAATATAATTATGACATTATTATTATGTCATTAACAAATAGATAAGCTTTACACGAGTTATATCTGATATTATGAAAAAATTACATCTTCATAAAGCTGTGATAATTTTTAAAATTACCTGGAATACAGGTAGATAACCAGATTTAAACTTCACAATCGAGGAACTCAGAAATCCTTCCCATCCTAACCTCGTGACAAACACACCGTGAAAATCGTTTGCTTTCCGGTTCAAATATTTACGTCTGGGACTTGATGAATTGCCGGGGTTTGGTCCCCGGTTGGGTCCCTAGTAAGGGACCCTTACTGAGGACCCTTGTACTGGGGACCCAGGCTGGGGAATCTGGCTTTATACACGTTGAAATATTTAATAGAGGATCTTACCTTGAGAAACATTTCATGTGGATATGATACTAAGGGAAGCGTTGTGATAATTTTACTTTCATAAGTGCGTTTGTCATGTATAATAAAGTAAACTTTATATGGAAAAACTACTTTCTGGCGCTTCGCTAGCCGCCGCCGTGGGACGCTCGCTTTGCTCGCTCAGCTCGCGGTTTGTGGTTACAGTTCTAACATAACCTAAACTAGTGGCTGTATCACCGTAAAGGGGACAATGGTACGAAAATTTAATGACATCCTGTTGTCCCCGTGGCGGAGACAAGGCCTACGGGGACAACGGACCTACACTTTTTTTCATGCTGTAATAAATAAAAAATATATTATATGTCCGTAAATTTAAGCATGTCTGCAAAAGGGGAAAATAAAAGGCATTAACCTTACCGTTTAATTGCGACTTAAATTGACGAATAAACGCTTATTACTCGGTAAAAATTCTATTCCACTTCAATAAAAGGAAATGTAAAACTCTCATTACGTTTACGTAAACCGAGCTAGTCTAGAAGCTCCACGCATACCACAAAGGCAATGCTACTGAAGGTATAAAAGAAACTAACGCAGTCCGCGTTTACGTTATAACTCGAGACACGCAAGCTTAGATCGTAATAACTGACTAAAAACAGCCTTTAAAAAATTGTGGTGAAATTTGTTGTTTACTCATGCCTTCTTACAGCCGTTGTTTTGATAAATTAAGCCATAAATTACGCGATGCGAAGGCTCGGGCGGTTTTTCATTCGGAATTGCCAAGTTTCTGGGAGCCGCCGAAAAAGGCGAGATGGTGTGTACTAATTGTATTCGTATAGGTAAGCGTATATATTTTGGCTCCTTTGAATTTAGTTTTACTCGTTTGTACCAACTATTTATTCATTCCATTTTCTTTTTAACTATCCATGTTATTTATATTCCTATTGCTGAGTATTTTCTCTGAAAGCGAGAGTAAGGACTATTACCCACCACATGGGCTCAGTTAAGCTTGGTGGATGCCAGTGTCTCAAATTTTGTTACGGATTTCTCGATGTTATCACGTCGTTGGAATGACGATAGCTTTTCCCTTTGACATATCTACGTAATTATAAAATGAAATGACGTAAGTAAGTTCTTTTGTATTCCAAATACCTACCCACAGTTAAATAGAAGAGCCTCAGAAGAAGTTTTGATTCGATCTTAAAATAATCCATCGTGTTATCCAATTCAAAGTAGGTAACAAGGTTTTTTGGAAATAGATGGCTTACACGTCACCCTTAAGTCGGATAAAATAAAGGAAGAAAAAATTCGGCAATCGACTTTGTTACCACCGTAGCTCAATTGGGCAGAACACTTCCCGCGCTGAGGGAAGATTGAGATGCGGGTGCAAGTCCCAGCCGGTGGTCGCATTTTTTTTATCCGATAAACCTTGCTTGAGTTTTTTGCTTGGCATTCGTTAATGCTGCATATAAATAAATATAATAAAAAGTAGGGTACATTTAGAATAAGAAAACATCAAATATTCTCCTTCAGGAAGAAAATAAAAGGAAAATATCATAGCCAAAAACATATTATATGCGTATACGAAGAACACAAGTTAAAAAATAACTACTTAGCACTAATACCCATCGCTCTAAATCAATCATCATTCGCGTTCCATCACCGAACCTAAAAGCTTTAATTTAGGCTCTCGACCGTAAAAACACAAACGGCAGGACAATTCCCGATGCCATCTGAGCAGTAAAAACACTCTCTAGACGTAAAACGGGTCGAGATGCTGATATAGATAGCTACAACGACAGGATCGTGTGCAAAATGGCTTAACTCGATAGCTTCAAGTTTTTCTCTTGCGGTAACTGCGAATGATATTGTAAGACTTGATGAAGGTAGTAAACCAATAAAAAGTGTGGAAGTTATTTTCGGGGGGAAATAATACGTATTACTGTTCTAGGTTCATAAAATATCAACCGTCAAACGCTGTAATGCGGAACTCGGAAATAATCGTATTAACTTTTTTATGGAACTGAGTAAACGAGCATGTCGTTAGCCTGATGTTAAGCGCCACGACTGCCCGTAATAATTGCAACTTTTCTGAATAGAACAACGCAATGGGATTGAATGGAGATTTAAGAAGTTTACCAAATACATCATAGCTTTTCTACTGTCTATCAAACGTACAAGTAAATGTCCACCGCAGGGCCAAATAAACAGCTAGTCACAAAATCCCCATCGGAAATGTAAGGAGTGTTTACGCAGCTGAATTCATGCCAACAAAAATCAGATATTTCACCTGCAGCTATACAGGCACGACCATTTTCTCCCGTGCCACGCATGCGCTGTCTAAGCCCGCCAGAAGAAAGTAGATTTTTTTTAATATTTTTTTTATTTATTAATCAAAGCAAACATTTCATTTAACGTGTATGGTTAGTAATTTATTAATACTGAGTGATAAAACAAGCTGGTCGTTCGCTTGATGGTAAGCACCACGCCACCTCATAACGATTGCAGTGCCACCCAGAACTTTTAATACCATAAAAAGTACTGCATAACGCTGCATTGCGCTCATCACCCTGAGACATTGGATATTAACTCTCACATGCCCACTAATTTCGCTGGCTACAATGCCCTTCATACCAAATCACTACTGCTTGATGGCAAATAACTAGCAAAGCTGTGGTACCTACCCAGACGGCCTCCCGCATACGACAGCCCTACCACGATAGAGATCTATGTTATTTTTTTTTATGTAACTGTTTGACGAGAGGAGCTGGTCGTTTACCTGATGGTAAGCAATACGCCAGCCCATAACAAAAACAGCACCACCCAGAACTTTGTTTTGCAAAATCCTGCGCGGCACTGCACTGCGCTAGTCACCCTGAGACAATTAGCTGTTGAGTCTCATAATGCCCAGTAAATTAACGGTAATAGTAATTAATAATTAGTATTAGTAATAAGAAGAGCGAGTGTGGCTCAGTGGGAGCTCGTGGGACTTTCGATCCGACGCACCCGAGTTCGAATGCCGCTGACCCCGCACCACTGACTTTCTTAAGCTATGTGCGGATTTAACACTCGCTCTAAAACGGTGAAGGAAAACATCGTGAGGAAACCGGCATTTCCAAGAATTAAACACAAACATTCAAGGACATGTGACATTCACCAACCCGCACTGGGCCAGCGTGGTGGATTATGGCCCATTCTCTCTCTATGAGAGAAGGCTCGTGTCCCAGCAGTGGGAACGTGATGGGCTGATGATGATGATTAGTAATTAATTATTATTTACGGTAAAATCGTCGCCTAACACCAGGTGATGTAGCGGCAAGATTCTGATAGTTCCTAACGCCATCAATCTTTACGCCATGTAACGTAGTCACGTTAAAATAAAGAATAAGCTAAAATGTTTATGACATACATCAGTAAAAAAATAAAAAGTCTCGTCTAAATAAATTTGCTCGCTCCTGAGACAAAAGTCGGGTATTCGGCTATTCCCCACAGGCCTAAATTATTTTAGGTCCTTAATTTTTTTAATAAAACTTTTTCTGGTTAGATAAAGCTGTCTTTCATAAAAGACGCTTGCGCTGAATGTTTTTATCTTTACATATTCACCTACCATGCTAATTTTTTGGAAGTTTTTGTAAAATTAACTTTCAAACGATTATAGCAGTATATGACTGAGAGACAACGCACACACTAAATCACTGAAAAAGAAAAAAAAATGTTTTATTTATCATTGCACATATACAATATTGATTTAATTATGGTCCTCACACTAGGCGTTTAAAGTCTGTATATCGTAAGGATTATGTTAATGAATTTAGTGTGAAATTTCAGTCAATTACATTTTAAAAAACCTCCTTAAACAACTTAACAAAACGTAAAAAACGGCTGAACCGATTTTGATAAAACATATCTAAGAACCACCGCTAGAAAACCTGCTTTCAAATAAAAAAACCGCATTTAAATCGTTTCACCCGTTTAAAAGCTACGATGCCACAGACAGACACACATAGTGGACAAACTTATAACACCCTCCATTTTGCGTCGGCGGTAAAAAATATATCATTAAGACACTTTTACAGGATTTAACAAGCGGTCAAACGCAAGCTTGTAATAATTAAAAAAAAACATGATTGCAGATAAATATTTTTTGAAAGTGGGGCTTGTTATCAAACATATCAAGTAAACACTTCATGTCAGTTTAACAAAAGATAATGAAAAACGCATTCTATGCAGTGTTTAGCACAAAGAGTGTCTTTGTCCGTATAATGGACTATTTTAGTAATTTGATAGCTATTTGCTGAGACAGGTCCCGTGACGCCAGTAACACCTACGCAAGACCGCGTTCAAGGATTTTGAACTTAACTGCAACTAATAAAGGTCTTATAATATTTATTAGAGTATTTTTCTTTATCAAGTTAAAGGTGCGAATACAGTTTCAATCTAGAGTGCGGTGTTAACGAAGATTTGTAGATAATACAGCTTTTAAAGATTAGAAGTAAAAATCAATTTTCTGGATGGTAGGTACTGAAAGTCGTAAGTATTTTTATGATAGTACTTAAAACTAATGATCCAATACAATATTATTATAAGGACTTGATATACCTCACTTTGCACGGGTGGCCGTTTGTGTGGTATTTATAACTGAGCACGACTGGTCCTGGTTGTTGTCTTAGGACAACAGTCGTTAGGCTTTGTCAGAGGTCGATACTGGTATACCTCTAACAATAGGGTTCGCCAAATGCGAGACAGACAGACGAAGTAAAATAATCATTTCAATAATTATTAAACTTTCTGCACCCTGCAGTATCACCTGCATTGACAATTATCCGGGATGAAAAGTACCCTATGTTTTTTTCCAGGACACTTTTTTTTATTCTTCTTTTAATAGGGACTTTTACCACATGGCATGCCAGCCCCATCATACCCTAAAACTAATTTAACTACTAAGCTTCTTAAATATTTTAAATAAAAATTGAGCAGCATCACACGCAGGTGATGCTAAGATACCCATTAACACTACTACATCTAAGATGTTAAAGCCAAACTTTTCAATCAGAACAGCTCGTTCTCTGGAACCTTTGACACATTCTGTAAGTAAGACATCCTCAACCGATCCAGGACACTTAAACATGAAATGTTAACTAAATCCGTTCTTGTTTTTGCGTGATTGAGAAACAATCAACCATACATACATCCTCACAAACTTTCGCATATAAAATATTAGTGTAACAACTCTTTTTATATTTTTTTTAACGCTTAATAGATCTACGTTTGACCACTATCTCGCCTGATGTGAAGCGATGATGTGGCCTAAGATGTCGCACATAGATCTAGAGAGAGACGGCAGTTGAGCGGCTGCTCAGACCCATCTCCCCGATGGTTCACCGTTTCTCTCGCTTTCAGAGATACTCAGCAATAGGAATATAAATAACATGGATAGTTAAAAAGAAAAAGGAATGAATGAATAGTTGGTACAAACGGGTAAAACTAAATTCAAATGAGCAAAAATATATACGCGTAGGTATACGAAATCTATACAAGGCTTCATTACAGTCGCAAAGCTTATTTTAACTTAATTTTGCGTGTTTGTTATATTATTTGTATTGTGTTATTATAACTTTTAGAAACGTTCATTTGGAACGAAATAAATGTTTGGGTGTAATTAAATAAATCCAGTCTCAATCAAATATTGTTAGGCTTTAACGAACTGAAACTAGAATTTAATTTTCAGGCAACAGATTGTTGAATACTTTTAGTTGAAAAGCTTTATTTATATTCTCATAATATTCTCTACAACGCTCATTCTGAAAAGTTATGTAATAACTTCATTCTACACGTAGGGTTGCCAACAAATTTAAAACAATTAGATGGATTTTAAAACTGAAAATAAGCAGTTATGTAGGATTTAGGTTACATAATCAATATCATTATTTAATACAATATAAAAATGCTATAATGTACAACAAAAAAAGTCGCAAGTGCAGGAAATACTTTTATAAACTATAGTACAATGAGCGGTCTTATCGCCAAAAGCGATCTCTTCCAGTCAACCTTTAGATGGAGCAAACTTTGTTCATTATGCAATGTTTTCCTTAATGAGTGTTGTGTTGTATGTTAACGTTTTAATATCATATTATTTTTAATTAGAGTTTCTTAGTTTTATTAATATTATGAGATAGTCATGATTCATACATTTCTTTTTTGGTGTTCAAGGTAAAATTGTCATTCTATGTTATAGCACAAAACACAAAAAGAATAAAAGCAGCACTCTGCAAATAAATTTAAACAAATAGCGACTCTTGCTGTGACGCAATAAAATTCAATTCAGCTCGCGTAGCGCTGCATACCTACCAGTCATATAAACCTACAGACAGTGGCGTAGCTAGGTAACCAAGGGCCCTGGGGCAAAAAACAAACAAGAGACCTAACTAAACTATTTAAATCTTGCGGGGAACTCCCCGCAAATTTTAAACAAAAATGTTCGAGACTTGTTTGGAATGCCCCTGTATTTTTTTGAAATAAGTTGCCATTATTAAAGTCGCGTTCCTGGAACTTGTTTTGGTTTTATTCCGAATGTGGGAGAAACTTTCACTAGTTCAATTTATAGTTTGTAAGTCAGAGTCCGTGTGGCCCCCTGAGCTTGGGGGCACTGCCCCGTCTAGCCCTCCGGTAGCTACGCCACTGCCTACAGCGCGCACGCGGCACGTGTAACGTTAGGGTTGATACTTGTGTTGTGATGAAATATCAATTTGAATAGTTCAAGTAATGTATATCTCTACTATCTATGAGGTACTATTATTCTCATTCTACCTAGTAATTATAGTTGTAGTTAATACCTAATAATACAAAAAGTATTAGGTATTAACTACAGCTATTCTACAAGTGAGCATATTTTTATTTTCTAAGTAGATAACTAGGCAAACACTATGTACACTTATATAAGTTCTGTCTAAGAACCTGAATAGATCTGTTAACACGCGACAACAAACAGCCAGGACTATCTAGTCTGGGAGCCGTCACCCGAAAATCATGTTAATAGTTCATAATCGAAACTAACGCGCACTACCATACATAATGTTAGTGCGCGTTAGATTTGATTTAGCTTGCAAGCTTATTAGAGCGCCTTATATTGTGGTGCTGACTACCGCACCGCTTTTCCCGTGGTATGTAGAAGTGACTGGTAGCAGAAATTAAAATATGTTGTGCTGGTAGCTCTTTAGTCGTATAGTGTAAGCTAGCCGGGTGTTCTGTTTACGTGAAATTTGGAAAAAGCTTACTTTTTATCTCAGAAAAACATTTCCAGGCGTGTGAAACCGCGTGACGCTGCCAGTCCACTATATTAATATAACTAGCTGCAACCCGTGGTTTCACTTACAGATGAAAAGTATCCTATGTGTTATTATAAGTTTTGAGTAGGTAGGCAATTCTTTGTTATATATACATATATATGATAGATAGAACACAGAATTTAAAAATAGATATACCTAATATAACTTTCTTAAAATGGTGTAGGTGCATTTACTTGCCTTTCGATGTCCTTCGGAAATGCAAAAACGAGAGATTCCGGTCCTTGTTGGTATTTAGGCAGCCAAATAAGATGCAGTATTTGCTTGTTTTCATATTTGCGCCCGCCGCCGCATAATGTACGTGCGTCACGGGCGGCGCGCGACAACCCACTGAACTCCGCACGACCCGTTGCTGGTGTATGTACTTGTAGCTATGTACTTGTAGCTTCGTACCTACAGTGCGGAGTGCTATAGGCCTGGTTATAGTTCTAAAGAAATATTAACCTTCCTATACCCGCGCACTTACCTGTGAGACTTACAAAACACTTAAAAAAACAAAAGTCACTTTTAAAAACTTTGAAAGTTGTTGCAGCTTCAGGCAATATATTCCATTGAAACCAACCAAATATGAAAATAAAATCTACGCTTCGACAGATGTTAAAATGTCTTATACACAAAACATGGAAGTGTATGTAGGGAAACAACTTGAAGGCCCCTATAATCGATAACTTGGCAATAAAGCTGGTATTGTGACTGAGTTAATTTATTCGAAATACTGGCCGTAACATTACTTGTGATAATTTCTTTACATGCATTCTACTCGTACTGCTGGATAAACTGGACTCTGAATATAAGCTGAGCCTGATTGGAACAATGCGCAAAAATAAAAGAAAATAGGTTACAGAATTACGAGGTCAAGCAGAAAAATATAGTGTTTTTGGGCACCGAGGCAAGTGTTGTCTAGCATGCACGATGATGTCAAAATTGAGGAGGAGGCAAGCAAACCAGAAACAATAATGGACTCTAATGCGACCAAAGGTGGAGTTGACAACGTGGACAAAATGTGTGAGATTTACAATGTCGCTCGAGGTACAAATAGGTGGCACATGGTGCTTTTCTATAGTTTGATGAACGTGGCGGGTATAAAGACATTTTTTTTATATCTTATGAACAATCCCAACAAGAAGATTAGCCGCAGAAAGTTTTTGGAAGCTCTGTCTTACGACTTGTTAAATTCTCACCTCAGGCGACGGGCTCTCCATCTTTCTTTGCCTAGGTCACTGAAGCTAAGGCTCGTTTAAGTATAGTAATAAGATGGATCCCTGTACCTGAATCTGCAGCTAGAACTTATAACGATAAAATTGCCCGATGTGGATTTTGTCCATCAAAAAAGAACTAAATATTTGTTTAAAAAAGAAAAATATTTTAAGTTCCTTTTTCTATACTATAATAAAACATGTGATTTTTCAAGGTTGTTAAACAAAAGCTGATATTCAATTAAATTAAAAATAACTCGTGCCAATAATTAATTTAATTGTTTAATTTAAATTTTTATTTAAGATATAATAATCTGGTATGTAATATATTCAATGTATTTAGTAAATATGTAATTTAAATGTCAAATTGTGAGTATACCAATCACACATTACTTATTAGTTAATTTCTATTTTGTATGTTAAATAGACGAAATGCGAAAGATTGTTTAATTGCATCTTATAGTTGCAATAAAATATACAGGTAATATCTATGTATATATGGTTACTTAGAAAAAAATAACGGTGTTACAAAATTTGGCGCGGTTATAGGAAGGTAGGAACTGTAATATCCAAGACGGACTTATTTTCCACATCATGGCGAACAACGTATGTTCAATGAGTTTTTAAATTTAATTTTCATTCATGATAAGTTCTTGTAAAGTTCCCTCAGCGAAATGTAAAAATCAAATCACAACATGAAAACATTACAACAATATTATACTACAGCTGTTTGTAAATGATAACATTGACCCTAGCAGCTGAAGACGCAATAATAGCAAACACTGATTCAAGTTAGGGTTGTCGCAAAAATCTAAGATAAAAATAATATTACTTTTATATGGGAATTTCAATTACGCTATCCAACCTTTGAACGCGTTATGGTATTCGCATGCTTCGTCAAGAAACGGATCTAATTGGTCTCCGTTCGGATATATATATATACATATTAGCTGCACTTTGCGGTTTCCCGGGATGAAAAGTAGCATACGTCCTTTTCCAGGACCAAAAGAACCTACATAATAATTTCATCAAAATCCGTTCAGTAGTTGCTTGACTGAGTAATAAACACTCATCTATTTATCTATCTATCCATCCATCCTCACAAAGTTTCGCATTTATAGTATTAGTATAATTATATTATATAATATAAGTATATTGGTAAGAAGATAAGATTAAGTTACTCCTTGTATATAGCCCTCTCTATTTTAGACAACCCTACCCGAAAACCTGATTATGAAACTCCACCTGGCATAATTTCAATTACATTTCACTGCGCACATCTCAGGCAGCTCCTACGTAAACTTTAGAAGTGTAATTACGAATGCTGGCTGCTTATCGTAAAATCATTTTCTTGCTTCCAGCACAATCATATCAGTAGGCAACTTCGGGATTATTAAATAATATCTACGAAGTTAAAACATTTTACCTGTTGCTTGTCTTGCAAATTAATAATTCATTTGCTGTGCGCTGAAGTGCACTCATACATTTTTCATCAGGTTTGTTTTGTATGCTTTTGACTGTGAAATGACTTCAAATTTATTACAGTATATCTGGAGCGCGAATAACATTTTTTTGTTGGAGTAGCTATAATGAATGAAATCAATGAAGCTCTGAATGTCATCATCATCAGCCCATTATGTTCCCACTGCTGAGACACGCGCCTTCTCTCATAGAGAGAGTGTAGGCCATAGTCCACCACCCTGTCGGCCCAGTGCGTGTTGGTGGATGTCCTTGATTATTTTTGTGATCAATTCTTGGACATGCCAGTTTCCTTCCGGTCACGATGTTTTCCTTCAGCGTTTTTAGGGCGAGTGTTAAATTTGCACATAACTTAGTCAGTGGTGCGGGGCCAGCGTTATTCGAAGTCGGATGCGTCGGATCGAAAGTTGCACGTGCTCTCACTGAGCCACGCTCGCTCTAAAGGCAAATAAAGTACTTTAAAGTCTCGGGCTGATGAGCGCAATGCAGTGCTACGCAGTACTTTTATGGTATTAGAAGTTCCGGGCGGCACTGCTATTGTTACGGGCAGGTTTGGCGCTTACGATCAGGCGAACGACTTGCTATAGTCTCATGACTCAGTTCCACTACCACTGGGCAGCGTACCCAAGATGCTGTATTGTCCAGCTAGATTTCAAAACATACCTACGTATAATAATTGGTATCTATCTATGGCAACAGATGAAACACTGCAATAAACTATTTCTTTGAAGTACAGCCCCAGCTCTGCATTTATCATTACTATGTTGCTCTTTCTCACGGGTTATATACGGGTCCAACACGTAGAGGCCTCTTAGAGCATTTAATTTAGATATGTAATGGGCAACACTTATCGGCGACTGTCTCTAAGAAAGAAGAAGAAGATGCAATCAAAGACAGACCCTGATATGTGCGAGGACTGAAGATATTAAAATTACTTATGATTGGGCTATTGAGGTACATTTTTAATGGATGGGAACGGGTCTATGATATGAGACTTCGGCACCTGCCAGTTCCACCTCATAAAAAATAAAAATAGGCAGTTGGTGACTCGCCACCCACTAAACGGGCCCCCTTTAAGGGCCGCCGTTCATTGGCGACGAGAGGGGCGACGTTGGTGTGGGTGGCTAAAGAGTGTCGAGAGGTGTGCTGCAATTTCACTTTAATGCTCCTACCGGCGTTACGCCCTTTAATACTTCCACCCTTAGAGCTTAGTACTTAGCTCTTGCATCTCCACCCGCCAGGCCAGTTAAGGCAAGCCGGGGTCAGGGGTTACATTTAGCCCCAGGGAGAATCTCGGGTCAGGCTCAGTGTCGCCACGCACCGTTGACTCGCCACAAAGTCACCCCTGGCCTATAATTATTATTATTATTAACCTCTTTATTTCAGGCAATATTAAAGTACAAGAAGGTAAAATTAACAGAGGCCCATAGTATATATACCTTCAGACTAACATACATACAAAAATATAACATTACATTTAATAAACCATTCGCACTACTTCACAGGGTTCAAAAATTTCGTTCCATCCCTATACTACCCCTACAGGCCATAATATGAATTCAGGAACAGTTCCTTATGCACCGCCGGAATACGAAGCCTATAGGACTTGAATTCAGTGGACCTAGTCAACTCCAGCCTCGACAGTGACATTGCTTTCTGTCCCTGGATCCGTCCATGAAGCGTTTCTTAGATGTACTTCAACACTTCATCCCTTGATGTTTCGGGGTTCAAGCGGGAGAGGTAGATTAATGTTTCAAACTAAATTATACTACACCAATTTCACAATATTTATTCGGAAAATACTACTAAAATAGAAAAACATGTTCTTAAATTAGCAGGTTCAATGTACGCTTCATTATTTTAACAAAAAAATACAGGAATCCTTTTTTACTTTCTGCTAATCCCTTGTGATATCCAGTTATTTTTTTAAAAACATTTTTATGGGCTTACCAGTCTTTACATAAATAATCGCCCGTCAAAAGTACTAAACCGTTTACCTCCAAACTGCTTAGTAGAAAAGGGATTATAAAAAAAACATTCGCTAAAAAGTGCTTTAGCAGCTTAAAAACGAGGTCGGGGTAATAAAAATGCGTCGCCGAGGCTGGCGGTGTTGCCACGCAATAAACTGATTCGATTGCCCGTTAACAATGAAGGGGTTAATGGCATATTCAAATCGATGGCCAGGCTTTTGTATGGAGAGGCAAATAAAATTGTGTGAAAATGAGGTGATTCACTATGGCATTTCAAAATTACATATCGCTAAGGAAGTCAAAAATTTGCACGATACTCACATCTGGATGGGATCTTATTGCAAAAACTATTTAGTACGCGTAGTGAAGTAACCTAACCTGTTCCCGACAAGTTTCAATGAAGAAATTTCCATAAATGAAAGAAGTTTAACGATACAATATATAAGAATACAAAACTACTTAAAATAAAAGCCTGTTTAGCAGATATATATACGTAGTTTACTTTTTACAAATACTACGAATGTTATCTATTTTGCTTCCAAAGACATTACCAAACAACCATATTGTAACTGAGCTATTTTTGCGACTTCCACAAATATGTAGTCTATTATTTATTTGCGGCAACACCAGCATCCCTAGCACTACATCTTGACCCGTTTCTGCTTCTGAGGGGGCATTACTTAGCGGATTTCTCTCGCTTGACAACCGTGAAAGGAGTTTTTTTCCCTACAGATATTAGCAGCGGGAAAATTCGCCAATTCATGTGAAAAGCGCCGGGAATTGGCCTCTTTTGTGGACAGGAAGTGAAATAATTATGGAAGATTACGGTCAGAGTTGAGCTTGGAAAGAATGTAATCCACTGGTAGTTTATTTTATAAGATAAGAGGATAGATATAGTATATCTAAATATACTAGTTTAAATATATTCATTATTCATGTCAATAATATATGTAAATATACACTAAGTCTCAGTAACATGATTTTAAAGTTTACTAATAAATGTAAGAATTATTGTTGAAAATTATTTTTTATTAAATTATATGAATTATTTCGTCGGGTTAAACTTAATTTTTATGTTAAAAGTTACAAGAGCTGTTGAAGTGGATTGCAGGTTGGAAGGAAGAATTTTAAGGTTTTTTCTAAAACATGCGTTAACAATCAAAACATAATAATAAAAGCTATATGATTGTGTGCGTAGGATACGCTAAAACAAAATTGATTATAATATATTGATTTCTGTCTATTTCGCTAATATTATAACTGCAAATGGTGGACAACAGGGTGGATAAGCTGAAATGAAACATAAACGTCTAAACAGCAAAATTACGCGTACCTCATTTGCATACAAAACCTACGTTATAAATAAAATGAAACAAATAAACATAATCATTATGTAAATAAGATGAACCCAACCAAAATATGATTATTAGACGTTTTTATGTGTGTGGCTCTATTTAATACAAGTGGTCGTAGTATAATTGAATTTGCCAAGGTGAATTTAGCATCATGTCACTTATTGATCCATGCAGCAAAAAGCTCACACCCATAACAATAGTGTCATCTACATACAAAAAAAAATACATTTAAACCAGTATAAAACTTATAATATGTGTGTGGAGTATTGTCACATAATTATATAAATTTGATTCCAAATAGCATTATTACATAATTGTTACTTATTTTTATCTCACACAAATTGTATCTACACATAGCTGTCTCCCGTAACGTGGATCTTCCAAAATGACACACTAAGGTCTACACAGCAAAAATGCGCGCGTCACGTTCGGAATGAGAACATCCCGATGAGCACTCAGCCGGTAATGGCTTCGATTCGGCAATAAAAGGACCACATGGGAGGCTGGTAATATGTTATTATTGTTTGCTGAGAACGTGTACCGGCCTGTTTTCCTTGAGCTTTTAGCAAAGTGACCAATGAGAGATTCGTGTTGTGATATCCGAGGAGTAATTATGTTTTGTTTTACAAATGACTTTCCTTGTTTATATGTTATTCATGTTTGCGGATTCCGCTAAAAAGTATTTTGGTTACGTTATGTGTTCTGTGATCGCTGATGACAACTACAATACATAATTATTCACAAAAAGAGAAAGTAATGGTAAAAATGCAGTTGATACAACGTGTAATTAACAAAAAAGTTTAAACTCTCATTTATTAATATGCCTGTTACATTATCAAAACGAACATAACATTTAAATAAACAATAAGACCTACTATTAAAGGCGTATTGTTAAAGTATCATTACCCGACATGAATTAGAATATTTATAGGTTAATAAGTTCAAAATAAGTTCAAGTCATATCGAAGTATTTGAAGGGCTATTTATTTTATAGAAGTAATGTCAAATAGACTTTTCAAAATTTTAGATTTTATTACTTGTCCTTCAAATACTGACCGATGTTATCTGTACGTTTTTTGATTAATTTTAAACTGCTAAACAGTAAAGGGGACAACAGGAAATGTCGAAACAGACATGGGGTCATTATATGACACTTTTTTTTCAGATTCCTTAAGTAACATACATCTAAGTTATTTTAAAGCTACATTAGCTAATTAACTACTAAATAGGTACTATTAAACTTTTTTTAAAAGATATGTAGGCTTAGAATTTAGACCCCTGTCTTCTAAACCCGGTGTGTTATACACCTGTAACTTAGAAGCCAGTATCCTACTTCCCATGAAGGTACCTACTGGCTATTGAATAGTTAAGATTACATAAAGCAATCTCGTAATGTTACCGCGATGTATAATCATTTCCTCACGGGAATAGGTTGAAGTTAAATTTGACATAGAATGTTTGTTCTTGACATTTATACATTTTCCAATAGAATATTAAATTAATTGGAGTAAAAAGGAAAATTTTAATCACTCAAGAAATTTCGTAAGAACCAAATGATTTATTCAAGCAGTACATTCAGGGTGAGTATGAGTTGGTTTTGGTATCTTAGAGGTTCGGGCCGTTGATTTTTATTTATGTAACTGAATGACGAGACGAACTGGTAATTTGCTTGATGGTTAGCAATATGGCAGCCCATAACAATAACAGCATTACCCAGAACATTGTTATGCAATCCTGCGCGGCGCTGCACTGCGCTCGTCACCTTGAGACAATTAGCTGTTGAGTCTCATAATGCCCAGTAATTTCGCTGGCTACAATGCCCTTCAAACCGGAGCACAGTAATGCTTGCGCACTACTGCTTGGCGGCTGAATAACTGGCAAAGCGGTGGAGAATCCTACCAAGAAGAACGATAGAAGACTAAGACTGTGTTTTCTAAGAACAAAACTTCCTCACTGCAAGGGAAAAGGCGCCAAAATGTTGTCACACCTATATTTTAAAGGATTTAATTAGTTCAGAAAAAAAATATAGATCTTTTAATCTCAAAAAAAGCTCTACTTTATACCTACTGGAAATGATTCAAACCTACATAAAAAGTTTCATTTATTTTTAATTCTCTTATATAATGTCGCTTACGTTTCTCATAAGATATTTATACAATTGCCAACACT
Source organism: Petrophora chlorosata (assembly GCA_951640565.1). Lineage (NCBI taxonomy): Eukaryota > Metazoa > Arthropoda > Insecta > Lepidoptera > Geometridae > Petrophora > Petrophora chlorosata. The sequence continues at coordinate 18,371,304 of OX621189.1, read as the reverse complement.
TATTCTACGACGAACACTGACTTTTACCTCAAATTAAGCAACATCCCTTGGGCTGTACGTGGCCTTAAAATGTTTTGTGCGAGTGTAAATATTTAAACACACAACTCGCGTGCAAAACCAACGACTGGCAAAGCAGTTTTACAAGTGTGCGAATGCGTATTTATCCGTATACACCTAAGCTAACAGCGCAACTGCTAAGCAATGTTACAGCAGCAGCATGCGCAAAACTGAATCTGAGCTGGACAAAAAACGCACGACATCAGCTTTCGTTGTCACGAAGTTAGTACTTTGGTGCCTTTGAAACACAATCACGCTGGTCGCTCATATGTGTTCGGAGCTTAAAGTTCACGCTCGTGTGGTTTTATTCCATTTTGATTCTTATTTAAGGCTTGTTACACACGACGCCATTAACCGGGCGCGCTTAACGAGCCACTAGCATAACGTAACTCTGGATTTTTATTTCGCTACTTATGCAGTCGTAATTTTCAAGAGCGCTGTGGAAATTTGCTACTTTACATTATCTGGTTTTCATGCGTAACGTTAATCCTTGCTTTATTTTATCGGGGGGATTGTGAATATAAAAGGTCAGTATTTAACATGTGTATCGTTATCTGTTATTTCAGTAATAACGTTATTATGTCAATTACTGTGTGTGAGTGCTACGATTTAAAAATTAAATTCTACATTAAATTTATTAAAAAATTATACATTTTCTCTCGTGTCCCAATAATAGGCTGATGATGATATTTATTTTACTCACGTTTAAACTTGCATTATAAATTATTATTTAAATGCATGTTTGTGCAGTAATGACAACATAAGCAGACGCCACATCATTATCAAAACTATCATATAGAAAAACTGAAACGCAATGAAAATATGTAGTGCAATCCCGCTAAATATTATATAGGTTGTTGTCAGAATAATGTAATATGTATGGGGGTTGATTGCAAATGTCAAATGATTAAAATGATATTATATTATTCTAACAACAACCTATATAATATTTAGCGGGATTGCACTACATATTTTCATTGCGTTTCAGTTTTGACATAAATTTCCGCAACGTCACGCCTGATTCCATGCATTACTATCATATAGCCAAACCAAATACCAGGAAAAATACCGCCTTCTTCCAACAACCCCAACGGGGAGTTACATCCACAAATAATTTTACCAAGCCGATAGCGAACTCTATAAAACTTCGCCAAAACCTCGCATATTTTATTCCGCTTCCGCTTCCTAAATTACTCGGCAATATCTGAACAATTCCATACGCTATAGTAGAGAAGCTTTTCACAAAAGACGTTTAAACAAAATTGCTTTCATACATCATAAGCATTAAGGGTAACGTGCATCGATTCAATTACCCATATATCTTCGTGAACGGATGCTGAGAGGTAGGGCAAAGGGGGACAGGGTAAGAAGAGGCTCGCAGAGGGGGGTAGGGTACTCTTGTTCTTCGCTCCAAATTCTCGCTCAATAATTCCGCCTAAGCGGTCTGTTGCTACTTTGCGTACGTCATTCATGTCGACTGTAGCATTTTGACAAGGGATTATTTCCACCGCATTTAGATAATGCTATGAGAGATTACAACACACATAACATAAATCTTTTCGCTCTTGTCTCTATTTGCTTGTTTGTTTAAATCTTTAGCGAGGGAGTAAAGTATATACCTATTTACAGTTTTGTTTGAAAGAACGTAGAGCTTCCCTTTTCATTATAAAACAAAGATTTAGACGACCTTTTTCAGAATGAAGATCAAAAATCGTGATAATAATTAATTACACCACTGAGCAAAGGGCATCGTTGAAACCTTAAGATACTAGTATACATACTAACTTTGGATGGATCCATCTAAAGTTAGTTACCTATTCTGTACAATAATATTATACCAAGTGTATAGTGGGGGGTTGGACGCAAGGAAACAGCGTACTTCTGGAACACGTCTTTACTTCAGAATCTCTCGAATAGAATTACAATCGTCCCTTAAAACTATAACTACTTATACTATCTCTTATCTTAGCACGTGATCATCTAGTACATGCTTACTCTCTACCTATGTGATCTACAAGCTATGATCAGCACAATATATATCTACGTGATATAATGTGCAAACGCATATCACACAAGCCTGAGCTAAGTAAACACAGGGCAACAAGTACTTACAGTTCGAAAAGCCATACTGTTGAACATCTACATTATCAAAACCAAAAACTCTTAATTTCCACATTCCAAAAGGAAACATTCAATATTGAGACCATCCAAAAGTTTATTAAATGTAAATCATTCCGCCTGCCACTGACAAAATAAACTCCAATAAAACTGAACACATTAATCTTCAGAAGAAAGTAAACAAAGAAAGAACCCAAATTAATGTAATGGGAAACATTACCCTGAATTCTTCCGATGTTAACAATTTTCGAGTGAAGACCCGGACGTGACAAACGCTACGTAACAATATAACAAGGAAACAATGACTAAGCTTTTTACGAATTAGATTTGAGAACGAGAACAATCTTTTGTCTTTGGAGCGACCAATTTTTTGAGTGATCTAATATACGACCTTGTATATATTATATATATATATATATATATATATATATATATATATATATAATATACATTACTATATTTTAATTTTTTGAAATAAGGTTCAATATGTTCCTGCATTTTCATGTCACTTATTTGGGAGCACTGAAAAATTAAACTGACTAGTAACCGTAAAGTCGCCTAATTGTCACTAATTAACCGAATGCGTTTGTCCATTTGCAAAATTCAAATCAGCACACTTCGTCCACACCTTTTCCTCGTTTATCTAACGATGCTACGAACACGAGAGGAAGCGAAATAGTAGAAAATTAAAAGTCCAAAAACGTTTACCTCATCGGTAATTCAGATTAGTCCACTCCAAAGGCAATCGACAATTTGCAACTGATGAAAACAAGTGTATTTCTCTATGCATTTGTTACTCGCGAATATTTACGAACGTATTTTGTGCGGTTTTTGTAGAATTTTAAGCTCCGTTTGTTATTATTGATGGTGATTGAACGAGCTTTCTGCAAGAAATGGTGTATTTAACGTATCATTATGTTTTACGTTTTATTTTAACAGCACACCCATTATGATTCTGTAGAAGTTTTACGGTTTTTTTTAACAATGAAAGGCTCATACCGGATTCTATTTGAAGTACAGTAGTTACAATAGTACGAGTATAAACTTATGCTGACAGCCAGAGCGAGTGTGGCTCAGTAGGAGCACGTGCGACTTCAGATCCGACGCACCCATGTTCAAATCCCGCTGGCCCCGCACCACTGACATTCTTAAGTTATGTGCGGATTTAACACTCGCTCTAAAAACGGTGAGGGAAAACATCGTGAGGAAGCCGGCATGTCCAACAATTAATCACAAAAATTCAAGGACACGTGACATCCAACAACCCGCACTGGGCCAGCGTGGTGGATTATGGCCTAAACTGTCTCTATGAGAGAAGGCCCGTGTCCCAGCAGTGGGAACGTAATGGCCTGATGATGATGCTGACAAGTGAATAACCGCTACTAAATAGAAAAAGGAAACATACTGCAAAATATGCCATCTTTGCTACTCCTATGCAGGATTTTGTAAAACAAAGTTTTGGTCCGCGTTGCAACTGTTACAGATATATTGCTTGCCATCAGGTGATTGTCTCGACACTTACAATTAGTTACATAACAGATATAAGGTTGAATGTTGACCTGTAATTAAATACCTACTATTATTAATATTATTATTATTATAAGCCATTTATGTCCCACTGCAGGGCAAAGGCCTTTCTTCCCTCCTTCCAATCTTCGCGATTTCGGGCTCTAACCGGCCAATCATTCTAGTAGGAATCAAGTTCGTCCCGCCATCTTTTTCTGGGCCTGCCGCGACCTCTTTTGCGATTTTGGGGAACCCAGTCAGTGGTACTTTTTGCCCAAAATTCCTCTGACAGACGGCAAACGTGTCCGCGAGAAATTACAAATCGTAATTTGTGTTCATGTCGTGATGCGCTAAAGTCTTAGAAAAGTTAATTTTGGTCTTAACATTTTTGGTTGTATGGAAGAAATTTCTGCTGAGCGATAATATAATCTATCTTAAAGTAAAGTTCTTAATTTGTCTAAACTAAAATGGACCAAAGTTAATCTGTTATTATGGTAATAACTCTCAACTCTAGAACCACTTCATAAGTTTAATAAGCGTTATTTTATGCAAATTATTTGCGTTTCAAGACTTGCTCTTTAAAAACTGCCTGAAATTAAAAAAGTGTCAATTAATGGTGTCACCTCTTCATAAATACGATGATGATGTCTAATAACAAAGCAGCGTCTCCGATCTGTGTTCATGCAGAACCTTGTGTCGCTATACCTACTGTATTATGCAGACTTGAAATTGAAAATTACAATCCATCCGGTCATATCCGGTAGCCGGAGTATGAGTGCTCTTTCTACTTTTCTACCGGATACGAGATCATTATATTATCGAGCTGGGGAATCGTTGACAGTGGAATTCAAAACAAATTAATATTATACGAAAAACTGTCTAGTTTTTTTTTATTAAGCGACAAGAAGAATATGTCGTTCACCTGATGGTAAGCAACGCCTGCCACTAATAATTATAAGTTATTAATTTAAATTTATTATTATATTATTTTTAATTATTAAATTAGTTATTATTAATGTTATTAATTATAATAAATTATAATTCACTACTACTCTGTAAAAATTAATATTATGTCACAATAAATTATTATATTATTAAAATTATTATATTATTATTATATTATATTATAATTAATTAATTATAATTAATAACTTTCTTACTAAAACTCATAGATTACCCATAGATTAGATACCAGTTGGGTACTTTTAAAAATAAGCTTATCTACTTACATGCTATATAAACTCATACACACTAATAACTAATATCCGTCTCGGATAGATTAAGTGAAAAGACTTCATGCACCTACTTTTTGACCTTGAAACTGTAAAATATTTTGACCAGCTATCCAGCATCCGGCTAAAAAACCTCTGCATCTCTAGCTGAGTTTTCTGGTATGCCGAAAGCTGGTTTCTTTCAGTCTATTCTCCAGTAAGCTCCATCTCCGGCAATTTTAACTTTATTACGAATCCTTGCAACAATAAAATTGGAATTAAATTTTACGACACTACTCGGGACTCTTGGAACTCTCAATGCTTTAGAATGCTCGAGTTTCTAGCCAATGGAGACGAGCAATTCTCGTGAATATGGCTGTTTTACAGCTCCATTACATGTCGTTTCAGATTTTGATTCTGCGATGTCAGAAGCTGTTTTGGTATTTGGCAACGTGTAATATTAATTTCCAGCCTCGTCTGCTTCTTGTATGGGTGTAAAGATAATCCTAGTGTTGAAGTTCAAGGCTTCCAACATGGCCTTACGACTGTTGTCTTAAGACAACTACCGGGACCGACAGCCTCCGACGCACGACGATGTACCCGCCGAAGCATGGTAGCGCTCAAATATAACGACAGCACAAACGTTCACCCATCCAAGTGACAAGTGGCCGCAGCGAACGTCTCTTAACCTAGCAGATCTGTTACGAACAACTAGGTGATCTAAACTCACATGCTACTATTTGCTCTCATGAGGGAAGATCGGATAATATAAAATGATTGCAAGCAGAGCTTCCTAGACTCTTAGAGTGGAGATCGTGAGCGAACATCAAACCACGAGGCCGCTCACCAAAGCAATGGGTAAACGACATCTGAGGCACGCAAGTCACGACTAGATGGCCGAGACACAAGACCGAAAGTCATGGAAACAATTAAGAGAGGCCTATATCCAGAAATGCACGCTGAAGAAGAAGAAGCGAGCAGATCTTATTGAAAGCAGAGATCTTTTCTTTAGAAATATAGCGATGATGAGAGAGAAATATAAATAGATTTAAAATAGGTACAGGTTTACCGCTGACTAACAACCGCTCGCGACTTCTTTTACGCTGACTCACTGAAATATAGTATATCACTCAGCGATAGTCTATACCTATAGCTTTTTATCAAAGACAGAATTTTAGAATAGGATCAATAATTCCAGAGGTTACGAACCTTCCACAAACATATAAATTCACAAACAGTTTTACCTCTTCATAATATTAGTAACGAAGTATAGATCAAAATAGACTGCAGTAGTAATTTACCTAATCAGACGTGTAATTAAAACGACAAAACACATGAAACCCAATCATACAGGAAACACGGGTATAATCAAATCCCAATTCCCCTAGAACAGCCCAAAAACAATTCAGTCATAATAAAAACTGGCCAGATTTACATACCAAATCATAGTTTCCCAGTGTATTTGATATTCAACATAGATTTATGTTTTGTACGTGAGCGTTTCGTATTCACTCGGATTGGAGCACAATCGTGAATTTTTCAGGTCAAATAAAAAGGTATAAAGGTTGTTAAATGGTTATACTGGTTTTATACAGTTGATAGAAGCGTAAACGTGGAATATTAAAGTGGGCGATGAATTCACTTGCAAAGTTGAGGTCAAATAGAACATGCCTACGTGAGTTTTTAGCTAATAATGTTTTAGAAGAACTCTTTGAATAGCAGTATATCTTTTAAAAGCAGTATCTAAGTACCTTACCCCATTTTCTATTTTTATTTATGTCGAAACGTCGAGGTTAGTCTAAATGTTAATTTGATAATTACGTAAGCGCAAATAGACCCGAGACATTCCAGAAATGAATACAATTAGCGAAAACTTTAAAAAATACCATCAGCCCATTACGTTTTCACTGCGATTAGGGGATTTAAACTCCAGTGCGTGGAATCAAACATAGCACGAGTTCCCGCTGAACCACACTTACTAATTATTCAATTGTACATCATTCATCTAAATATATATGAGACTTAATATCTGATGTGTCGGGATGATGAGCGCAATGCAGTGTTACCCAGTGCTTGGAATAGGGTTATCACCTAAAGTAATTATTTTTGGGATTTTATATTTATCAGCACCTTTCAACAGATTTTTTGACACAATAACAAGTTTTTAAGTTCTAATACCTTAATAGTTGAAACCATTATTTCGACCCAAAACATGGCTTCATCCATCCAATGTTTTTACCCGATTTGTATATAAACATTAGGTAATTTCCATAATATAGTAAGTAAATTCACCATAAATTCTACTCGTATTGAAGTTATTTTCGATACAAGCTTTGAAAGGTCTCATCAAGCTAACGACCGAAACATTATCGAAGACTGAAATAATCCCTTTAGAAACATTATTTATTTAAGCATGAAACGGTTTGTAATCATTTTCTCATTGCTTATTTAAGTTAAGTTTAGAGAGAAGACAAGGGTTAAATTCCAAAGACATTTTATGTACAAAGTGACACTTAAATAATTTAATCTAAAACACAATCCGGGTTAGTTTTGAGTCAAATTTTAAAATGATGTATTTTTTAAATAAACCGCTTACCTGATGACACGTACACGATTTTTAATAATTTTGTAGATCAAATGGTTTTAAAGTCTTGCAAAAATTGCCCTTGTCTTTCTTGGAAATTATATTGCTTATATATATGATTCTCTATGAAGCGTCATAGATAATACAAATTTCGCAGATGTCGTTTATTAATAAAGGAATCGACGTGACCTCGAAGCAAAGAATAGCAAAAATGTTATAGTGAATTAGGGCCCTGTTCTATACATTCAAGGGTTGTCTGGAAGAAATCTAAGCGATAATAAGTTCATCTCAAACGTATGTATTTTGTCGTATTTTTTTTGTATTATGTGTTTATTTGGCGTGCAATAAAGTGTTATTGAATTGTATTGTATTGTATCCTTCAAAGTTTTAAACCACGTTTATATTTAAATAGATATCCAAGACAATTTTCGTAAACGAGACACCTTCATACCTCGTTCAATATTCATATTCTATGTAATGGGAGCGTTATTGATTTATCGCGGAGTTCCTGCAGGAATACCGGAGTCGTTTGTCATATTTTTAACGTCTCTGCAATCCCACTTCTGATGCAGGGAGCGAACTAGCTCTAAAGAGTTGGAAATGAGTTTTTAGATCAGAATTCTTTGAATGTTGAGAAGAGTCTCTATATTCGCAGCCAAAGTAGGGCTTCAAGTGAACCGTGGAATTGAAACGTAATTGTTTGCTTTCTCTTGGAACTGTTATTTTTACTCAAACTTTCGTATAAAGAAGAAGATTAACGAATTATTGATCATTTATTGTCACTTTTCTTATGGAATTAAGTGATGAGACGAGCTGGTCGTTCGCCTGATGTTAAGTGCCATGCCTGCCCATAACAATTGCAGTGCCACCCAGAACTATTACAATAAAAATTACTGCGTAGCGCTGCATTGCGCTCATCACCCCGAGACATTAGATTTTAAGTCTCTTATGCCCAGTTTATTTCACTGGCTACAATGCCTTTCAAACTGGAACACAGTAATGCTTTCGCACTACTGCTTGGTGGCAGAATAACTGGCAAAGCTGTGGTACCTGCCCAGACGGCCTCCCGCATACGAGACACCTACCACAAGTAAAACTGACCTGGGCCCTAATTCACTATAACAACTTGGCGATTCCTTGCTTCCAAATCACGTCGATTCCTTCATTAATAAACGGCATCTCTATGACGCATTCATATATTCATATATATGACGCGTCATAGAGAATACAAATTTCGCAGATGTCGTTTATTAATGAAGGAATCAACGTTTCCTCGAAGCAAGGAATCGCCAAGTTGTCATACTGAATTAGGGCCCAGGATGGCTGTTTACAGAGCATATAAAGTATAATCAATGGCGTCACAAATGTTTCTGGTTTAAAAGAATAAAGATAAAAAGATTATTTAAACAAGGCTCAAATAATGGTATGCCACGAAAACCTGATGCGTATCATGTATTCACCCAAAGCGGTTCCCCATATACATACAAACACAAAGATATCAGCACCAGATTTTTCACAAACAACACATAACCGGCTTTGGCTTCCCGTTTTACTTTCCGGGAGATTACACACAACAAAACAAAAATAATGCCTTCACACGTAAATTCTCGTTTCACAAAACAATAGCTGTAATTCTTCCTCACTGTGCTCTTTGTACGGCTTTGTATTTACAAATTGAATATCTATACGCCGTTTAATATATTTTTTCACCCGCATTATTAATTCAGACTAACGAGCGAAGGTTTGCCGGCTTTAGACCTTTTTAGTACGGTGGTATGAGCCGGATAAAAATTCATGGTCGAATATCATCGTATGCGGTGGAATATTTAAAAAGTACAATTTTAGAAGAGTCAGTATGATGGAAACGTAACTTGTGCATTCGACGCACTGCAGCTCGAATTCCAGCTCGGTTCCAATGCCAATGTAAAAGACTTACATTATCTTGGAAAGTTTAAATTAACTTTGCTCTGAACGGCTAATGAAAATTTTATGAGGTAACGTCATGTGACATATGCACAGTGGCAATGAAGCGATTTGGTGGTCTCTTAAGGTTGGCTCCCAGCAATGCAAATTAAATTTTTTTTTAATCTATTTTATTTATGTTATTATTTTGTACATGATTTGGTACATGTCAGCCCCATCGTCTAAGATAATATTATAATAAAAAAAATATAACAGATTAAGGAAAAGACGAAAATAGCCACACAAGACGTAGGGCTATTTTCATACCAGGCATTTATGTATGAAAGTTTTCATGAACAGACGTAAAAAACACATAATCATAAACAGACATATAAAAACGCTGATGATGAAGTGTGAATAACTGTAAAACTCACAACTCAAGAAACGTTTTACTTCAAATCGAAAATGACCAGGTATAATCTAGGCAAGTCCTACGTAGACCTAGTCGTGTTTCGGGATGATGTTCGGTGAACCATCGGGGAGACGGGTCTAAGCAGCCGCTCAACTGCCGTCTCTCTCTAGATCTATGTGCTCTATCTTAGGCCACATCGTCGCTTCACATCAGGCGAGATAGTGGCCAAACATAGATCAATAGAGTGTAAAAAAAAAGTTATTGTTATGTTAGCGTTAATACATTATATTATCCTAAACCGCATTATTGCTTTCTGTTACATGAAACAGAAAGTAAATTCAAATTACTCGTTAAGAATGTTCTAATGAGAAAAGCATACTACACTGTTCGTAATTACATAGAAGACAAAGATGCTTGAAACATTCCAATTCTGCAAAGTAACCAATGTGGTACATAAGAAACATAACATTGTAAAACCCCAAAAAATTGTAACAAAATTTAAAAAAAAAATGCCCCTCAATTTCTTGCCGTATCTTCTGAGTAGTGGTTCTTTTTCCGATACGGTGGTAGAGTCACTATGATAATTTGACGTTCATAAGTGCGTCTGTGATGCCAAAATGATTAAAGAGATTTTGATTTTGATGAGATAGTGGTCAAACGCAAAACTAAATAATATATAATCTATTAGGATCTTTTAAAGGTAAGAAAGTTTTGTGGGATTGCGTGGCGGATTGCGTGGCGGATTCGGTGGGGTCGCGGTCACGTATAAACGAGCCCTAAGGGTATGAGCTATGCACGTATTGTCATTGTCTGGCGCTGTTTAATATTTCTTTTCGGCCGTTTATTAATTCAGGCTAACGAGCGGCAAAGGTTACAATTATAACAGTCCGCCCGGTTTTAGTACTGAGCCGGATAAAAATTCATGGTTGAATATCATGACCGTGCGCTGCGGAATACTTGATATTTTTTTATACTTATTGTTATTTTGCGGTGGCGTACAAAATTTCATCAAGGTACGTCTCGCGGAATTTTTATTAAGACAAGAGACCAGAAGTTTGAGGGCTGGTTCATATTCTTGTGCGTGGGTGTTGTTGACTTTTGTCTGACATTTTTGTTTATAATTTGAACGGTTTGAATTTTTTAAGGAAAAAATAAGAAAAATCACATCCTTAACTCCACAACAATATAACTTTGAATATCAATTTTCTTATTATAACTACATCGATAAATTATATTATTTGTGAAACAATGACGACATGAAAACCTTTTTGGATTTAATATAAGAAACACTGATGTTTGTTCGTTTTGAATACAGGTTCCCTGACTCTATCTTGTTGTTTTATATTTTACCTACTAACGAACGTTACTTTTGTTGCAGATGCGGCAATGGCTGTGCTAAACGAAAATGTGCCAACGTAGCCAAGTAATAGAATCAAAAATGTCATAACAAATACATTCACATGCTACAATACCGAATAGAGAGATGGGTCTGCAAAGGTGATATACATGAAAATGGCCACTAACAGACTGCCACTTCACCTTTGCAACTCAATAAAGCAGTTTTTGACGAAGATAGAAATAAAAGTGATACAAATTAGGAAGTTAAAGTTTCAAGAGAAGGTAAAGTTAGTGCTGTTGCTAGTGTTGTTTTTGAGTCAGAATACGAACTGTAACTTCAGTGGAAGAAATTCTATGTTAAGGACTAGAGTGATAGGGACGAGGTACGGAAAGTTGCAGGGAGTGATCATGCCGATGGATCAACATAAGTACTTGAAGCCGGTGGAGGCGTATCTTGGCGTTCCGTACGCGACGCCGCCTACTGGGTCTAATAGGTAAGTGATCCGTATTATTTATCTTTGAATAGAAGGCTTGCTTAACCATCACAATTGACAGCCTCTGTGGTGTAGTGGTTGGGCAGGTTGGCTCAAATCTCATACACCAATGAGGTTGCGGGTTCGATTCCCGCGACGAGACAAATGTTTGTGGACAGAAAAAAAAAGCGCAAGCATTTGTTTTGTGTCTGGGTGTTGTGGGACCATGGTCCTCATAGTTCCTGGTTCCCTAGATACAGGGAATCATAGTTAGGGGTCAGGATCTATGTATGTGATCGTTAGGCGTTATTTATTTATTTATTATTTAATTATTTTAAAGTTTCGTAAACAATTATGTAGCAATATTTTATTTCATTTCATGAGTTAGATTGATATTACGAATACAAAAGTGTGTGAGTGCGTGTGTGTGTTGTTAGTATTTAAATCTATGACAACTGAACGGATTTTGATGAAATTTTGTATGTAGGTAATTTAATTCCAGGAATTAGGACGTAGGATACTTTTCATCACGGAAAACACAGTTTCTTAGGGAACAACTTTATTATATAAACCAAATTCTACGCAACGGAGTCGTTCAAGTGTAGGCTAGTATGGTCAATAAATGTCGCAACTAGACAGGTAAAGAAAAATGGATAAACTTGGTGCATGAGTTACTTACTCCTGCGTCTCAGTGCTGAAGGTTGTGATATTAAAATACAACATACATCAAGCAATCCATCAGAAAATCAAGCATCAGAAATTGACAATAATTTAGAAAGTTACTCATGTACTGATTGCCTATTTCCTCTTACTGCTCATCTTTTGTAAACAAGTCGTCACCAAAATAGAATTTTCCTGTTTCCTGATATTTTTTTCATGAATGTCCAATTAGTGAAAATTTAAATTAATGTCAGGAAGGAGCCGTTTTCGGCATTCAATGCCGTATCCAAAAGTAAGACGTTGAAAACCAAAAGCTCATTAGTGGAATTGCTTTGTTCAGCTGCCAGAAAATTAGTAATGACTAAAATGTGGACGAAATTACATGAAATAGGAATATTACATTATATTTCATTCTTTCCGAATGGGAGTCTCAGCTGATACTGAAATAATTAAGTTTTAATAAAAATGTAAATTTTACCAATATAAGCAAAAGTACGAGATCTTTTTTTCATATTAAGAAAAATAGTAATAGTTAAATGTTTATAATGACTGATTCATTTAAGGCGCAATCCCATTGCTGCGCATGCTGTGCATGCAGACGGTGTGATAGCTGCTTGAATATATAGCTCAGCATGGTCGCTTAACACGTCAGTTTAAGGTCATTTGCTCTGTGGAACGGAGACGCGTCGCATATCTCGTAAATATTCTACGATAGTATAATAGCATGTCCTACCTCCCGCTATGTATAGCGTTGCTGACTGGTTGTGCGATATAACCGAGCAGGCTACCCGTGTTTCAATGACGTCACAGATCAGGTATTCGTGCGTAGCGTGTTTGTGGGTAGCTTAGACGTTTTCACATACATTTTCAAACAAAGCTTGTTTAGTAAAAGTGCATAGCGTGTGTAGATTGCGTATTAATGGGACCGTGCCTTAGTTATGTCATCAATTACTATTTTAAAAAATGGAACTGAGCCTATTCTGTACATTAAAGATGTTTTTTGAAAAACCAACTGCGTTCGACTATTTAGAGGATACTAAACACAAATCCATGGTTTTTAGAATTTTTCTGTTTTTTTATTATTTATAGGCTTGCGTTTGACCGCTATCTCACCTGTTGTTAACCTCGCCTAGAAGAAACCTGTTCACTCTTGTCTTAAGACACCCAGATTATAGCTATCCTATCCTGTTTGTTTGATTGTACGTTTTTTATCTATAGACTTTGAAACTGCTGAATGGATTTTAATACAGATTTCAGGGTTTGGTAGGTAGCATTATCGGGTGACTACGAAGATACAGCTTGATCTCTTCGTAGTACGCGCTCTCATATACTGGGGAGATCTTGCTATGGTGGTTTTGGAAAAAATACTAATATGGGCTGCCTCTTTTGCTTAAACTTTTATCTTCGAACTTTGTTCACGCAGAAGAAATTGCGGGAAAAGCTAGCTGGCTTTTCTTTATTAAATTAAATTTATTAAATTGATGGTTTTGTAACACTTGCAAAGCCATTTTTTATAGGATATTTAAGAATTCCAAACAAAGTTCCTAAACTAGGATGTCTCACAACATACGGCTCCCCAAATTGCCAAACTCTATTTTGGAATTCCGCAAACTTGGATAGGAAAAACACCGTATTTCAGCTGACTCGACACAATGTTTACGCCGAAGGATCATGAGTGTAGTAAGGAAAAGAAAGAGGAGGGGCTGGTCTTTTAACATAGAGATTTAACAGCTTTTTGGGCACCCTGCCCGCAGACGGTGACCTAAATTCTGCGTTTTATATTTAATTTCATTTTTTAATTTTGTTGTAGGTTAGTTTAGTTTTTATCATTCTATATGTTTGTTCATAACTGTTAATTGGTTCTGTAAATAAAGTCAGAGACAGTTGTATAATATGGGTCGCCATGTGGGTGCTCCTCTTCCATTGAAGTTACATAACTGGCTACATAAATAATTTTGTAATTCAAACCACTCGCAAAAAGCAATATACATCACAATTTTACAGTACATAACGTCGTTGTTACAAAAATCCGCTTTCGTGCGATTGTAATAAAAAAGGCGAATCATACACTTTTCACGGTATCCCTTTTTATTCTCTAGGTTTTAAATATACCCATATTTTCAATTCAATTTGTATGTTACGTACATACAAATTGATTAGAATATATGGTTATATGTAAATATGTTTATTAAAGTCCTTGTCCGCACAACATTTATAACGTTTTACTGGTGGTAGGTTTCTCGTATTCGAGAGGCCGTCTGGGTGGGTACCACCGCTTTGCCAGTTACTCAGCCGCCAAGCAGTAGTGCGCGAGTATTACAGTGTTCCGGTTTGAAGGGTATTGTTATAAAAATCAACAACTAATTGTCTCTGGATGAATGGATAAATAAATATGTTAGATTTTTTATCCCAGAAAATTGACTATGTGGGTAAAACCGCGGCGCGCACTAGTTACCTATTTGTAATAATCCTGGATTAGACTTTTAACCCCAGATTGCTTCTAAAGCCCCTATCCTTACATTCACCCCTGTCAAGGACTCCAATCCATAGGGATTCACGGTACATTTAGCCGCGGCCGCAGAGACCGGAAAAATGTTCAGTACTTTGTCCTTCGGGGCGCATTCCTTATTGCCGAACGTCTTTGGAAGTTCGATCAGTGACGTCTATTTGGTAAATTGAAGCTGATAATCCAAGCTTTCATAGACATTAGTTGGTGTTTGTCAATGTCATTAAAATAAAAAAAATACTATTTTAATACAACTTTCGTTTTTGGCAGTACTAATTTATAAGACTGATAAACCTACCCTAAAAACGAAAGAAAACCCGAGTTTCAACACACGCTATTAAATGTCGAAATTCAATTATTATAGTTCATGATAACGTTTTGTTAATTAACATTATGTTAGGAATTTAGTTTTAGACTGAAATCAACCGCATGATGTTAATTTATATATCTATCAAGTATTCAGATGTACTAGCAATGTATGCAAATGCAGACAGACCCAGACGAGCAATTTCATTTTATACTATTTGGTCGAAAATTAAGGGGATAACAAAATTTTCAGACCGCGGGACTGTATAGAGGACCTTTTCAGTCGATCTCGAGTGTTTTGTGGGGACAAATAGAGGGAAGAATTCCTGTTGGCCAGAATGGTTCACGTTTGAAGCAAATACATAAAATGCAGCAAATTACATACCAATCCAGCGTCTATATCCAGGCTTCCAGGGGCGTCCCGGCGCAGCTATCTAACACAGCCTGTTCTATAGCACAGATCACACGACACAGTTCAAAATGGTATGTAGCAATTATCCCACAAAGTGGATTCTCACACGCGGGAAGAATATTAAATTCTATCAGGAGTCCCTGAGATCTCCTACTATGAGGAGCAGGCGCGGAGAGAAATTCGGCCGATACGCGGCCTATTTCTATAAGATGGTTTCGCAGACTGGTGCAGTCACCAGGCGGAAGCGGATACCATACGTTCGATGACACACGCGACGTCACATTTGAGTGCGTTCAAAAACGTAAATTGGCATGTTTAATTTGCACAAATTAAGATTTACCTCAAAAAGAACCATCCCCCCGGCCTTCAGGAGATAAAGATGTCTCCTGAACCAACAAGTACAGGGAAATAAAACGATCTCTAAAGGGTAGCGGTGTGAATAAAAGAAATAGTACATAAATATATTAGGATATGGGTGTATGTTGCGGGTAGGAGTAGTCCTGTACAAAGGATGAACTCAAAGTAAAATGCGAAGTTAAATTAAACTAATAAATAGAAGCACCTGAAGGGTGCGCGTAAGTTAGAAAAAATGGTGTAAGTTATTGAGTGGGTAAAACACAAAGCTTTACCACAGGACGAACATAAATACCATTATTCGTGCGTACCGTTACAACCCTCACAATTCCGTCTCCAGAAGATGCATGTACCTCTTCAATTACGCCAAGAGGCCATTGCAGCGGCGGTGAATTTTCAGTTTTGATTAGAACTATCGTTCCTTTCTTTACTGCATTAGTTTTTGTATTCCACTTAGCGCGACTTTGTAAGGTATTAAGATACTCTTGCCTCCAACGGTTCCAATATCTTTGAACAATTTGGTCAATCATATGTTTGTTGCGAATTAAATTTACCGGCACAGAGTTGAAATGAGAATCGGAGTGGAATGAGTTGAGCGGTTCAAGGGTTAAAAAATGCGCGGGCGTTAAAGCGACAGGCTCCGCGGGGTCAGAACTCAAGACAGTCAAGGGTCGCGAGTTGAGGATTGCCTCAACTTGGGTAAGGACAGTAAGAAGCTCTTCGTATGTCAGTAAGATATCTTTAATTGTGCGTTTTAATAGAAGCTTTACAGAAGAAACCATACTCTCCCAAATCCCTCCAAAATGAGGAGCACTAGGTGGATTTAAGTGCCATTTAACACCTTGAGCGAGAGATTCCTCGCTAAAGGAATCGCAAAAGGATTTGGATTTAAGAAATCCATTTAATTCGTCTATTTGAGACTTTGCGCCCAAAAAGTTACTGCCGTGATCCGAAAATAATGCTTTACAAGTTCCACGTCGCGATAAAAAACGTCTAAAAGCGCGCATAAAAGAGTCCGTACTTAGGTCTACAGCTAACTCTAAGTGAACGGCGCGAGTTACAAGACAAGTAAATAAGCAAATGTAAGCCTTTTCCTTACGAGCGCCGCGGTACCTACTTATCACAATATGTATAGGACCGGCGTAGTCCACGCCCGTATTCAGGAACGGTTTGGCTTCATTGACGCGCGGTGCGGGGAGGTCTGCCATAAAAGGCGCTTCGGTACGCGGTTTCGCTTTAAAACAGCTGTTGCAAAGACGGAAACGTTGTTTTACCGAGCTACGGCCGGAAACAATCCAAAATTTTTGTCTTATTAAAGACAATAGCAGCTGAGGGCCGCAATGTAGGTATTTGATATGAAAGTAATCGATTAAAAGGTTAACGATGTGGTCTTTCTTGGGCAAAAGTATAGGATGTTTACCATCAAAGTTGAGTGACGATTTTTCTAATCGACCACCAACGCGGAGGATACCATTTTCCATAAATGGAGAAAGTGGTAGCAATGCTTTCGATACCTTGCGATTTTTAGCAATAGCTTTAATGTCATCGAAAAAATGTTGTTGTTGAAGAGCCTTCACGACAACAGTTTCAGCATATTCTAGATGTGAAAGTTCCATTCGTTCGGAACGCGGGATTTTACCTAAGAAACGGTATATATAAACTGTTATGCGGAGAAGCTTGGACCAAGAAGACAATTTCGAGGCCAGTGTAGAAATAAAGTGAGGGGGTACATCGGTACTTATAAAAGATTTTGTAGGTTTTTTAATCTCTAATAATTTGTCATCGGCAGACGAATCGAAAGTATATCGGTAGATGGGCCAAGTATGTGGTTCATCACGAGCCCAGGGCGGGCCGTGAAGCCACAGAGGGTGATTCAGTAACTGCGCGGGAGTAAGTCCCCTACTTACACAGTCACTCGGATTCTGAGATCCTTCTATATGAAAAATGTGTTTAGGATCCAGATTATCTTGAATCTGTGAAATACGGTTCGCGATAAAAGTATCGAAACGATGCGGTGCGGAGTGAACCCAATGCAGGGCTACTGTTGAATCAGTGAACGCGAAAATTTCATCAACGCGACAGCGGGAAGAAACCGTATCGATAGCAAATCGAAACAGCTTAGAAAGCAATAAAAGAGCGCATAGCTCCAGGCGCGCCAAAGAAACAACTTTGAGCGGGGCGACTTTACTTTTAGCGCCAATCAAATTAACCTTATTAGGTCCGGATGCGGTAGTCGTACATAGGTATACCGCTGCTCCCATCGCCTTTTCACTGGCATCAGCGAATCCTAATAGGATGACATGCGAGTGGGGTTCGATACCTAAAAAACGCGGTATTTTAAAGTTTTCCAACGCGGAAAGTTCACTAAGGAAACGATTCCAAGCAGTACATATAGGTTGCGGGGGTTGCTCGTCCCAACCTATCTGGGCAATCCAGAGTGCTTTGATAAGCAATTTAGCGAATAGAATCGCAGGAGCGCAAAACCCGTTTATGTCCCATAACTTAGCGATGGTCGAGAGCATCAAGCGTTTAGTACATTTAGTTTGCGGATTAAATTTGAGCGCGATCGAAAATTCATCCTCCACAGGGGACCAAATTAATCCTAAAAGCTTTAAGTTGTCGTCTTTATCAAATTCAATTTTTGAGGATAACCGGTTTTCAAGAGGGATCGCGTTTAAAACATCGGGCGAATTACTCATAAATTTTACTAAGTCGAAACCTCCTCGTTTAAATAAACTTATCAAGTCGCAAGCTAGCTGCGCTCCCTCGGAGCTCGTAGGTACCGAAGTTCCTAAATCATCCATATATAAATCACTGGAAGCAACCTTGGACGCAAGCGGGAAGTCAGTTTCGTCTTGAGCGAGTACCTTGACGGTCTTTAAAGCGATGTAGGGCGAACAACGAAGTCCAAAGCAAAGGCGATTGAATTGATATAATTTGACGTTATCATCGTCCTTGAATTTATACAAAATATGTAAGAAACGACGATCCTTTTCGCGAATTCCGATATTTAAAAACATTTGTTTAATGTCAGCGGTCAAAGCTACAGGAAATAGTCGAAATTTCAGAATTATTGCAGTCAAATTGGCCTGTAAATTTGGCCCAGAGTGCAGGCAGTCATTTAAAGAAATGCCTGAACTTGACCTTTCACTAGCGTTCAAACAAATTCGTACCGTTTTACCCGGTCTACAAACGCCGTGATGCGGAATGACATAATAATCAAGATCGGTAATCGACCCGGATGCGGGGGAAATAATGTTATTGTCTAAATAATCTTTCATAACAACATCGTATTCATCCTTCAATAGGTTGTTTACATCGAACTTGCGCGCGAGATAAGAGTAGCGGCGCGAAGCGGTCGTCAAGGAATCTCCTAGTACAGAAGGCGGCTGTGAAAAGGGCAACGCAGTGACATAACGACCCGACGAAACGTCTCGATGCGTATTAGTCATAAAAAAATCCTCGCATTCTTGGTCGGCCCTAGACATATGTTTTTGAGTAGGTATTGACTCCAGTTCCCAAAATTTTGAGATCAATGTCTCAATTGACTCATCACTTGAGGAGAAGAATGCGCGGTTATGATCGTTTCGTGATGTAGGTTTATCATTATCATGAAGCGCGGCGATAGATCCCATGACTACATAACCAAAACCGGTTTCTATAGCGTCAGGTTGACCCGGCGGTCCTAATAATTTACCTGGCCGCAAAATTTCAATAAATGTCTCAGAGCCCAATAAAATGTCAATAGGCCCGGGCACATTAAATTGCGGGTCAGCGAGCGATATATCACATAAGTACTGTACGGCGGAAATATCTAAAGTACAACTTGGTAAATCACTTGAAATTGTTTTAAGCACAAGAGGCTGAATATGTAAACAGAAGTTCGGATCATGCTTAGAAAATAAAGTCAAGTCCACTATTCCTAAGATAGTCTGGGAGCTGTTGCCTATTCCCATTACGGACTTCTCGGAACAATCATTAAAGATGCGAAGGCCTAATCTTTTACATGCGTTGCGAGTGATGAAATGGTTTTGCGATCCGTTATCAATTAATAATCTAACTTGAGCAACGGAACCATCTCTGCACACGTTAACGTCTGCGAGTGCGGTACCTAAAATAACTTTAGTAGATTTTTGCGGGTGATTCGAACTTACGGTCATACTACAAAGAGAAACAACCTTATCGCTGGGTTTATAAGAAACCGATTCAGTGGAGGTCGGAGAAATATTTCCCTCGGCTCCTCGACTATGAGCGGGTAATAAAACTGATCGGTCAGCTGGCGCGTGCTGTGACGTCATCGACTGCTGTCCCGATGATTTATCAGAGTCAGAAAAATGTAAAAGTGAATGATGTTTCTTTTGACATTTTTTGCAAGTGGAATTGGAATTACAAGAATAGGCTGTGTGTTTCTTACTTAAACAATTAATGCAACCATTAAAGTTTTTTACTAATGTATAGCGTTCGCGGGGGTTCATTGACCTGAACTTAGGACATGAATACAAGTGTTCATGGTCGGTATTATGGCACAACAAACAGTTTGAGTTGTTGTTGTTGTTGTTTACGACAAAAGAACGTACATTATTACTTTTGGTCGGGTTTTGAATTTTAGGTTTTGACGACGAAACGTTCAAAACGGATGGAGTGTCTCCGGTGCGGTTGAGTACCTTGACTCGATCGCGGACGAAAGTAATTAGGCTTTCTAGCGTAGGTATTTGAGTACCTCGATTTTCCATTTCGAATAAACGAGCAGTTTCCTTATCTAATCTCTGTAACGCAGAATAAAACAGAACAAAGTCGTATAGGTTAGGTATTTTTAAGTTGTTCAAAGCTAGGTATGCATTTGAAAATTGATCAGCAAAGTTTTCAAGGTTATTAGCGTTTGGAGAAACAATAGGTTTCAACGAAAATATCTGATCTAAGTACGAGGTGGCGAGACCCCTTGTGTCCTCGAATTTTTTTATAAGACCGGCATAAATTGTCGAATAATTTGAAGGACAAGGAACGAAACCGGCAAAAATTGATTTTGCTTTTCCGGTTAGTTTTGATGTTAAATAGTACATTCTTTCGGTATCCGTGAGTGACGGGTTTAAATGTACTGCGTTATTAAAGGTCGCATAAAACAGACTCCAGTCACGCGGATCACCGTTAAATGTGCAAATCTCAATCGGGCCGAGTTTAGGACCGGGAGATTGTTTACATTGCGATTTTAGATCAGATTTGGATTTAATTTGAATTTGGGAAAGTTTTCTTTTAATGCGACAGTAAAGATCCTCTAAAACTAACCAGGATTTAAAATCAGGGTTCGCGTCTTTGTCTATTTTCAAAAGGATTGCGTTAATTTCCTTTAGTGTAATTTGATAATTAGACCGAATTTCGTCTAAGGTCTCAACCGAGCAAAGAAAGTTTTCTAAGGCGATTGGGTCATCTAAATCACAACATGAATTGTCATATATTAATTGAATGCGTTCGAAATATAGTTCCCGTTGACTTTCTAATATTTTTAATTTCTGTTCATTAGCCATCTTGAAATATTATGATAGACGAACGGCGCGCAATAACCTACAACAGCTTGTACAAAGATAAGGAATGTGCCAGGCGTTATCGCAAAAATACAATGATCTTTAAAATATAAGCGAATAACAACAAAATGCGAGTAAAGTAAGGAACGTGATTACGTATTTAGTGTGAAGATATATTCGGATATGCAATTTAATTGCAACGATAGCACAAAAAAATGGCGGATATGTGTCGTGTATAGAATTGAAAACACGGAAATCGAACCGAAATGATCCGGTTCGAAGGACCATAAAATGGTCGAAAATTAAGGGGATAACAAAATTTTCAGACCGCGGGACTGTATAGAGGACCTTTTCAGTCGATCTCGAGTGTTTTGTGGGGACAAATAGAGGGAAGAATTCCTGTTGGCCAGAATGGTTCACGTTTGAAGCAAATACATAAAATGCAGCAAATTACATACCAATCCAGCGTCTATATCCAGGCTTCCAGGGGCGTCCCGGCGCAGCTATCTAACACAGCCTGTTCTATAGCACAGATCACACGACACAGTTCAAAATGGTATGTAGCAATTATCCCACAAAGTGGATTCTCACACGCGGGAAGAATATTAAATTCTATCAGGAGTCCCTGAGATCTCCTACTATGAGGAGCAGGCGCGGAGAGAAATTCGGCCGATACGCGGCCTATTTCTATAAGATGGTTTCGCAGACTGGTGCAGTCACCAGGCGGAAGCGGATACCATACGTTCGATGACACACGCGACGTCACATTTGAGTGCGTTCAAAAACGTAAATTGGCATGTTTAATTTGCACAAATTAAGATTTACCTCAAAAAGAACCACTATTATGATATTTAGAGGTAGAAAAAGAATATTGTCATCTGATTTCTGTTTTCTCTTTCTTTATTTCTTAAGGAAAGAAAGAACTACTTCATTTTGAAATTGTATCTGCATTGACACTAATGCTAAACTCACTTCCCCAGGTTTGCTCCCACCCGAGCGCCAGCTCCTTGGGACGACGTGAAGACCGTCGACCAGATGGGCCCGGTCTGCCCTCAGAAGCTGCCTGACATCTCCAACGAAACTCTGGCGCTGGAGAGGATGCCCAAAGGCAGGCTGGAGTATCTAAGAAGATTGTTGCCAAGGCTTAAGAACCAGAGCGAAGACTGCTTGTATATGAATATTTATACACCTGTGCAAGGTAAGGAGCTGACGCTTTTCTTTTTCTTTTGGTGAGTGCACACAGAAAAGCTTTAATGTTTACCTTCCTGCCTGTCAAAAAAAATTAATTTCTAAACTTAGAGCTACGTCACGATAAAATATTATTGATCCATGAAAAACTTTTTATTATTTTAGCTTCTTACAGTGTAGGTAGGAACATATCCTATATATATCTAAGAGAGATCGAAAATACAATTGACTGCCGCCTTCCATACATTCTGTGATTTTCTCTGTGATACAGAAATATAGCTTGCAATTACGACGAGAGTTGTATCCAATTTGTGACTGTTATATTCATAGTCATTGTTCCATACAGAAGAATAAGACAATATGTCTGCCTTACTAAGTTCGGCAAACTTACATGAAATGATAGTTTGGTCCGATATAATATCAGATATACAAAGACTTGATACCGTTGTTTATCTTTCATTTACATACACAGTTTTTCCTACATAACCTTTATAAATCAGAATTGTTTACCATAACTGAATTTATCTTTATCTTATTCAAAATCACGATCGAGATTCGGTAGCGAGTCCTTATGGGATAAAACTTGTATATTGCCTCCAAAACCAATGGGAATATTTTTATATTGGCTGAAAACAATTTCCTTAACATGTAGATCCAATTTTTTTCGGAAATCAAAAGACATGGAATAAAATTGTTGGGTTAGACTGTAAAACTAGGATCAATGTTATAAGTTTTGTTTTAGTCATTTTTGTTTTTTCAAAAATGCGTTAGGCTTTTTCTCATATATACACAAACTTTAAACTACTTTTACGGGTTTATGGAACTACAACCTACATAAAGTGGCTTTTAATACTTCTAGTTCAGTGCGAGACGCTAGAAAAGATTTCTAAGTAATTATTAATGTGTATTTAAAAACGATTAAACTAATCGTCACTTATAATCTTTATTAGTGTATAAACCATATAACATTAATTTACCATCAAATTATTTATTTATGTTAATCTCCTTATATCTTTAATAATATACATGTAAACTTTATATAAAACATCTATTTATTTTCTATGAAAATACAAACATAAATCTTGTTTAAATTCATGGGGAAGCGCAGATGCCTATATTACAGGTATTTGCTTAGCTAAAGCATCTAACGCTCAACAACTGCTAGTGTAACTGTTGTGTTTGTATAATTATTGAGAATTTTTAAATTTAGATTTAGATTAAAACTATTGTATAAAAAATCTTTAAACTTTTTTGGCAAATAAATTAAATTATATTATATATTATTATTATTTTTTGTTGCAATATAGTTTTAATTTACTCAAAGCATGAAACAAACCAAATAGAGAAATGACAATCTAAAGACATAACTTTTCGTCAATGACGTAACCAAGCCCCAACATAACGACATGCTTGCCAACCCAGCATGAAAAATTAAAGCCTCAGCTCGCGTAAGGCAAAGGTCGCCAAACTAAACTACTCCATTATTCACCGAGACCCGACGAATAGCATCATAACAGTCGCTAGAAACGTTTCAGAGCAATACTCGCACAAAAAAAGGTTTTCGTCAACAAAACAATATTACATATAAAATGAAGGAGAATTGGGTCACAAATGCGTTTTGTATTCGGTCACCCTTCCGCGCCATGACTTAGCGGATACGAAACTCAAGAAGAAAACGCGTTATTGTTTTTCTGGACTGAGAGCCAGAATTTCCGAGGATGCTCCATTTCGCTGACAAATTTTTCCAAACTCAATAGAACATGCCCCGCTGGCCCCGCACCACTGACTTTCTTAAGTTATGTGTGGATTTAACACTCACTCCAAAAACGGTGAAGGAAAACATCGTGAGGAAACCGGCATGTCCAAGAACTTTTCACAAAAAAAGTCAAGCACATGTGACATCCACCAACCTGCACTGGGCCAGCGTGGTGGATTATGGCCCATTCTCTATCTATGAGAGAAGGCCCGTGTCCCAGCAGTGGGAACGTGATGGGCTGATGATGAATAGAACATGCAAGTCGTATTCGTGTGTCGTTTGTAAAATTCGAAACGTCGTAAACTTAATATAGGTGTGTTATATGTTCTGTCTGCAGTAAGACATTCCACTGGATCCGATATGCTATTGCCTACATAACATAAAACAACGTCTTGTATGTCTATGTATGATACAAGCTAACCACCAATGGCCGGCGGATAGTGTATCGGTTCAACGAACTTACACACACTAATATACTAATTTATATTCTGTGGGCGTCAGATCTGCCACTAAGCTTCGTAACATGAAACGTCTATGTGAGTTTTCTCTTTTGCTAAATTACATGTGAAAATGTAAGTCGGTGTTAAGGTTTTCTGTTATATTTTTTATGTATAAGAAAACCTTGCTTACCTCCACTTCCTGTTTACCAAATATAAAGTCCACGAGCTTATCTTAACTTGATATTCGCATTTCCACCCAACCAGAAATTATTGCGTAAACGCTTGAATTCCGAGATTTCACTGAGTAGGTATCAGTTTCCTTATAAGATGCAAAGGTTCACCTTTCTTACAAGGTCTCCTTTTGGAATTTGATGCCTAAGAATGTCTTAATATATTGTCATAACTTATTGACGAGACGAGCTGGTCGTTTGCCTGATGGTAAGCAATACGCCAGCCCATAACAATAACACCACCACCCAGAACTTTGTTTTGCAAAATCCTGCGCGGCGCTGCACTGTCCTCGCCACCTTGAGACAATTAGCTGTAGAGTCTCATAATGCCCAATAATTTCGCTGGCTGCAATGCCCTTCAAACCGGAACACAGTAATGCTTGCGCACTACTGCTTGGCGGCTGAATAACTGGCAAAGCAGTGGTACCCACCCAGACGGCCTCTCGCATACGAGAAACCTACCACCAGTAATATGTCTTTTAAGGATTTGCAATAGCTTTAGGTAACAATTTAACACCTGTTTGAGCCTTTAACGGAGTATTTTGGATCAATAAACTGAATTTGATGCTTCGCTAAATTGTAGTTAGTAAAGATGAAAGCATTTAATGTTAACGCCATTGTAATAATGAGGTTGGTGCGATGAGACTCTCATGGTGCGTGGACGTTCGCAAGTTATAATAACCTATCTCTTTTAATTTCATTGTTTAACAAACGGGATGTAATAGTCACACCGCTTTGCTAGTTATTCTGCCGCCAAGTAGTACTGCGCAAACATTACTGAATTCCAGTTTGAAGAGATGTAGCCAGCGAAATTATTGGACACTTTGGCTGGAGGTGACAGGCCTCGTGTAATGCCGCGAAGGATTTTGCAAATCAAAGTTCTGATGCTGAAACTGTTATGGGCAGGCGTGTTGCTTACCATCAGGTGATCGTCCTGCTCGTCTCGTTATTCAGTTCCATTAAAAATATCGTTTGGACGCATGAAGTCCTCCGCCCGGACAACCTTTGTGGTGTAGTGACAGTGCAGTTCAGCTCATATTATTGCAAATGCTGCAATATAAAACATAATAAATATGTTAAAAGCTTTTAAGAAAATAAATATACTTACCTAGAAGTCTCGTTGCTATATTCGTAGCGATAGAGAAGTCAATGCCCTCAAAGCTAACATCTTGGAAGTTAAAATTTACTGAGAGAATTTCAAGCCACTAATTGGCGATAAAACTGCTCTGGACAAGGAGCATTACTGGAATGCTTTGTGGTTATGGCGGCCAAAAGCCGTTTTAGGTCACTGAGCACTTGCCAAGTATGTCATGCATGGCTACGTATTGTTTCAGAGGTTGTTACCATATGCTCTGACCGAATATTGCTAGTTATGCTTAAGAATATTTCTAGCAAAACGTTTACGCTGTTTTATCTAGGTTCAAGCGTTTCAGATTATACTGTTTTATAGACTGCGTGAAGAAATGCTCCAGATAGGGATGGAATCAAAGACATGGCTGGCATGGTAATTAATACGGCGCGTAAAAGTGAAATAATGATTTTACCATGACAATTCTTCTTCTTCGTGTCGATGGTCCTTATGTTTTAATGTTTAAATAATTTGAGCCCAATGTTTGGCTATTGCTACCCCAGGAGGAGTAGCTTCATACAGATCTTCAGAAGAAGAACCATGACGATGCTCAAATATTGCTAAAAGATCTAAGTTTCGCCACTAACTCGCCTCATTTTAAGCGACGATGTAGCCAAAGATGAAGTATTAGATCTAGAAGATTTTTTAAATATGTAAATGTTTGGTTTATTTTGTTCCTAAAGTTTCTAAATAATAAATCATATTAAATAAGGGTCACGTGTGTCAGCTTTTTAGATGTCTTTATTTGATATTTATTACCAATATCAGCTGAATCTCCGCGGAAACTCGTGCGACTTACAATCCATCCCACAGGAGTTTGCATCCCGCTGGCCGCGCACCACTGCTTTCTTAAGTTATGAGCTTGCTCTCAAAACGATGAGGGAAAACTTCGTGAGGTATGTCCATGGATGCATGTCCAGGATTACAAGGACATGTGACATCCACCAAACCGCACTGGGCCAGCTTGGTGGATCATGGCCCATATTCTCTCTATGAGAGAAGGCCCGTGTCCTAGCAGTGGGAACATCGGGCTGATGATGATGATGACGATAAAGATGATCAAATAAATGACAAATATGTAATATCAGAAAAACATTAGAGTGTGATTTTTATTAGTTTGGAACTCGTTTACATTTAGATACGTTAAAGTAATTACAATTAATACAAAACGGTGAAACGACAATACCAGCCCTGTCCATCCAATACTAAATACAATATCATCCACAACAAATCCATTTTGACGGAAACAATAAATCCTGTATTTGATCGGAGTCAGCTATGCGTGAGGATCTATGTGCCTCGCATTCGAGGGCAATGACCTGGAATCAGGTGCATGATGCGTAAAGTTAATACAGGTAGGTGGAACTGTCACTCTAATGATAAAGGAAATAAATGACGCGGAAAAAGACATCAAATACTTATTGGTAATATTGTGCAGGTAATATTGTCTTCGGTAAGAACTGAACCCATAATCTCTTAAAAGAAGAGTCGTATATTATAACTTGTTGTCCTAGATGAGTAAGCTGCATAACCTAAGCGGTGCTATTGGGTGTGTGTTGTATAGGCTAAATAGGACTCAAAAATATCCTGATATCGCTTGAAATATTCGAATGACTACTACCTCATTATTTTTTTATTAATTCGAAAACATACAAGATCTTTGTTGAACAAATTTTTTATCAAGACAAGCTTTTAACAAAATTAAAATTTTAACCGCAAGTAGATTAAAATGAGTAGTTCACAATTATCCGTCAAGGAGTTCCATTGCCCACCTTCCGTCTCCATCATCAGATCAGCTGTCACCATAATATTGCCAAGAAATAATTATCATTATAATATTGACTTTGACAAGTATGCAAAATTTCAAACCCGTAGAATAAGAGAAAGTGGTTCTAATTCAACTTGCAAGATTTGACCCAAACAAACAAACATTACAAGTTAAATAAAAGCTTTTAAAAATGGTCTCATATTTTCAACTGTCGATAGTCTTTTAAATATC
Source organism: Petrophora chlorosata (assembly GCA_951640565.1). Classification (NCBI taxonomy): domain Eukaryota; kingdom Metazoa; phylum Arthropoda; class Insecta; order Lepidoptera; family Geometridae; genus Petrophora; species Petrophora chlorosata. The sequence goes on along the minus strand of OX621189.1, from coordinate 18,343,204 downwards.
TTGTGTAAACGCTTTTCGCAAATCGATATACATATAATTGGATGTTTTTTTTTTTACGCTTAATAGATCCATGTTTGGCTTCTATCTCGCCTGATGTGAAGCGATGATGTGGCCTAAGATGGAGCACATAGATCTAGAGAGAGACGGCAGTTGAGCGGCTGCTCAGACCCGTCTCCCCGATGGTTCACCGAACATCATCCCGAAACACGACTTGGTCGTTTGACGGCATGACTTTGTTCGGTGGGATAAACGCATTGCGGGTAACGTAGTGAAATGCGTTGATCACAATATACATCGCTATTGTAAAGTTGCCATTTACAACTCAAAAATAAGTAATTTATAAACAAAAATAAGTAATTTACACAAAGTAGTAAATAAAGATGGCTAGCGACTAAAACTACAAAATCATGATTATGATATACAATTTATTTTCTGACTTTTTACTTGCATTTTTTTTACTGCCTTGCCGGTTTTTCTGCCTCCAAGCAGTAGTGCACATGCATTACGGTGTTCAGGTTAGAAGGGCATTGTAGCCAGCGAAATTACTGGGCAAGTCTCACAGACTTAATATCTGATGTCTTGGGGTGATGAGCGCAATGCAGTAGTACTTTTATGATTATAAAGTTCGTCTAATAACTCAGTACCATAAAAAAATAGTAAAACAAAACCGCCCGCCGCCGATGTTTGTAACATCTTAGGATAATCCACGACAAATACGGTTTTTGATTTCATTTACTTCCCGTGATCTGACTCGACCCCACTTCACGTCATGAGCTAAACTACGCCACACCGTCACTCCACACAAGCTGTCAAATATTTCTACATTACATTTATTTCTATTCTAGTCAACTTCCAATGGTATCAAAATAAAGATTTTCCCCTTCAAAGATATTCTGCTCTGACTGTGCAAATTCCCCGACAAGAAATGCAATAAGACCTTGTAACAGTTTATGCAAATGGAAAAAAAGGAAATCGAACCTCAGTTTTCTTACAGAACAATAGATCCAATTCTCAATAGACCTCTTCAATATTTACCAAAAAGATGCCTCCGATTACAGCTGGAGTCACAAAGAGCGCTTTGCTCCGTTAAATTTTAATATTTCATGTCAATAGTCCCCGTCGTAATGAAATGTCTGCGGCAGAATCTTGGGGACGAAAATTTTAATCACAGTTTACAATGGCTGTGGACCCCTTTGGAGAGTTTTGAAGATAGTTTTTTTGTTTGGAGACAAAGGTGCCTTTTCGCACGATGCAGTTGTTATTGAACTGTGTAAGGTTTTTGTTAAAGATTTAGGAATGGCGGATTTTTCAAGAAAATCCGGTGATCAATTAATTTAGTAGAGATTGCAATTTCAAAACTTTAATCTTATTTATTAAAATACCTATTATTAATTTTTAATATCACACACTGCCTGCCTGACAGCCTCTGGGTTTGGCAGGTTGGCTTAAATCTCATACACTACCGAGGCGGGTTCGATTCCCGCGGCAGGACAAATGTTTGTGCCCGGAAAAAAAGTTTAAGCATTTGTTTCTTGTCTGGGTGTTGTGGAACGTAGTTAGGGGCCAGGATAAATGTGTGTGATTGTTGGGCGTATTTATTTAAACTCCTGTTTAGTTTCAGTCTGAAAATGGATAACTGAGATGTTATTAAACAACTCAAGTGACACACAATACGTGTCACGAGGGTACGAACAAAACACAAGCATGTGGTAAATGATAAGTGGACAGATGATGATGATAAAGTGCGTTAAGGTGATTAAGGAGAAGTACCTACTATTGTTGTCTCTGTAGCATGATTGATTATCTACAGATGCGAGTGTGGTAAGGATCAAGTGATAATTCGTTTTCTGCGTCGTTGTATCATTATTATATACTTCATATGTATATATATATATATATATATATATATATATATATATATATATACATATACGACGAATTATAATATTATATATATATATATATATATATATAGCTAAGATTAGTACCATTTTTTTAACCGACTTCAAAAAGGAGATGGTTCTCTGTTCGATTGTAATTTTGTTTTATGTTTGTTACCTCAGAACTCCGGTTTTTATAAACCGATTTGGAAAATTCTTTTTGCGTTGGGTTCAGTATAGCTACGAAGTAGTCCCATATAAATTTCATCGGTATTTGATCTTGGACTTCGAAGATATATTGAAGTCGGTTTTTGTTATTTTCTAAAAAATATACACTGACGACGGCAAGTCCTTCTTTCGTATGCACCAAAAAGGATGATTCGAAACGTTTAATGCGGATAGGCGGAACTTCCACCATGTAGGGGTGACGTTGTGCCGATCGTCTGGTTGTCCGATGGTAAAATGGTGATGGGGGATCAGATTGTGCAGTTCTTGTTCATTCTCCACGCGTAAGGTGATGATATATAAAGCCTTTTTAATATTTTTCATAAGATATAAAGCTTATTAATACATATGCTTTTTACAAGACAAACGCATCAATTTTACATCCACTTACGATAGCTTTTCCAGATGCATTTTGAATCTTTAAGAGCGAGTATATGAAATCGGCACATTCTTTAATGGTGTAAAGCCAAGCTAGTGTTTGAACTCCAAGGCCCCAATTCACTATGACAATTTGGCAATTCCTTGCTTCGAAATCACGTTGATTCCTTCATTAATAAACAACATCTCTATGACGCATTTATATAATATTCTCTATGACGCGTCATAGATAATACAAATTTCGCAGATGTCGTTTATTAATGAAAGAATCGACGTGATCTCGAAGCAAGGAATCGCCAAGTTGTCATAGTGAATTAGGGCCCTGTACTCGACTCAAAAGTCGCACATGTATTGTTGACCAAACAAGCATGGAATAAGTAATGACACAAGCTTCAACTGTATCTATTCTCATCAACCAACATTATTATACTTATCCTTTTCAACCGCTTAAATTTTATAACAAAATATTACTCCTATATTCAATGATAAGCCTTTATTGAAAGGTTTGGTCAATGTTTGGCAAATAGCTGGATTAAAGTCGAGGTAAATCAACGTTCATTTGGTAATTCGGTATTTAGTTAATAGCTTATTTAAATATTGGTAAGCAGTTTGTAGGTTATTGTTTAATTAATAGTAACGGTCTTATTGTATGGACGAATGGATACAGATTAATTTGCTAATATTTATTTATAATTTTAAGCAAATCATGCTACATAATTTGTATACCATCGGGTAAAAGTAAGTACCTACCATATTGCGGCACTTCTAATTAAACTAACAAAGACAAAACTCAAAGACTTTTAAACTTGATTTCCTAAGCCGCGAAATAAACTGTAATTGACGTCGTTACAACTTCGAACTTTTTCTCCATCCCTAAAATTTTACACTTTATTTCTAATAGTTTATATTTTATGACAGACATTTCTCAAAATTTACAGATTTCACTTTTATCACTATAAAATAAGCGCTGCGCCGGCCACTGCGCAGCGCACTCGATTCGCTCGCTTGGCTCGCTTGGCTCGCGGGTTGTGGAGTCAAAAGTAACCTAACGCTTCTCCTCGCTTCGCTCGTCGTCGCACCTATAGTAATGACTTTGCTTTAGATTAGTAAGGGTTATGTATGCGCTGGTTAATTTCATGTGTAATCAGTATTTTGGATGTAAAAGTTATTTTATTGATGTATTATAAATTAATGGGTGATTCGGGTATTCTGGTTTGCAATCAAACATAACCCTATAAAATATAATACTCAATACTCAATAGTTTATTGCAATCATGTACATTTTAAGAGGTCTTATGAGAAGGTAAGTTAACATATATAACCCTGACAGGGTATGGCAATAGGAGTAATAGGAGCGAGCGGACCGATCCATTAAATAAACATTGGTATTTTATAGTCATAAAAAGAATTAATTTTATTAGTATATTGATTTAAAGTATAAGTTTGTTAATGTCGAAAACCAAACAATTTAATAGTTATTAAGTAGTCCACATTAATTCTTATTGTTTGCTTTTCTCGTTCTCTCTACCCTCGGCTCTTTCAATTTACATCAAAGAAATGTGCCTACATCTAACCCACGAGAGAAAGCCCAACACATTAATATTGAATTTCGACAGCAAACATGACATAGAGTAATGGTATGCAGGGGATCAATACACAGTACTGTAGTGATGTGCGTAAACATCAGCGTCTTGACAGGCTCTTGCGTATACGCTAGTAGGTATTTTTATTAGGTCACGTTTTTCTATTGACAGACAAAAATAAAATATGGTGTCAAGAAAGTTAAATATAAAAGGAATTAACTGGTTCCATCTTGGAATAAATCTTGATTGACTTTTATGATTTTGATACAAATATTCTATACTCAAATATACCTACCTAATAAAAGAAGATTGAAACAGATTGCTAGATATGGAAAATCGATGAATTTTGTTCAGCGTTATCTAGTTCTTGGCAATGAAGGTTTCTACATCGTCTCTTATATGTATAGCTTCGATTATAATAATTTAAAAATATTAATATTGTATATATTATTTTTTATAATAATTGTTAATATTATTAACGGGATATTTATCTTGTTTTATAATTTAGAAATATTAAGTTTCAAAACCTGATATGATATGTAATCTCATTATTGTACACCGCCGTCTACTCATTTTTTCGATACTGTTTATCCAAAGATTGCCTGGAAGAGACCGCTTTAATCGTTAAGACTACCACAGTAAGGAATTTTGTGCTATTATCATTTTATAATATATTTATTTTGTACACTGTTATGCAATAAAGAGTTTTGTATTTTTATTTCCCTTTTTATTTGTATTAAAGTACTATTTAAACTACTATTTATAATTTAATAATGGTTACGCGCGAGAATTTAAAATAATAACAGCCTTCCGCACAATCACATTATTACGTCCGTAAAGCCATTTTTATTTTGTATATCTGAATGACGAGACTAGTTTGTCGTTCGCCTGCGGGTAAGCAATACGCCATAACAGGTACAGCTCCACCCAGATATTTGTTTTGCAAAATCTTGCGCGGCGCTGCGCGGCGCTGCGCGGCGCTGCACTGCGCTCTTCACCCCGAGACAATTAGCTCTTAAATCTCATAATTTTTATTATATTTTAAGCATTAACGAATGCCAAGCAAAAAACTCAAACAAGGTTTTTCGGGAAGAAAAAATTCGAACACCGGCTGGGACTGAACCCGCAATCAAACCTTAAATCTTACCTCAGCGCGGGACGCTCTACCAATTGAGCTACGGTGGACACCAACTCGAGTGTCGAATTTATTCTTCCGTTATTTAACCGTCTGACCGGTGACGTGTACGCCATCTATTGAGAGTGGAGTGAACCTTTTTTCAATTCTCATAATGCCCAGTAATTTCACTGACAATGCCTTTTAAACCGGAACACAGTAATGGTGGTACCCATCCAGACGGCCTCTCGCATACGGGAAACCTACCACCAGTCAACCAGCAAATTCATACAAAAGAGGCCCAAACTGCTTCAAGTTACTGTTTAGTTTATTTAGTTAGGAGTTTGCGTTTTAACCTACTTTAGTCTATTACTTATCTAATTTTATTCAAAACTACATTATGAAAATATACATTTTTTCAATTCTTCACAAACATAATTATTGCCCAATGATTTTTCTTGTCAATGTTTGAAAATAAAAATCAATGAAAACAAAGACATGACTATAATTTTTATTTTTATTTCATGTAGTTTCGATCAAACACACAATGAAGGATTGCGCTTTGTTGCGCGCAACAAAGCGTTATCTCAGTTATATTGTTGTAGTAAATTGGACGTAATTGTTTGTGTCATAAGGATGACTTCAGCAGGTAATCGTCCAAGGCTGGTCGATATAGTAGATGTGCATCGTGACGGCGCCGGGATCCTCAACCAATTTGTACACGCACTCTGGACCATACGGAACAATAGCCTGGAACAAAGGATTTTATAGTACCATTGGGCGATCCTAATATCAGAAAGCAGAGTTATTAAAAAAAACCAAAGCTTTACTGAGCATTCATGAATACACTGGGCATTTTGTGTCCACTTGTCTTCTACAGGCCTCCATCTCTTTTCACCATTACATCATAACTTAGGCTATCCATACTCTTAAATGGTGCTTACCTCAACAACCGAACGATCTGGCCTTTCGAACCAATCTCTCTGTCCCTCGCGTAGCTGCAGCTTTCCGAAGGTCAGGAAACCAGTGGCGATCAACTCATCGTTCATAGTCATCGGGAACCATGGAAGCATCTGTTCGGCTACGCACTCAGTATCAGAGTGCATGCGGTAGTAGTAGTGTTGACCTGATGAGGTGTTTTAAAAGCCTAGTTAAATATAAATATATATTATCTTTATTTAATATAATAATAAATACATCTTTATTTAGCCAGGTAACAATTAACAATTTTAATACATATAGGAGATGTGGAACAATTTGCAATTGTTAGGTTTGTTAAGCAATGCAATGTGAACCCTGTTATATTGATTTGAAGTGAGAAAGTAACAAAGAAGTTAGAAGGATATTCGTTTATTGCCTAGCCAATGTGCAGTAAGCCTTTAACAGCCTTCATGGAGTACTCAAAGATTTGTTGGACAAGTCAGCTCAGATCATATACCGCAGTCGCGCGCAGGCGCTCACTGCACTGAGACGCGTTGATCTATTGTTTGATCCCGTTTTGTTTATTGAGGCGCGCGCGCGCCGCGCGCACCTTTTGTTTTAACACGCGAGATTGTTTATAGCGTACCTACGCTATTTAACAATGAATAGTTTCGAAGTTTTACCAGTGGAGGATGATATGGATGAGAGTGATATGGTTGGAGAATTCAGTGAAAGTGAGATGACAAGAGGTACGGAAAATATTATTCCGACGAGTAATACGGAGGTAGGAGGAAAAAATACATTGGATAGGCCGCAAAAGAGAAGTCGGGAGTTAAATCAAGATGAAATTTGGACAAGGATGGTGCGAAAGGCAAAAATATTCGGACGTGACCAAACAGATAACAACATACCTACGCGAATCCCGGAGTATAAAATTGAAGTAAGTCTTACCGGTACGGAAAAGCTTCCAAAACAATTTGGACTCGCTAAAATGTTAAATAAGGAAAGTATAAAAAAAGTTTCGAAAATCAAATATATAAATACATTTAAGGCGTTGATATATTTAAGTGATGAAGAAAGTGCCGATAACTTGATGCAATGCAAGATATTTAATGAGAATGGTTTTAAATGCCAAAGAACTTTAGAAATCAACCAATCATATGGCGTCATTAAGGATATAGATTTAGATCTAAGTGAAGAAGAGATATTACGAGAGCTTAGTTGTAAAACTGAAATTTTAGCGGTAAAACGTTTAAAGCGCAAAAACACTCTCGACGGCCGCTGGGAGGCAAGTGAATCTGTAAGGATATGTTTTAAAGGGTCATCTTTACCTTCGCATATCTTCATCTATGATACTAGAGTGAACGTTAGTCCGTACACATATCCAGTGACGCAGTGCTCTCGTTGCTGGCGATTTGGGCACTCGATTAGAATGTGCCCTTCTTTAAAAGTGATCTGCCCTAAATGTACGAAAAGTCACCCCAACTGTGAGACGACGCATTTCAAGTGTAACAACTGCACGGGTAGACATATGGCTATGGCAAAGATTTGTCCAATGTACCTTAAGGAGAAACGAATAAGAGAACTGATGGCAGAATACAACTGTTCATATAAAAAAGCTCTTACCATCTATGTCCCACCAACGCCCGGACCACTCGATATGTCAGAAGATCTACCTTTGCTTTCTTCATTCTCGGCTCGTACAACTGAACCCTCTACGATCGGGACCCCACAAGATAGCTCAGCCATGGAGAATCGTAATACACTTACATATGCCAATATAACGAAGGAAGTTCCAGAAAAACTGAAGAAGAAGATTAAGGCAGATAAAAAAAGGAATAGAAAACAACCATACCAAGAAAAGGAGGATGATATTGTTGAAGGTCTCTCAGATCTCAGTGAAGAGGATAACAGGACGGAAGAACAGCTTAAAGAAGGAAGAAGATTAAAAAATAAAGACCAAATGTCGTGGACGCTAATATTTAAGAGGCTAAAAGAGAAGGTATTTGAAGATGGAAATTGGGAAGATAAGGTCAAAAGTTGTGGAAGTATAATTTGGGAGGCGCTGTTATCATTTGCCCTGCAGTTAATTGTAGATCAGCCTTGTTGTAATTTCATAAAACAACTATGGATTACAACATTTCACAACCAATCGTAAATGTATTGCAATGGAATGCTCAAAGCATTCGCCCAAAAAGTGCAGAGGTTGAAATCCTATTAAGCCAGGAAAGGATACATGTTGCTATTATAAGCGAAACTTGGCTAAACCCAGGTAGTGATTTTCGAATAAGCGGATACAAGGTTTTCAGAGAAGATCGCGCTGATGGTTTTGGAGGCGTCGCCATTTTGACCCATAAGTCGATAAAAGCACAGCAGTGCAATGTGGTCTTACACAACTCACAGATTCAGATTCTTCATGTCAAGATTTTTAACTGTGAGAATTTAGAGAATGTTTTCTCGTTATATTGCCCACCTTTAGTTAGTACTACCCCGAGAAACTGGGATCAAATCTTCTCTCTAGCCCAACGAAAGACCCTAATTGCTGGAGATCTCAATGGCCACCACACTAATTGGTCAACTAAGATTGATTCAAGAGGCGATCAAATTTTGGATTCGGTCTTGGACAATAATCTTGTCCCACTTAACGATGGCGCACACACAAGAATCAAACTGGTCAACGGCACAGTACAAAGATCCTCTCCCGATCTGTCTCTGGTCTCCTTGGATATAGCTTTGGACTTTGATTGGATGGTGCTAAATGAAAACCTGGGAAGCGATCATTTAATGATCAAGTTGAAGACTGCATCCAGCGATTCTAATATTTTGAAAAGAAGACGCAACTTTAAAAAAGCTGACTGGCCGCAGTATAGAGCAGCTATCGAAAGAGAACTTGTAGATTTTGTTCTACCTGATGATGATCAGGCTGCTTATGATGTATTTATTGATTTGATTAACAGGGCAGCTGACAAATCAATTCCATTCATCAGAATCTGTACTGCTCCTCTTCACCAGAAAAAATTTACGCCACGGCCATATTGGAATCAAGATATTTCGAGAGCAGTAGCTGAAAGACGGCTTGCTCTCGCTGTATTTAGGAGAAACCCCACACCCGATAATTTAGAAACCCTAAAACGAAAGGTCAGCGCGGCACAGAGACTGATTCGTAGTGGCAAAAGCAAATCAAGGCGCAGTTTTTTATGATGGAATTAGTAGTGTGACATCTCCGAAAGAAATGTGGTCTAAAATGAGATGGCTCAAAGGGTGCAGGTCAACGAGGAGCAGTATTACCCGTGAGACAGCTGAGTCTTTGTTGTCTAGTCTAGCACCTGACTATGCAAGCCCTGCTAGTCCTGTATTTTCTAGTGAGAATGCGCATTTATCTTCACCGGTTTTGGTACAGGAGCTAACCAATACAATTAAACAGACTGATACAGCTCCAGGCGCAGATGGCATATCGTACTCCATGATCAAAAATCTCCCTGGTTTAGGCAAGAGCTTACTAGTATCTTTATACAACAGATTCTTACTCTCAAGTTTTGTACCAAGGCAATGGCAAAATGTTAGGATAGTTCCTATACCAAAATCAAATTCTAACAGTACCTCAGTTTCAAGTATCAGACCAATCGCTCTGTTGTCTTGTCCATGCAAGATTTTTCATACTATCATTACTCGCAGACTGGAGTGGTACTTTGAGAGAAACAACTGTTTCTCAGATGAAACAGTGGGCTTTAGAAGATCAAGATCTTGTATGGACAATTTAACTAGATTGGTATCACGCATTCAGAGTGCCTTTAGTAAAGGATATGCTACCGTGAGTTGTTTTATCGATATTGATAGCGCGTACAATAATGTTAATTTAATAGGGATGTTAGCGTCGCTGGACAGACTTGGAGTGGGTGCGATATTATGTAATTACCTTTGGCAATTTTTACACTATCGATGTCTATCTATTGAGCTACATAATAACGAGACACTTAGTAGGATCACAGGGATGGGCATAGCACAAGGGGATCCCCTATCTCCATTACTGTTCAATGCAGCTACTATCGACATTTGTAAGAACATAGGCCCAAGCGTGTCCATATCTCAATACGCAGATGATTTTGTACTTTATGCCAGCCGTAGAAACTTAACAGATGCGGAGACCGTTATTCAAAACGCTTTACTGTCACTAAATGTAATGATAACAGAGTTGGGATTAAGCATCTCTCAAAGAAAGACTAAAGTCTGCGTATTTACACGAGCTTATACTAGGAACTTAAGTAGATATAATGTTACTTTAAATATAAATAATGAGTGTGTTCAGCAAGTCGATAGTATTAAATATTTAGGTATGTGGTTTGACAGAAGCTTAAGGTGGGGTAGACATATAAATGAAACGAAAGAAAAAGTACTAAAATTTCTAAATATATTTAAAGTGTTAGTTGGTTCAAAATGGGGCATTCATCCAAAACATCTAAGACATCTTTACATTTCACTAATTAGAAGCCGATTAGACTACGGGTGTTTTCTATATGATATTAGCGCTAAAAGTCATTTATACAAGCTGGATAAGGCACAGAATCAAGCGATGAGGGTGATAGGTGGATTCATAAGGAGCACCCCTATTCACGCTATGGAAAGCGAACTTTGTCTCCAACCTTTGTTCATTCGTAGAAAATACCTAGCAGCAAAATTTTGGTTTAGGTCGAAATCAATTAAGAATAATATTACCATTAAGGTCATAGAAGAACTGGACGGACTGTGTCAGGGTGAATACTGGAGAAGAAAGAAACTACCTTTATTGATCGAAGTACATAGACAATACGGCAATCTATCTATCCATTCTGACTCCAAATTGTTAATTTATACTCTCAGTCACTGGGTAAGTGGGTATGATGTGGCAATCAACATTAAAACCACAATTGAGGGTTTATTATGCGCAAAGAGACACGTTAGTATAAATGATTTGCATAGTATGTGTACTGAGTATTTGAAGGTTAAATATAGCTCTCACTATAAGCTTTACACGGATGGATCAAAGGATGAATCCGGCTGTGGAGCAGCTTTTGTTGACCCACAGTTGGATATAAGTATTGGATTTAATATTGGTGCCAATGTTTCTATTATGCACTGTGAGCTTATCGCAATCGCAGAAGCGATATCGTACGTTACGTCTCTCGATCACAGTAAGTTTATTATATTATCCGACTCTAAAAGCGCCCTTATGCATTTGGCTCGGCTGCCCTCGAACATTCGAGGACTTCCGATAGCCTACAGTATCCTTAAGAGCATCCGTAAGCTTTGTGCAATCAACAAAGAGGTAATAATCCAATGGATTCCTTCTCATGTAGGTATCACGGGTAATGAGGAGGCCGACCGTGCGGCGAAACAAGCGATAGGCGACGGTATTTTTCATAAGTGTTTACCACTTCATACTGAGTTATTGGGTGGGGTTAAAACAAATTGTAGACGGCTGTGGCACGAGTATTTTGATGAGCGATCTCTAACGAAAGGCATATGGTATAAGACTATTCAATGTCGACCTCCTCGGTACCCGTGGTTTGATCAACAAGGGATAAAAATTAATAGACGAAATATTGTAGCACTGTTTAGACTTCGCTCCGGACATATTCCGTCAAACAAGTTTAGATTTTTGATGGGAATCTCCGATTCCCCTAACTGTTCAGAGTGTCATGTTGAGGAGGACGTACATCATGTATTGATGGAGTGTGTTCGGAACGAGGCGCAACGACTAGATTTAAGATTTATGTATGATTTTAGTGTAGGTATTTGTAACGGTATCTTAGCTTCCCCGCTGTCCGAGGAGGCTGAGATGCTGGTTAATTTATACAGGAGGGTGGCTTGAGTGTTGTGAAATGTATGAAGACACTTCCTTATGGAAGCTATGACGATACATGTCACAACAAGCATGCCTAACTACAGCGTCCGTGTTTCTCAATCGTGTGTTATTATATATGTGGGTAGGAACAATGTGTCCAATGGTTCCTAACCGCTCGATGCTTGGTTGTTGTGCACAACTACCCATTTTTGTAATAATTTAAAGTATTTTTTTCTGTACGGGGGTGACATGGTCACTAGGTGACAAAACCCCTTCCTAATTAATAAAGATTAAAAAAAAAAAAAAAAAAAAATCATATACCGCGGAGGTTGTAGGGTCGATTCTCACTACGGGACTAATGTTTGTGCACCGAAGTAAAAACAAGCATTTGTTTCGTGTCTTAGTGTTGTGTATTTTATAGAACGGTTCCTTGTAGTTGCTGGTTTCCGTGTTTGTAGAATACCGTTTCTTACTTACTAGGCTATTACACGCCACGATCAAATTTTTTATATATCTTTTAATTCGTCTTATGAATACAATTTAGTTTGCACTCACCCATCCAAGAAATGCAAGCTTGTAGAGTAAATACATTCTCCTGAACGATATCCGCCTCCTGATTGGAAACTTTGATCAGTTGCTTGTCTATTCCGGTGAGCCAAACACCACCAGCTTGGAGAAGACGGGTCGCATCGCGAGAGGCCAGGCGTTCCTCTTTGCTTTTTGCCAGAAACTCTGAAAGACAATTATATATCAAAAGTTAATTATAGTAAAACTCATACTCTACACTCACTACTTCCCACTTCAAACATTAAAAAAAAACAATTTGATAAAGGAGGAGATATAATAATGAGACGATTTTACTATTTTATTAGTTTCTTTAAATACCTTCGTTAACGAAGTACTGCTGGATAGTCCAGAACTTCTTGCATTCATCATCGACATTAGTCTTCCAAGACGAGAAGCCGCGCTTTTCCCAGTCAAACACATTTTCTGAGAACTCCAGTTCAGCCAGCTGATAAATGAGATAAATACATACATTTTAGTAATTGAAATAAAATCAATAAAAACCACAAGAAACACAAATATGGCAAATGTCATATGCCGATAATGACTATAATCATAACAAACAAGGACATTTTTGGAGGTGAAACCAGCCAGCGATTGAAAATCATGCAGGTTATTTTCCCAATAGCGTTTCGGGCAGAAAAACACAATAATCAATTTTTATTCAGGTGACTTTCCTCTACATTAAAGATATTATATGATCCAAACTATACTTACAGCAAGTTGGAGACCAGCTACGTAGCCCGTGTCATCGAATAATGCACAGAGGACCTTGTCTGACGGGCAGTACATAACTAACTGAGTCAGAGGACCGTTCGGGCGGATTGTACTTTTCCATCCTACGGCCCTTGCTTCGGCGACGCTCTTTGGAATATCGAAAAAAAACGTCTCGCCGGGGTTCAAGCCCATGTCGAATTTAACTGGAAAGATTTTCTTAGATTAACAAACCACGTTTTGTGTAAGGCTTGAATGATTGGTAGCAATTTTTACCAGTCATCGTAGATGTATAAAAAATGTAGCAGTTAATAATGATAAAATTCTGAGTAATTTAAGCAAATGGTTCGAAAGAACAAGGAAACTTGTTATAATTGTCATTTTAAAGAAAGATTGGTCTCAGCTTGTAGAAATACGTTTGATTGAATCTTTTGCTAGAACTTCAAACCCTTGATCGCTTACGTGTAGTATATTACGTTATGCGTCCGAGTCTGGAATAGTTTCAGTTATCTACTGTGACAAATAATAAGGGAATAGTTTCAGTTATCTACTGTATACTGTAAATATATGTTACGTGGAAATCTTCTTATTAGAGTAATTTTTGAGGTTTACGTTTACTAAAGTAGACGCGTTAACATCTCAAATATAATAGATATAAATTTGCAGGGGTCCCACAAGGCAGTGTACCTGTGTCATTTTTCTTATATTTAAGGTTAAGTAAAAAACTAATTAGTCTTCATTATTGAAGAAAACAAACACTTTTTTCACAAACTTATCATATCTAATCAAACTATTAAATCCGCGGCCAGGTGTTGTTACTGATAATTAAAGTAGATAATTAATATTTAACAAATTTATGAAGTTCTATTTATAAATGTGCAAAATAATAATTAAAGTTTTTTACCAATGATAGATAACCTTATGCTTATCATTGGTCAAAGCACGTGTTGTGTCAAAAAACTAGATTCAGAGAATTCAGTTAATATTTTAATCCAGTCAACTTATTCTATCAACCTATTTTTTCTCAAGCGATATTACTTTGTCCCAGGTAGATATTGGACTATTGGTTCTGGTGTGATGTGTGCGTTAAACATGACTTTCGTCTTATCATTGTTCATGCGGAGACCAATGCATCTTGAGGTGTCAGCTAAGCTGATCAGCATTTTTTGCAGCTCTTGTGGTGACTCCGTTATTAGGACGATGTGATCTATGAATCTCAAGTGTGAGATATACTCGCCGTTAATGTTGATGCCCACGCCTTTCTAATCCAGTGTCCTGAACATATCCTTCATTGCGTTTGTAAACAGTTTCGGGGACATACGGGATGTATGTCCCCTGTCTTACTTTCCTGAGTAGTCAGATATGTTCAGTACACCGGTCCTGTACTTGGACAGATATCTTGGCAGGCTCATATAGACATCAGCACTTCAGCAGGGGACAAATTCTTATGCTTGGTAGAGACAACTTTGAGAGGGAAGCCGATAGGAGGATACAGATGGACTCGGCAGCATTTGGAAAACTTCGTCAAGTCTTCTCGTTGCCCATCCCACAATGCCTGAAGACAAAAGTGTTTAATCAGTGCGTCCTACCAGCAATGACATACGGAACCGAAACGTGAACACTGACTGTGAGACTGGTTCATAAGGTTAAAGTTGCTCAGCGAGCCATGGATCGAGCTTTGCTTGGGGTGTCTCTGAAGGATCGAATCCGCAACAAGGTGATCCGACAGAGAACCAAAGTAACCAACATAGCTCACCGAAAAGTAAGCTAAACTGGCAATGTGCCGGTCACATATGTCGAAGAGCCGATAACCGATGGAGTAAACGATTTCTAGAGTGGAGACCTCGTTTAGGCAAACGTAGTGTAGGACGCCCTCCGGCCAGGTGGAGCGACGACCTGCGTAAAGTGCCTGGCAGTAACTACATGCGAAGAGCCGATAAACGAGCTCAGTGGCGTGCATTGGGAGAGGCCTATGTCCAGCAGTGGACTTGTACAGGCTGATGATGATGATGATAACATGGAATTATGAATAAGAGACTTCAGTGCAGTTCCATGCAAAACATGTTTCACTTTGTTTTGCAAAATCTTGCAAAACAAAGTTTTTGTTGGTGCTGTAACTAATAGGCAAATCATAAAAAATTAAAAACTTTCAAAAATTTCTGACTTACCTCGAAGACCTGGCGCGAATCCGCCTGTAAACAAACAATATTAAAATTAACCTTATAAACATAATTATATATTTGAAAAACCTTATTTTTCACATTTATTTATCGGGTTATTCCGTTTTCTCTAAAAACAATTCCTGTCACCTCCAACTTTATTAGAATACTAATGTAGGTATAATTTTAATTCCGCCTCTCCTGTGAAATCTAAGTCAGGTACTGTTAACATTAGAAACCTTTTCCTTAAGTGATGGCATTATTCATTAAGGCTAAATAGAGACTTTGTTAATTATTTAGCCATTAGATTTTTATTTGTTATTAGTTGATTTACTGTGATAATTAGAAGAAAGTGCAAACATTATATTATAAGACAGAAGAATATTTGTTAATAATTTATGACATGTTCTACGTGAGCCGATTGCATTTAATATTTGTATTTAAATATGTCGTGGAGGAAACAGCAATCAAAGTATGAAAATGTTTTACCGAAAACAATGGGTCTTTGAAGGAAACGGAATAACCCCATTTATCATAGACTTTTTAGTATAGGTAGGTATATGTAATTTTATTTATTTACCTGCGGCTGTTGCCACGGCTATGATCGCAAAAAACGGCAAAAATCCCTTCATTGTGTCCGTCACTCTTTCCAAAACTACACTGAGAATTACATCAACTATCGATATATTTATAAGCAACTAATATTTGTAAAGGTGTATCAAAAGACGCACCAATAAATAAAGGGGTTCGGTTTTTTTTCTATGAAAACCATCATGGTAGTACCAAACCACCATATTGTTTTTTTCTATAGTAGCGTTGAACAATGACTAAATAGCGGAAATGTTAAATCTTAAAATGGCAGACCGGAAATACGCCAAAGGTTCGAATGTAAATACTTTTTTTTTTTACTTTGAATCTAAGTAAGTACTAGGTTCCGTTGTCTGCTTTGCCTGTGATTATACAGTTTTCCAATGGAATTTTCGGAAAATTATTTTTTTATAAGGTCCTAAAAATCAAATTGAATATAAACACCAAAATATTGTAGACCCTAATGGAACGAAAGAATATTTGGTCAGCAAATTTGTGTAAAGATTTTTTACAAATTTCAATACAAACTCACCTTTATGTCACACGATGTTGTTATCTTAATTCATAATAATAATATATCTACTAATGATTGGTTATTCCCATACCTATATTAAAAGATAATATTGATAGTATTAAATTGAACAGGGATTTGTCAATTTTGATAAGTCAAAAAGACTGTGTGCTGTTTTTGATAATAATGATAGGTAAAGGTGTCATAATCAATTAAAATGCACACGAAATGTTATTTTAATTATCTTATTTAGTATTATCATATAAGCTAAACAAGATCTTCATGTGAGGTACAATGATAAGTATTTTTTTAATCTTTATAAACAAAGTCGCTATTCCGCGTCTGTCTGTTTGTTCACAGAGATAATCAAAACTTCATTATGGATGCAGTTTTACCATTGTGTCTAATTAATAACAACATTTTATTTAATATGGGGGTAAACTTTGCTTCTGAAAAATGTACAGCTAAAAATCGTCATTTCTCGGATAACATATTTTGGGCTCAGTCGACTCTATTTCCCAACTACAGGAATTCCCTTATAGTAGCAACCTCGATGAAAACGAGAAAAAATATCAAAATGTTTTCCGTTATGTTAAAATCCAAAGTAAAGTCTCTCCGACTGCACCTATAAATAAATAAATATAGATTTGAAATGAAATGCCAAAAAAGTATTTTACATGCAAGTTTAATAAATAAATATGTTTTTTGAGCAACACACCGCGCACTCGAGTCTCTGTCTAGTTTGATAAACAAATATTATTTTTTAGAAAAAAAAAACACTTTAAGACTAAACCTACATGTACAAACGTCAGATCTTAGGTAGGTATTTTTATCAAAAAGCGCTAAATCACTGTTGATTAAATTTATATGGGAAAACTTCTCAAGTACCTACCAAACAAAAAATATTCATCTTATATCAGATGCATCAGCAGATTAGTCGCGTAACACACATACAAAAAACATATAGCCGAATTGAGAACCTCTTTTTTGAAGACGGTTAAAAAGGACGTCGTCTTGACGCTACATCTCAACCTCCAAGTAATTTTCTTACCCACTTAAAAACCTCTTCAAAACGTTCATTCCCAAGCTTATCCTACCTAAATCCCGTCCCAAAGTACACACTGCGTGCTGCAGCAAGCGTCTGCAAATAAAATGGCTGACAGGTGCCGTAAAACTAGCTGTTTTACGTTGTGGGGTTTGTCCCGCAAACAAGCGCGCTTCGACGATTTGTCACAGGTTTTATAAGACAGAGGTGGTGGAAATGTTTGTGAGAAAATCTTGTGTTGGTGAAACTTTGATTGTGGATTTTTTTTAATACTATCGAGTGACGAGGCGAGCTCCTCGTTCACCTGACAGTAATAATAATTATAATTAATTTATTCATAGGAGCATTGTGTGCAATCAATATTATTACATTTTGTGTTTCAAACACTACCGTTTCCGGTGTACAAATATTGTAAATTTGATTTTTTGAATTTATATAAAAACATGCAATGTCAAAGCTAGTAATGTCATTATTATTGATGTCAAGGTTTTAAAATTTGATTAGAATTATCTGAAATTAATAATATTTATTTCATGTGAAATATTTCAAAAGTAAATAAGATTATAAAAATGTCATAATTTAAATTAATATTTGAGCAACACGCCCGCTCATATCAGTCGCAGCACCATCCAGAACCTTGTTTTGCAAAATCCTGCCCGGCACTGAAATGCGCTCGTCACCCTGAGACATAGCTCTTAAGTCTCATAATGCTCAGTAATTTTGCTGGCTACAATGCTCTTCATTAAGATAGTATGAGCCATAACCCACCACACTAGCCCGGTGCGGGTTTGTGGATGTCACATGTCTTGAACTTAGAGATTCGGGACATGTCGGTTTCCTCACGATGTTTTCCTTCGCCGTTTTAGAGCGAGTTTTAAAATCGTACAGAGCTTATGAAAGTCATTGGTCAGCGGGATCTAAACTCCAAGGCGTCGAATGGAACGTCACACAAGATCTCCCTGAGCCAAACTCGCTCTTTCAGTACTACGCATACTTCGCAATTTTAAATGCAGAGCGCTTCGGCCATTTCTCTATTCTATATTTACATAATATTCTCCTTTAAACATATTTTATTATATATATAGCTACTTGTTTATATTATTATATTATACAAACACCACTAATATTCAACTCTGTAACTGAGACATATCTTTGACCCAAATACACAAAACAGAAATTGATATCAGGCAATTTGGCAAATAAACAGAATGCTGATGTCAGAAACCGAATATGTTGCTACTTATCGACATATAGAAAAGTACGATTCTAATGGATACGTACGAGTATTTGTATGTAGAGGCACATTAAAGAGGTATATGTATGTGTATGTGTGTTATATAGAAGTTGTTTGTTCCTTTGAGAGCCGAAGGCTTTCAGTACAAAATATTTCTTAAAAGGCTTGCCGATAGAACCATCCATACACAACACCATAGATACTGCATGACGTAACAAAAACCGAGACATCAAAACTGCTCTAAAGCTCTATAGCATGGATTTCAAACGTTAAGATCACTTTGAAGAGTAATTAATGCAATGGAATCAGGCGTGACGTTGCGGAAATTCATCTCAAAACTGAAACGCAATGAAAATATATAGTGTAATCCCGCTGAATATTATGTAGGTTGCAATGGGGTTTACATAGGTCAAACCGGGTGGAATTTTGAAACACCTTTTAAGGAACATATTGCTGCATACAGAAACGACCACCCAGATCAATCCCATTTTGCTAAACATCTTATTGACACCGGTCACTCAATTCATGACAATAATACATACAAAATTTTAGACGTTTGTGAAAAAGGGTTCCGGTTGTGTGTACTGGAACAATTAGAAATTTTAAAACACAACAACCAAGCTCATACACTGATGAATGACCAAACTCACGTGTCGTCTCCATTATTACGCATCTTCGATCATGCGTCACGTGGCAGAGACGACGTGCGAGAGGGTATTTAAAGCGACGGAGCGCCGTTATGAGCTCACTCTCGTTCTAGCGTTCGGCGAGTCGACACCTGATGATGCCTCGTGCAGACGGCGAAACACGTGTCGTACAAAGAGTGTTTTTGTTAGGAACTTTCTTTCTCATAGACAGAGTATGGACCATAACCCAACACGCTGGCCGAGTGCGCCATGGCGGATGTCATATATCCTTGAATTTTTGTGATCAATTCTTGGACATGCAGGTTTCCTCGCAATATTCTACTTTATTGTTTTTAGAGCGAGTGTTAAATCTGCATATAACTTAGTGATGCGGGGCCAATAGAATCCGAACTAGGGTTCGTCAGATCGTAAGTCGCATGGGTCCCTGCTGAGCCACACTCGCTCTCATAAATTATATGAATTCACCACTGATCCTATAAAAACAGTCTGTTTTTATAGGATCAGTGGAATACACTATAATAATATCCTTATACTCGTTATCATTTACTATTAAATGGCTGACACTGGGGAAAATGGCATTACGAGACTTAAAAGCAGTTGGTCTCAAGTTGGCGAGCGTAGTGCAGAGCCGCGAAAGATTTTGCAAAAAAAAATAATGGTTAGCTGGTTACTGATAGCACTTCAAACTATTATAGGCATGCATGCTGCTTACCACCAGGTGAACAACGTATTCGCTTCGTCACTCAGTTGTATAAACAAAGTAACTTTAACTAGACTACCCTACAACAAATAAAAGTTGTATTTCATTTCGAACTAAGTCTTCATCGAAAGCCAAGAACCACAACCTACCGATACCCCATATTTCATCTCAACAGATGCCGGCGAACGTAAACCTAACGTAAACCGAACGCAGACCGTTAAGGCACAATAAACCCGACAATATCGCTCGAAGCAACGTTATCTAAGACTATACTACTTTTATAGGACGTTAATAGGAGCCTGTAAAATTGATAAAATAAACCGGTTTATGAACAGTTAAGAGTTACGTTTATAAATAAAGCGGTTTATACTTTTTGTTTATGATGGCAGGGAAATGGGTTAATAATTCACTATCATTTCATAATCTAGTAAAGTATTGAAGCACTACAAATTATATAATAGTCGATGGTATATGAGAAGTTATTTAAATTGTCAGTTAGGTTTTATCTGTTCTCTTCTATCTTATTAAACAAAGCCGCTTATCCACGTTTGTCTAATTATTTGCTTTTTAAACACTTGTTGAATTTTAAATAAAGTTTTCATCATCATTAGGAGTTCTTGACAAAGGTTTTAAGTATATGATCATTTTTAAAAATAGCACCCGGGCAGAGAATATGTGGGTATAGCATACGTTAAGTATTGACTACGGGATAAATGTTGTAGGAGATGCTTATGACTTAAAAATTATCAGATACCCTACGTGGAATTAGGGTAACAATGATAGGGTGGGACCAATCACGAAATGAGGGTTTCGCCCCCTTAATTCAGTCCTTTCGTAAAATAACGTGTTTGTACTCCATAAAGAACCTATAGGTATGCCAAATTTCAAATTTATAGATTTTGTAGTTTTTGAGATTTTGCGATGAGTTAGTGATTACGCGTTTTTGAAAAAGTGATGTTGCTAGAGCAGAAATATGCTAAGCGTTACTTGATTCTAATGTCTAATTGTTCATTTTAATCAAATAATTCATCATCATCATCATCATCAGCCTATACGAGTCCACTGCTGAACATAGGCATCTCCCAATGCACGCGACTGAGCCCGATCGTCGGCTCTTTGCATGTAATTCCTCCATCTGGCTGGAGGGCGTCCTACTACACTACGTTTGCCTAAACGTGGTCTCCACTCTAGAACTCGTTTACTCCATCGGTTATCAGTTCTTCGACATGTGTGACCGGCCCATTGCCACTTCAGCTTACTTATTCGGTGAGCTATGTCGGTTACTTTGGTTCTCTGTCGGATCACCTCGTTGCGGATTCGATCCTTCAGAGAAACCCCGAGCATAGCTCGTAAATCAAATAATTATTCACTGTTATATTTCGAGACATTTTAAAAAAGTTGAAAAATGTCATCTCCAGAGTATCTTGGTGCTATCTTCTCTAGCGGGCGTATTTTCAAAGAACGGATAGAGTCAGTTTTCACATTTCTTTTCTGCACCCGGATTTCAGTTTGAATATGGGAAAGAAATGGGTAAACATACTTACCCTTTTTTCAAAGTCATGTTAACATAAGTTGCAAATTTTATCATATTTTTCATATTATTTGTATTTTCTTTATAACGTATAAAAGCGCACTTTTGTGCCCATTTAATTAATTAAATTTGACTTTGACTTTGACCTTGACTTTGAGGCATAATACATACAAAACACAAAAAATACAAAAAGGTGATGTTATAAATAGATACAGAGGACGATGGTTGTTATTCGCCTAAGGGATGATGGGTACACCAAAAATCCTTTTAGATCACTGAATTATTGTTTGACGGAACGTATTTAACAAATCGCATTTTTTAGGGTTCCCTACCCAAAAGGTACGACCGGAGACCTTTTTTAATACAGTAAAGGTCCTGACTGATACTGGGTTTCCCTGTTTAAACTTCAAGGACCATGTTCCCAGAACATCCAGTCCATTTACAAAACAATACAAACTTGCGCTATTTTGGTCACAAAAATAGATCTAAAACGGTAATCACACTTTCAAGTCTTAGCTTTCGTGCAATCAATCTACAAAACTACAGATCCTATCAAAACTGGTCTAAAGTCTAGTTTTCGAAACTAATATACTACTGTTTAGAGCGACTAATGTATATTGTTTGGTCTATCTAAGTAATTGTAAACGTGTATAAAATCCAATCATATAGCAATAAAAATAACAGTTTTGGAAACTATCGCGAGTCGAAATATTCATTATAAATATAAACGGCTACACTCACGTTATGATTGTGCAGACTGTGCAAATCCAAAGCGTAAACTCCCGGAAGGACATTTTAATTGTCCGAAACCTGGTCGGAGTTATTCCGACACAATCATAACGTGAGTGTAGCCGTTTATATTTATAATGAATAAAAAATAACATGATTTAAAATTGTTTATAAGTCTCATAAACCTGCGCCGAATATAGAAACAGTCTCACGGCACGACAACATGCCATGAGGGCGACGGTTGATCACATTTTATTGCCATTTCTGCACAGTTTGCATGAAATAATATTTTATTTACTTTAGATTGAAAGAGATTTATTGATTATTAGATTGAGATTGAAGAAACTGTTGTTCCTTTGTATTAAATATAGCAGCGTAAGTAAGCAACACGTTCATCAGTACCATAACGTAAATATAATACCTAACCTCATAACTACAACATTCCATTCGTTTATATTACACTGTTTTATACTTTTTAGATCTGTCTATTTTAGTGAACTACGGCTACGGCTATGTTTGGTTAATGCTTTATCTGCTTCCTATTGTAGCATAAATCGCCACAGATTAGGGTCTTATATGTTTATAGTAATATTCATTATTGTGGCTATTCATAATGGATAACGACGTAATTACTTTCTATTATCAAAACTGTCGTGGTTTAAGATCAAAACTCCACACCCTATATATGAATATATTGTTACATAACTATGATATAATTATCTTGACGGAGACGTGGTTAACCGGCGATATATTTGATAATGAGTTGATGGATTCGCGTTATGTTTTGTATCGATGTGACAGGGACCGCGCGGTCACCGGGCGGCGGGATGGCGGTGGGGTACTCATAGCCGTGCTGCACACGCTCGCAGCGGCTGTGCGTGCGCAGCTTGTCGTTGCCCCCCCGCCCCCGCCGCCGCCTGCACTAGCGCCACTCCCTGCCGCAATTATTGACTTTATAACGATTGAACTTAAGCTTAATACTCATATTTATACCATCTGCGCAGTATATATTCCACCCGGTCAAAATGATAATGTATATTTTTCTTATTTTAATTACCTACAAAACGTTTTAGAATATAGTACTGATAGATCTTTTTTTATCGTTGGAGATTTTAATTTGCCTTTAATGGACTGGCGTTCTAAGGGAATGTATATGCAACCCTTACGTACTACTACTATCAGACCTGTGAACTTGTTGATCGATTTTCTCTCATTAACCAACAGCTATCAGTTCAATCACGTCAGAAATAGAACCGCCAAGATACTCGACCTATTTATTTCAAACAAAATTAATTGCGAACTATATCACGCACCCGTGCCCTTGGTGCCATTAGATCAATACCATCCTACCTTCTATGTAACAGTGCCTACTGAACGTAACTGCCGACATATGCAGCGTAACTCACACATGAGATACTGCTTTCCCAAAGCTGATTATCAAATAATAAATGATGAAATAATGAATGTAGACTGGGATACACTTTTTAAAAATAAGTCATCTGAGTGTGCCGTCGATATCTTCTATGAAACTATTTACGGTATTATGTCCAAGCATATACCCACAAAAATCATAACAAACTCAAGTTTTCCCGTATGGTTTAACTCATCCTTGAGACACATATTTAATAATAAAAAGAAAGCCTGGATAAAGTGGAAAAAATATAAAAACATATCGGATTACGAGATTTTTTCAATGTTTAGAGATAGACTTCGTAAAGCTTCAAATACTAGTTACAATAACTACATTTCGAAAGTTGAAAAGAGTATTAAAATAAATATTAAATATTTCTGGTCTTACATCTCAAATAGAAAAAGAAATAGTGATATTCCCAGTTGCGTTCATTATAAAGATAGGTCGGCCAGAGATCCTGTGGATGTTTGCAACCTGTATTCGAATTTTTTTCATTCAGTATTTGAGCCTTCGGATATGCCTGATGGTTATGATATAGATACTAATAACACACGGGTTATGGACAACCACAAATCAGACCTAATTATTTGTGATATTGACTTAACAATAGGTAACATTAAAACTGAACTACTTAGATTAGATCCTAGTAAGGGTGCCGGTGTGGATAATGTTCCACCATATTTTTTAACACGTACAGCCCAATCAATTTGCTTTCCTATACACTACATATTTAATCTATGCCTACGCGAAGGTGTCTGCCCCCTTGTTTGGAAAATTGCTCGCATAGTACCTGTGCATAAAGGAGGATTAAAGAGAGATCTAGAAAACTATCGCCCTATTTCAATATTGCCCACTCTGTCGAAACTTCTCGAGAGACTGATACACAACGCCATATATCCCAGCTTACATAATATTATTATTCCTCATCAACATGGTTTTGTTCGACATCGTTCTACTGTTACAAATTTATTAGTCTACACAATTGAATTATTTGAAAACCTTGACAAAAATAAGCAAACTGACAGTGTGTATACTGACTTTCGAAAAGCTTTTGACAGAGTGGATCACAAAATTCTTTTAGACAAAATTGCCTTTAACGGTATTCGAGGTAACTTGTGGCGCTGGTTTAAATCCTATATAACTAACCGCTGTCAAAAGGTTGTAATAAACGGATATGAATCGGACATGGTTTCTATCAGCTCTGGTGTACCACAGGGCTCAATTTTGGGTCCTTTGCTCTTTATCTTGTATATCAACGACATTGATAAATGTTTTAAATATTGTAATTTCCTATTATATGCTGATGACCTAAAGGTCTTCCAAGCTATCAATACCTATCAAGACCATATAAACTTTCAGGGAGATCTTGATCGGTTTACGACGTATTGTAGTGAAAATAAGCTAGCTCTTAGTTTAAGTAAATGCAAATCTATTGTTTTCACTCGTAAGAGAAATACAAGCAACTTTACATATGGACTTTGTAATACTAATCTCGATAAAGTTAATGTTATAAAGGACCTGGGAGTTACCTTAGATAGCAAGTTAACCCTAGACATACATGTTCAAAACATAATAGCCCGCGGTTTTAAAATGTTCAATTTTGTAATACGATCCTCTAGTAACTTCAAAAACGAATTTACGTATCAGTTGTTGTATAAGTCTTTGGTTAGATCACAATTAGAATACGCTGTGTCAATATGGAACCCACATTACAATTGTTATAGTAATGATATTGAACGTGTACAAAAGAAATTTTTGCGCTGTATGCATTATAAATGTTGCCATAGTACTTTACCTTATGAAGAGCTGTTGAAAAAATACAAATTATTAGATTTAAAGTCCAGGAGAAAACAATTAGATGCTATGCTTCTGTATGATCTCTGTCACAATCGATATGACTGTACCGAGTTGGTCGGCAGGCTGAGCTACAATGTACCTTCCAGAACCTATTCACGTTCGACACGTAATCTCAAAGTGTTTGCTACCGCAGTATGTCGTACTAATTCTGGGCAGCGTTCTCCACTGTATCGTATGACTAAATCCTATAATGATAACTTCAATTGTATAGATATATTCCATGAACGGGTGGGATGTTTCAGGAGGACTGTTCTGAATCTGCTGGAAAGTGGGGGTAATTTATGATGTTGTCATGTAATCCATGGCAGCGTCATGATTACTTCTGCAATGTATATATATGTAGTGTGTATATGTATGCGTGTATATGTATGTATGTATATATGTTTGTATATGTATGTAGACACATACAGATATGTGTATGTGTATACATACAATACCGTACAATACCGTAAGAAATTGCTTGAAGCGATAAGACCGCCTATTGTGTAACCTCAGATAAGTCTTTACTTTATATATAAAATATGGTGTTTTGATTAGTTAAAGGACGGAGACGGGGCAGCCTCGTGAAGTAACTCATTCTTATATCATGCTGAGAGGGGCTGGATTATTTAGGTGTTAATGTTGTTTACTGCATTGTAGGGATTCCTTGACATTACTCATCTTTTGTTTGTTTGGCATTATACAGAATGTGTTTACTTTGCTATTAATTTACATTAATAATGTTATTTTGTTATCTTAATCCCAACATTTCGTTACATGTATATCTATCTGTGGTCAACGATGTTGGTTTCACTTATATTAAGATTTTATTTTTAAGTCTGTTAATTAAGGTACTAGTGAAACTGTTTGCTGATCCTTAAATAAATTAAAAAAAAAAAAAAAAAAAAAAAAAGATAGATAGATAGATAAACGCTTTATTGCAAACATTAAATTACAGATATTACATAAAAACAATTAAAGAAAGTGTTACAGTGGGCAGCCTTATCGCTAAAAGCGATCTCTTCCAGGCAACCTTTGGATGGAGAGGAATACAGCGTATTGACACAAACCTGAGAATAAAGTTGACATTTTGAACCAAACTCTACGTCTCAGAAAATACGTCTCAATTTTAAATTGTCGATCCCATATTAGTTAATTGAAGATATTGTCATTCTACAGACATGACTTACATAACATGTGCAATTGTGCACGTTTAGTTAAAGAACATACCTAACTTAAAAATTCTAATGGAATCAGGCGAACAAAATGAAAGTACGTAGTGTGATTCCGCTGATAAATTAATGGCTTTCTTTATTTATTTACCATTATTAAATTAAATTAATTTTATACATTATATACCTTATTTTTATATACATATTAAACTGATTACATATCATATTTATACATAACTTAAAAAACACTGAGGGATTTTTATTTTATATATGTTTAATTTTAATTCATTTTACATTTGCTATCTCCATACATATCATATTACCTACATTCTAACAACAACATACATAATATTCAGCGGAATTATACTACATATTTTCATTGCGTTTCAGATTTAACTTAAAACCTTTTATAATATTAAAGTACAGTTTCATTAGTTTTACTTGTCAGAGAACGTTCTCTACTCTTTTGTAAAGCTTTTCCAAATAAAATCATTGAAAGAGTTCACGACACGACAACATGCAATGAGGACGGCGGGGTCGATCACTGTCACATTTTGTTTCCATTTGGTATACGGATTTGCATGAAATATTATTTTATATAGAATTGTTGGATAATGTTTTAGCCGGATCGAATGTTCGACCAAAACTGAAAGATAAAATCTGTGTCTGTTCTGATTAACAGTTATTATATTTTTTGTACTTCTTTGGAGGTCTGGGAGGTGTAAAGTGCGCACTGAGAATCCAAGAAGAAGCAAATGACCGTCTTGATGGATAGTGAGCAAGCCAATGTCACGGCACCCACATAAGTGTTTCGAATTATTGTTGTGCTAAATATATAGTCGTCAATAAAACGAACGGCTCTTAACAGTTAGGGGTCTGGTAGTTTATTGCACCCCTGTGCCATCATGAGAAACATTTCATTTTCACATTAATCAAATCGTTGTCTTCATTCTTCTTCTTTTTTTATGGGTCTGTGGCCAACAGTCTACTGACCGGATACTACAGAATTGCCGGATACCACACTTCTAATTCCATTTGTAAAATGTTCGACAAACATAAAACCGTCGGTTGGGAGACAGCGACAGAACAAAAGTTTATCAAATATTTCAAGAAGACAGTGCATTGGAGCCGAATTCTCGTAGTATTTTCGCGAAAACTCTTTGTTATTTCTTTAAGCTTTGTAGAGAATACAAATATAATCTTGTAAACTGGTTCGAAGAGGAGACGTACGATATTACAGTGTCATTTAATGTTTCAGAAACTGCAACAACAAAGTTGTTTGGATGTATTGGAATATATTGGTAGTGTTTTAATGGTCTCGTTTTTGTTTATACATAGCCATAATATTTTAGTTATTAATTATTCATGGTACGCAAGCATACCCATGGAAGTCTGTTACGTATTAACAAACTATATTATAGAAAGTCAGCGGTTCAAAATTATTCCGGTCAGAAAGGGGGCTTATATTATATGGACCTCGTTACTAATGTTATTAAAAAGTTCGCCGAAGCTCACGAATGTAGACTTCACCATCACGTGAACGTCGAGGCTATCCAGCTCCTTGACACCACAGACCTAGTGAGAAGGCTCAAAAGGACAAAACCTTTTGAGTTAGTGTAGTGAAGTGACAGTGTATCGTAGTACCTATACATACTTTAGTGCTACCCGTAAAGAACACAACAACAAAGTGTCTTCGCCTAAATAGAGACAGTAAGAAAAGTGTTAATGGACACATTCTTAGTTATACTATACTTAGCAATTTAAGTCAAAGTTAAATTACTTATTAGTCATATTAGGCTAGATTGTAATATTAATGGGATGTCTTTTTGAGACAGACCATTAAAAAAAAAAAAGAAAGGGGGCTTATGGTCTAACTTTAACACCCATAGCGATACTTTTTTTACCTTTTAATGGTATAGCGATGAAGAACATTTAACGAGAATTATGTTCACTGCAAACTTATGGTAGGTTTCTCGTATGCAAGAGGCCATCAGGGTGGGTACCACCTCTTTACTAGTTATTCAGCCGCCAAGCAGTAGTGCGCAAGCATTATTGTGTTCCAGTTTGAAGGGCATTGGTACCAGCGAAATTACTGACATTGTGAGATTCAACAGGTAATTGTCTCAGGGTGACGAGCGCAGTGCAGCGCCGCGCAGGATTTTGTAAAACAAAGTTCTAGGTGGTGCTGTTATTGTTATGGGCAGGCGTATTGCTTACCAACAGGCAAACGACCAGCTAGTCTCGTCATTCAGTTACATAAAAAAGAAATTTTTCGAAAATGAGTCGCGATCGCTATCGCAATCACAATCGCTAGTTTGTCGATCTGGAGTTTGTAAATATCCTTCCGACGTTAAATTGAAAGGTATCGCGATAGATGTGATAGTAAGACAGTAAGCCCCAAGATCAGTTCGTGGGGCCAATATAAATAAAAATAACCAATCTTCGGCTGCATCATCGTTTAACAAAAGGCGAAAAATAGCAGCCAACCATAGATCTATAAAATTAATGATTAAAAATAACAATCCGAATATCATAACCAAACGAGATCTTAACAAAATCTCGTCAAACTTCCAACTTTTTGAGTATGTAGAATATTTCGCCGCAGCCATGGTTAGAACTCAGAATGACCTGGACGAATAACCTCTTTTTCAAGTACAGAAAGCACTTTAACCAACTGAGCCACCACATCAGATATAGATACCGTAGTTCAACCGACGGGATAATACCGACGCCAGTATAATGCCACCGGGCAAACAGGCCAATTACCCATTAATTTTAACAATAAAACACAATAACTTTGTATGATAATAAAACAGTGATGAGATTCATCCCTGAGAACATAATTGTTCCGCATAATATTGATATTTTAACTGTAGTTAACTGGTTACCTTAATTTTTCTAGGTCCACTGAAGGAATCTTAAATAAGGTTCGAGAAATGTCTTAATCGTAATAGTAAACGGTTGATTAATAAAATTTATGAATACTAGGTCATTTACGATAAAACCTTTTAATGAAAGTATTTCTTGCAAAGAAATATTATTTCTGAAGGCCAGGCCCATTCATTAAAAAGCAATTAGGTATTTTTATAGGGCAAATTGCACGCTAAGCTCCTGGTGATTTATGATCGGTAACATTTTGTATATTTTGAAACCTAGAGAATTATTATTATTATTATTATTATTGCTAAATAACTACAACGCGTTTTTGAGTGTTTTCTAATACTTTTATTTAATTATATTTAGGTATAACATGACTGCAAAAAATATTAAGTTAAACTTATCGTCCCCGTAAGATGATATAAGACGGATAGATGAAATTTAGTTGCTCGAGCAGTTGGCTCGGTGGTCCAGTGGTTAAGGCGTCGGGATGATTTTCTAAAGACGTAGTTTCGATCCCTGCCCGATCAATATTATTTTCCTTCATTCTAATTATTTTAAATCTTTAAATTTTAAGTTAAACTTCTTTAAGCGACGCAAGACAAAACTACATAAAGGGAAAACCTTTAAGGGCAACGTGCAATGGCGTCCAGGTTGCGGTAACCAACGAGTTTGGCTATTTCCTTCATACATTTAGAATTTATCCACCAACCCGCACTGGGCCAGTGTGGTGAATCATGGCTTATACTCTCTCTGTGAGGGAAGGCCCGTGTCCCAGCAGTGGGAACGTAATGGGCTGATGATGACGATTTAGAATTTGCACGCACTCAGCGACCAGCGGCCAGGATCGGCCACCGCGACCACTAAAACCAACCGCTAGGCGTTGAGACATAGTAAAACGATAAGAGTCTTTGGCTTCGTAAGAGACAATGCCCATATTTTTAAAATAAATTCAGAACTGAGTTTAAACTCGGGGGAGTTTTAACTCCGTTATATAGTGGACATTCCTCCTGCGCGCACTAAGCATTTCGCTTCCACTTTCATTATGCGCACTGCTAACGAGTGGAACTCCCTGCCGGAGTCAGTCTTTCCCGATACTTACAATCTAGGAATCTTCAAATCTCGAGTGAACAGGGACTATCTTGGCAAGAGTGCTACATTGTCGACCGCATCGGCGCTTACCATCAGGTGAGATAGTGGTCAAACGCAAGCCAATAATGTATTAAAAAGAGTTTCAAGTCAAGTTTTGTTTATCATCATCAGCCCACATCAGTCCACTGCTGGACATAGACCTCTCCCATAGCACGCCACTCAGCCCGATCTTCGGCTTTCCTTCTCCAGTCGCTACCAGCAATCCTACGTATATCGTCGCTCCATCTAGTCGCAGGGCGTCCTACACTACGTTTACCAATTCGCGTTCTCCTTTCTAGAACACATCTACCCCAACAGTTATCGGTTCTGCGGCAATTATGACCAGCCCACTGCTACTTCAGCTTGCTAATCCGCTGAGCTATGTCGAGTAGTTCTTTGGCGAATAATTTCGTTGTTTAAAGTTTTGTTCGCTAGCTTGAAACCCAGTAAAAAAATCTTGTTCTATAGTTCATTCACCTCTTCTTTCTTTGTAAATAAACTCGAACGTTCTAAATGTCGCTATCCAATTCCTAGCAAATTGAAATATATTTGATGTTTTCAACCGTGAAAATGATCATTCGATTCTAAAGTTCGTTGACCTCGGCAAATTTGACAACGGTAGAGCTATATTCCAATGGTAAATAGTTCAAGCTCATTCTCAAGTTATTGTACTTGTCATGAAATTTGTGAATTCAGTGCTATACAAGATATTCGACAAGTTATGAGAATCACAACATTAGTAGTGGATCTGCATATGAATTTGAAATCGGTAGAAATTTAATCTGGGTAGGTACCACGGGTTTGCCAGTTATTCTGCCGCCAAGCAGTAGTGCGCAAGCATTACTGTGTACAGTTTGAAAGACTTTGTAGCCAGCGAAATTACTGGGATTTAAGAGGCTTCAGAGCTATTGCCTCAGGGTGACGAGCGCAGTGCAGTGCAGGATTTTGCCAATGAAAGTTCTGGGTGGTACTACACCTGTTAATGGTCGACGTGTTGCTACCAATCAGGTGAGCGACTTGCTCGCTCATTGCTCTGTTGTATAAAAACAAACTAACCGATTTTTGAGGAACTTCTTTTCGTATTATAGTTAATTTTACTGAATGCTTGTTTTGTATATAGCTGTATTTTTTTAATATAATTATTTTTGAATATACCCGAAGTAAAGAAGCTTAACGAAGATAAAATCTTCGTTTATCCGGGATAAAAAGTATTATATTGTATTAATCCAGCGTATAAGCTATCTCCATTCTAAATTTCGTCTAAATCCGTTTACCCGTTGCGGCGTGAAGAGATAACGGACACGCAAACACAGATAAACTTTCGCATTTGTAATGTTAATAGTCCAATAATGTATCAAACAAATATATAAACCAGTATACGTTTTATCAAACAAAAAAACCGACTTCAATGTACCTTCGAAGTCCAAGTTCAAATATCGATGAAAATTATATGGGACCACTTCGTAGCTATACTGAACCCAACGCAAAAAGAATTTTCCAAATCGGTTTTTGAATTACGAATTTCTGAGGTAATACACTTAAAAAAAATTGCAATCGAATAGAGAACCTCCTTTTTGAGGTCGGTTAACAAAACCTAGACTGTCGCTGGCAGCAGGGTAGATCCCAATTGGCGGTAGTTGTCCCGATTCCATCTAGGCCTTAATTCACTATGACCACTTAGCGATTCCTTGCTTCGAAATCACGTCGTTTCCTTAATTACTTTGAATCGTCTGCGAAATTTGTATTTTCTATGAGGCGTCATAGATAATACAAATTTCGTAGGAATCGACGTGATTTCGAAGCAAGGAATCGCTAAGTGGTCATAGTGAATTAGGGCCCGTTGAAATATATCAGCAAAATGTTAAATGCTTTGTTCTGTAACACTTTAATAATGCACTAAGCTCGTAGAAACGCATATTTTTAGTATGAAATTTGTGTATACATAAAACAATAATATTGTCCTTGGAAACTCAACAAAAATGCTCTTATGTTGCTAAACTTTCAACAAACAAAACAATATACAGCCGTATTCAATGAGAATAACATAAATTCATAGTCTTTGGACGCCATCCAGTGACTTTATCTGGAGCACAAAGCACAATCTACTTCAAGCGAAACATTGATAACGTACTAAAGCGTGGGTGTAGCAAGGCAAAAGGTTTCAGGAGCGGGGGCAAAAGTCCCCTCGCATAAGACTCGCTAAGTTTAAAAACAACGGCAGCTAAAAATGACTCATTTTTATTTTATTTTATTGTATACTAAATAAATCTATAGCTAAATATTATATAGTTTATAATTGAGATTGTATTCCAAAACTATGCAAATAGGAAAATAAAGCTGAGATACTTAAGATAAGACTGAAAACAGTTAGAATATTGAATAGAATATAGATTATTTGCTCCAAATGTGAGTGAAAAGATGTAAACGATGCAAAGTTTCTGACACATTCCGCCAACTAAGCAGCATGCAATTTCTTTTAAACTTATATTAACAATCTCTTCCAACACATATAAACTTTAATTTGAATATTCATTAACTTCATTTATAGCTAAGTAATCAGCGACTAAAAACTTTGATCCAGTAACCATGCTCTTAATTCATACTTGAATATTTCAAACGGTAGGAATTTAATGTGCTGAGGCAGTTTTCAATGTCATTAATATATAAATGGTGAATTTTCCAATTAATTTCACACATGATTATTTACATATTTTGTAAATTTGTATATCCTAGACAACAAAAATGCTTTTCGAAGAGCGTTATCTAATAAATGGATTTCTGAGTATGCCTCTGTGCTAAGGTAGAGGCAAGCTAAGCGAGACTGCTCTCTGACAAAATGTTTGACTTTGTTTCGATATCCTTTGTAAGTCGTAACACAGGATAGACATAAAGAAGTATATTGAGTCAACTTGAAAATATGAAGGTATTATTAAAAACACCAATATTATAAATGCAAAAGTTTGTATGTTTAGTTTGCATTGTGTTAGTGTGTTTGTTCCCTCTTCGCGCCACAACGGCTAAATGGATTAGTGTGAAATTTAAAATGTGGATAGCTTATACTTTATCCCGGCAAACCGCCGGTAAAATCGCGGGGCGCTGCTAGTTGATAATAGTTCTATAAACATTGTTACGGTTACTAAATAAATAGTTAGAGCATGTTTGAAACCTAACTTATTCATCAAGTTACATTTGATTTCGTGTAATGGCACAGAATAAATAATAAGAAGATAAACTTTAGAGCGAGTGTGGCTCAGTGGGAGAACGTGCGACTTTCGATCCAACCTACACGAGTTCGATTCCCGCTGGCCCCGCACTACTGACTTTCTTAAGTTATGTGCGGATTTAACACTCGCTCTAAAACCGGTGAAGGAAAACATCGTGAGGAAACCGGCATGTCCAAGAATTAATCACAAAAAATCAAGGACTTGACATCTACCAACACGCACTAGGCCAGCGTGGTAGATTAGGGCCCATACTCTCTCTATGAGAGAAGACTCGTATCCCAGGAGTGGGAAAGTGATGGGTTGATGATGATGAAATAATAGGTTGTGGCCGAATGACTTATTAATTTGTTCTGTTCATCTTTCAATTACGTTACGTCAATCCCAGAAACATTGCTCGTGTTTTAACACTTTGACAATTCTCATTTTCAGTTGTTTTCCTTGGAGATAAAATTACTGAATGTTTTTCTTTGGTTACTAACCAAGCCAGAATATTATTTCAAAATGTCGGTCACGCGTGAGTTTATTATTGGATTTAAATGCAGTTATACTTGTAACCTAATCTACCTACCTACCTAACTACTACCTACCTACCTACCTACCTATCTACCTACCTAATCTATCTACCTACTGTTATAATACTGTAACTGAACTGAGCCGTGTCTGTACATTAAAATTTTTTCCTAAATTAACTGGAAAATATTATTGAAAGGCATCTAAGCCCGAAACTATTTTTAGATTTCTTGTCTTTTTGATTGTTTGTTACCTCAAAACTCGATAGTTACTGACCGAATTTCAATCTGTTTTTAGGGTCTGTCTGTGTGTCTATCTGTCCGTCTTTCACCAGGCTGTAACTCACCGTGATAGTTAGACAGTTGAAATTGTCACAGATGATGTATTTCTGTTGCCGCTATAACAACAAATATTATAAAACTGAATCAAATAAATATTTAAGGGGGCTCCCACACAACAGACATGTTTTTTTTGCAAAAAATGTACATCATAATATAATAACATCTTTTTTTTCAGTTGGTCCAACACTTCAAGCCAAATATCCAGTGGTGATGTTCATTCACGGAGAATCCTTCGAGTGGAACTCGGGGAACGTTTATGATGGAGCGGTTCTGGCGAGCTACGCTGGCGTGGTGGTCATCACTATTAACTACAGACTTGGGATTTTAGGTATGTTTTAATTTTCAATACTGTACGCACCCGTCTTCAACTATGTACGTGTATACTTAGTTATTTATAAGTGAAAGCTTTTAATAAGCCATAAGTATTTACTAACATTATTAATATTTTGATATTAGCTGTTAGTTTTCCGAATAAAATCAAATTAAAAAAATAGTAAAACTTTGTAAGACAAAGGTTTGGCACTTCCCGAGGCGGACTATTGCAATAGAGGCCTACCACTGCAACGTAACAATTTCTTGATAATTCTGATCATATTACATACCTAGTTATAGAGGTGGTAACGACAGAAGATCTGCCGTTGTAAGACTACGTTTTATAATACATTTACTCCGAAGACTTCTATTTCAACATAATCCATTGCAGAGTCCAAAATAGTCTCGCTCAAAATTGTTAAAGCTTTCTGAGAGATCTCGACTCCAGCTAAGAATGCCAAGTCCAACTGCCAACTTGGAAACACTAAATCACTTGAAACTTACTTTAATTATAGTATTCCCGGAACTGAGCATCTAGGAAGTAGGTTGAGCGGATATAAGTAATGAGTTTCTTCCTACTTCCTTAGTAGGTCTCATTCCGCTGCAAACAATAAAATAGCAAATAAATAAAATTGTCGCCAGTCGAGCAATAAATTAGATTGCACCGCACAAATCCGGTTACAACCGGTTTCAACTCAGAGTAAAAATACCTTGGAGAGCATTTAACTAGTTTTGTTTTGGTACAATCTAATTAGGCTCTAGCTCCGAGGCTATGCTTTCGTCACGTGCCACTCTACTTAATTAAACATTTCTTGGGAAAGTTTTCAGAATAAGCTTTTGTTTTAATCAAAAATAAGTGTTAACACAACGGAAATTAAGTTCAATATTAACTTTGCGAGCTTTGATGAAATTTCAGTGATACAATTTTGCGTGGGATGTTTTTGAAAGCCATATCTTGTGAATAGGAGAATGTGGCTTGAAATATAATATTATATATAATCTATATTAATGAATACTTTGCAAAATATTTTGAAATTAAAGGCACCAAACGGTAACGGTACCTTGTTTACATTATTTTATATACCTACGAAGCCAGCCCACCCGCAACTTCGCTAACGGTTTTCCGTTTTCCCGTAGTAATTGGTTCATAATTTTTTTATGGAATGACTGATGAGACTAGCAAGTCATTCGCCTGATTGTAAGCGCCTGATGGTATCTGCTCATAACAATTGCAGTGCCACCCTGAACTTAATATCATAAAAAGCGCTGCGTAGCACTGCAATCCGCGTATATTATATGCCAAATGTTATGTTTCTATCATCAGTAGTTTAGAACGATTGTTGTCTTTCAGACAGTCATTATGTATTATATACTATGATAAAAAGATTTAATTTTATTTCATGTCAGTATAGATTCCTAACAAAAGAATTATTATTTAAATGGAATTGAGTAGGATGAATCGCAGTGTAATATTTAGCACTAAATACTTTGATTTTGAAAACAAAGACATGCTTCTGTTTTCTCAAAATAATAAACAAAGTCCCTAAAATAAGCTTCTACAAATGAACCAAATAATACGTTTATACGCCGTTAAAGTTTCCCCCTTAGAAAGAAACAGGTATTCCGTAAGAAGTCTCTCGTATCCTTTTGAGTTCAGAAATGTGTCGATATTTTCCAAAGCCCGTGTTTGTTTAGGACTTCTCATTACGACGGATAAGACTCAAGACTTACTTTTAGATGCTTTATTGGTGTTCTTTGTGTGTGTTTTATTTCTCACACAATTGGGCCTGCTCTAACTCTATCTGTGTACAGGAGAGATAGTTTTAGGAGTTTATCGTTTGTTGTGACATCTGACAGCCTCTGGTGTAGTGGTTGTGCGAGCCAGCTCATCTTACAAAAGGTTATTTTATTTTATGTTTATTAGTTGCAACAAACAATAGAACACTTACATATTAACAAAGACTAATTAACATAAGAAGTGTGCATTAGTGAACCATAATATTTATTTAACTGTTTTTTTTAAACTTAGTGGCGAACAGTGCAAAGATATCAATTTTTCAAAGTTTACGTTGTATTCATTAACAAGTTGGTGTATCAGGGCGCGCTTACCAGCGCTGGTTGTTTACGTTATACTTCTATTATCCCTACTAATATACGTAATAAATGTTTGTAGGGATGAATGGATGGATTGATCTTTGTTACTCAATCACGCAAGATTACTAAAGGGATTTTAATGAGGTACTGGTCCTTTAGGTCCTGGAAAAGGACATAGGAAAACCGTGGCTGTAACCACGGGGAGCAACTAGTTTTCGGGATGATGTTCAGTGAACCATCGGAGACACGGGTCTGAGCAGCCGCTCAACAGCCGTCTGTCTCTAGATCTATGTGTTCCATCTTAAGCCACATCATCGCTTCACATCAGGCGAGATATGGCCAAACATAGATCTATTAAGTGTAAAAAAAAGATATATTTGCAAATATAACTCTTTGTGTTGGTCATGTTTATATAGATGTTGCGACTCAAACACGCGAAAATTACTGAACAGATTTTAATTGTGTAAATAGCATTTTATAAAATAGAAAGTTTTTTGGAATAAAAAGTATCCTTTTTCCTACATAGAATACTCTTTATCTTAGAAAATTGTTCACGTGGGTAAAACCAAAGAGTACGGCTAGTCAAAAATATTTATCTTTGCTAAAAAGTATACGTGATATATGTGCAAAATTTGGAAAGGGCTCGTTTATCTACGTAAATGAACATATTTTGTAAAAAATTGACGATATTTTCCAAAGCCCATGTTTGTTTAGGACCTCTTATTATGGCAGATATTTTTCAAGAATTTTTCACTCGTATTCATGAACAACACTTGTCAAAACACTTTGCTGTGTAAGGCACAGAAAGCAATCGGAACTCCACATCCGCGCGAATGCAAGCATTAATACCTTTCTTCGTTAAGTGTTTCGTGTTGAAGTGTTTGAATACGGGTGTAACGAATTTTTACCTATATCCGCAAAAAGTTACAGAGTACCACTCGACAGAACATTTACGTGGCTTTAGAGGTTCATTTTCTTAAAGTATTTTTATACGCTTATATATAAAATGTAGCTATATGTATGCTGTATATGTATGCTGTATGTATTATTAAAAATAAGAAAGTTACTTAACGGATTTTGATAAAACTTTGTAAATAGGTAGATTAAGGATTTATCCCAAAAAAAATTACACGCATGTTAAAACGCGGGGCGTAAACAAAACTGTCAACTTTTTCCTGTTAACTTTCATTAACCTGAATATGTATAAACCACAACCAAAAACCTAGATAATATACCTAGATAATAGTACAACAGAAGTTTCACTCCGTCAATGCACCCTAATAAAAAGCTACATTCGCACCCAGCAATAAAGCACAATTTAGCTCGCAGTATATCGAATTGATTTATAAACATAGGAGTGAACCAGGCCTGCTATTATTGAGGAAATCTGTACGGAGCCATGAATTTTCTAGATTTAACTTGAACTTTGCCTGTTTTTCTGCATAAATTTCCTATTTTTAACCGACTTCAAAAAGGAGGAGGTTTACAATTCGACGGTATGTTTTTTTTTTTTTTTTTTGTGTTTGTTACGCGATTTCTCCGCCAATTATGCATTGATTTAGATGATTCTCTTTTTGATTGGTAGGTAATACTTCAAAGGTGGTCCCATATAAATTTTATCGAAACTCATTCAGTAGTTTTTGAAAAAAATAGCAAAATCAAAAAATATAAGTTTAATCTTCAAGTCGGTTCTTGTTTTATTCGTAACCAACTTTCTAAAGGTGGAGGTTTGTATTCGACTGCTTCACCTGCTTCACACAGGGTTGACTTCCGGTGAGGGAACTCCTCAACGGTGAATAGTACAGACACAACATTTCGTAAATGGATTTAACCATAATAGCCTGTTCTAAATTCCATCATGACATGGCAGATACACCCAGGATTGACTTCCGGCGAGGGAACTCTTCAACAGAGATATAGGACAGACATGACATTTTTTTGTACATGCATTTAATTGTGATAGCCCGTTTTAAACTTCGTCATGATGTGGCTTCTAGATCATAAAAGCTTGTCTTTAAAAACTTTTTGAATTAATTTAATTAAAACTTGTTTTTCACTAAAAAGGGTAAAATAAATTATTTTTCAAAAAAATCTAAACCGACTTCAAAACCACAAATGGCACTCAAAAGTAAAAAATAAATTAATATAATTATCATAAGCGCTACCCACTCATATATTTGAAGTCGGTGCCAGCCAAGTCTAAAAGGTAGTAGATAGATACTACCTACAAGTAGTACTTGCTATATACATATTTATCTGCTACCTATTAGACTTGGCTGGCACCGACTTCAAATATATGAGTGGGTAGCGCTTATGATAATTATATTAATTTATTTTTTACTTTTGAGTGCCATTTGTGGTTTTGAAGTCGGTTTAGTTTTTTTTGAAAAATAATTTATTTTTGATATTGCGCATGCAGGGTGAAAGTCTTAAGATTTTAAATAAAATTAGGCATGCTTCAACGCATTAACGCTTACAAGGTGAAACTGTTAAGGTTTTAAATAATTAGGAATTTGGTTGCTTGAGCAGTTGGCTCGGTGGGCCAGTTGGTCAAGGCGTCGGGAAAGTATTCCATAGACGCAGTTTCGATCCCTGCCCGAGCAATAAATATCATTTTTCTTCTTTATAATTATTTGAAACGTATGTATGTTCCCTATATGTATTTATTCTCAATGTTTAAAAATAAAAGTACTTGTAAGATATTTTAAAAGCACTTGTTTGTTTAGGATCGCTCATTAGGCGGATAAGCCCAAAGACTTTTACTTTTAAGTGCTCTAATGGAGTTCTTTTTTTGACAATCGGAAAGTAAAAAGTACTTGAGAAGGTATTACGCTGCCTTTTAGAAATGGTTTCTCTCTGCAAAAAGAGAAAAAAAGAAAAACCTTAATTAATATTTGCTTAAATTGGAACTGGAATTTAACAGATATTTTCAATAGAATAGAATAGAATATATTTATCATCATCAAGTTGCAAGTTGCATTATACTTTTTACATAATGAATGGTACAAAAATTCAAGAACATGTGACATCAACCAACCCGCACTGGGCCAACGTGGTGTACTATGGCCTATACTCTCTCTATGAGAGAAGGCCCGTGTCTTAGCAGTGGGAACTTAAGGGCTGATGATGATGTTTATGAATGGTACACATTAAGACTTTGTCATATATTATGAGTATCAGCAGGTCTAGCGCACTCCGCACTGTAGGTACGAAGCTTCAAGTACATAGCCGGACACCGACGGCGGGCGCGCGTTGTTACGTGCCGCGTCAGAAGAGATAAGAGCTATGCGATAGAAAGAGAGGCGCTCTGTAGGTTAATATGACTGGTAGGTATACAGCGCTTTGCAAACTGAATTGAATTTTATTGCGTCATAGCAAGAGTCGCTATTTGTTAAAATTTCTTTGCGGAGTGATGCTTCTGTCCCTTAGTATTCTGTAGTTTTAGCATGAGTATTTTTTTATTACAAAGGCTTTTCGCAATACAGCTGAGTCGTTTCTAATCAAAAGGAACCGGCGATTAAAATGTGTTGCAGGACTTCTAACCAAAGTATGACATTGATAATTCTACATGGTGGATGTTTAGACATTTCTATATGCTGAATGAGTTATGGTCACTAGTGTCACTATTAGTGTTTTTGTTCAGAGGAAACTATCTGTACAAGTTATTTTTTATGTAATTGAGCTATCAGGTCGTTCTCTCGATGGTAAACAACAAGCCTGCCCGTAACAGTTGCAGCACAACCTAGAACATCATGTGCTCGTCACCCCGAGACAATAGTACAGTCTCATAATGCCCAGTCATTCCACTAGCTATGGATCCCTTGGCCCTTCAAATCAGAACAAAGTAATGTTTGCACACTACTGCTTGTAATAAGTTCTTATAGCATTCTTGCCAACTTGCATTCATTTTCCGTAAAATTTAGCCCTGATGCAAAAAGGAGGGGTTCTATAAGTTTTACCACTATGTGTGTCTGTATAATCCATCGTAGCTCGGAAACGGGTGAACCGAATTGGATGCGGTTTTTTTATTTGAAAGCTGGTTTTTTGGCGGAGGTTTTTCAACATGTTTTATCAAAATCGGTTTAACCGTCATTTACTTTTTATAGGTTTTTTGTGTCGAGGGTTTTAAAATTTTGATTTACTGAAATTCCCTTGTAATTCTATAAACATGTTTCGTTATCAACAGGTTTCCTCAACGCCAATCCCATACCACATCTGAAAGCTAGAGTTGCGAACTATGGCCTCATGGACCAGATAGCAGCGCTACATTGGGTTCAGCAGAACATCGCCTTATTTGGAGGCGACGCCGGCAACGTCACCATGCTGGGTCATGGGTCAGGGGCGGCTTGCATCAACTTCCTTATGATATCACCTACGGTAATGCCAGGTGAGTAATAAACCAAGTAGAAATGGTTATTCTAAAGTAAAGATGAATATGAGGACCTAAGAATTGATAATACGTGCGCCTTTCAATCCGACGCACCCGAGTTCGAATCCTACTGGCCCCACACCTATGACTTTTTAAGTTATGTGCGGACTTAACACTCGCTTTGAAAACTGTAAAGGAAAACGTAT
This sequence comes from Petrophora chlorosata, assembly GCA_951640565.1. NCBI lineage: Eukaryota > Metazoa > Arthropoda > Insecta > Lepidoptera > Geometridae > Petrophora > Petrophora chlorosata. The sequence goes on along the minus strand of OX621189.1, from coordinate 18,301,377 downwards.
TGATGAAACCGTTATGTCCAGAGTTTAATCATAAAAATTCAAGGACATGTGATAACCACCAACCCGCCTTGGGCCAGCATCGTAGATTATGGCCCATATTTTCTCTATGAACGAATGCCCGTATCCCAGCAGTGGTAAGATAATGTGCCGACGAGATTAAGGAACCAAGCCGCCAAATGCCTTCTTCACTAGATACTTCTTAGATAAATGATAATGATCCTTTTTAGATAAATGACCGTCGTGAATCATCCTGATCTCTTTCCATTGAATCAAATATTTGCCTATTTAGTCACCATTGATACTTTATCTGAGTTACGTTACCAACCTTATTAACAATAAATACATACTGCACCGCGTTTTCACCCGCGGTTTCTCGGGAGCAAAATAGCATACATATGTGTTAACAATTAATTAATTATTTATTCAGTAATTACCTATATTTATTCTGAATTCCACTCAAATGCGTTCAGCCGTTGCGGCGTGAAGAAGTAACAAACACATATTATCACAATAATATGACAAATATATGTTGAGGATTCACACAGAAATTCAATGCTTAGAAAATTCAATGTAATAAATTATTTTTCAAAAAAAACTAAACCGACTTCAAAACCACAAATGGCACTCAAAAGTAAAAAATAAATTAATATAATTATCATAAGCGCTACCCACTCATATATTTGAAGTCGGTGCCAGTCAAGTCTAATAGGTAGTAGATAAATACTATGTATATAGTAAGTACTACTTGTAGGTAGTATCTATCTACTACCTTTTAGACTTGACTGGCACCGACTTCAAATATATGAGTGGGTAGCGATTATGATAATTATATTAATTTATTTTTTACTTTTGAGTGCCATTTGTGGTTTTGAAATCGGTTTAGTTTTTTTTGAAAAATAATTTATTTTAACCTTTTTAGTGAAAAACAAGTTTTAATTAAATTAATTCAAAAAGTTTTTAAAGACAAGCTTTTATGATCTAGAAGCCACATCATGACGAAGTTTAAAACGGGCTATCACAATTAAATGCATGTACAAAAAAATTCATGTCTGTCCTATTCTCTGTTGAGGAGTTCCCTCGCCGAAAGTCAATCCTGGGTGTATCTGCCATGTCATGATGGAATTTAGAACAGGCTATTATGGTTAAATCCATTTACGAAATGTTGTGTCTGTACTATTCACCGTTGAGGAGTTCCCTCACCGGAAGTCAACCCTGGGTGAAGCAGGTGAAGCAGTCGAATACAAACCTCCACCTTTAGAAAGTTGGTTACGAAAAAAACAAGAACCGACTTGAAGATTAAACTTATATTTTTTGTTTTTGCTATTTTTTTCAAAAACTACTGAATGAATTTCGATAAAATTTATATGGGACCACCTTTGATGTATTACCTCCCAATCAAAAAAAGAATCATCGAAATCAATGCATAATTGGCGGAGTAATCTCTCATAAAAAAAAAAAACAAAAACATACCGTCGGATTGTAAACCTCCTCCTTTTTGAAGTCGGTTAAAAAGTATTTGCTTCATAAAATTAGAATCTGGACTAAATTAGTTTTCGTTGTTCCGCTACTGGCTCATTTTCCAATTAATTTACAGGTATTCCAGTACTTTGAAGGGCCTCTTACAACGCTTTTAATTAGAACACTCTTCGATATCAACACTTTGGATCAATCTTGATTGAAATTAGTTTCCACCAAACCGGCGATTTGTTTACCAAAACATAAAAAACAGACCATAAATTCAAGCCCGCCTTTACCGCCTTCACTCGAAAAGCTCAATTAAAAATTCGGGTCCAATTACTGAATCGCAAAGCGTCCACGTTAATATAAATTACGAACCACTTTTGACGTTTCTGAGCGTGCAGCAGTTTGACTTATCCGTATGTCACTTTGTGCAACCTGACTTGGACTTTATAAGTATGGCGTAGAGTTGAATATATCATACAATTTTGGTTGGGTCACATGAGGCAACAGCTAAAACCAACTGTTAATTTGTGCAACCCAAAATGAACTTTATCACCGTGTGATAAAAACAATAACAGCTTGTGGGGCAACAGCAGAATTAAATCCAAGCTGTTTGTAATGGTCAGTCTGAAATGGAGCTTGTCTCCTATGTTACAAGAATAAATTTAGCAGATGTTACCGATGTTGTGTACTAATTATATTTTACCAGAAAAATAAACCATATCGCAATGACATAAAGATACAAGGACATGATGGCGTAATTTTAGCTTCAAAATTGCTCACTATTCAAACAGTTATATGATTCTGTTTGTCGTTTTACATCTGCTTATTAGTTCATGAGAGAACTTTCGGGCATGTAGGTTTTATATGTTTCAAACTAGTACAGAACTAAATAAATGTGGTAAAACTTGATCTTATTTTATGAAGCACTCTGCGGTCTATACCTACTTGTTCGGACATAAAGGTTGCTGATATTTATATTTAATCGTGGTAAGCCTCTCGTATGGGAGGCCGTATGGGTACCACCGCTTTGCCAATTATTCTGCCATCAAGCAGTAGTGCGCAAGCATTACTGTGTTCCGGTTTGAAGGGCATTGATTTTTGCCAGATTTTTTGCCAGCGAAATTACTCGGTATATGAGACATAATATCCGATGTCTCGGGGTGATGAGCGCAATGCAGTGCTACGCAATGCTTTTTATGGCATTAAAAAGTCTGGGTGACACTGCTTTTGTTATGGGCAGGCGTGGCGCTTACCATCAGGCAAATAATTTGCTCCCATTTTTATGCAAAATACCATCCAAATTAGCGATTAAGTCTTTTATCAATTAACCCAAAAGTTTTTCAAGATCAAACAGTAAACCGTCTTTTTTTTTCAGGTCTTTTTCATCGCGCCATACTCCTCTCAGGGTCCGCCCTAAGTTCCTGGGCATTAGTCGAAGATCCCGTCAGTTTTTCCGTCCAACTTGCTAAACAATCAAACTGCACGCTCCCTGAAGACATCGTCAAAGACCATGAGCTGATCGTCGATTGCCTCAGAGAAGTATCTCTCGACGAACTAATGTCTGCTGAAATTAGCACCCCAAGTTACTTAACGGCCTTTGGACCGTCTGTAGACGGAGTAGTCGTAAAGACTGATTACGCAAAAGAATTGCTCACATTCTTTATTCCAAACGATCTCCAAGGCTTTACGAGTGTTTCTGGAGTCAATAACTTTAAAGGAGATAAAAGAAGTGGTGATAGGACATTCGGCATTAGAGGCGGCCAGAACAAGTACGACCTTTTGTTCGGCGTCGTCACAAGTGAGGCGCTGTGGAAATTCTCAGCTCAAGATATACAGAACGGCTTCGAAGGCGAGAGAAGGGACCGAATAATAAGGTGAGGCCTGATGTTTATTCAGCAAATTGGTATTTGAACGCAGGGGGTCGGTCACAGGCTACATGCGAATGGCGGATAATGAAAGTCCCGAATCGGTATCAGATGGTATTGGATGCGGAACAATAAGACGTTATTGGTGTCTTTGTTTTTGATGGAATGGTTGTTTCATCGACAGGTGTAAGAAACATCGGAGTAGCGAGGTATTGCTAAGGCTCAGGGAATATTAAGAAAAATGTAGCTACATATATTGATATAAAACAGTAATTCGTAAATGGAGGCGGTTTCTTACCTTACTAAGAATGTAATCGAATCTCTGAAGCGAATCGTAATCAATTTTAGCGTCAATGTGTAAGTAATAAATGCAATAACTTATATCATGCTCATCTGTTAGAATAAAACAATATATTTATTTGTAATTTTTTACATAGATATTTGTCCCTAACTAGGGTTCTCTGTATCTGGGGTACCAGGCATAGAGGACCATGGTCCCACAACACCCAGATACGAAACAAATATTTTTCATGCTTTTATTTTCCCTGTAGCAGAATGATGTAAAATGTATTTTTGTCATTATTTCACTGAGTGTTTCAAGGGAGGTTGAATTAATTAGGTATGTGACACCACGTATATGTTTTTCTGATACCGATTGAACGTAGTGACATGGATAGAATTTTCTAATGTAAATAAAGAAAGATTTCTAAAAGAGCTTTCTTCAAAGTATAGAGGTAAAAATCAAATGGATCCCTCAGACAAAAAAAAATGTCTTTAATTTTTTGTTTCATATTTTTATATAAATGTAGTTGAAATCATGAACAGTTAGTACAAAAGTTGACTACAACTCGATATAGAGTCAATGTGCTTGTGAAGTGAAAACAGTACAATAATAAACTTATAAATTTATGAGACAGTTCTTACTTTGAATCATTTTTATTTGGATGTTATTTATAAGAAAATGTTCATGACGCTTTTCAGACTTTCTCTAGAAGTAGAAGCAGTGTAATAACATTTCATTAAATTTATACTAATAATTAATTTTAAACAATGTAAATTATATTCGCATTATTCATTGCAGTCGCTGTTTAATAATAATAAACTAATTAGCCCATATCATCAGAATCATTGCATTTGATAAGATAAAAGCATAATCTGTTTCTTAGATAAATCGTTTTTTTCCAATCCAGCTAGTGCTGGAAAAAGTTCATATATCGTAGTGGTTCCACAAAATTTTCTATTTACACTAAACTCAAAACTAACTTTGATATGTGCAGTCCTAACGACAGAAAGGAGAATTCATTGGCCAATATTAAAATTAATTACGAAGGTAGAAAACAAAGCCAACATTTTACAAATTGAATCCCCGTCTCTAATTGGTTTATCCGGCGATTTCAATTAATGCCATTAACTAGTTCGTTAGGCAAAAAGCGCTGATTACTTAGTGCCTTTTATATCCGGCTCTTCATTAAGTATTAAACATATTTATTTTAAAAATGGATCGTCAGTTTATATTTTTTTAAATTTAATTGAACAGTGGATTATTGTAAAGGACTGTGTCCACTTTCGGCTTGCGCGAACACGATGTGTGTAGTACTGTAGGCAAGTACGAATGTTTTGTTATGTACTTACGGTAAATTATTGAGAAAGTATTGTTAATTTAAAATTAAAGTACTCTCAGTCATTAAATGTGTAAATTTCAAAGGGCATGTAAACAGTCTCTGTAGCATAACGTTTTATGCAACGTTAAGATTTGCGAAAGAGAAGGAATGAATGAGTTACATATACATTAGAAAGAGTGCAAGGATAAAAGATTGTGTTCAGCACATCACGAAAAGTGTGAAGAGATGCATCGATGCGAGATAGTGCATGTATGAAAGAGTAAGTATTTAATTTAGATAAAGAGTGAAAGAGAAAGAATAACACATTAGACATATGTATTAGGGAGAAAAAAATGTCAATTAAAGTGAACGTCCAGGAATGTAGGTTGTTGTTAGAAAAATGTAATGTGTTAAGGGGGTAGAGCGAATACAAAATGAATTGAAATTAAAAATGTACATATAAATAAAAATCTCTCCGCTATTTTTTTCTTTTTTTTCATTCTTTTTTTAATTCATAATAATCCTAATGCTGTTCTTTTTGTTTCAGGACCTACGTCAGAAACGCCTACACATATCATTTAAGTGAAATATTTTTTACAATAGTCAATGAATACACTGACTGGGAGAGGACTGTTCAGGTAAGCAACTATCTATGTAACATAAGTCCTCGTGGATAACCTCTATGGTATAATGGTTGAGAAGGTTAACTTGAGAGTGGTTTTAAATGCTTTTGGACAATTGAGTAGACACATGATCATTTGTATCGTGTCTGGTATTTTATTTCATTTATTTATTAAATTCAGGCAATAACAGAGTATATGAAAGTAAACGCATTAGATGCCCATATTTTAAATACCTTACAGACTAAAATATATATACGGCTCAAGGTTGTACCTGCAGAAAATTCAGAGGCAGGCTACGAGACACCACCAGTATTTAGTTTTCTTTGCCACCAGTCTCCAGAGCGGAGCGACATTTTCTAAGCATACTTTCAGTTTGCTTAGCACCAGACGACATACGGTGATGATAACTTGGCATCCTCAGTTTGGCACCGAGCAGGATACTGCTAAACTCAAACGTTGCCAAATTCATATTGTTCTGAACTCTTTAACACAGTACAGACAGAAGCTCAATTTTTTACAACGACATTATTTTTAGAGTAATAATAATAAGCGTAACTTACGCTTCGAATGCTATCTCAAAGCGAATTGATTTACCCGGTTGAACAACGTTATTCAACGTCCAGTTGTGATATTCTAAACTCTGCAATCTCCTGTTCTTCAAAATACTATTTGTTGCATTTAGCACTCACCATATATCTGTGATTTATGGTAATAAACGCGGTGTTCGATAAATAATAGCAGTGATTAGCCGATTTGCGCAGAATAGATCATTGCTCGTAATAGTGTGACGGTTTCATCTCTATATGGCTCTGTTATGAAAATCTATTGTTAAATAACACACGTGGTATAAACTGTTCCAGCTTTCTGCGCATAGAATTTAAATGCAAAATGTCTATGTTTTTATAGTAACTAGTATGGCTAATAAAATAACATAACACTAAGTAATCATATAAAATATAATAATATCGATATCAAAAAGAAATAATTAAAACAGAATAAGTCACATTAATACAAATCATGTGTGTCACATGTCAAACAATATTTTCACGTCATTAGGTACATAATATAGTTAGTTATATCTTTACCACAATTTTTAATTACTAGAAATGGGCAATGTAGACAAGGTAAGACATTGTTAAAGTGCTCTCAGAATGTTTGATTATATCACAAAGTTATTTTAAGTTGAACTTTTCGAAAATCATGGACATTTTGATCAAATAATCAAATTCTTTGTTTATATTTGTCTACTGTTTAATTTTTTTGGGATAATTTTGCGACATCGATTTTATTTGCATAAATGTATTTAGTAGCGGCATCCAGATAACGCTTTTTTCTGGTAATTACAAATAAGTGGTGAAAAAGGCGATTTCCAGTACTGAATTGAGTTACTGTTATCATTTGTACAGTGCGTATTCAAAAGTAGCTGACTACCAGATGTATTTTATTCCTTAAGTTGAAAATGATAAAGTTCTCGAGGATTTTCATACGACTTTTGTATTCAGAGATTTGCTTGCGTTTAGTTTTTGAGTATTATTTAAATTATTTTTGTTAGTTACAGAGGCAAAATAATATTTATAGTGCGAAACAATTCTACTTTCCTCTCTTTATTTATACGTGCCCGATATGTATGTCCGCCATATACCTAAGCGTAGACACAATTTGCTTTACGCAGACCGTAGCAAATATACGCCGATATGCCGCGTCATGTATGATCTAAAAGCATTCCTCAGTACTTCCTGATTTTGATATTTTTGTGACAAATGGCATTCAATTTTAAATTTATTATTAACGTTGTGTGTGGTTTTAGAATATAATGGGCCAATCTTTCAGGTGTGTGTCTCACTTGTCTCGCCATCTCCGTCTTGGTCTGCTACGTTGTCTGCGTCCATTGTTAGGAACCCATTCGGTTGTTTCTTTGGTATAAAGTTTGCTAGACATGCGGCTGTTATGGCTTTGTTTATTCACAATGTTTTGTTGTGCGAAAACAATAATTATTGATCAACAATAACTTTATACATGGAAACTTTATTTATTCTATTAGGTACTGAGTGCTGACAAGGAAAGTTTTGTAGGGTAACCTACACGGAACACGGTGAAAGTTTCCATTGTCCAGAGTACGGAAAGTGAATTAGAGGCTTGAAGATTGATCTAAAATTACGTTTCGGTTAGGCTGTCACAACGTACGGCCAACATCAATAAAATGTAGGCATTCATTTTTAGCCATGTCGCAATACTCCATATTCATGCAATTCCGGCATCTTCGGAAGACTGTTCTGACGCCTTGCCCACTAGGCCACAGATTACTTAATAGTACGACTAGGCTACCGAGTCTCTGCAGATTTCCATTGTCACTATATTTTATTTTATTTGGGGGACTTACAGCTATCAATTACAAAACATTAGTACAAGTAGCTAACAAAGAGCCAATTACAAGTCTCCACAGATAAGTTAAAAAAGAAAACGTACAAAATAGTGTCTAGTAAATTTCTGTGTAATTAACATGCATAGCCACTACGACTCGTAGGCGGTGGTATACATTTTGAACACTATTGCATTTGCTGACGCTATACTACTAGTAAACAGATCTATACTGGAGAGTTCAGACTTCATGATGCCGTTAAAAGCTATAGATGATCGAAGAATATAAGAATTTTGACGGTAAATAGTGCGTGCAAATGGAACATAGAGCAGGTTTCGAACACGACAATGCTTTGGAGGTACATTTAAGGATAATTTGCAAACTAATTCTGGACAGTCAACTTTAGATATGCGACATATATGTAGTTCACATGACCAGTTACAATGTCGTGTAGCTTCGCCTATAAAATGAAAATCAATCAGAAGTTTCCTCGTAAATCAGAAAGTCCTGGTTTCATTGCAACCATGATGGTCTGATCATAAATTATATTGATTCGCACTTTGTGATAATACCTGTTATCGTAATGGTAGAGTAACTTCTACAGCCATGTTGAAAAGGCTTGATCAAGAATCTCACAACGTGATGATGTTGATGATGATGATGATGATGGTGATAAAGAGATGAAGGAGAGAAGCAAGAAATAAAGAAAGGAAGGTGGAAAATCAAGTAGTAGTCATTTTGAACAAGACGAATTCGAGCAGGACATGAGGCAAATATGATCTCCAATTAGACAGCCTCTGTGGTGTAGTGGTTGGGCAGGTTGGCTCAAATCTCATACATCACTGAGGTTGCGGGTACGATTCCCGCGACGGGGCAAATGTTTGTGCACAGAAAAAAAAGTGCAAGCATTTGTTTTGTGTCTGGGTGTTGTGGGATCATGGTCCTCATAGTTCCTGGTTCCCTAGATACAGGGAATCCTAGTTAGAGGTCAGGATCTATGTATGTGATCGTTAGGCGTTATTTATTTATTTATTTTTATTATAATTTCTAAGTATTTTCCCGTTAGTTAAATCAAAGAATACTATTTCTTAGTTATATTCTAGGGGCATCTCGTCATAGTTTCTGAAGTAGCTTCAAAACTTCGTCTATTATGCAATTTCATTCGGCGATGAGACGAGCAATTCGTTATCCTGATGGTAAGCGCCACGCCTGCCCAAAACAATTGCAGTGCCACCCAGAACTTTGAATACCATAAAAGCACTGCGTAACACTGCATTACGCTGATCACCTCGAGACAACAGATATTTGCCCAGTATTTTCGCTGGCTACAATGCCCTTTAAATCGGAACTCAGTAATGCTTGCGCACTACTGTTTGGTGGCAGAATAACTAGCAAAGCTGTAAAACCTACCCAGACGACTTCCCACAAACGAAGGACCTACCACGATTCAGGAGTATCTTAAAACCATATAAATAAATCAAAATCAAAATCAAAATCAAAATCTCTTTAATCATTTTGGCATCACAGACGCACTTATGAACGTCAAATTATCACAATGACTCTACCACCGTATCGGAAAAAGAACCACTACTCAGAAGATACGGCAAGAAACTGAGGGGCATTTTTTTTTAGAGATTTTGTTACAATTTTTTGGGATTTTACAATGTTATGTTTCTTATGTACCAGTTGGTTACTTTGCAGAAGTGGAATGTTCCAAGCATCTTTGTCTTCTATGTAATTACGAACAGTGTAGTATGCTTTTCTCATTAGAACATTCTTAACGCGTAATTTGAATTTACTTTCTGTGAGCTCCGTTATACACTTTGGAATTTTATTATAAAAACGTACGCAGTTGCCCATAAAGGACTTATTCGTTTTAGTCAGTCTATACCTAGGTACAACAATCCTATCCTTATTTCTAGTGTTAATGTTATGATGGTCACTATTTACTTTGAATTTTTGGAAGTTTTTGCGAACATGCTTTATATTTTCATAAATATATAAAGAAGGTAAAGTTAATATATTAACTTGCTTAAAAAAATCCCTTAACGAGTCACGTGGACCCAACTCGTAAATCGCGCGAACCGCACGCTTCTGTAATATAAAAATAGTATCTATATCCGCAGCAGAACCCCACAGCAAAATGCCATATGACATTATGCTGTGGAAGTATGCAAAGTAAACTAACCGAGCCGTAGCTATATCCGTTAATTGCCTAATTTTACGAACCGCATATGCAGCAGAACTAAGTTTTCCAGATAGAGCATCAATATGAGGACCCCACTGCAACTTAGAGTCTATGCCTATACCTAGGAATACCGTCGCTTTGTCTGTATCGAGTTTATTACTATTGAGCATTATGTTTGGCTCTACATGTCTAACATTAGGCAAAGAGAACTTTAAACATTTCGTCTTTTTCGCGTTTAGTAACAAATTATTCGCAGAGAACCATTTCGAAACAACATCCAATACGTAGTTTACATGCGCCAATTCACTGTCCTTTCTATCTACTTTAAAAATTATCGATGTATCATCAGCGAATAGAACAATATCTGCAAGGTCTTTAACTACAAAGGGTAAATCATTTATATATGCCAAGAATAAAAACGGCCCCAATATTGATCCCTGCGGTACCCCCATTCTGACTAAGGATCCGGAAGATGTTACGCCATTTACCCCAACTTTTTGCTGTCTATCGGTTAAGTAGGACTCAACAAGATTCAGAGCAGTTCCACGAACCCCATAGTGGTAGAGTTTACGAATTAGTGTACGGTGCTCTACACAATCGAAAGCTTTGGAGAGATCACAAAATACACCAATGGCATCCTGTGAACTCTCCCAAGCTTCAAGCACATGTGTTACTAGTTCGACCCCGGCATCTGATGTTGACCTGCATTTCGTGAAACCGAACTGACTCTCGTTCAGTATTTTGTGTTCGTTGAAGTGGGATAAAAGTTGTTTAAGAATAAGTCTTTCAAATATCTTACTCAGAGCCGGAAGCACAGAGACTGGTCTGTAATTCGAGGGATCAGTTTTACTGCCTGATTTGAAGATCGGTGTAATTTTACTATTTTTCATTAAATCGGGAAATGAGCCTGTGTCAATACACATATTAAATATAGCCACGAGATATGGTGCAATAACTTCTATTAATGATTCTAGCATCTTTACTGATATGCCCCACAAATCTTCAGTGGTTTTGGCATTGAGACTTTTGAATGTTTTAATAATTTCAATAGTGGAAGTATATCTGAACTGAAAATCCGGTAAATCTAGTGGAAAGTGATCTTTTAGAAGAGCTTCTGCTACATCTGGACTAGAGTTAAGTGTTTTTGTGACGTCCAGGGGTATATTAGAGAAGAAATTTTCAAAAGCATTAGCAACACATTTTGCATTGGAGATTTGTTTATTCTCAACTATTAACTTATATTCCGAATCCCTCGACTTAGTTTGGCCAGTCTCCGTGTTAATGGTTTTCCAGACGGCTTTTATTTTATTATCTGATTTTTTAATTTTACTACTAATATACAAAGATTTTGCACGAATACAGACCTTTTTAAATATTTTGGAATAGTTTCTAACATACTCATGAAAATCTTTATTTGATGTCAAAGATTTCTTGTAATACAACTCAAACATGTTATCTCTACTCTTGCGTATACCTCTAGTTGCCCAGTCACTGAATTGTAATTTCGCCTTTATTTTTACCTTTTTTTTGGGACAAATTTGATTAAATTCTTTGCTAAGTACTGAGAAGAATTCTTTATAAATGATATTTGGGTTATTACTAGTAAATTCGGTATGACTAAGTTTCGAATTTATACTTTTATTAAGTTTTTCTAATCTGCATTTTGTCAATGGTCTATATTCGATTATAGGCTTTGTTTGACGCTTCTCGATTTCGAGTTTAATTGCCAGGCCTTTGTGATCTGACCTGACTCCGCTCATAATTAACATTTGTTTAGGCTTATAATTTAAAAATATATTGTCTATACAAGTACATGAAGCGGCAGTTACTCTAGTTGGCTCACAGAAAAGATAGTTCAAATTAAATGATTTAAATAAACAAATAAGATTAACTTTGTCAGTTGAATCTACTAAAATATCTATATTGAAGTCGCCACAAACAATAATACTCTTACCAGATTTAGAAATTTTCTTTAGTATGCATTCCATTGTTGACATGAAATTACTGAAGTTTGACGCCGGTGGTCGATAAACACACAATACTATATGACTATCCATTTCTGCACAAGCAACCTCACATACACGTTCCACAGAATATCGTACTATATCAGACCGTTCTTTAAATTTTAGGTTATCTCGAAGAAGTATAATACAGCCTCCTCCTTCAGCAGATATTCTGTTGAACTTACTGGCGACCTGAAAATCTGTAACATTAAATATCATCCTATCTGGTTTTAACCAAGTTTCAGTAAAACATAATATATCAAAATGATGTTTATCTAATAATAATTCAATTTCAAGTATTTTGCCAGAGAAGCGGTTTATATTTTGGTAAAAAAGAGAAATGTCCGCACTCTTCTCTGTTGTCTCATCTACAAGTTTAAACAGTTGATCACAGTATTATTAGTACATGTACTAAAAACTGCAACCTTATTTTTACACATCGTTATATTTCCTATAACTGACTCAATATTATATGCTAACAATGAAGCAATTATATGTCTACATTTCTTAGGACAGTACATATATGTCCATTCAAAAACGCGTCTAAACGTAATATCAAATTTTCTTTTCAGTGCCAAGTATAAGGAAAACTCAAACTTTATTTCTCAACCTCATTGTAAGTAATCGCAATGCGCGCCATGACCGATGGCACTTCCGGGAGACATAACTGTGAACGACCACCTATTCTGACCTTTATTACATATAGCCTAAAGTTTAGAATCGTTTGTATTCTTAGTAGGTCTGTTTCGAGAATGCATTGCTATACGTGAGTGTCTTGGACATGTCGCCTTTAGGTCTTATGGCCAAGTGATAAGGTTTAAAGTCGGTAGATATCTGATTAGGTCTGTTTCTTGAAATGCATTGCCTGCGAGTGTCTTGGGCAAAAATGTCACGTGCAATGGCCAAGTAATGGTTGTAATATGTTGTTCTAGAAAATGGCTTGGTTTTTGGTGGAACTGCGGGACAGTTCTGAGGAAGGAATAGCAGATGTATTTATTCTTTTAGTTTGTTGTCTAAATTAAACAAATTAAAGAAAAAAATTGTTGGGTTTATTTTAAAGCAACATCAACAAATTTTATTTTATTACTACGTTTCTGTTAAGTCACTTTCTTGTTTGTCTGTCTGTCTGTCTATCGTTCCAGGTAGAATCTTGCTACTCAAATTACTTCAGAATTAAAGTCGGTTTTCCTTTGGTATATAAAGAATTATTTAAAATTGTTAAAGTGCTTCAGACAGTCAAAACAATTAAAATTTTGCAGTAATTTCTAAGAACTAATTAAAAAGTTACACTTAGCCCTTAGAAGCGAAAACGAGGGCATTTCTTAATTTCGTATCAGGGAATAAATTAATCCTGTAACTTTTGAAAATTATGGAAGTTAGGTTTATAAACTGAGTTTATATTAGTTCATTTTCAGCAAATTTTGAATCTCAAAATAAAATTATATTTCATACTCTTTATAATATTATAAACTTTGACTTCATTAAAACGCTACCGATATAAAATGCAATTTTTTGGATCATCAGAGATAGGCAAACAAACATTGGAAAGTAACCTCAGAAAAAGTGTTTCAATTGGCGGTCTTATCATAGCGATCTCTTTCAGACAACTGTGCAGGAAGGAGAATAATTCAAAAAAACATGAACTGTTGTTTTTCAATATTTATAAGTATATACATACATCCCATACGTAAGCATATATCACATCAAACTTCACACTAATATTTTACATGAAAAAATTTGTATATTTGTAAGTGTGTTTATGCATTAGTGTGTTTGTTACTTTTTCACGCTGTAACAAGTCAACGGATTTAATTGAAATTCATAATAGAGATAGCTTATACACTGAATTAATACATAGACTACTTTTTAACCCGGGAAATTGCGGGTGAAACCGCGGAACGCAGCTAGTATATTATATGAAAACAGTATACATACGTATAAGTTCTTATTCCTAACTATCATGTATCTAGAGAATCGAAACTAAGAAAACTATCGTCCCACAACACCCAGACACGGAGCAAATACGTGATCGGATTTGTTCATGCCAAGTTGTATCGCCTACTGAACCACTTTACCACTGAATAATTTTATTTCAGGATAAAAATAAAACCTTAGAAACAAAGATATGTATTTGGCGGTTATTTTTTTTAAGATATCGAAATGATCACGGTCACAGACTTGAAAAATATCTCGTTTCTAAAGTTAATTGTGTATATCTACATGGTCACAATCACAAACTTGATACATGTCTTGTTTCTAAAGTTAATTGTGTATATCTTCACGATGACGGTCACAAATACAAATACTAATACTCTTTATTGTATACAAGTAACATAAAAAAAATGATACAAACTAGATTAATATCATGTTTATGAAATTAATTGTGTATATCTTCATGATCACGGTCACAAACTTGATAAATATCTTGTTTCTAAAGTTAATTGTATATATCTTCATGATCACGGTCACAATCTTGATAAATATGTCGTTTCTAAAGTCAATTGTGTAAATGATTTTTAACATAATTTAGACAAGCAGGTCGTTTGCTGATGGTAAGCTGCACAGTACCAACCAACACAAAACCATCCAGATTTTAGTCTTACAAGACGTTGTACGACACGGCGCTGCGCTCGTCGCGTGATTGTTGGAAACTTAAAAATGAAACACTAGTAACAATATTAATTATCATTATCTAAGGCCTATTTAGACCAGGCAATTTTATTGCCGGTTGAATATCATATATCTACTGGCAAGAAAACTTGCATCGTGTGAATGTGCCTTTAGATAAAGAAAATCTTCAAATATAGACATCATGTTCTTATTAAGGGAATTGTATTACCATCAATTGAAGAAAGAGATGAAAAGAGTAAGAAAGAGATGGGATTAATGACTTAGTTAATTTCAGCACCCAATAAACACCCGAGACGCAGCAGTGCTAGCACTCTCCGACGCTCAGTACGTGGCCCCGCTGGTCCAGACGGGAGATTTTCTGAGCGTAGCGAAGAGTTCCCCCGACTCTGGACCTAATGCTTTCTTCTACGTGTTCGACTATCAGACGAAGGATGGAGATTACCCTCAGGTAAATGTTTCAATTCACTACAAAACTTAAACTTGATGCGTTACTTGGTCTGAAAATGGCGATGGAAAATATCATGAATTTTTAAATAATTACATAGAAGAAAAATTATTGCTCGGGCAGGGATCTAACCTGATTCATCGGAGTTCTATCCAAATGCCTTAACTACTGGGCCACCGGGCCTACTGCTCGAGCAACCAATTTTTTTCTATTCTTCTTATATCGTCTATGGGGATGATTGTTACTTGCTCATCCGCGTTTTTAGAGCTAGTACACAATTGTTACTTGCTCTAAAAATGGTGATGTAAAACGTAAAATCCCGTATTTAAGACCAATCTCAAACATGTTTGATGGCTGAAACTCTCTCTCTTACATTCAGAAAAAGCCAGTGTCCCAGCTTTTATCTAAAGTTCAAAGTTCAAAAGCTCTTTATTCAATTTTGGGACCACAGACGCACTTATGAACGTCAATTATTACAATGACTCTACCACCGTATCGGAAAAAACCACTAAAAGAAGATACGGCAAGAAACTGAGGGGCACTTTTTTTGAGAACTTTTAATACATTATTTTATGTTTGTTTTTGATATTATGTTTCTTATTTGCCTCATTTGAACTAGTTAGATAAGAGCTAGGACATTTGCCTTTGAAATCACTTTTAGAGCTCTTGTCTTGCTGGAGGCCTTATTAAGTGTTATAAAGTCGATATTAGACGTCGAACATCTTTAATTGTATCTCAATAGGCATTTTGTAAGAGATATTCAAGGAAGTCTTATTGTGGCTGCACCAACAGGCTTTACGGGATGTTCAATATCTCCCTAAAAGTAGGTATCGTCGTTCTCATTCTATCGACTCGTAGACCCGTACCGTTTTTTTAATAATAACTACCAAAATACATTTTAATTACTGTGCTACGGTATGAACGTAGCCGTAGTGCTACGGATGATTATTGCTACGAAGCTACAGTGCTACGGTTCTTGCTCACAGCGCTAAGCCCTATTCGTGCTTATTTGGGTTGGGGCTGATTCACATGAGGAGAGTCTCGATTGGCGAGGGCGAGAATATCGTGAGAATGACATTCTATGTTTTATTTTTGACGCCAACTTTTGTTTACATTAGGCATTACATTAGGCGAATATATTCTCGTCTGATTTTTTTGCCTGTTTGACTTCAAGAAAGTCTTTTTGTAACCGCGTCTTTAATCATTATATATATATCATTATGTTATACATCTTTTTAACCCCCGACGCAAAAAGGAGGGGTGTTATACATTTTACTACTGTATTAGTCTGTCTGTGTGCCTATAGGATTTTTTTATTTGAAAGTGGGTTTTTTAGCTGTGGTTCTTAGACATGTTTTATTGTGTCAAGGGTTTTTAAAATTTTAAGTACTATATTTAAATTCAGGTTATTTGTAATACTTGAGTATCTAAAAGTCTAAACTAAATTAATTATATAATGGAAAACACTGGAAACTCACAACAGAGGTAATCCTAATATGGGTTCCAGGGATCATCAATATTGTTATTATATTATAATGCAACAACCATTGTTCTGTTTCCGATGTATACAAACTGGTTGACCGAATAAAGACATAAAGACATTTGTATGATTCAACATTAAAATAATTAGTTTTTAGAAAAAAAACAAAAACCGACTCTAATGTGTCTTCGAAGTCCAAGGTCAAATATCGATGAAATTAAATGGGACCACTTCGTAGCTAAACAGAACCCAACGCAAAAAGAATTTTCCAAATCAGTTCATAAATGACGGAGTTCTGAGGTAACAAACATAAAAAAAAACGAACAGAAAACATTCTCCTTTTAAAAGTCGGTTAAAAATAGATTCAACGAACTAACGTAAAAATTTACAAACTGACTCTAAAAGTATTATTCTCCCTTTAATAGTATTAAATAGTAGATTGTATTGTAGAGGGATTCAAAGTACGTCGCCCGAGCCAAAAATATATTTTGCGCCCGAGTGATACACTCTACTTTTCATCACCCACTATAAGAAAATAAAAGCGCCTCATATTTTATTGTAATATTATTATTTAATAAAACATAGAGTAACAACTAAATTGAAATTAAATAGTATCCTTTATTAAAACAACTAAAACCTTATATTTACATTTGTGACTATGGGCCGTCGTACCAGCCAGTCTTTATTCAAACAATATTTGCGTTCGATTTCTTTGGTGCTGAAGACTAAGATGTTCCAAATTCAAAAAGTGCGCGGCAAAGATAATTGCGGCGCACTTATAAAGAGGATTAAAAACTCATTACTGCCCGCTAAAAGTTTTTTATAGAAAACACCACCTTTGGGTGCACATAAAGGCGAACCAAGTCGTCCTTTTCGAATAGATGGGATGAAAAAAATATTTTTATGTATTAAATGACGAGACAAGCTGGTTCTTTGCCTGACGGTAAACTACACGCCTGCCTCTAACAGTTACATCACCACCACGAATTTTGTTTTGCAAAATCCTGCACTACTGCTAATGGCAGAATAACTGGCAAAGCGGATATAAATTACCTTATTCCTTTCTTCCTAAAATATTCCTTAAAAAAAGTTTATTTTCTTTATTTTTAAGATAGACCCCAAGTGTGTTTTCTTTCGGAATCTTTCCATGAAAATTGATCATCTAATTAGGTACCTTACTGTACCGTCTATGCACTTACATGTATGTTGATAAAAGGGTTCAACCCTCATTATCGGAAACAAGCTACATAGTGTTCTGTTACGAACAGACACATTCACGTTCGTTCTAAGTGATTAGATAATGAAGAACACTCTCTGTATTGGTAATTGAGCAAACTAAAAGAAGTAGAACTAAAGATTTGTATAATCTACGGTACAAAAAAGTAGCTCTCTTGAACTTTGATTTGAGCTTTACTACATCTCGAGTATTGATTATTTATTTATTGTCGACAGTGTTTTTTATTTCTCGTTGATATTTACGCAAAAAAACTGTTGCAAACTCACTCAAACGATATAACCAAAGTTTCAAAATTATTATTTTTTACTTTCGTTTATTTTATGATCATAAAATTTATAATATCCAATAGACAACAAATATATGGTATGTCTGAGTACAATTAAAACATTTATTTTTATATTCCAGTATATTGATTTTTTTAAATCTATATTCCAATACAATATTGTCAATTAATATAATAAAAAAATACTTATTTGATTCTTTTTCTATAGCGGATGGGGTCAGTCCACGGTGAGGAGTTACCATACCTGTTCGGGGCTCCACTAGTGGATGGTCTCGGACATTTCCCAAAGAACTACACTAAGTCAGAAGTGGCACTGTCGGAGTCTTTCATTCAGTACATGGCGAACTTTGTCAGGAGTGGGTAAGTATTTAAAACATCGCCAGTATAATTTAATTTTAAAAAATATATTTCAGGTACATCCGTACACTTTTGAACGTAAGGTAGAAACAATAATTTGTAGAAAGACATTTTTTTGTTTTTATAGTTCTGCTCTGCTCTTTTTTTGTTTTATGTTTTACAAATCATCATAATCATCATTTCAACCCGCGTCCACCCACTGCTGGATATGCCTATACTTAGCAGTGTCTCCGTCACGCCATTTGTTCCGGTCGTGTGCATTCCGTATTCACATTTCGTTATCAAAAATTTCTTCAATGTACAGAATGGGTCAGTTCCATTTTTACAATAGGAACATAAAATACAAAAGAAGATATATAAGAAACTTTATTAATTACGCTGAACTAGGTAGCTATATAGCTAGTACCTTTACTGGTATTGTAAACAGTACAGCAAATTATGTAGGTACTTAATGCCAAAATTATACAGGCTTCAAATTTCATATTCGAAATTAACATAGCTGTGTTTACTAGGTATACTAAATATAGGTACGTACCTAATTGTAAATACTATGTTAATTAAACGTACCTCCTGTTCTAATTACGTATTTTATTGCGATAATTATAGAAGATGCTTAAACATAGCTTCTTGGAATTTATATTATTCAAATACTGTTATAAATTTTCATGACATTAGGTATAGCGGAATTAATTTATATGCATTTTGATGTAAATTTGCAGTTAATATAGTAATATGATAAACAAGTAGGTATTAATTAAAAACTTCTATACACCCCTATAAATAATAAAATGAGCTGAACAGATTTTTATTAACCAACTTCAAAAAACAAAAAAATAACGACTTCAATTCGGATGTATCTTCGAAGTCCAAGGTCGAATATTGATGAAATTTATATGGGAACACCTAGCTATACTGAACCCAATGCAAATAATTTTCTAAATCGGTTTATAAATGGCTGAGATCTAAGGTTACAATCATGAAACTCCTTCTTCCTTTTTTTGAAGTCAATAAAGTTTATCTGTTTGTGTTAGTAACATTATTCGAACCTAATGTATTTCACATGCAGAAACTTGTAACAAACACTAACAAAATATAACAGTACAATCATTGAGGTAGATATCAAGTAGTATATGAATTAACAGTGGTTAACATTTTACATTCTATAGATGGGTATAAAATAATCGATTTTAATTTAAATTGACAGCAAAGGGGGCGAGTGTGGCTCAGTGGGAGTACGTGCGACTTTCGATCCGACGCACCCGAGTTCGAATCTCACTGGCCCCGCACCACTGACTTTCTTAAGTTATGTGCGGATTTAACACTCGTTCTAAAAACGGTGAAGGAAAACATCGTGAGGAAACCGGCATGTCCAAGAATTTATCACAAAAATTCAAAGACATGTGACATCCACCAACCCGCACTGGGCCAGCGTGGTGGATTATGGCCCACACTCTCTCTACGAGGGAAGGCCTGAGTCCCTGCAGTGGGAACATAATGGGCTGATGATTATGATAATGATGTAGTACAAATATGTACATACGGTAGGAAAAATATATCACAAATTTCAATACATGGCCGCGTACAAACTATTTGGAACATGCAATGCAACGCGAATATCATGGACGGTCCGATCATCGGCGAATGAGAGCATTCGCTGAACCATAAAGCTGTTTGAGCAAATAGTCTGTACGCGGCTTAACACAATTTTCTCTTTTCTTTTTTGTTTAACTATAAAATTATCCCATATGGGTTTGTTTTTTTTAATATAGATATACCAGATAGAGCGATTGTTCAATATCGGATTTATTCGATTGTTCAATAATCGATTATATTCGTTGGCTTACATCTCTACAAAGTCCTATTGCTCAGCTTGTTTGGTCTCGGGCACAGAATGGAAAATTATTGTTCTCAACGGGGAACTTTGTTTCGTCGAGTTACATGGACGATGCTCTTTTCAATTATGACGTAATTTATTTCAATATCTCGCGCCGCGGTTCCATAACGAAGTTACGCCTGATTCCGCACTGTAGAAGTTCTGCGGTAAATCTAATTTGGAGAACAAAATAAAATGTTCTGAGTATCAGTAAATTTTTCGTAAACATAATGTTATCTTTTTAAATATAAAACGGCTACCATACACTTTGTGATTCTGTCGTAATAACTTTACTCTGACGAACTAAATCAAATTCTCTTTATTCATTTTTGGCATCACAGACGCACTTATGAACGTCAAATTATCACCATGACTCTAAGTTCGCCACAATATGAGTGCTACCAATTTTTTATTTAAAATTAATGAGACTGTCTTTAAAGGTTATCTGTTATTTGGTTGTGTTTATTTTGGATTGGTTATTCTTTGATATACATATATATACATGTATATATATATATATATATATATATATATATATATATATATATATATATATATATGCTAGATCCTGGGTGTTTCTTTTAGGTATTCGCTAACATACCGATTGATCTTAAAACAGCTATTACTACTTACTTTATTTGTTTGTCGTTGTACTGAAAATAACATTAAAAATGTATCTAGTACTGATATAAAATTGAAAGTAGGTACGTGTCTGCACAAAAGTTTCATAAATCGAATTGAAAAATAATATGCGAGTGTCTGTGTAAATTCAAAGGTTATAAATTGGATTTTCTTATCACAGTATCCCACAAAATTCATAAAACAAAATGTAGATCCCCTGTTTTTGTGTGGAACAATGAATCAATCAATGCTTTGTTTGTTTAGGAACCCCAATGAAGCTCAACGTCAAGAATCGGTCCTTCCAATATCGAGGGAGCGCAATAAATACAAGAGCATCGTCTGGGACGAATACGACACCTTACATCAGAAATACTTGGAAATTGGTAAGCAAAATTTATTACTTAGTCTAAATTGAGGGACTCCCAAATGCTAAATTGGTAGCTATTATGCGAAATGTATGCGGAAAGATAAAAGGAATTTTAATTTAATCTGCAAGACAAAATGTTATCTCGCTCACCTTACATCCCTAGCAATATCAATTTCAAAGTTAATTACCACGACCTTTTTCATCCCGGGCTCTACGCAACACAATTTGGACGAAATTCCCAACCCGTTTCACAATAAGGAATTCCTTTCCAGGCATGAAGCCGCGGATGAAAAACCATTACCGCGCGCATCAGCTGTCCGTTTGGCTGCGGCTTATCCCGGAAATCCATAGGGCGGGGATGAAGGATGTGGTAGCTAAGCACAACCTTTTCAGAAACCACAACGATCCTGAGCTGTATGACGGGTTGGTCCGCCCGGACCCGCTCACCCGCGCGAACTACTTCGACCCGACGCTTGAACTTTACCGCAAGCCGATATACAACGTAACATTGGATATTCCTTCCACGACGATGGACACTTACGTAACAACCTGCATCAGTGTGATGTCAGCTCGGCCGGGCTCCGCCGTCACTCAGAACCAGGCGCACAACAACACGCCAGCGCAAGACGTTTCCAATTTAGAGGTAGCAGGATACACTGCTTATTCGACGGCTCTTAGCGTAACAATCGCTATCGGATGTTCTCTGCTAATATTAAACGTACTTATATTCGCTGGCGTGTACTACCAGAGAGATAAAACGAGATTGCAAGTCAAAGCGTTACAGCAACAGCAGAAAAGGAATCACAATACGACTTTTGACAGTGTCTCATCGAAACATCCCCATTACTTCGTTGGACATTCTCAAAGTTCTAGCACGATAGTCGATATTGATCACCAAGATAAAAACGCTATAATAGCGATGACGAATCGAGTGCCGCACTTTACAACATCAAACTGTCCAAACGTGTGCCACACGGGAATACAAATGTCGAGTCTCTCGCAAAAGTCGAGTCCACCGACCAATCAGCGGGGACACACGACGCTGCCAAGAAAGGTCGGCTTCAGCTACCAGCAGCAAAACCAAATGTGTAACCAATCTAATGTGAACTGTATGACGCTGCCAAAGAACGCAACTTTCATGAGCAGTGCTAGTAACTTGCCTGATGTTCAAGCTCAAACGGGGCAATCGCAAGGGCCTGGGAACGGCAATGTACTGCCTCCCTCTTCGCCCCCTACTCACAACTTCCAGAAGTCGCGGGTGCCTCAAGCAGCAATGTCAGAAATGAACGTATGAGATATGGAAGATATTTACAATTATGTGTAAAGTGATAGTGTCTGTGAAGTGACAGGGACACAAGGGCACTGAACTAAATCATGGTTGTAAATATCGGAAAAAAGATTCAACTGTACATAAATTAATGTGTTACTAGTGAATATGAATAAACTTGTAATATTTTTAAGAATTATAGTATCTCGTAATTTTTATTATAACCTGATTTGTGAACAGTTGGTTTATTAAGGATGTTTTTTGAGTAATGTATTCACACTGTTCAAAAATCTGTATAAATATTATGTTTATGTAAAAACTTTTTGTTAGTTTGTAAATATATTGAATATCATAATGTAATTTCCATTAAAAATGGTAAAACTTTGTCAAATACCAAAATTTTTAATTAGGTAGCTGCAAAAAAACTGAATCTTTTTTCTTGTAGAAAATCAAATCAAAAATAACTCAAGTAAACGTATGATTAATTCATATCCAAGTAAAAATATTCTGAATCTAGTATTTGAAATCAATTCATATTTATATTTTGTTTAATAAAACTAAACAAATAAACGTTATTATTGTCTGTTCAAAAGTAACTAGTTATACATAATAAAATTTAACCCCTTACATTGTTTTTCTAGACAGTAAGGTCATTTAAAATGACTACATTTGTAAATATCTTAGAATCTTAAAGACTGTATCCTAACGTTAGGTAATTTTTGTCATTTATTTAGTAAAAAATAATGTAAATGTGACATGGACCGATCAATATTTATTTATATAACAATTGAATATTATGTAACGGTTTGATCGCGTGATTAGTGTTTTCGTGACCAGGGTCAATGCTGCTTTATCGTTACTTCGAGGTATACATGCAATCATATTTTGAACGCTATTAACACCAATAATATAAAAACCAAATAATCATTAAAAGGAACTAACAATCATAATGCGTGAGCGAGGTTGAAAATCCTGATATGAAAGGTGTTATATTAGATTTTATTGCACCTTGTACACCTATAAAACTCAAACCAAAGTTTTAATAAGTCAAAATAAAAACACAAATTATCACGATATAGATAAGTAAAGTGATGCGATTAATAAATAATTTAACTAATCTATCTAATCAGCCCGTATCCACCCACTGCTGGAGATAAAACCTCCACTCGTTCGCGCCTCTCGTTCTGGTCCTGTGCAAGCCTCATCCATTGCCCTCCGTAATAATAGTAAGGTGAAAAATATAATTATCAAATTAAATAGTCTATAACGCAGCCATTCTATACCAATTTCCGGTATCGCAAAAGGTAACAAAAACATACGTTCAACAAAAGCACTGTCACTAATGAAATATTTATTTGACAGCTGGCATTCGGTATTGGTATGTTTGTTCCAATTGTATTCCGTTTTTGAATGAAATTGTATCAAAGGTTTTGCAAAATAAAATATAAAATATGCGTTACGTAACTCTGCTTGTCAAAATATTCGCAATACATTTTTGAACACAAATACCAGGTATTTCATCACACAGTTTTAAATATCAATACATATTTGAAAAATGTGCAGGACATTGATTTTGTAAAAAAAAATATTTTCATAAAGAAAAATATGGCATACACGTCTTGAAGAGATTAACGATTTCTTTAGAACACCATAAGAATTTACGTTTTAAGAGCTAGCACCTGGATATCATCAAAATATCTTGAACAGTCATCATACATTTTTACTCCTATATATTTTCTTTACATCTGTGTCACATATTTGTATGTATTTTGGGTTGAGTTATGATCTACCATCAGAAAACATTTACGTTATTTTCTTTTTGATTGTATCAGATGGTATTGTTACATGTACATAGATGACATCATTGTGTCTTCTTTAACCTTTTTTATACCGTACAGACTAGTTACCAGTCAAAAAAATGTATTTTCAAAATAATGTCTGCGTATAGAAAGACATTGTAAATATTTTTTGTTTAATGTAAAAATTATTAACTTCGTAACTATCATAATACGTTGGTTTATAAGATAACAAGTTTATCTAACCGTTACTACGAAATCTTATGACAAGTATCATGAAAAATAAGGCAAGAATAAAATTCGTGAAAAACTGTTCCATCTTTTATTTCTTAAACTCCTAATTAAGTAGTAAAACCTCGGTTTATATCTTTCTTAATACCTCATAAAATTAAGAATTTTAAATCCAGTACAAGGTTTTGAGTTAATCCAATGTTGAAAGTTTTAATTGTCGAATATAAAACAACTGCACTTTGTTACTTACTTACACTTAGCGCAAGCATAAAAGAAGCGAAAAGGTCACTTAGCAGGCACGCTTCTAAAAGAGGATGGCCATTCCCTCCTGAAAGGCACTCCAGTACTTTACTAGGGAATTCAGTGTTTTCTCTATAAAAGGAAACACCTTTGACAAAGTTATCTCCTGAATCTTTTTCATGGTTGGTGTTACGAGCATTTTTCTAGCGACTCCTTGGTGTGATGGACTTTTTATATGGGATCCGCGAAATATTGCACCCACTTTAGTTCAGACCGCTTCCGGCTGCTTGCTTTTTATTGGTGAACCGGCAATTTAGTTTCAGGGATGTGGAAGAGATGGATTTTCTCACAAGGTTGTGAGTGTGACAAAAAGAATATAGCTTGCATAATATTAAGTATATGATATTGAAAACATTTTAAAACGTTGATATTATTACATTTTTGACACAAGCATATTTTTTAATTTGATGTTTTAATAGTATTGTAATAATTTATTATGCTCCATCATGACGTTTGATACAGCCCAACTTTAATTATGTTAATAAAGGAAAACATAAGAAAATAATGATTTTGGGACAAAATAAGCCTCAAAATACTTATTCTTTATCAGTACTATTTATTATTGTATAATATCTATCATGTTTATCAAACATGTGCTGATTCAAGATGGGTACTTGAATGTTAATAAAGAACCGTTTGAATAAAAAAGCAAAAACTCCCAAGAGTTTCATCCAAAAATAGATCTCATCTTAACACAGTTTCAAAAACCATGACGAGCCCTAAAGTCTAATCAAATTAAATTTCGCTGGATGGAAACTTATGCATCCGCTGACCTAAATTACGAGACACTCGCCGCTCGAGAGCCCTCGTCGGCGCCGCAGCGTGTGCAACCTTCTCTAGGGCTGTGAAATACTTTCTACCTAATTTATGCAGGATTACGCATCACCATTTTCTGATTAACAACTGCCTTTTGTGAAGAGGTTGGGCAGGTGAGCTTAATCTCTTGACAGAAGTTTGTGCACAGAAAATACCTAAGGGTATATATTTTTAAGGGTCAATTTCTGTAATTACGTGATTATTAAGAAGAAAAAAATAAAACTGTACATGTGATTGAAGTTTGTGGTTTTGCTTCGGGTGATGTAGAAGCATTATACTTTAGTTTCTGACTCTATTTTTAACCACAGAGAAATCCAGTTTTTTATAGTTGGGGGCCAGAATGTAGACAATTTGATAAAGTACTTTAACTGTTCATTAGTAAATATAATGTGTTTGTTTTCAGGAAATCCATTAAATGAAATTTTCAATTCTAACAGTATGTAAACCAACAAATGACCTATAATTATTGTTTAAGAAAAAAATAAGAACGTTATTTTTCAGAATGTCTAATAGATAAGCCATTACTCTTTAGTGAAGCGATCACATACAGGTCCTGTTTAATATCGTTCATGCATAGTAACAAGCGTTTTGAAAACCAGCGTTGTGGATTTATCCATAACATTATGCTGAGTTCAGACCTTTTTTGACGGCACTGTGCACGGCAGCGATTCTCATACACAAACACCTAGTATATCATTCATGAATTGTTTGTGTTGTGTTGTGATCTTTGTTGTACCGTGTGCAGTGTTGTCAAAATAAATGTTTACTTTCTTTGTTTTCTTTCTTTAACCCAACTTATTCGCACCAGCCCTACCGCCGCCGTGGGTCTACTAGAGTCGTTTCAGCACTTAACGTGTCTAACGTGTGTAGGGAATTCGCTATTTATTAAGGACGTGATATTGCATTTAGCTTAGTTATATTTACAAGCTAATTTAGTAATTTATAACTTACTAGCTGTACATACCCGGCATTCATTCATTGCAAATTCAGAGATTTTTTGGGCTAGGAACCTTTGCGGGCGACGCAGCCATCTTGTGATCGACTTGACACTTTTGAACGAGACGGCGCCAGCGCACCACGTCTGCAACGAATCGCTGTACATTGGCTTAATCTCAATGGTTTTTGATGCGTTGAATTGTGATTTCAGTAGCTTTTATCGGAATAAATAATTTATTGGTCGATTTCTGTAATTACGTGATTATTAAGCAGAAAAAATAAAACTGTACATGTGATTGAACTTAGTGGTACCAACTGTTTTAATTCCTCGCCCACAAACTCAAGTAATTCAAGATGAACTCTGATGAAGGCCGTCCTGCGCCTATTTTTTGCGCCTATTTTAATTTAAACCTATAGGTATAACTTCGTAATCATAAAAAAGTTCAAAATGAATAACCAAGCAAAACATACCAAATTGAAGTTTGTTGATGCTGCAAAATACAAACGAGTACCAAAAAACCATTTGAGAAAAAAGGTAAATTTATTTCGAATTAACCAACATAAAAATGCAGACACTAAAATTAACATCCATTTAATAAAGTGAAAAGCTCCAACAAACATGGCTTAAAATGTGTCATAAAATATTTATTTAGGACTCTCATTTGATAGTACTTCGGAACCGAACAAACAAGGTTTCTGTGTACTTATGTTGACAAGTGCGATTATTGTGCGATATTTGTAACTAGCTGCGCCCCGCGGTTCCCGGGATAAAAAGCCTACCTCCAAATTTCACCAAAATCCGTTCTGTAGTTTTTAACAAACATCCATCCATCTTCACAAATATTTGCAATTATAATATTAGTAGGCCAATAAAATTAAATACGCACAAATTGAAATTAAAGAGCAATGATATTAGTATTTTTTGTTATGGAAACTGACGAGTCTGGTGGGGTCGGTCACCTGATGGTAAGCAAAACGCGTGCTCATAACGGTTGCAGCACTACCCAGAACTGTTTTTGCAACGTCCTGTGCGCACTACTAGTTACTGCGCTTGTCACTCTGAGACAATCAGCTCTTCTCATGATGACCAGTAATTTCACTGGCTACAATGCCCTTCAAACTGGAACACAGTAATGCTGCTTGGCGGCAGAATAACGGCACGTATTTAAATGAACGTTTTAATTTTGCAAAAACAACAAGGAAAAAATTTTAAAGAGAATATAGAGAATTTTAGATAGCGGTTTGGATCTTACGAAAGTGAGCATGCGAAATTGGTGAATAGGCTTGCAACTATCTTTTCAGTGATTGTATCTAGAATAAATTTGAAGATAATTAAATACATTCATGATTATATATCTTTGAACCAGCCATTGTCGAACACGTTCCCTAAACTCGCTGGCGAATATTTAAAGTATATTTTACGCTTTGTATAAAATTTCATTCGCAACCGTTTGCCAAAGAAAATTCTCCCTCGATGGGATAATTAAGCCGCAGCGTAGATTGTAAACTGTAATCTTAACCCAACGTTAAGCTTCAAGACGCCCTAAAACAAAGTAAAGTGTGTTTTTATTTTACGAGTCTGTCTGAGAGATCTCGTCGCGCGGATTCGTATGATGAAGCGTTTTATGATTATTTACTTGGAAATTGTCGGAAGTTTTGCAATGATTTGATGTAACGTAGCTTGGTACCTAACTTAGAGGTAGATTGTATGGTTCAGTTACTGTTATGTCTTTATGACATATCTTATATCTCCTTCATAACTTCACAGACAGAGATCCACTATAACGCTGATAATCGCATCTTTGTTTATCGCGATTTTTATTTGTTTGTATATATCATATTATGATAGATAGAGCGAGTTTGGCTCAGTAGGAGCACGTGCGACTTTCGATCCGACACACCCGAGTTCGAATCCCGCTGGCCCCGCACCACTGACTTTCTTAAGTTATGTGCGGATATAACACTCGCTCTAGAAACGGTGAAGGAAAACATCGTGAGAAAACCGGCATGTCCAAGAATTTTTCACAAAAAGTCAAGGACATGTGACATCCACCAACCCGCACTGGGCCAGCGTGGTGGGTTATGGCCCATCCTCTCTCTATGAGAGAAGGCCCGTGTCCCAGCAGTGGGAACGTGATGGGCTGACGATGATGATGATGATATTATGATAGGAGTTCATACACATGTTTTTTTTCCATAAATTTTATTGTACCTACTTGTTTCGGTAGTTAATAATAAATATTTAATACTATAACGTAACGCTCGTTTTATTATAAAATACTGTTGAATTTTAAATAGTTTTTATTATTAATTGTTATTTCTAACTTATACCTGTGGCAGAAAATGCAATTTCCCGTAAATGTTGACAAACACCACACAAAAACTCCCTTAAGAGAGCTTGCAAATATGCTCCGCACGCTGTCTCTTACTAATAAAATTGCAGCAGAAATATGTCAAAAACCTTCCCGTTTTTCCCTTCTCTAGGGAGAAATAACCTTGTTTGGAGTTTAAATTAAAACATGAAAGTCCACGCCGTGTCAATTTTTTCTTTCTTGCTACAGTTTCGCCGGACAATTCATTTAGCGGACCTCTAGTTAGCCCAAATTTAATACACTCGAGAGCAATGAATCCGGGTCACTTAAAGAATCCTAAAAATCTCGGAAACTAAAAATGCTAGGTTAATGCAATAAATTGTATTTAATAGACAATGTAATACTCTTTAAATGAAGGTATTAAAACTTCTTAGTTATTGTAAAGTTATATCATAAAAAAATCAAATTTGAAAAAGGGCCACTTTCGAAGATGGAACTACGAAATTACAGCATTTGGTTTTGCTTTTGTTTGTAATCTGTCATTTATGTGGGTACATAAACCATGTTGATAGTGCTCTTTATTCATTATTCAAGCTGAAATTATGTCGCTTACGCCTGAAGAATGCACCAGAATACTTACAATGCTGGAAACCGGCCGGAGTCAGCGCGATACAGCCAGGACTGTCGGTGTGTCGCTGTCAACAGTACAAAGAGTTCTCCGACGTTACGAAGAAACTGGTTCTAACCTACGCAGACCAGGAACGGGCAGAACCAGGTGTACCACAGCACGAGAAGACCGATACTTGGTGAACACCATGCTTCGAAATCGCTTTCTCACAGGAACTGAACTCACCAATCAGTTTCGACGCCTCGGAGGAAGTAACCCAAGTGCATGGACAGTAAGACGTCGGCTTGCTGAATCTAACTTAAAACCCCTTAGACCTGCAAACGGCCCTAAACTGGAGCGTGGGCATCGTATTTCGAGACTAAGATATGCCCAGAGCCACGTAAATTGGAGTATTGAAGATTGGTCAAAAGTTATGTTCTCCGACGAATCAAAATTTATGCTCTACAAGCACGATGGAAGACACAGAGTGTATCGAAGACCAGGGGAAAGATTCAAGCAAGCATGCATCGAAGAAAAAGTAGCCTACGGTGGTGGGTCTGTACTTGTGTGGGCCGGAATTTCTTCTGAAAGTCGCACAGAGCTGGTGATCATAGAAAACGGCTCTTTAACTAGCGTAAGATATGTGGAAGAAATCCTCAATGATCACGTTGGTCCATTTATGGTCAATTTAGGTGAGGATGCTATATTTATGCATGACAATGCCCGACCTCATACAGGTAGGATTGTGAATGACTACCTTCAAGAGATGAACATTACTCGTATGGAGTGGCCAGCGCGCAGCCCGGATATCAACCCGATCGAGCATGCTTGGGACGAGCTAGGCAGATGCGTAAAACAACGAAACCCTCCCCCAATCACGCTTCGTGAGCTCAAAATTGCTCTCACAGAGGAATGGGAGAATATTCCCCAAAATCGTATAAGGAACTTGGTGTACAGCATGCCAAACCGCGTAAACGCAGTAATGGAAGCACGAGGAGGCAATACGAAGTATTAAAATTCAAGAAAATCGTAATAAAGTTCAAAAATTTCATGTTTCCTATTTTTGTTTTAAGGAGAGATCAGCAGTTTTTTTCTTTATGTAATTTTGTGTTAATAAAATGTATGGTGACTCATATTTTTTTTACTTTCATTTAAGGAGTATTACATTGTCTATTAAATACAATTTATTGCATTAACCTATCATTTTTAGTTTCCGAGATTTTTAACATTCTTTAAGTGACCCGGATTCATTGCTCTCGAGTGTAGTAATGAAATTTTATTTCGTCCTCAAAAATGCGGTTCATCTCAATTGAAACGCTTTGGTTGGAAGGAATGTTAGCACACAATCAGATTAATTCACTTTTCTGTTTTATTAATTCAAGTTGGTGGCTTCATGGAAATCGTAAGTCAGTAGACTGTATATTTTTCCTTTAAAGGGAGATTGTTTCCGTCGGTGTACAAAAGTGGATCTGCCTTCGGGGGTAATTAATATACTTATTCAATCGCTGTTTTAATGGAATTAGATATGAATACCGTGTAAACAGATCATAGAGCCGTCGTCGTCATCGAATTTATTAAAATAATTAACCGTCTTTTTATCGTCATTTTGGTATTGACTATTATTAATATGCTAGTACAGTAGCGCTCGTCACGTAGCTTACCTAACCATTCGTTACAAATCTGCTAGGTTAAGCAATGTTGGCCGTGGTCCTTGTGGATGGCTGACCGTTTGTGAGGCATTCCTTATCAGAAAATAAATACTTTAGAGTGCTACCGTGCTTCAGAGATCGCGTCGGTCCTGGTTGCTGTCTTAGAATAGTAGTCGTTTGGTCATGTTGGAGTACTGCAATACTAGCATTGACCACACACCCCTAGGGAAGAAGAAGAAAAGTATATTATTCGAAATTGCTTTTTTAATGGTGATGAGATGAGTTAGTCATTCGCCTGATGGTAAGCCCCATAACAATGCCACCCAGATATGTTAATAACATACAAAGCACTGCGAAGCGCTGCATTGCACTTATTACCCTGAGACACAAGATATTAAGTCTCATATGCCCAATAATTTCGCTGGCTACAATGCCCTTCAAACCGGAACACAGTAATGCTTTCGCAACACTACCCGGATGCCCTCTTGCTTACGAGAGACCTACAACGACTTATTTCAAGTATCGACTTATTTCATAATTATTATTACATAGACTGGTGGAGCATTGCTTTTGTGACCAACACCTACCCAGCGAAACAGCGAATACAACTACCTAGCGAGCGTTCTCTCCTAACACACGTATGCGCAGTACCTAGTAGGTATACATACAATGTCCTGTGTGTGTATGTACTTACTAGTTCCTGCAATGCTCTTAGTTGTAGCATTACAAATGTGTAATCATATGTTCGAAGTTGACTGTAAGTATTCACTGATGTAGCGAGATGAGAGCGAGTGTGGCTCAGTGGGAGAATGTGCGACTTTCGATCCGACGTACCCAAGTTCGAATCCCGCTGGCCTCGCACCACTGACTTTCTTAAGTTATGTGCGGATTTAACACTCGTTCTGAAAACAGTGAAGGAAAACATCGTGAGGAAACCGGCATGTCCAAGAATTAATCACAAAAATTCAAGGACATGTGACATCCACCAACCCGCTGGGCCAGGGTGGTGGATTATGGCCCATTTTCTCTCTATGAGAGAAGGCCCGAGTCCCAGCAGTGGGAACGTGATGGGCTGATGATGATGATGATGATTCACTGATGTGATGCTGAAAGTTGGCAATCAAAATGATTTAATACAATACAATAATACACAGGGCGTCCTACACTACGTTTTCCGATTCGGGGTCTCCACTCTAGAACACGTCTACCCCAGCGGTTATAGGTTCTGCGACAAATATGACCAGGCCACTGCCACTTCAGCTTGCTAATCCGCTGATCTATGTTGGTAACTTTAAAGAGATTTTATTACATATATTAAAAAAGTCTACAAAATATTTACGTTCTAAAAACGTGCGGCACAGGTAATGCAGTCAGTGTCATTTAAAGGACCATTGAACTATACGACACCCCATCAGCATTAGCTGGGCCATTATACCTAGTTACGATGATCTTTAACTCGCAACCTTTCCGCCACGTTAGGCACTCAACATCCCGACTAATGGACCGGCAAAGTGGGATTTTTTACATCATTTTAAAAAGAACAAAAAAAGTTAAAATGTAACACACGCCCTTACTCAAAGACTTCCATGGCGCACCGTTGAGTGCTTTTAGCCGAAGATATGGTACAGTCGGTATCGATGTTACAATACATTTTATTACCATATCGTAATAACAAGTTTGAAATTTGCTTTTGAAAGTGCCTCGTTATTAAAATAATTACTGTGACATGGAACAAAAAGGTGTACTTAATATGAATGCCGACTACACCTCCATTTAACTTCGAAAAACGTTGGCTTTTTTCGCGAGTGAAGTGAAGTCGGAAAATCGATTTTGGGTACAAAAGAACTGAAAAATGAGTTTTGGATGGACGCGCTACTGACTGAAAGGATTAAAGGGAATTGTTTTGTATTTTTCCAATAGGAAACTGGGAGCTATCTAATACTTGGACGTAGAGTGCTTCGGTGTTTTGAACTGTGAATTGGTGAATTGGGCTATTCGTTTAAACTGTTTTAGTTACGGTTCAGTCGATGGGCACTTTCAGGTGGAATTTTTGAAACGAATAAGGAACAAATCTAGCAAACACAACAAAAAAAATAATTTACAATGACGAGATATTTAAAAAAATATGGGATTTTGGTCGAAGCACAGTAAATAGAGGTTCACTGGATAATAATGCTTTTGAGGACAAATATTGTTTACTTCTGCAATGACGGCTGTTCTATGTAAAAATTGACTAAGAAAGTTCTTTCCTATCCCTTCCCATAGGGGAACTACGGAATGTTTTGCCTTTTGGGGAACTAAGTGGTACTTCTCACTACTACGGGCAAGTAGTTCAAAAACTACAAATCAATGAACTCCTGTAAATTGATATTTTATAATTTTCCTGCAATCAAACTAAAATATCTAAAATAAAGCATCAAACTTAGTTTCAATGGAGAGCATCTGCGATAAAGTCTTCAACAAGATCTTTATTGAAGTAGAGTTTACTCGTAAGTTGTTAGAAACTGATTGGTTAACATGAAAAAGAATCAAATTTTAAGTTAGTGTTAGTTTTAAGTCACTTTCAACAAAATAAGGCCGCGATAAAGACAATGAAGAGGTTTTTTCGAGACTGATGAATACTTACAGTTGACCAGCCTGCTCATTAGATGACATCATAAAGGCAGCAAAGAAGCAGTGGTTGAGACTGGAAAATCAAATCTAAAAGAAAAGACCCGCTCAATTTCCGGGCTTAAAAAAGTGCGTGCTATTTGGTGCCGCCTCCCAAGCTGTCACAAAGACTTGATTTACGGAATCCTCCAGTGTCGCAAAAAAATGATATTTGACTGTTTTGAATAGGTAGAAAAATATAGAATAAAGATTGGTTAGATTCCTTATAATGGTCTTTAACGCACTGCAACAGCAGTGAGACTCCGTGGCAATCCTGGTAGCACGAGGTCTGAGTTAAATTTTCGTTTATGCAACCGTGGTTGCACTAGGTGAAATGTGCGGTTCACACACAGTATAAAGGTCAAACATCATCATTCCGCCCATTTAGGGACCCCTCCTCCCTTTCACCTCTATTTTTTGCAGAGCTTAAGAAATTTCAAATTATTTGAAATATAGTATGAAATACAGACAATTCAGATTGTTATTTTTAAAAACAGTCTGAAGAAATTGTAATAATAATATGTGTATGTATGTATATACAAGGATTAATCTCACAGAGTTTGAGATTATTATAAGCTTCGAAAACATTATTGGTAGCGCTAGTTTATACGAAAACAAGAGAACCGATATCCTAAACACATGTTAGACTTGGGGCTAAGGCATGTACTTAGTAGTTAAATCTTGTCTTACCCTATCATGTTTTGACAGTTTCATGAAATTGGTGTTAACCTTAAGCAAGGCTAAATTTACTCCTCATTTTTCGGGTTATTTTGTCTCATTTTCTTATAGGATCGATGGATTCCGATCCTCATTCCCAATCACGTAACAGCTACGTTTCTGGATGGAATCCAAACGTTGTATTCCACTAATTGTAATCAAAGCAAACGCTAACTTTTAGCAAATAGTTTCATCATTAGCTAAGTTTAGTCATTAGCTAACGATAGTCGAATTGCAAATAGATTGTTTTCATTGTAAGCAGGGTTTTAAGTGTCACGACACATTGTGTTTAAAACGTACCGCCGATAAAAAGCGACTTATTATAACTGTACTACGCGCCACCATAATGTGAGTCACGATAAAAAGTCGTCTGACATTCACATTCGTCTCGTAGGCAGCCAAAGCAATAATACAATGATATTGATCAATGCAAATACCTTTTAAAATTTATACATATTTTTGATTTATTTTGGGGTACAAATGTTAGGCATCTATTGCCCACATCTACAGCCATCAAAGTCAAAATACCGGTTAGAAGAAAATAAGACACGCGTAAGGTTTGTGTGGTGTTTCGTTACACCAAAAGCGAATGTTATTGCCTATATTTGTGCGATAATGGATTTGAAATTAGAAATATTATTGTAGGGGTCTTAGCAAAACATTGCTTAATCGTTAGGGTAAATATTATTTGGTTGGCTTATTAGAGCAGAATTGGAAACATATGTTATATTATTATAGTGATATGGGAAATAATAAAAGGTGTTGACATTACCGAACAGGAAACTCGAATATCTGATAATATTTGGTTGCTCACGGCTTCAGTTTTCCCACAGGTGAATCTTCTGAGAGATGTAGGTACCTAATAATTTTGATTATTTTATGTAATTGATTATTCTAGATAAACAGGTCATTCACCTTATGGTTAGCATCACGCCTGCCAATAACAGCACAACCACTTTGTTTTTCCGAATCCTTCGCGGCACTAACTTAATTTTTTTATTATAGATGCACAATACAAATAACAATAATTGCTTATACTAAGTTAAAATTATTTTAGTTTAGATCTGGATTGCAATTCAAACAAACGTGCATTCAGCAAAACATAAAATATCTAACGGGAACTTTTGTGCTCCAGAAGATATCGTAGAGTGATTAATTTGAAGACAATGTATCTACTGTTTAAGGAAAATCAAAATAACGAGTTTGTGAATAAAATAAAATATTTTACGTCTAACAGTATTCAAGACCTTTTTAGAGCGAGTACGGCTCAGCGGGAACTCGTGCGCCTTTCAATCCGACGCACCTGGGTTCGATTACCGAGTCGGCCCTGCACCAATGGCTTATAGTTAAGTGCAGATTTTGTACGCTCGCTCTAAAACGGTGAAGGAAAACATCGTAATGAAACCCGCTTACGCGCTTTGGAGTGGTAGGCTCTAGCCGTGGTTGTAATACCACCCACCGAACAAAGCCATCACGTCAAGCGACCTAGTCGTGTTTCGGGATGATGTTCGGTGAACCATCGGGGAGACGGGTCTGAGCAGCCGCTCAACTGCCGTCTCTCTCTAGATCTATGTGCTCCATCTTAGGCCACATCATCGCTTCACATCAGGCCAGATAGTGGCCAAACATAGATCTACTAAGTGTAAAAAAAAAGAAAAAGAAAAAAGACCATCAAAATGTCGTATAATAGTTAAATCCTATGTGAATAGAATTATTTATTCAAAGTTTAATCAAGTTACTAAAGCCTATATAATATAAAATAGTTATATATCAAAGAGTCTTGCGATGCATACATAACTGGCCGACCGAAAAAGGTCTTTGGCCTGAGGCCAGAACGAAATATCCGGGGCGCAATCATAGCAAATCGTAGACCAATACGTCTGTCGGTATGTATAGAGCATTCTGAGAAAACCTTCTAACATAGAGTGAAGGATGACACAGTACATGAACAAAAATGTCTACAGATCCTTAAGACCTCGTCTATGAAAACATATACATACATATATTTACAGACTTCAAAAAAGGAGGCGGTTTAATGTTCCACTATATATATGTCGCAGCCAACTAGCTTAATCAGCCGTTCAATCAACAGCCTAGCCTCTTTACTGAACAGCGCCGTTCAACTAGCTTCCTGAATGATATTCAGCCATTTGATCAAACAGCTAGGCAAATGACTTAGTTCGATGACGTTTAATTACTTGCCTAGCCTGTTCATTTATAGAGCTTGTTTTACAAAGTTTAACGAGAAATAGTACAATGGAAGAGTGTAGTGACAATAATAATCTATATAGCTGCAGTCCTCGGTAGGATAGGGTGCTGGGGAAGCTAGTTGAACGGCGCTGTTTAGTAAAGAAGCTAAGCTGTTGGTTGAACGGCTAGTTAAGCTAGTTGGCTGCGACTTATCACTATCACTACATAGTATAAAACAAAGTCGCTTTCTCTGTCCCTATATCCCTATGTATGCTTAAATCTTTAAAACTACGCAACGGATTTTGATGCATTTTTTTTAATAGATAGAGTGATTGAAGAGGAAGGTTTATATGTATAATAACCGTTCGAAGCCGGGGCGGGTCGCTAGTATATTATATATTATGTACTTTCACCGATTTTTCCGACATTTGTTGACAGATTTCAAAAATTCTTGTTGCGTTCTAGACACGTGGTGGTCTCATATACATTTCATATCTATACATTTTCTTTTCATATACATTTTCGATATCTGACCTTGAACTTCGACAATACATTCAAGTCGGTGTTTTTGGTAAAATTTATACTTGTGTTTTTTATAAAGAAAATGAACTAGGAAATTAAAAAAGCGAGTACAGCAAAAATTGCAGTCTTTTCGAAAATTAATAGGTAGTACTCGAAAAAAAATTAGTAACGATTTTTTTCCTTATTATAAAATGGCTTTTTGAAACAACCGACCAACTTGACTAAACTACTCTAAAGGTTTTAATACACGTTATAAACGGATAGGAAGTGTTTTTTCTTCTTGTTGAATATGTTTAAGAAGGCTTTGAGGAAGTTCGTCGGATTTAACGTTAAATGAACTGGAAAACCTTTTCCACAGCTCCTGTTAACGCGTTTAGTAGACGTTAGTCATATCGCTATACTCTTCCGCATCTATACCTGAATATGTACGATATACCGACGTCTGGTTGCGGTACAGCAAACGAGATTATATTCGTATAAAGGTACTAGCTGCGCCCTACGGTTTCACCCGCGGTTTCCCGAAATAAAAAGTAGCCTATGTCCTTTTTAACCTACACATCAAATTACATCAAAATTCGTTTAGTAGTTTTTGCATGATTGAGTATCAAACATCCATCTCTCCATCCTCACTAAACTTCGTTTTTAACCGACTTTAAAAAGAGAAGGTTCTCTATTCGATAGTATTCTTTTTTTTAATGTTTGTTACCTCAGAACTCCGTCAATATTTTTTTTTTTTACACTTAATAGATCTATGTTTGACCTCTATCTCGCCTGATGTGAAGCGATGATGTGGCCTAAGATGGAGCACATATATCTAGAGAGAGATGGCAGTTGAGCGGCTGCTCAGACCCGTCTCCCCGATGGTTCACCGAACATCATCCCGAAACACGTCTAGGTCGCTTGACGGCATGGCTTTGTTCGGTGGGTGGTATTACAACCACGGCCAGAGCCTACCACTCCAAAGCGCGTAAGCGGGTTTCATCACGATGTTTTCCTTCACCGTTTTAGAGCGAGCGTACAAAATCTGCACTT
Source organism: Petrophora chlorosata (assembly GCA_951640565.1). Lineage (NCBI taxonomy): Eukaryota > Metazoa > Arthropoda > Insecta > Lepidoptera > Geometridae > Petrophora > Petrophora chlorosata. Next base: position 18,262,956 of record OX621189.1, on the reverse strand, counting down.
AACTATGAGTCATTAGTGCAGGGCCGAGTCGGGATTCGAACCCAGGTGCGTCGGATTGAAAGGCGCACGAGTTCCCGCTGTTTCGGGATGATGTACGGTGAACCATCGGGGAGACGGGTCTGAGCAGCCGCTCAACTGCCGTCTCTCTCTAGATCTATGTGCTCCATCTTAGGCTACATCATCGCTTCACATCAGGCGAGATAGTGGCCAAACATAGATCTATTAAGAGTAAAAAAAAACCTGATTATAAGCAACACGCCTGCCTATGACAGTTGTAGTGCCACGTAGAAGTTTAATTGCAAACCTTGCATTCCATTCCTCCATCAACAAACAAGACTCGGGTTCAACTTGCTCGCTGCTTATCAACAATGTTGATCAACTATTGCTCAACAAATGTATACCATGAATACAAAGCCTTAAGCTATACATATACCTATGTTTACGTAAAGTACGGGTGGTTTATGTGAAAGTCTCTCAACCCTATGGGTTATGTGACCCTCGGTAAGAGTTCAATGGGTCATAAACTGATGAACTGCCATTGAAGTATACGGCGTATTGGATACTTTTTCGTTTGGGTTTCATAAGCTTCTTGATTATTTTTGTAGGTTACGGTACAGTGGCTTAAGTATATTTAAAGAAAGTATGCAAAAAAGGTAAAGAAAAATAACGATAGAAAAAAGAATATATACATATTTTTTATATATAACTGATGAGACGAGCCGTTTGTTAGCCTGATGGTAAGCAATACGTCTGCCCATAACAGTTGCAGCACCACCTAGAACTATGTAACTCTAAATTCTGCGCGGCGCTGCACTGCGCATGTCACCCTGTGACAATTAGCTCTGAAGTCTCATAATGCCCGGTAATTACGCTAGCTATAATGCCCTACAAACCGGAACACAGTAATGCTTGCGCACTACTGCTTGGCGGCAGAATATGGCAAAGTGGTGGTACCACACAGACGGTCTCATGCATAAGAGAAACCTACCATCGGTAATACTAATTATAATAGATGCTATATAAAAATGTAATAGTATATTGTATATATATATAATACAAAGAATACTATTACTTTCTTGTAATAGTATAATACTATATAATATATATATTATATATATAATATAATATATATATAATATATATCCTCTCTCTATGAGAGAAGGCCCGTGTCCCAGCAGTGGGAACGTGATGGGCTGATGATGATGATATAATATATAATACCATAATATATATATATAGTATATTATATAGTATTATACTATTACAAGAAAGTAATAGTATTCTTTGATAAAGGTATTACAACGCAATATAAAAAAAACTCTTAATTGTATACCAGTAACACAAAAAGCCATTACAGATTAATATCACATATTTCGTTATATATAATATTTAAATAAGGGGAAATATTTTATTTTTAAAATTATTTAGTTGTAGTATTTTCGTGTTCTACAAAAACCCTATTATAAAGATACTACACAATAAACTTTATAAAACTAAAAATGTATACACAAGTGGTATCCATATCCATGACATACATAATCAATTTTTCAATGAAACTTTATATTAGTGGCGTTCAAAACTACTATTTATCCATGTCGAAACGAGATTTTTGTACAATTTTAGTTTTATTTTTTATCAATTCGTAATCGGAACCGCGAGCAGATAAAATTAGCCCGAACATTAGTAGTTTACAGAGTGCCATTGACCAATTCCATCTTTATCATCAGATCAGCTGGCTGTCACCATAATATTGCATTGTCATAGGACTTTGACAAGTATGCAGAATTTCAACTCCGTATGATAAGAGGAAGTGGTATTGATTCAACTTGCAAGATTTGACCTAAACAAAACATTGCAAGTTAAATGAAAGCTTGTAATAAAATCAAATATACACAAAATATGAAACCTGTAGCTATTTTTCTATATATGTATTTTTTATACTTCTGGTTTCCTAAAATACGTCCTCAAGTTTGTGGCGAGTCTAAACATGTGTTACGTATGCGTAAAGTTCTGGACCCTCATAAAATGTACTATTAACATTTCGATGACCCAGTTCCGCACTAACAAACCTGAGTTTTGCTAAATTGCGATTTATATGAGTATCGCAAGCATTACTGTGTTCCGGTTTGAAAGGCATTGTAGCCAGCGAAATTACTGGGCATTATAAAACTCAACAGCTAATTGTCTCAGGGTGACGAGCGCAGTGCAGCGCCGCGCAGGATTTTGCAAAACAAAGTTCTGGGTAGTGCTGCTATTGTTATGGGCTGGCGTATTGCTTACCATCAGGCAAACGACCAGCTCGTCTCGACATTCAGTCACAAAAAAATTATCTCTGAATAGGAAACGTGCACGTTTTATCAAATACTTACCATTTTTTATGATAATATAAATAAAAGCGAGTGTGGCTCAGTGGGAACACGTTCGACTTTTGATCCGACGCACCCGAGTTGAAATCCCGCTGACCCCGCACCACTGACTTTCTTAAGCTATGTGCGGATTTAACACTCGCTCTAAAACGGTGAAGGAAAACATCGTGAGGAAACCGGCATGTCCAAGAATTTTTCACAAAAAGTCAAGGACATGAGACATTCACCAACCCGCACTGGGCCAGCGTGGTGGATTATGGCCCATTCTCTCTTTATGAGAGAAGGCCCGTGTCCCAGCAGTGGGAACGTGATGGGCTGATGATGTTGATGAAGGCCTAGCGCACTTCGCACTGTAGGTACGAAACTACAAGTACATAGCCGGACACCGACAGCGGGTCGCGCTTCGTTACACGTGCCGCGTCAGAAGAGATAAGAGCTATGCCATAGAAAGAGAGGCGCTCTGTAGGTTAATATGACTGGTAGGTATGCAGCGCTACGCGAGCTGAATTGAATTTTATTGCGTCATTGCAAGAGCCGCTATTTGTTTAAATTTCTTTGCGGAGTGATGCTTCTGTCCTTTAGTATTCTGTGGTAAGGTTAAAGATTTAAGAACAGTTTTGATTAGGTTCTGACTAATAAACCTAAGTATTAACATTAATCGAGAGATGGTGCTCACTTTGATAAAGTAAGAACAAGGTTAGAGTTTCTTTTTAGAGTTAATTTTGTCAAGGGAAATCTTGATTTTTGCCGTCTCTATCTAATTAACTAAGTAGGGTAGGACAGCTACCAAAATTGGGTCTCGGCTTTCAATAATAAAACAAGTTGCTTCGGTGTGCTTTGTACCAATTTCTTCCAATTGCTATTCAGTGATGAAAAAAGTGACGAGCGAGTGTGGCTCAGTGGAAGCACGTGCGGCTTTTGTTCCGACGCACCCGAGTTCTGAGTTGTTGAGTTGAGAGCTGGCCCCGCGCTACTGACCACTGACTGAGTTATGTGCGGATTTAACAATTGCCATCACGTAAGACACCACATTTTAAACAAATAACCTTTGCAAACAAGTTTAGACACCTTGAAATTAGATCAGGTACATACGAGATTCACAAGTCAGATACATATTCAGATTCAGATTCTTTATTGCTTCCATATGTTGTTTCCAAGGTCTAACTTGTTAAACGTAGTCTTTGCCTTCTGGCCATGAGTATCACCTACAAACGAAGAGGAAAAGACAGACACGTGTTGCTACGTATCTATAACAATTGCAGTGCCACCCAGAGTTTGAATACCATGCGAAATACTACGTAGCACTGCATTGCGCTCGTCACATATTATGCCCAACAATTTTGATGGCTGCAATGCCCTTCTAACTTAAACACACTAATGCTGGCACTACTGCTTCGTGGCACTACACCAAGAATACGAATCATGATATATCATCGCACAAATCCTTAATTTTCTCGTAGTAGAAATTGATCCAGCAACCACTACCCCGCCAAACCATGTAGAAGACTTTTAACCTAGCAATAATCCAAAGTCACATAGACAAGTCGTATGGCGCGTTGCGTTAATCTAAATTATAACAACTGGATGAACTCACATTATCTGTTTACGCTACAGTAAACATTAAAATTAATGTAACTGCGTGTTAATAGCAAATTGGCTTAATATATTTTGTACTAGGCATTTAAATTGCTTTATTCGGTAACCTGTAATTAACGCAAAATGACTTTTTATTTTTATTTTTTCACCACGTTTTTATGTCACTTTTTTGCATTGAGGAATGACACCCTCAATGTTTTTTTGTCTGTCTGTCTCTGTCAGTCGTTCCGAGTGGGATCTTGCAACTCAAATTTCGAGCTCTTTCCGATTAGCTATCGGCTGACTACTTCAAAACACGTAAGCGGGTTTCTTCACGATGTATTTCGTCACCGTTTTTGAAGCCAGCGTACAAAATTGATGCAGGGCCAATACGGAATTTAAACGGGTGCGTCGGATCGTAGACGCACGAGTTCGCGCTCAGAACACTCGCTCAAAAAGTGACCAGCAAATTTTTTTTATTATTTCTTGCTTAAAACTACCCACCCAGCAATCAGCAGTGGAGGAAAACGAGCTGATATATTGAATTATGACAAAAAGTCGAATGCGCTTTGGGCTCAACACTTTGGAGTCCAAAGATGTAGGTAAGGTAGGTTAGTAAGCGTAAAATGCTTAAATTAAGCACTCCTGCTAAAATAACAGCCTCTAATATCAATTAACACATAAAACCAAGACAGGAATCCAGCGAATTCAGCGAGTAATCAGACTGCTTTGAGAGCTGGATTCAAAGCGTTGCAGCGCTGCTCATTAACAAGCGCTGCATGTCCTAAATACGTAATCGGTTTCCCGATACACGTGCTAAGCATGAGCATTTCATTTTACATGGTTAAATTTTGTTATAGGTAATACATAAATTTTCAATTAATAAAATGCGTTTTAACATTTTCACTTTGGTCGAATGCAAATCTATAACATAGACCCAAAACCATTTATGTATTTTACCTATACTTAAACATATTCAGTTTATAGAATTTGATCCTATGTCACAGCGCAATGTTATATAGTGGATGTTTCTGTTACGATGTCGTATGCACATAGGCATAATAATTATGCTCTCTCTGTGAAAGGAAGCCCGTATCCCTGCAGCACGAACGTAATGGGCTGATGATGATGATGCAAATAGGATTCCCACTAACTGCGTTCCGCGGTTTCACCCACTTATAACATAGGATACTTTTATCCCAAAAAATATACCACGCTGGTAACCAGGCCACAGTTGTACTGCAAGAGGATAGAAACTAAAAAATGCGAGCTTAGTGTACGTAGGAATGGAGCATAATAGGGTAAAGTGTCCCAAAATGCGAGAAAATAGGCATTTCCTTGAACATACGTCACTTCTTCGCTTTGCATCAGGCGAAATCACGGACAACGCAAAGTCTTCAAACGCAAGTCTGCCAAAATACCAATATTTTTTTTGTATTTGTAAAAAATATGTATCTATTAACTAACATTTTATCAGTTAAATAACTGAACCGAAGCTGGGCAGGCAGATAACTTCCCCACGGCTGCAACCTCGTTTAGAAGTTTTGGATAAGGAAACTTAAAAACCAAAAGACAGAAGTGCTTGCACATTGTCTTTATGTTTACCCCAGATCTTCGAAACAGATCCCAGCACAATCCGTCCCGCGACCTTTGTCTCAAGGCTCGACGGCCCCATTGTTCAAAATCCCCCAATATTTGTATTCCTAATATTTGAGATCTAAACTTCGCGAGCGTTTTGTGCTGAGCAAAGTTTTAATGAAGGCTTAAGTGCTAGGATTATCTCTTGCTAGACTTGAGAACTGAGATACGGGCATTTGGTCTATTATTATGGAGTTTAGGAAAGCAAATTCGGTGTATTACTATAATGTCTTAAACACAGGAGTTTACAGTAAAGTTACTGTATGTTGCTGTAAATATCTCATTGACAGAATTATTCTCCCAGATGCCGTTATGGTGGGGGGGGGAGAATGTTTTGTGTAGATGTATAGGTAGTGTTTTGGTGATCCCCAGAAAAATCCGAATCAACAAAAAGTGGTTGGAACCGCTTAGAGGATCTCGGAAACTATAAATCGGGCCACTTGAACTACTAAGCTCAAAAAATTGGAACATTTTTGAATTAGTCATAAATAAGATTGCCGCTTTACAAAAAAACATGGCTGCCAAACGAAATTAAAATACAAACCACTTTTAAAAGGTAAATGATAATACCTTATTATAAAAATCACAACCCTGTGCCGTAAAATACTACTTAGGTACAGGTATGTTTCGGAGCCAGAATCGTGTCACTGGAACTATTTTTTTTTTAATGTACCTGAATGACGAGACGAGCTGGTAATTTGCCTGATGGTAAGCAATACGCCAGCCCATAACAACAACAGCACCACCCAGAACTTTGTTTTGCAAAATCCTGCGCGGTGCTGCACTGCGCTCGTCACCCTGAGACAATTAACTGTCGAGTCTCATAATGCCCAGTAATTTCGCTGGCTACAATGCCCTTCAAACTGGAACACAGTAATGCTTGCGCACCACTGCTTGGCGGCTGAATAACTGGCAAAGCGGTGGTACCCACCCAGACGGCCTCTTGCATACGAGAAACCTACCACCAGTAAACTACTACTACTAGTACTATTCCTGCAAACAAAACGTATGTATTATAGAACTGTTTTCTTAACGAAAGAATTATCGGTATTTTTGTTAGCCAAATACAAACGTGCTCTCTTCCTTAGCCCCGGCCCGCAGTTTCCTATTTTAAGGATACATAGGCAGACTACCTCTCCACTCTATGGATTAACTCAGAGAAACGAACGCTGAAAATATTTGAAAATATCCCAGAGTTTAAAACAACGATGAACAGTGCACTTGTAGTAAGTGCTTCTGAACAAATACGGCTGGCAGTAAATGTATGAAAATTGCATTAACGTTCATAGTACTTTTATGAGGGTCCAAGAGTTTATGCATACGTAACACATGTTTATACCGGCTACAATTTTTAGAGGTATTTCACGAAACTACAAACATAAAACAATCGTAAAACATATGAAACGGAATAAATAACTATTGATGTTTTTATGGAGATTGTTTTTATATATGCTCTCGAATTTTAATAGCAATTTAAGATGAATGTAACCTTTTAGTGAAATGAATCGGAAATAACGAGAGAAGATTTAAATGCAATACCTAGTTATGCTAGAACACATATCTTTTCCCAAAAAGAAAGTATCTATATATAGGCTAATGTATCTATCCACGTGTATGTCAAATGTCCTTGAATTTGGTTATTTTGTAGCGTGACGATATTCTCCCTATATATTACCATTTTAAATTGGCACCTTACCCTGTAAGTTTTGGAATCAAACCTCAGTATCAAACTTCAAGTTTTAGTATGAAACGCTCCTTGGCCAAATTCGCTCTAAATAACATGCCTTATTACTCACAACATATTTATGGGAATGAAATTAGTAGTAGCTTACGTATTAGAGTAGCTTTAAATTGCGTCTAACCTCCAGCTAAAACGGCATGTACATAAGTACTGTATACGATTTACGATTTGCGTTGCGTTGCTCCAGCACTAGAGTATTCAGTATTCACTCGCCGCCGATTTGCATGCTGTTTGTCGGCTATCTACTGCCAATGCATTAAAAATGTTTGCTACCTGTAGATCTAGCAACATTTCCATGTAGCAAACTCGTTCCTGATACAAAACTAGGTCATTTTATCTAACAAAAACTATGCGTGACGTACCCTACTATAGGTAAATTTGTATCTACATTTAATGATACTAGAAGCATTGCTGTCTTGTCTTGATAACACGGTAAGCAGATAATGAAGGAGGGTAAGGTGAAGTGAGAGGGCGCTATATAGTAGATCTAGCTCGCCTGATGGTAAGTGTTACGCTCTTTGTTGTTGTAATTATTATTAAAAAGGTACCGTCTAGAGACAAATTACTGGGCATTGCATCTTGTTAATGATACACTTAGAGACAGTCCCCGATAAGTGTTGTCCATTACATATCTAAATGAAATACTCTAAGAGGTCTCTACGTGTTGGACTCATGGCCCCGCGCAAGCCTTCCAATGAACTGGCTGTATAACCCGTGAGAAAGATCGACATAATAATATAATAACATGAAAGTTTGGTCAAAGCAATTCAATTACCAAAATTTACAATATTTATTATAACTCACTAACCAATTACATTAGCTTCCAAGAACTGAATTAGGTCAAAACATTTTGTATTCCTTTTGCGTACCCGAACTAATTCAATGATAGTCAATTTCCCTTTTCGTCGTAATACTGGTGATTTCCAACAAAATCACGATACTGTCTAATGAAGCATCAAAACAAGGCAAATATCTAAACAAGGTATTCAAGAATGAAGGCCAAATAACATTTTGTGCTTCATTCGTGCAAGTAAGAGCTGAATTCGGAAGATTATCGTTACGAACCATTATTCGAATAATGAGTAGGTAACGAACCCTCTTTTGTACAGTCGAAAACATCATCCAATTAGCTTAACCTACTTATGGAGTTTACTTCATAACTCAACTTAGAGACCCTAGAGTACAGTTAGAAATATGTGTACAGTACATTTCACTCACACGGATTGGAAAACGTAATATAGGGTCTCCTCTCGTTAGTTGGAGCGACGTTCTTCGCAGGGTGGCTGGCAAAGAGTAGCTGGGGATCATGCTCAATCGCGTGCAGTTGGAAAGGCCTTTGTCCCGACGGCTGATGATGATGATGATATTTCACTCAAACTAAATTCTTACTTTAATTAATAAATTATTTATTTAGTATGAAAAAACTCACTCACTCGTAACTCGGTAGTGCGTCACTACCGAGTTACGAGTGAGTGAGTTTGCCGTTTGCCTGATGGTAACGCCACGCTTGCCCATAACAATTACAGGGCCATCCATAAACTACTATAAAAGTACTTGATTTGCGGTCATCGCGCAAAAGATTAGATATTAAGTCAATATTAGCGCACTACTGCTTGGTGGCAGAATCACTTTACCTTTTCTGTATATTTATGAAAATATAATGTATGTTCGTAAAAATCTGCACAAATTCAAGGTAAATAGTGACCACCACAACATAAACACTAGAAATAAGGATAGAATTGCAGTACCTAGGTTTAGACTGAGTAAAACGAATAAGTCCTTCATGGGCAATTGTGTACGTTATTATAATAAAATTCCAAAATGTATAACGGAGCTCAGAGAAAGTAGATTCAATTTGAGTGTGAAAAATATTCTAATGAAAAAAGCATACTATATAGTTAGTAATTATATAGAAGACAAAGATGCATGGAACATTCCGCTTCTGCCAAGTAGCCAACTGGCGCATTAGAAAAATAATATGGTCAAAAACAAACATAAAGTATTGTAACAAAAGTTCTGAAAAATATGCCCCTCAGTTTCTTGTCGTATCTTCTGAGTAGTGGTTCTTTTTCCGATAGGGTGGTAGAGTCATTGTAATAATTGACGTCCGTCTAATAAGTGCGTCTGTGACGACAAAATTGAAACAAAGAACTTTTGAATTGAATTTAATAACTGGTAAAGGGTACTAACCCAAACGGCTTCTAGCATACGAGAGTCCTACATAGTCTAGATATACTTAAGTACGTAAATAAGTACCTACTTATAGTTCTAAATTCTAAACATACGCGAGCCTGATACGTTACCTATCAATCGTTGAATTACGGCAACTTGCGACGAAGCCGCTCGAACTTGCAGCGCGCTTCATTTGCATACGATACGAGTAGCTTAGAGACCTGTGTTACACGTTCACAAGTCCTGAAACATTGTTCAAATTGTACCTCAGTTATTGTGGTTCTTGATGTATGTATGTTAAACAATGTACCAGTTATTACTCGTACCGCTTGTAGCATAGCTCACCTAGCCGTAAGAGATGTCGCTGCGGTTACCGGTTACCACTGGGATTCTTGTTTGTCTTAGCGAGTCAATCCTTTGGCTTTAATATTTGCCTCACGGATGATTTTTTGGCCTTGAGAAAGGCCTTTGGGGTGGCCCTTTAGAGGGCCGTTGACAAAAGTTTTGGTTCGCAATGGATCGTGGTGACATAATCAGCCAATCTGCGTAGCTCGCTGTCCTCGCATACCGTTGCCTAGGATGCGCCACGCGCAGTAAAAATAACGATGGCTACGATAGGCTGTGGAGGGAGGCTAGGTGGAGGCTCCTGGGATGAGTTTGCATGGTATTTACATATAAGCACTACCGTGTTTCAGAGTGTAAGCTAAGCTGTTGGTTGCGATAACTGTCTTAGGCCGTGTCGTAGGCTTTCGGGTAAGCTCCGACACCAGAGTTAACCACATACCTATACGAGAATGACACCAAACATCATCCCATGACTCCAACATGACTCCGACATTTCATAGCGTGAAATTGTTTTTTTTATGGGACTGAGCAAGTCCTGGTGGTAAGTGCCGTACTTACCCATAACAACTTTATTGCAGTGCCAAAGACCTTATCTTGGAAAGTACTACGAAGCACTACATTTCGTTTGTCACCACAAGACATCAGACATCAAGTCTCTTATATTGTCTGGTTACAATGTCCTTCAAACCGAAATATAGTAATGCTGACTGTAAAATTGTGACTTGTAAGTCCCAACCTCTGTAGCTTTCTAGCTCTGTAGCACTGAGCCTCGATGACGCGTTACACACTACACGTCGCGGTGGGGCGAAACCCTCTTGAAGAGCGACACTCACGTGACGGCTGATGAGAGGTTACAGCTTATAACGAAGCCTTTGAGTTTGTCAGTCATAAAATGCAGGCGGATAACACCGACTCTATCAGTATTTAATATTATTATTATGCTCTTTCGCACGGGTTATACACCCGGTCCTTTCGAACGCTTGCGCGAGGAATGAGTCCAACACGTAGAGGCCTCTTAGAGAATTTAGTTTTCTGAGTCACTTATGGGGGACTGTCTCTAAGTGCATCATTAAGAAGATGCAATCAAAGACAGTCTCCAATAAGTGCGAGGACTATTATTGGAGAAATGGAAATTACTTATGACTGGGCCATTAAGGTGATTTTTTATAAGATGAGAACGGGTTTATGATATGAGACTTTGGCACCTGCAAGTTCCATCTCATAAGAAAATATTTATTATTATTATTAGGAGCCTCTTGTGTCCCACTGCAGGGCAATATCCCTACCTTCTTTCCATTCATCTCTATCTTTTGCCACGATATACCAATATTTCAGGAGTGAGTCTAGCTCATCCCGCCATCTCCTTCTTCGTCTGCCGCGGAGACGTTTGCATTCGTGTTGGGTCCACTGATCCACTGGGTAGTGATTTTGGCCCAAAGATCATCCGACATGCGGCAGACAAGTTCAACCCAGCCTCATTTGATTTTATTTGAAGATTTTTCTTACCATTTCTTATACAAATTAGCTCTGAGACGTGCAATCATTGTTTTAATGGTAAGCAACACGCCTGACTCTCAAGACTCTCTGGCAAACTGCCTAATTTCGCTAAGACAGCGCCTCTTCAAACCGACACACAATGAAGTTTGCACACTACTGCTTGTTGTTGAATATCTCCCAAGGCAGACTTTCAGAATAGGCCTAATATCATATATCACGCCAATACAGATTTTGATCGTATACTTTCGAATTGCAAGGGTTCTTTGTTGGTCTGAAGGCTTTGTAGTCAAACAAAGAGCCTTTTGAGTGTGCCCAGGAATTGCAAGATCTGATTCCTTCTTCTCCTTTCCACCTAAGGACTTCCAGGCGAGGAGAGTCGTTTCATCAGGCGAGATGTCGTCACAATTTACCATAATGTCATAATGAGTGAAGACGCGAGTTAACTTTGATGTGACATCTACCTTCTAACTTGTTATTTCCTGAATACGCAACCATAAACAAAAGCTAAGAAACACACAACAATACTATCTAGGTACACATACACATGTATAGTATTCGTACAAGCGATATACAAATCGTTTGATTTCAAAGCGGTGTAGATTAAATCGTAGACAGGCGAGAATGATTTATTCATCATAGGCACGTTTTAGATGTAAATAGTAACCGTGGCTGGGTTTCGAACTGGAATTTACTTTGATAGTATTCAAGCCAAAATCCATTGAAATTACAAAGTTATAACGTATCTGTTAGTTATTGAGAGAGCGATCGAACTGAATCGTTGATTTAAAAAAATGTCTGTCCCGTTCAGTAAGTTGTCAAATGATAAAGAATGCATTCAATTACTTTTTTATGTAACTGAATGACGAGATGAGCTGGTCCTTTGCCTGATGGTAAGGAATCTCGTTCCACTATCAGCTGTTTTATCTGAGGACTGAAAAATCGACCCTACGTTTTATTATTGTGTTTTTGCTTTTGTCTGTGTTAAATAAAAAAAAAATTAACAAAACATCATCAATAAAAACTCCTCAGAGAACTCTTTGGAGAATATTCAAATTCATAGTCATTCAAAACATAAGAAGCTTTCACATCTACAGACGGTTGTATGAGAAAATTTGCATAACAACTGACTTGTATTTAAATGCAAACGAAGTATGTACTGACTCCACTGACTTTAAGTTTTCTTTGAGTTACCGAAGCTTACATTCCGCTCACTTGAAATAACAATTTGGAATAGTTGTACTGTTTATTTAGTGCACTGTGAAGTCAAGTCTGCATTTAATATCGTAATTTTTAATTGTATATTTTGTTGGAAATATGAGATTAATTTGTATTTTTTTACGCTTAATAGACCTATGTTTGGCCACTATCTGGCCAGGGGGGCAACCCATATCTCAGATAATGCACATCGGGTTGATATCAACCGCTGATTCAATCGTATAAAACCCAAATTGGTACTCTTGAATACGATTTAGAGCATCGCCAGCGCTCCATATCGTTGCGGCTGATATGAGAACTAATGCAGCTAAAAAAAAATGAAATAATGCCTTGAAAAAGCAAATTGTTCATTCTTCGATCGAGTTGTGATCGTAAATTGGCACCCATATCCTATTTTAAAGGCAATGTTGACAACTGTCAGTAGAGTTATTGAGGTTATAAATCGCGATTTCAAAAAGGTAAGACAAAGCCAACCTTTTAGGAATCGTAAGTAACGAAAAGTATTATAATCCTAATTGTTTGACATCTTGACGCCGTGGAAGTGAATCAACATTGAGCCAAAACAAATTCTAAAGCCGTAAAGCATTAACTTCTTTCATATTTGCAAACCAAAGAACATTGTAATCGGCATACCACATAGTGTAACAATTTATGGATTTGATTTGTTGTTTTTGGCTATAAACGCTTGCCTTGCCGTCGGGCAATGTATCTGTACCTACAGTACCTACTACGAAACTTATGACTACAGAAAATATCTAAGTGGTAGAAGTTAATGTATACTAAGTAGTTATTATTGTTTTTGTTTAAGTGACACCATGGCTCTACTGGCTTTTATATCCCTCTGCAACTGAGGTGACTTTACTGTACACCAAGGGCTACACCAAGGTGGAAAAAAAGAGGAGGAAGTCCAATCGTCGTAACCAGTGCGGTACAGCCGCACCGACAACAACGAATCTCCTTCGTGCTGAGATTCCGATGATCTACAGGTCTACATGTCTCGAGTTCACTAGTGTGTAAAAACAGAGAATGAAGCAGCAGACCAAGCTCACCTTGAGGGTTGTACAGTTGGAATTTCGACATACTGTCAGTTTCAAGTCATTTGTGGTGAGAGTTCTAACTGAGTGACTTGCAACCTTTGTGAGTGAGGAGTTTTGGCTGAGGAGTGTCAAGTTCCGAAGATTCTACGGAAGGCTGGCCCATGACACCACGCCAATGATGTGTTAATTAAATGCTTATACTAATATTTTATATGTATGTTAGTCTTAAGTTATTTATTAATATGGGACTATGTACTTTTGTCACTTGTTGCCTGAAATAAATGATTTAATAATAATTGTTCACATTCGACCAAGGTGGAGTCAATACTCAATACTTTATTGCAAACAAACTAATTATTAACTAACAACTTATTTATTGATCAGATGTCATTTAAAATAGTGAATATATCACAGATTTTTAAGTTTACTTGTAAATATGTCTTTCCTTTTCTTGAAGTGCTTGATATACTACCAAAATCAATATTTAGGATTTATAATAAAACAATACAATGTTTGTTAGTTTTTTTTATAGAGATCAAAATATTATCAATATTATACATTTGGTAACTATAATAATCATAATAATTTATTTATTCAATTAGATTGTTGGTACAGAAAAACTTAATTTTAGAGCACTCGGTAAGTACTTAGTGTTTACAAATAGGGTAGGTGTAATAATTAAGCTATTTTAGATGCACTAGGGCTCACACTACGATTCAGTCCATCGTGGGACACTAGTCTCCAGTCAAGTCAAGTCACTAGTCCAGCAAGAATAACATACTACACAGCCATCTTCAATCTGTTATAAGAAAATAAATATGATTGATTAAATAGCAAAAAAACACTTTATTGCACTTAAAAAGGAATTTCATAATGAACATTCTTGTCTCATTCATGTCTTGGTACAATAGGCGGTCTTATGTAGTTATTGCCGGTTATTATGAATAATAGTGTGCTAGAGATTGCAAACGTAGCATTTGCGGAGCGATCCACTGCCTTCTTCAGTTCACTTCACTTCAGCTTCCACCTCCACAAGATCGAGGTTATGACTGTCTCCACCAGGGGTAGCTCGTTCGTGTCCATGCGAATTGTTATCTATCGCGGGTTCAGTATCCATAATCAAACAGGAACAGGTCAACGATTGCACTGGTTTCGGTGTCCGTAGGCGGGCCAGGGTCAACGTGATGAGTGGTATTGGTATCAGAGTCCGTAGGCGAGCCAGAATTGCCGAGAAAAGAGATTTCAGAATCCATTTTCAAAGGCGAAAAACGTTGCAATGCTCACAAGGAAACAGTGAATTAACGAATTAAATATATACCTACTGACATTACTGACATTGACATTTGCTTGTTTTGATATAATTGCTGTATTGCCATAAATAAATATCCATTAATCGTTAACTGGTTTTAAATCGAGTTAAGTCAATATTACCTACATACTTCTATTACCTAGATGCATAAATAAGAAATTGTGAGAAACGATAAAGGCATGCGCAGAAGCAGGCGCAGGCTAGAATTTGTTGGAGAAAAAAATGTACGGGACCTTTTACGCTTACTTTATGTACCTCATCTGCGTTGTATTGCCCCTATGATTCCAAGACTATTTTCTCAGTCGTCTGCGCAACTCTTTATCCCTTATAATTAATTAATAACAACTAAACATTAGACATGTGTAAGTAATGCGATTGATGCATTACGCGTAATATTACCCGATCGAGTACTGTAGCATTACATATTACTCGACTAAATTAAACATTACACATCACACCATAGCATCACACAGTGCACTGTTCTGTTCATTGCATTATGTCTATCGAGTCTATGCCTCACTGGCACTATTCGCGCGTGCGTCTGAGAGAGAGGAAGCGAGCTTCATCGCACGTGCGCCCTGCCTGCCACTTGATTGAACTTCCATTTAAAACCGTATTACTAGAAAATTAAGGCGACAATAGGTTATTTTGGCACCGCCCCCGCCCGTAATATTTGAATGTTTTGAACCTCTCGCTCAAAACGATATTGTTATTTTGATTTGATGTACTCGCTCCAGTCACAAAAAAATAAGTAACTCGCTATCTCATGTATATGCGCTATAACTATCACTTGCTATTGCATTCGAGCATTCCATTACAATATCACACAAGTGATAGATAGTGCGTCCGACGCGACCATCTCAGGTGATGTTTGGGGTGATGAAGTAATGAAATATTACTCGGTACGAAATGTGATGCCATATCACATTACTTTTCAATGCACTGTTTTGAGCATGTCTACTAAACATCTATTATTACAAGCCAGCTTCTAGTGACGTGCATGCCAGCCTGTCTCTCGTTTATATAACGTATGTCTATTTATGCAATTTGCCCTTATCCCTCGCCCTGGGAAGATTAAGTGCATAAAGTGCGGTGAAAAATCACCGTTAAATATTAACTTAAACTATTTAATTAAACACTTAGTTTAAAATGAGCTTGGGGTGATCGATGACGAAGCTTAACGGAACGGTTGACTTAGCATCGATTTTATTTTATAGTTTATATCGATTAGCGAATAATTATTTATAATACCAGGCAAGTAGTTGGCAACACTGAGCGACAGACAGTAGGAAAGAATGGAAAGATCAGTTAAAATACTTTTTAAATATATTATTTGTATGTGTAAGTTGATACAAAAGTATAGCATGAACATTCTTTAAAATAAATAACATGATTATTGGTTGAATTGATTTTTTCCGGGATTCGTGTTCACGCAAGCCGAAAGTGGACACAGTCCCACTGCAGGCAAATAGATTTCTTATAAACGCAGCAGGTAAATCTTCTGCCTTTCCAGTCTGCTAGGACATATGCTTCTTCCTGATGGTCCTGGTTGAAGAGGTGGTTGAGGACGGGGAGGCATATCCTCACTTAGCGCTCTTCTGATTGTCAATCGACGCTCTCAAGGTAGCCTGTTATTATAAATTCGCTCTTTTAAACTTGGAAGGAAAATGTTTTGCCAATAAAGTCTGAAACAGCTTCACCACATTCTCGGGTAACAAATGAGCTCAGTGGCTGAACATCATCATCGGTGAAGTTGTCTTCGCTGTCATTATTTTCACCTACATGTAATTCTCTTACTAGCACGTTTTTTAACGCATAGTTAGGGTCTTCTACAGTCGTCGAAATCACTGAACTCGCTTTCTTGCTGTAACACTTCAAGCCAGGCTTCAACCATTCCATCCATCATTTCCATTTTGAAGATTTGGGAGCCAGGTACCCGGATACGGCATCTAAAATAACATAAAAGTTAGTTGAAGGAACATACATAGATAGATAGATAAACACTTTATTATTCACCTTAAAAATAGAGATAAAGTACAAGTCAAATGTTTACAATGGTGTAACAATGGGCATACTTAGATGAAAAACCATTTGGAGTATAAAATATATAAGTAATAAACTGAGGTAATGTCTGAGACACTATGGCAGTAAACACTTTTTGCTGAGGTTATGACAGACACTATGAAAGTGCAGATGATCTTTGTGAGGTGATGTAGAACAGAATCAGAGGTGTACTTACTGAAGGGCACCAGAAGCTTGTTGCACCGAAACTGTAGACTGCGCGGCCATTAGCGCCTCAGTACCCGCTGCAGCGACTGATTTTAGGAAGGTAATGAGCGTAACAGAGCGATATTACGAAATGGCAACGCCGAATTTGTTTGACGGGGTCCGATAAACGCGCATATTCGTCGTCTAAGAAACGCGTCCTCGTTCTATAACAACGCAATGGCGCTAGACGAAGCAGAGTTCCAAAAAAATTACCGCTTGCCAAAGTGTTATATAAATTGCATTAAAGTTTTGTTAACAAATCATAGCAAATCTTCAAAAAAGCCGGCAACCAGTTTTTTTTTCTAGTTTCACTCGTTAGGGCAGGCTAAAATCTCTAGGACCATACCGCCATGTCTTATGTAGTTTTTATTTGATAGTTTAATATTCCATTTATTATACATTTGTTGAGAATGAGGGAGTGATCATGTGTTATATCGGTGGAATATTAACCATTATGTGTTCGTAAACGTTCACGAGTGTAGGCAAATGAAACAAAATAGAGAAAACATTGCTTTTTATGTTCTCCCAAAAAGTCCATCGAAAGCTTTAATTAAGTTCCACCACTTTATTGACGCACTAGGAGATGGTCCGGCTTGTTGCTGTTGACCCTCATTCTCAACTAAAATATAATAAATGGAATATTAAACTATCAAATAAAAACTATGTAAGACATGGCGGTATGGTCCTAGAGACTTTAGCCTGCCCAAACGGGCGAACTTAAAAAAAAAAACGAAATGAAGTCTAGATGCGCTGTCAAACTCAAAATTGACAGTCTTTTGTTAATTTAAACCACAGACTGCTAAAAAAACACTACATTTTTACATAATCTGTATGACGTCATCTCGATCTTAACGCGATTTCGAGAGAGTTGTACGATCGTGCCATAAATGTGCAGTGGGTACCGACAAAATCGGGTTGGTATCGTAGATCAGACTCGGATCACGATCAACTCGAATTACCTTGTCTGCCATATGGGTTGGGCTGCTGATGTGAAGCGATGATGTAGCTTAAAATAGAGCACATAGATCTAGATTCTAGATTAGTAGACACTCTTAAGCGTGACAAGGACGTATAGGTTGTTCCATTTTAAGGTTGTTAATTATTTATTTAATATTGGGATTTTACTATAACTGTATATTTGCGCTATTCATTTTTATTGTACAGGCATGTAAGTATTGTTTGATAGTTCAGTTAATAAAATATATACGTCTTTAAGTTTTTATTATTTTTAACCGACTTCAAAAAAGGAGGAGGTTTTTTTTTTATTTTTTTTATTTTTTATGTTTGTTACCTCAGAACTTAGTCATTTATGGACCGATTTGGAAAATTCTTTTTTTATATGAAAGGATATACTTCCAGATTGGTCCCATTTTTAACCGACTTCAAATTAAAAAAGGAGGAGTATATTTTTTCCTTGTTTTTGTTTGTTACCTCAGAACTTCGTCATGTATTACCCGATTTGGAAAAATTCTTTGTTTATTTGAAAGGTTATACTTCCAAATTGGTCCCATCATTAACCGACTACAAAAAGGAGGAGTATATTTTTTATGTTTGTTAACTTAGAACTTCGTCAAGCTGATTTGGAAAATTCTTATTTTATTTGTAAGAATATACTTCTAGATTGGTCCCATTATTAACTGACTTCGAATTAAAGTAGGAGGAGTATAAATATTTTATTTTGGAACCTCAGAACTTTGTCATATATGAACCGATTTGGAAAAATCTATTTTTATTTGAATGAATGTACTTTCAGAATCGTCGCATTGTGGTCCGACTAATTAATAAAAGGAGTTTTTTTTCTTATTCTGTTTGTTATCACAGAACTTCGTCATTTATAAACCAATTTAGAATATTATTTTTAAAGTTTAAAAAAGGAGCAGGTGCGTTATCTCGTTTTTCGCTCTGTCATCGTGTGGTCGAATTAATAATTTACCGAGATCGATCACAGCTCTTTCGAGGGTGGTCCCCTGTAGTTTATGGACTGTGACCGCCCAGCTTAATATTAGAGGAAGCATACGTCGCTCTACATCTCCGTAACCCCTCGCCGCCTGAAATGTAGTGCTTGATGGAGGTATGGGTATGCAACCGTCACTATTTTTAACCGACTTCAAAAAGGAGGAGGTTTACAATTCGACGGTATGTTTTTTTTTTTTTTTTTTTTTGTGTTTCTTTGTTACGCGATTACTCCGCCAATTATGCATTGATTTCAATGATTCTTTTTTTGATTGGTAGGTAATACTTCACAGGTAGTCCCATATAAATTTTATCGAAATTCATTCAGTAGTTTTTGAAAAAAATAGTAAAAACAAAAAAATATAAGTTTAATCTTCAAGTCGGTTCTTGTTTTTTTCGTAACCAACTTTCTAAAGGTGGAGGTTTGTATTCAACTGCTTCACCTGCTTCACCTAGGGTTGACTTCCGGTGAGGGAACTCCTCAACGGTGAATAGTACAGACACAACATTTCGTAAATGGATTTAACCATAATAGCCTGTTCTAAATTCCATCATGACATGGCAGATACACCCAGGATTGACTTCCGGCGAGGGAACTCCTCAACACACTGACAACACACTGACAACTGAATAGGACAGTCATGAAATTTTTTTGTACATGCATTTAATTGTGATAGCCCGTTTTAAACTTCGTCATGATGTGGCTTCTAGATCATAAAAGCTTGTCTTTAAAAACTTTTTGAATTAATTTAATTAAAACTTGTTTTTCACTAAAAAGGTTAAAATAAATTATTTTTACCTACAAGTAGTACTTACTATATACATAGTATTTATCTACTACCTATTAGACTTGGCTGGCACCGACTTCAAATATATGAGTGGGTAGCGCTTATGATAATTATATTCATTTATTTTTTACTTTTGAGTGCCATTTGTGGTTTTGAAGTCGGTTTAGTTTTTTTTGAAAAATAATTTATTATATCTTGATTTTATATAATAGTTTAAAAATCTGTTTATATGTTGTATAGATGTTCATTTTTTACAATAGATATCTTTTTTTAATATGTTTTTGATGTTTATAAGGTTAATTTCGTCTTTCGTTTCTTTTGGAATGTTATTCATTAATCTAGGTAAGATAAAGTCTGTGGTGCGCTCACCATAAAAGTTACG
Organism: Petrophora chlorosata; assembly: GCA_951640565.1. Lineage (NCBI taxonomy): Eukaryota > Metazoa > Arthropoda > Insecta > Lepidoptera > Geometridae > Petrophora > Petrophora chlorosata. The sequence goes on along the minus strand of OX621189.1, from coordinate 18,242,670 downwards.
AGCAGTAATTGTTTTTAGATTTTTATGTGTAACTTGTCGAGTCCTACAGTGGGATAAATACACGATGGATCATGTTAAGTACCTACTGCATTGTCAGTAGATAGACAATAGCATACAAACAGTATGCAAATCGCCGGCGAGTGAATACCGGCCTGAAACGCAAATTGTGGATTGTGTACACGCCGTTATTACATCGGGAGGTTTTGGGTTACTATTCCTTATCTCAATGTATCTAGTAATGTACATGGAAACTCTAGAATGTGATACTTTACCTACCTTGCAGTGTACAAAAGCAATAATGGTATATATAACAAAGAACGCTTTGATGTATATAGAGATGATCTAGTATTCAGAGAAATGGAGCAAAAATATAGTTATGCAGAATAATTTATATATATTTTTATATACTATAAATTCTAACATTTTAAGCTATTGCATAGCTTCTATCGCGGGCCTTGAGCGTGGAGACCGAATCCAGAAATTCCGTAACGAAAATAACCTAACGCCCCCCACTCCGAATGCTATGCTATGCAATAGCTTTACCGCGGCAGTCTCCGAGTGCCACACGTCTTTTTTTTAAGACCAGACCGTGTGTGTGTGTCTGTGTGTTTGTATAAGAAGAAGGTGAAGAAACATATATACTTACAGCACGGTTATATTTCATTTTTTTAATATACTATATGTATACCAAAATATAATAAAATAGAAACACAGAATAACATAATAGAATAACACATGATGGAATAACTCTTTATTATAACACCACAATACAGAAACCAATACAAACTAAATAACCACTAACATAATATTAGTGTCACAATGGGCGGTCTTATCGCTCAAATCAATCTCTCACAAGTGGAATAAAGTAGACAAAAATATATATGGACGGTGCTACTAAGATAATTTTGTAGGTAGGGAGGTAACATAATAAAAGCAAAGAAAACTAAATATTACTACATAAAAAAGAGACACTCCCAGCCCCCCGCTAATTTGTCGACACCCGCAACAAACCGATGAAAAAATGAGCAATGCCGTGCACGCCGTCACCGCTCGCTGCGAATGACTAATGAGTGAGATTAAAATGTTTATTTTATATGTGCGATTAATTATGTTATTTGAGGTTGTTATGATCTTTTTGGATGACGACGACGACCTGCTTTACAGAGGTAGAGCAGGCCATCTGACTATTTGACTTTGACATATAGACGAAACATATTGAGAAAAAGACGGAGAACGGCTGAAGACGGTGGAGCTGACCAGGACCTGACCTGACTGAAGGAGGTCTGCCTATCTCTTTTAAAACGGTTTGTTATTGTTCTGTGTATGGATGTAAAGAAACCACTTACACAAATAAGAATCGAAGATTTTTTGGTTTTTCGCGTCTCCCAGCCAAGCGATAGTGGGTGTGAAAGAGAAACACTTAGGTTGCTTACGTATAGCGTTGTCCTTCTCGCGCTCGATTCGTATTAGCTCATCCCTACAATAATTACGCACACACACACAAAACGTGTGCGGACAGGCCGGTGCGTCAGTAGTAGTACTAGACAGTTACCTTGGCGAATTTGCATTGTTGTCGGGGGTCTGATAAAAGTATCTATCTACTCTTATCAAATTAACATTATAATAAATATAATATACATAAACTACAGTCATTACATAAAATACATACATTATCATAATAAGAAAATCAACATAATAAATATTTAAATAAAAAATATACATATTTATATTTATTGTTGTATAAATACTATACTTTTTTTAAATTACTATATAGTTTACATATTTAATACAAAAATATATAAACCTATATCATACATGAATACAAAATAACAAAAAAGATCTAAATAAATAATAACAACAGTAGACGAAGCACTATTCATTATACATTTTTAGATTCATATGACATAAGTAAACAAGAACATGTACAGTTCAACCGACATGTAACCAGTATTACCCCAACTAGCTAAAATGTCATATAATTCATGGGTTATATGACATTATGTTGAATAACAGTTTTATAATGGTAAAAAGCCAACGACTACGTCCTCTTCTGTGACATGGGTGCTTACTGCATTGTCTAGATACGAGTATCGCCACAATGTCCGACAAACAGTATGCAAATCAGCGGCGAGTGAATACTCGGCTATGGGACGCATCGGTTGCACACTGCAGATTATGTAAATACAGGTTTGAGATACACTGGACTTGTGTTGGTATCAATACGTAAGCGAGTGTTGCTCAGTGGGAGAACGTGCGATTTTCGATCCGACGCACCCGATTTCGAATACCACGGGCCCTGCACCACTGACACTCCACTCGCTCTTAAAACGGTGAAGGAAAACATCGTGAGGAAACCGGCATATCCAAGTATTTATCACAAAAATTTGAGGACATGTGACATCCACCAACCCGCACTGGGTCAGCGTGATGCCTATACTCTCTCTATGAGAGAAGGCCTGTGTCCGCATCATCATCATCCTATCACGTTCCCGATGATGATAACGATCAATACGTAAGTAGTTACAAGACAAGACACATACATACCTACAATGATATAGGTACACATACTTATTTCCGGCTGATATTATAAATGGGAAAGTTTGTAAGGATGGATGGATGGTTGGTTACTCAATCACGCAAAAACAACTGAACTGATTTTGATGAAATGGTATGTTGGTTACCTGTAATTTCTCGAAACACATAGGATGATATTTATCCCGGAAAATTGCCCTCACGGGTAAAATTGCACGGAACTAGTTGTTTAATTAAAAGCTTGCGTTTGTCGGTTGTAGCTAACAAAATTATTGAGCAGACTCGAAAAGAAACGATTTATTGTCGGTGACAATGAAACATACTTTCATATTGCAACGCACACGTCCTCCAAAAAGTCGTTGACAAATGTCGGTGAAAAAATCGATCCGACTATCGGTCCTACAAAAGTCTAACATCGGCGGATTTTTACCGCGGTTATACAGACAGGAGCATCCAGGATGTCGAGGAGTTCTCTCTCAGACGAGAGTTATGGATGCGTAAAATCTATTAATCCTATATATATTATATAGTGTATCCTCAAAGGGCAATTAACAACTAAGATCTTAAATAACAGAGTTTGTAACAATAGGTACGGATAGCTAATTATAAAGTTACCATAAATAAGTATGTTGTACAAGAATATTTTAAAATCTTTACATAGACGGAAAAACACATCAGTCATCAAACAAAATATTGTAATAATATGTAATACGTTATCTATAATAGCCACAATACGCCGATAAACGGTATGCAAATCGGCGGTGAGTGAATACCGGAGCATTCACTGTGGGACGCATCGAATACAAATTGTTGATTATGCCCACTGGCAACAACGATTGTAAAGGAATCATAAGCACACACACAAAATATTTAAAACGCTAAGTCGCATACAAACTATTTGCAATATGCACTTCGCATTGCAATACAAAGTTTATGGATGGTTCACCCGCACGCACTTCAACTGCGAATTCTCGCATTTGCAGTGCGCGCGATAGCACGCGGCAGTTTCTTTGCTAATAAATTTCATTGAGTGTGACACTTTCGTGGACTGCGTGTGTGTACATTATTTGGGTTCAGGATGTCTTCCCAATCATCGCTTTCAGATTATAAAGAGGAAAAATTGCTGTTGAATAAACCAGAAACAAAGGAAACGTATTTTTATAATCCACGTGTCTAACTTCATATAATTCGGAATAATTTCTATTTATATTCAAAAATATTTTTATATTTTCGCCTTCCATGATGAGAATTTCTGTCCGCCCGGACAGAACATGTGGTGATGCCTTGCGTTGCGAAACACGACTAGCGAATTAACTACGTCGCCGTTGGTGTAATAGCAATTTCGCAGCACGTCCAAAACAGTACTGATAAGGACGCAACTATACACATCTCGCTATGGTTTGAGCGAGACACAGCATATGCGAAACGCTGTCATATGACTGACATTTTTTTCACCATATCACTACCGCATACAAACGCATCGGTGTACTAAGGGCGCTGTCCATGAAGTTCGCGTTGCATTACATGTTCAAATAGTCGGTACGCAGCTTTACATTAAAAAACGATAGGTAACTTGATTTTTATTTTTCAAAAGTTTATATTATCGGAAAAATATGAAAAATATGAAAAATTATGCAAGACACGACATTCCCGACTCAAATAGAGAAAAAAGGTAAAACTTTCAGCCGGTTTCGAAGGGAAATGAGGGGACGCTTTGAAGGGGCGAGGGGGGAAACCTTTAGAGTTTATTCAATAACCAGCTTTGAATTTCGTGAAACGTTCAGTATTTGTAATGACTCCTCGCAGCGTACGATCGGAGACCGGAATACAGATTTGATTATGTTTTTATGATTTCCATAAATTCGATATGTATAGGTTTTTTTTTTAATTTAAGTGAGCAGCGGCTATATGGAGGCCAGGCTAGTTTTGTGTCTACCTACACGCTACTGCTTTATCTACAAGTTATTAATTAGTAGTATTGCCGTATTTTTATTATAATTTTAGGATCCTACAATATAGCATTTTTTAGATTAGATTAAACACTTTATTTTAACACCACAGTATACAATAAACGAACGAAGAAATTAATAAAAACCGGCCAAGTGAGAGTTGGACTCGCGCACGAAGGATTTCGTAGCATTATCTATAAAAACGGCAATAAGCCCCCTTAAATATTTATTGTAGGTATTCTGTTTTTTAGTACTTGTTGTTATGGCGTCAACAGAAATACATCATCTATGAAAATTTCAACTGTCTGCATATCACGGTTCATAGCCTGGTGACAGGCGGACAGACAGACAGACGGACGAATAGCGGAGTCTTAGTAACAGGATCCCGTTTTACCCTCTGGGTACAGAACCCTAAAGATGAGTGTCAGGGTAGTTTTATCGCTTGGAAGCGATCTCTTCCAGACAATCATGCAAGGAGAGGAATAGAGATTAACTAATATTAGAGCAAATAGGTTTTTACAAAGAGGTCAAGCTGTGTCAATGTTTTTTTTACATGTGACAAGGCTAGCGCTTGATCACGATGTCACCCGGACGTGAAACATTCTCACCTAAGTTTCTTTATAATTTTGCAGAAAGAAGAAAATAACATTGCCATAATATAAATTGAACATGCATCTTCGGAATGCCGTCCCAACGCCTAAACCATATAGGCCACCGAGTCATATGCTTGAAAAACCAAATCTCTTCAATCTTTTTTATTTTGACTAACACGAAGACAAGTTAAAATTTTATTTAGCTCTGCATTAATTTCAGGCTCTTTTAAATAATAATTATATCAACAACATCGTGAGGAAACCCGCATGTCCAAGATTTTTTCACAAAAAATCAAGGACTTGTGACATTCACCAACCCGCACTGGGCCAGCGTGGTGGATTATGGCCCATTCTCTCTCTATGAGAGAAGGCCCGTGTCCCAGCAGTAGGAACGCGATGGGCTGATGATGATGATGATATATAGTAAATTCTCTAAAGGACAGTGAAACCCGTATCAAAGTCCATTGCGTGGTAAACATAAGCGGAAAATCAGAAATGAGGACGCGGATATCGACTTTGTTTTATACTATTTAGAGATTGTAATACTACCTACCTAATAGCTTTGGAAAGTTGAGTGGTAGAGTGTGGGAGTCACACGATCTTCAATTAAAGACCAAGCTAGCCGTCTATAGGGCAATTGTGCTTCCCATACTGCTATATGCCTCAGAGACTTGGTGTTTGTATAAAGGTGACATACGAAGACTCGATGCCTACCATATGAAGTGTCTTCGTGCTATTTTACGGGTGAAATGGCAAGATCGTGTGACTAATTCGGAAGTGCTCCGCAGAGCTAGCATGAGTGGCGTTGAGTCTTTACTTATGAAAGGTCAGTTAAGATGGTGCGGACATCTAGTGCGTATGGAGGACTCTAGATTACCAAAGGCAGCCTTCTTCTCAGAGCTGGCTCAGGGCAAACGCAAGTTTGGTGGACAGTTCCTCCGGTATAAGGATGTTCTCAAGCGTCACCTTACTACGTGTGGCATTGCTCGGGATGGCTGGGAGAAACTTGCTCATAAGAGATCCGTTTGGCGTCACACTGTCAACAAAGCAATAACAACATACGAAAAAACCGTCTCCAAGATCTGGACGCTAAACGACAACTGAGAAAAACCCGACCCAAGCCCTCCTATAATTACACCTACAATAGTTCTGGTCAGTTCTGGTCACCCTGCAACCGGGTGTTCAAGACCAAATTCGGCTTCGCGAGTCACCTGCGCTCGCATCCAAGTTGACAAGGTTCGCCGTCGACGGACACCTCATGGAGGACATCATCATCATCATCATCACCTAATAGCTTTGACAGTTCTTCTACCGCCAAGCAGTAGTGCGCAAGCATTACTGTGCTCTGGTCAAGGGCATTTTAGCTAGCAATATTACTAGGCATATGAGACTTAATATCTGATGCCTCGCGGTGATCGCATAAGAAACATAATATTGTCAAAAACAAACAAAACATTGTAACAAAAGTTCTAAAAAAATGCCCCTCAATTTCTTGCCGTATCTTCTGAGTAGGTAGTGGTTTTTTTCCGATACGATGGTGGAGTCATTGAAATAATTGACATTCATAAGTGCGTCTGTGATGCCAAAAACGAATAAAGAATTTTTGAACTTTGAATATTGAATATCTGATGTCTCGGGGTGATGAGCGCATTGCAGCGCTACGCAGTATTTTTTGTGGTTGAAAAAGTTCTAGGTAGCACTGCAAAAGTTATGGGCAGGCGTGCCGCTTAGCGTCAGGTGAACGACCAGCTCGTCTCATCACTCAGTTCCATAAAAAATAGAATAGTTCAGTAGAAAAGCAAGGATAAGTTTTGCCTAATAGTTTATTCGGACCGACTCGTATTTATAACACAACACTCAAAACTTTTCAAGTAACTCGTGCGAAGTGACTTATGGGACATAACTTCAACTCGTCCTTGATAGTTTGCGCGACAGTGGTCATAACTTGTAATAATTACTTTATTACAGTCGTTCGCCCAGCGACCCGGCACTGAGCTGTTTATTTGGTTGCTTTGGAGTTTGTCGCGTTATTGGCTTAACCGTAGGGTCCCGACCTACTTCAATTAAATTTCTGTTTGATCTATGTTGATCATAAAATCAACTTATATATTAAAAAAGAATGAAGAAGTATTTTACTAATAATTCATGTTTTCCGTATTTGAAAATAATTATTTACTCCTTATTTTTATACTAATTTATTGACAATTATTTGAATAGACCTATTTTATTATATACTTAATTTCAATATGAATTGTTCTTTTGTCGAATGTACTGTAGGTTGTACGAATTTCAATGCATTAAATGAATTATTTTAATAAATTTAATTATTCCTTGACAAGTTACTAATCTGTTATCAGTAAAATACTACATTTGACTATGACTATGACTATAATTTTACTATGACTAAGTTTCTAAGGAAATTCCTAACCACATATTTTTTTATAGAACTGAGATGATCAAGTAGTTCGCCTGATGGTAAGCGCCACCCTTGCCCATAATAATATTGAAAGTCTATAGTAACAGATGTGCTTATTTATTGTTTGTACTATGTGTGTATTATTGTAACTTAAATCAATAAAGAATTTGTAATTTATACTAGAAAATTTCTAGTAATGAGTGAGCAATCTATAATATAACAACATAATTATAATTTTATTATGCTTGAGATCTAAAAGGTGCCTTGTGCCCGAACGTACGTATGATTTTTTTACGACTGCTGATCAAATACATGAAAACTGGCCCCTGACTAAGATTCCCAGTATTTAGGTAATAACTCCGAGGAACACAGTTCCAAAATACCCAGAAACAAAACAACATCATTTTATTAGGAGTAGCCTTCGATGTTTTGGTCAAACGGAGTAGCTTCACATTTCAACGTTTGCCTACTTGTACATGTTGTTCAGCTATAAGTAATAGGACAGAATACTAAGGAACAGAAGCATCCGCAAAGAAACTCCGCAAGAAAATTTAAACAAACAGCGACTCTTGCTATGACGCAATTAAATTCAATTCAGCTCTTGTAGCGCTGCATACCTACCAGTCATATTAACCTAGAGAGTGCCTCTCTTTCTTTCGCATAGCTCTTATCTCTACTGACGCGGCACGTGTAACGACGCGCGACCCGCCGTCTCTGTCCGGCTATGTACTTGTAGCTTCGTATCTACAGTCCGGAGTGCGCTAGGCCTGGTAATAGTTAATAACCTAATAGTCTCAAAATATCCTTCAAATAAATGAGTAGGTAATGAATGTAATTTGTGTTGTGAAACCCAGTCTATCTCGAGTGTTGCTATTCGGCTCTTTTAAAATTTAAGGTTAAAATTAAGGCTACTTGGTAATTATTAGTTTGAACAATACAAATAAAATACAATGCTTGCGCTTTTTCCGTCACAAAATTTTTTGTTTCTTTTGTCGGGAATTGAACCTGCAACCGACGTCCAATAATATAAGCGGACCTGCTCAACAACTACTTCACAGAAGCTGTCAATATTATGAAAGCTACATACACTATGGAGAGTGTGCTCAGGAACCACACAATTTAATCCCCTCAACGCCATTTCACCACCAGGCAAGAAGACGATCGGCACAACGCCACCCCTTATTCGTACGAAGCATTTTGGATCATCCTTCTTAATACATACAGCTAAGAAGTGGAACGCACATTAAATACAACCTGGGTTTGTTCAAATCAAGAGAGTGAATAGACTCTTACTAGGCAAGCTTGCTTCATCTTCGACCACATTGTCGCTTCCCATCTGGTGATATCGTGGTCGAACGTTGGCCTTGTCAGAAGTAAAAAAAAACGCGACACACTTTAAAACGATTGAAGTTTCCAATTGCCATCAATGAACGCGAAAAGATCTGAACCGCGAAAACTTGCTTGGAACTCGCAGGCTTTCGAAAATTGTACAGACGGAGTCTAACGACAGTTGTGAACTTTGCTTGGCGGGTTTACTCGAAGATTAAGATTATAATCTAACGGTATTTACAATTTTACGTTGACATACTCGTATATATAGGTAGGTTGGTAGGTCGAAAAAAATCTTTTATACTTAAAAAACTGGGAACGTGGCTGTAAAATGGAAAAAAGCTTTACAACCCAAGTCAAGTTGACAAGAATATCAGACATTCATAATCATTTAGAAAGCTTGTTTATCAAAACTTCAAGACGTCTTCTCAACAGTCTAAATAGTACAGAACGCGAACTTTGTCAATATCGTCGATTGCGTTTATGCCTCGGGAGGGCCGGTTCGGTTCCTTTGTCGAAGTTTTAACTGTTCAAGCAATTTTCTGGACCCTTTCTCGTGATTGCTTTACATAAGTTTTTGGGCTCTGGGGTGGGGTTCCAATGTAAATAAATTTTGGGACAAAATATGCAGTATTTTCAAGATGTTTTCTTATTTGCTTTTCCTTCTACGGCTTTATTATGTGATTTGCTGATTTTAAGAATGAAATATTATGCTTCAGTAAAAAATTTCGTCAATGTCATAGAATTAATTTAATAAATAAACAACTGCATAAGTTTTTACAATAAAATTCTAAAATGTATAACGGAACGTACAGAAAGAGAATTCTAATTACTTGTTATGATTATTCTTATGGGAAAAGCATACTATAGGTACTGTTATTAACTATATAAGACAAGTATACTTGGAACATTCCACTTCTGCAAAGTAGCCAACTGGTTCATAAAAAACATAAAGTTGTAAAAAACCAAAAAAAAAACTAAAACCTTTCCTATTTTTGCCGTATTTTCTGAGTAGTGGCTTTTTTTCAATGCGGTGGTAGAGTCATGGTGATAATTTGACGTTCATAAGTGCGGCTGTAATGCCAAAACTGAATAAAGAGATTTTGATTTTGAATAGTACCCACTTACTACTGCTAGGTGGTAGGCCTCTCATATGCGGGCGGCCGTTTGGCTAGATACCAGTTTTGCCAGTTATTTTGTTTAATTAGTAATGTGTCTATACACTGAAGACTGGCTAATTATCAAAGTCAACGTTTACTTGATCTCCAGTCGTTATTTTTTTAGTTTGGAAATAACAGTATAATCCAATTTAATTTAGTTACTAAACGGAATAAACAACTATCGTCTGGGAAAAATTAGTTATCCTGCTAGATCCTTTGAGTTTATTTATAGTTTATTTATTCTTACGCTTCTATGTCTTGTTTAAACAATCTCCTCTCTTGCGGAGGAACCCATAAAGTGTTTAGCAAAGTTGCGACAAAAGTAGAACTCACTCATAACTCGATTTTATTGCACAACTAGCGTAGAAAATCAAATTTAGACGTTAAAAAATTATAATAATTACCAGATAGATATAAAAGCAACAAGTTAGTTTCTATTCTACGTTCTTTGTTACCTCACTGCGGTGCGCCACAAATTTTATCAGGCCATTGTGAACAACGGAACTAAATTGTGACTTGCTTTTCTAAACCGAAACCAGTTGCGTTCGTGTATCTTTAAGACTTGCAAACTGGGGTACAATTGTCCGTTATAAAAGGAAATACGTATTTGCAAAAATCCTTTCTACAAACTTGGTACAAGACAGTCCTAAATAAATACAACAGAAATGGACTTGTTTCATTTTCGCGAGGTTGTTGTCTTTGGTCAGTCACCTTAGGGCGAACCTTGAAAACCATTTAATTTCGTGCGTAATTACGTCAGAGAGAATGAGAATGGGAAATGGGAAAGAGAGAGAAGGAGATTCATTTCTTTTTTATGTTTTATTAATTGATATAGGTCAATTTGGTCAACTGCATTCTGTGGTGAAGCTCCTGAAGCGCCACACCATAACAGTTGCAATACGAAATTATAAAATTAATCAGAAATCGAACTCCAATATTACTCTACTCCGACAATACTTTAAGACGACATGACTTAATTAAAACTATTTAATTTTGTAAAACCTACTACTACCTACCTACTACTACTCTAACAGAAGGTTACGTCGACGGTATCCCCTTTTCTAGCAGAAATTCTTTTCGCAGAATTTCATGTCAGTCTACGATTGATACTTTATATCGTGATTGCGTTTTGTCGAATCAAAGTGTCGGGATTCAGTTTGTGACATCTAATCCTAGGCGGAACTGCACTGTACTCATCATCCTGTGACATCATGTAATTTTCAAGTTTCGAATGCCTGGTTATCAAGCATTATATAGTAACATACAGTTTACGACAGAAGATTGTTCATTTTAATAGTGTTTTTTGAACTGTAAAATGGATCGTTTATACCTGCGGACGGACGAGCAATTATTCGCTTGCGCTTATTGCTGCCTCTACATTCGTCGTCGTGAAGTGGTGCAAGGAATAGGCGAAGAGAGAGACTTATTGTAGAATATAATGTTGTCTAATGTTGATATAAGCAGGAAGATATCAACATTAGACAGTCAAGTGACAATGACAGCTGTAACGGATTTAAAACAGACAGTACGACTGCGCCGGGCCACACCCCCTGCTGCATGACGTCACACCCCTACACGATAGACCCCCCGACAAACCTCAGAAGCGCACCCTGCCTCGCGACATTCTCCCACCGCCAGAAGAAGACTATGAGAGCAGAGGCGACAGCGACCACCAAACCAGAAAGAGGTCCAATACAGAGCTGCTGACCTTACCTTGTCAGTTCATACTGCAAGCGGCAACCTATGTCAAAAATAACCTTGAACAGTACTCAACGTGGGCTGACGCCCATGACCACCTGACTAGACGACGTCACCGGCTCAAACTGCCGTCCATCCGGCTCAGTAAGTCGCAGAAGCAAATGAAGTTTGTGGGCGCTAAGGCGTACAATGCGCTCCCCGAGAGCATTACCGGCGCGCCGAGCATGAGCTCGTTCCTATCAAAACTCAGGCTGCTGCTGCTCGCCAAAGCATACTATAGTGTAGATGAGTTCTTTGATGATATAAAAGCTGCTCATTGACACACACTTTTTTTTCATATGTACGGAGTACCTACCTATGACAACATATTTATTTATGACAATACTTATTTACAAAGTATTTTTATTTTTATAAGATGTTGTTGATTGTATTTAATAATTGAAAAAGGTTTATTATACAATTTCTTGACTTTAATTGACTTGTAAAATATTTTTATCAATAAATGATTGAATTGAATTGAATTGAGAGGCGCACCGACTAGTGGAGCAGCCAGCAGCGGCCTGGCTTGCCAGTTTCCTAGGGGTAGAAGCCCCCGCTCATTTACACCTGGGTAGATGGGCCTACCGCGAGACCCACCCCTACCACCCTCCAGGGGGAGGTGGAAGGTCAACTGATGATGACAGACAGTGATAGTGACGATGACGATGACAGTGACCGTGGCAGTGGCGGTGTGCTGACAGTAACAGTGGCAATGGCAGTGACAGTGACCGTGAGTGACAGTGACGGTGGTAGTGACACCGACACCAACAATATATAGTGCGACAAATATATTGATGAACGCGGTCAAGTAGAAACTAATCGTTTCTTGCAATATCATTGTTTGGTCAAGATAAATCTCAACGTCACTGCGACGTTGAATGTGGCGCCGTCAATATATGTCATCCATGATGTTTATTTAAATTCATATGTCACTGTAGGCTTACTCGCTATCATCTCGTGCGCCGTACTCCAACAAAGATGCAACGCGGAAAACGTATTACTTATGGTCCGCGAGTATCTAAGGACTGACTTTTATTTTCTTTTTCCAAAATGACGATGAATGCAATAAAATTGCATTGCAAAAAACATTGTGCTACGAACTGGAACTATTGCTGAAAGAGTGGGTGAATATTTTTGTTATATTTGTTTTGAAGATTCCCATTTAAAAGGATCCTTTCTTCCATATCCACACTAATCTATACTTTCTAACATAATAATATAATATTATTATTATAATAATATAGTATTATTATTATAATAATACAATATTATTATTATGTTATCATAAATCATAAATCATAAACATTTATTGCTAGAATATAGGTAGGTAATGTAGGTGTTACAGTAATAATTATAATGTTCCATATAATCTACCCTATTTAAGGGTGTGCAATACAATTCACATAAAAATAATTTAATTAATTTACAAGATATAATTTTATTATTTTACATTCTTGGATTCAAAGTAATCATTAGAAATAGTTATTAGTTATATTAAGTGTCAAAATTTAATTAATTATTTTCATATGTCTTAGGTAGGTATAGGTTATTACAAATTTTAAATGTCAAATTTATACAATTTTTAACTTGTCTATTTTAACTGTAGGTATTCATTTACAGAGTAAAAACAATTATTTAATAGCCATTTTTGTAGTTCTAGTTTAAATTTATTTTTATTAAGTGTTTTCATTTCTTTTGGAAGTTTGTTATAAATTTTGATTGCCATTAAAAAGGCATTCTTCTTAAAGATATCCAATCTACATAAAGGTAAAAATAGTTTATTTTTATGCCTAGTGTTTCTTTCAATAATTTTTGCATTCATATCAAAGAACTCGGGATGGTATTTAACAAACAGACATACCTCTTTGATGTACATACACGGTAATGGGAGTATGTTGAACTTTTTGAAAATAGGTCGACAGCTATCGGTAGACCAGGCACCGCAAATTGCCCGGACACATTTCTTCTGCACTATAAATGCCCTATTAATGTCGACAGAGTTACCCCACAAAAGTAATCCGTATGACAAAATCGAAGACACGTAGCCATGGTACGCACACAGGGCAGATTCTTTTGACACTGAGAGACGCAATTGTCTTATAGCGTATACAAAACGGTCTAGTCTATCACAAACGTTATCTATGTGGCACTTCCAATTGCAGTTCTTATCAATTATTATACCTAGGAACTTACACGTTATGGTATACTATATGTATAGTAAACAGAACACAATAATAGTAAGTATAGGTAATAATAGGTACGCCACTGTCACGTCATAATATGTCGCAGATGTAGCTTTTCGCGCAAAATATTTGTTCATACAAATATTATACGTTGTACGCGTATTTCAGGTCACATTTTTGACGTCATTTTTATGCTTCGCTTCTGACAGGAAAAGTGTATTAATAACGTTTTTATGGCGTTTGTTTCAATTCAAATTTCAAATTTCGTGCGTAATTACGTCAGAGAGAATGAGAATGGGAAATGGGAAAGAGAGAGAAGGAGATTCATTTCTTTTTTATGTTTTATTAATTGATATAGGTCAATTTGGTCAACTGCATTCTGTGGTGAAGCTCCTGAAGCGCCACACCATAACAGTTGCAATACGAAATTATAAAATTAATCAGAAATCGAACTCCAATATTACTCTACTCCGACAATACTTTAAGACGACATGACTTAATTAAAACTATTTAATTTTGTAAAACCTACTACTACCTACCTACTACTACTCTAACAGAAGGTTACGTCGACGGTATCCCCTTTTCTAGCAGAAATTCTTTTCGCAGAATTTCATGTCAGTCTACGATTGATACTTTATATCGTGATTGCGTTTTGTCGAATCAAAGTGTCGGGATTCAGTTTGTGACATCTAATCCTAGGCGGAACTGCACTGTACTCATCATCCTGTGACATCATGTAATTTTCAAGTTTCGAATGCCTGGTTATCAAGCATTATATAGTAACATACAGTTTACGACAGAAGATTGTTCATTTTAATAGTGTTTTTTGAACTGTAAAATGGATCGTTTATACCTGCGGACGGACGAGCAATTATTCGCTTGCGCTTATTGCTGCCTCTACATTCGTCGTCGTGAAGTGGTGCAAGGAATAGGCGAAGAGAGAGACTTATTGTAGAATATAATGTTGTCTAATGTTGATATAAGCAGGAAGATATCAACATTAGACAGTCAAGTGACAATGACAGCTGTAACGGATTTAAAACAGACAGTACGACTGCGCCGGGCCACACCCCCTGCTGCATGACGTCACACCCCTACACGATAGACCCCCCGACAAACCTCAGAAGCGCACCCTGCCTCGCGACATTCTCCCACCGCCAGAAGAAGACTATGAGAGCAGAGGCGACAGCGACCACCAAACCAGAAAGAGGTCCAATACAGAGCTGCTGACCTTACCTTGTCAGTTCATACTGCAAGCGGCAACCTATGTCAAAAATAACCTTGAACAGTACTCAACGTGGGCTGACGCCCATGACCACCTGACTAGACGACGTCACCGGCTCAAACTGCCGTCCATCCGGCTCAGTAAGTCGCAGAAGCAAATGAAGTTTGTGGGCGCTAAGGCGTACAATGCGCTCCCCGAGAGCATTACCGGCGCGCCGAGCATGAGCTCGTTCCTATCAAAACTCAGGCTGCTGCTGCTCGCCAAAGCATACTATAGTGTAGATGAGTTCTTTGATGATATAAAAGCTGCTCATTGACACACACTTTTTTTTCATATGTACGGAGTACCTACCTATGACAACATATTTATTTATGACAATACTTATTTACAAAGTATTTTTATTTTTATAAGATGTTGTTGATTGTATTTAATAATTGAAAAAGGTTTATTATACAATTTCTTGACTTTAATTGACTTGTAAAATATTTTTATCAATAAATGATTGAATTGAATTGAATTGAGAGGCGCACCGACTAGTGGAGCAGCCAGCAGCGGCCTGGCTTGCCAGTTTCCTAGGGGTAGAAGCCCCCGCTCATTTACACCTGGGTAGATGGGCCTACCGCGAGACCCACCCCTACCACCCTCCAGGGGGAGGTGGAAGGTCAACTGATGATGACAGACAGTGATAGTGACGATGACGATGACAGTGACCGTGGCAGTGGCGGTGTGCTGACAGTAACAGTGGCAATGGCAGTGACAGTGACCGTGAGTGACAGTGACGGTGGTAGTGACACCGACACCAACAATATATAGTGCGACAAATATATTGATGAACGCGGTCAAGTAGAAACTAATCGTTTCTTGCAATATCATTGTTTGGTCAAGATAAATCTCAACGTCACTGCGACGTTGAATGTGGCGCCGTCAATATATGTCATCCATGATGTTTATTTAAATTCATATGTCACTGTAGGCTTACTCGCTATCATCTCGTGCGCCGTACTCCAACAAAGATGCAACGCGGAAAACGTATTACTTATGGTCCGCGAGTATCTAAGGACTGACTTTTATTTTCTTTTTCCAAAATGACGATGAATGCAATAAAATTGCATTGCAAAAAACATTGTGCTACGAACTGGAACTATTGCTGAAAGAGTGGGTGAATATTTTTGTTATATTTGTTTTGAAGATTCCCATTTAAAAGGATCCTTTCTTCCATATCCACACTAATCTATACTTTCTAACATAATAATATAATATTATTATTATAATAATATAGTATTATTATTATAATAATACAATATTATTATTATGTTATCATAAATCATAAATCATAAACATTTATTGCTAGAATATAGGTAGGTAATGTAGGTGTTACAGTAATAATTATAATGTTCCATATAATCTACCCTATTTAAGGGTGTGCAATACAATTCACATAAAAATAATTTAATTAATTTACAAGATATAATTTTATTATTTTACATTCTTGGATTCAAAGTAATCATTAGAAATAGTTATTAGTTATATTAAGTGTCAAAATTTAATTAATTATTTTCATATGTCTTAGGTAGGTATAGGTTATTACAAATTTTAAATGTCAAATTTATACAATTTTTAACTTGTCTATTTTAACTGTAGGTATTCATTTACAGAGTAAAAACAATTATTTAATAGCCATTTTTGTAGTTCTAGTTTAAATTTATTTTTATTAAGTGTTTTCATTTCTTTTGGAAGTTTGTTATAAATTTTGATTGCCATTAAAAAGGCATTCTTCTTAAAGATATCCAATCTACATAAAGGTAAAAATAGTTTATTTTTATGCCTAGTGTTTCTTTCAATAATTTTTGCATTCATATCAAAGAACTCGGGATGGTATTTAACAAACAGACATACCTCTTTGATGTACATACACGGTAATGGGAGTATGTTGAACTTTTTGAAAATAGGTCGACAGCTATCGGTAGACCAGGCACCGCAAATTGCCCGGACACATTTCTTCTGCACTATAAATGCCCTATTAATGTCGACAGAGTTACCCCACAAAAGTAATCCGTATGACAAAATCGAAGACACGTAGCCATGGTACGCACACAGGGCAGATTCTTTTGACACTGAGAGACGCAATTGTCTTATAGCGTATACAAAACGGTCTAGTCTATCACAAACGTTATCTATGTGGCACTTCCAATTGCAGTTCTTATCAATTATTATACCTAGGAACTTACACGTTATGGTATACTATATGTATAGTAAACAGAACACAATAATAGTAAGTATAGGTAATAATAGGTACGCCACTGTCACGTCATAATATGTCGCAGATGTAGCTTTTCGCGCAAAATATTTGTTCATACAAATATTATACGTTGTACGCGTATTTCAGGTCACATTTTTGACGTCATTTTTATGCTTCGCTTCTGACAGGAAAAGTGTATTAATAACGTTTTTATGGCGTTTGTTTTTCAACCGGACGCTGAACATGGCTTGTGCCTTAATTGTTAAACGTCAATTATAAAAAGACTAAAAGTTGTGCTAACTTTTACATTTTAATATGTCAGGACTTTAAATTTAAAGCATAAAAATAACAACACTTTTCAATAATTTTAAAAAGTATAAGTTAATTAATATGAAAAGAAAGACAGTAAAGAAATAATCAATTGTATTACAAGGCACTAAAACAATATGTTTACCGTGAGTTAAATAGCATTTTTTTATAGATCTGAGTAATGAGACGATCACGTCTTTCGCCTGATGGTAAGCGCCACGCCTGCCCATAACAATTGCAGTGTCACCCAGAACCTTATAGTAAAAAATACTGCGTGGCAGTGCATTACTCTCATCACCTCGAGATATGAGATATTAAGTCTCACATGCCCAGTAATTTCGCTGGCTACAATGCCATTCAAACCGGAACACAGTAATGCTTGCGCACTACTGCTTGGCGGCAGAATAACTGGTACAGCTATATATAAGAAAAAGAAATAAAGGGACGTAGGTCGCGTGATTTTCATTTGTTTTGTTTTTTAATCAGCCAGTAACTATTACAACACAATATTAGGTATACAATCTGTATTGGTCGCGATCAGAAACAATATTCATCTTCTTAATTCAAACTAATTGCAAAAATATCATGGAGAAAATACCTACTTCGCTTGCTTATTGGACGCAAAAATAAGGCGATAAGTTTCACCACTATGTGTGTCTGTCTATGGCACTGTACTCTTAAAAGGGTGAAACGATTTGGATGAGGTTTTTTAAATTTGGAAGCAGGTTTTCCAGCGGTGGTTCTGACACATGTTTTAAAAAAATTGGTTGGTGGAACATCAAAATCAATAAAAAAATCCTCATCACGAAACTAAAGTCTCACCTATCAAGCACTTATCTGAAAGCCATTACTGAAATGATTGTATAAAATTCTTGGCATATTTTGAACTCGATAATTCCAGCTTCAAGTTGAGCCAACTTGGCGGTGGAGGCGAGAATTCTAAATTCCTTGGAGTAGGTTCGAGCTAGGTCCCTATAACTTACTTGGGTAACATGTTGAAGATGCAGTGAGCTTTATCTAGAACTTAATATTGGGAATATAATGAATGTATAATGAGAAGAGCTAGTGTGACTGCGCGGTAACTTGGGCAACTTTGCATCTAATCCACTGAAATTTGAAATAGAGGTTCAAAGTTCAAAAGTTTTTTATTCATTTTTGGCATCACAGGCTCACTTATATTGACACCAATATCAATCAATATCATTTACTGGTGGTAGGTTTCTCGTATGCAAGAGGCCGTCTGGGTGGGTACCACCGCTTTGCCAGTTATTCAGCCGCCAAGCAGTAGTGCGCAAGCATTACTGTGTTTCGGCTTGAAGGACATTGTAGCCAGCGAAATTACTGGGCATTATGAGACTCAACAGCTAATTGTCTCAGGGTGACGAGCGCAGTGCAGCACCGCGCAGGATTTTGCAAAACAAGGTTTTGGGTGGTGCTGTTATTTTTATGGGCTGGCGTATTGCTTACCATCAGGCGAACGACCAGCTCGTCTCGTCATTCAGTTACATAAAATCTGCAAATCCTATACCCACTCTGCTCTACATATAAACAAAAGTTCAAGAATAAAAAAGACAGCCAAGAAGGAAAGTCGCCCGCGTGCCAGTCAGTGAAACGAGATAACCATTCGACGAAATGATCGTTTACGTTGTCGAATGTTCGAGATTGTCATACATAGTTATATTATAATATTCTTGTGATAAGCATGTGAGTACGAGTAAAATAAACTTCATCATCATCATCATCCGATCACGTTCCCACTGCTGGGACAGGGGCTTCTCTCATATAGAGAGTATGGGTCATAATCCACCACGCTGGCCCAGTGCGGGTTGGTGGATGTCACATGTCCTTGAATTTTTGTGATAAATCCTTGGACATGCCGGTTTCCGGATGTTTTTCTTCACCGTTTTTAGAGCGAGTGTTAAATCCGCACACAACTCAAGTTTGTAAATTCAGTTTTGTAAATGATAACAATTATACGTTTTATCAAAAAAAAAACCGACTTTAGTGTATCTTCGAATTCGAAGTAGAAATTTATATGGGACCACTTCGTAGCTATACTGAACCCAACGCAAAAAGAAATTTTTAAAATCGCGTCATGAATGACGGAGTTCTGAGGTAACAAACAAAAAAATAGAAAAAGTAAAAAAAATATACAATGGAATAAAGAGTTTTCTCCTTTTTTGAAGTGGGTTAAATATAGAAAGCCAACACTAAATTTCATCAAAATCCAATAGTATTTGCGTGACTGAGTAACAAACAAACATCCAAACATCCATCCATATATTCACCCTCACAAACTTTTACATTTATAATATTCGTAGGTATAGGACAGTCGGATCACTGCAGCCTCAAACAGGCTGTTACAGACGACTATAAACAGCGTCTGTTCTGCTGCGAGACACTTGCCTTACCGCGTACACTCTAAGATCCTACGGTACAATCGCATCGTCTAAACCCTGCCTAACACTTAAGCTGATCCCTCCGAAAACTATTTAGGTTAAGGAATAAAGTTTTTGAAAGTTTTTGAAAGTTTTCCGAGTTCCGTTACCGTGCGGTGTGAAGACGCCATGTTGGATAGTCCAACTGTTTAGGTAAAGAGGGTAGTTTTGAGTGTGCTTAAAGTTTTAGAAGTTGAACCCAGCCTAAGCACTAGTCGTGGCTTAACTTAAGACTTCGTTGGTCTATTTTCTCAAAGTTTTAGCAATTTACATTACTTTACATACTATTTATTGTATATATTATTATCTTATTATTTCAATCATCATCATCATCACTACTATATTGGATGCATGAATGTTTGTATCACGCAACGGATACTGATGAAAGGTTTGTAGGTACTTAAGATCCGGTAAAAGTATTAAGATATTTTTTATTCAGGATAACAGCGGGTAAATCCGCAGGGCGCAGCAAGTGTTTATCAAATAATAGGTACATTAATTAATTTAATCACCACCAAAGAAAACTAAATATTATGTCACCACGTTCTGGATAGGTATATCAATCATCATCATCATCAGCCCATCACGTTCCCACTGCTGGGACACGGGTCTTCCCTCATAGAGAGAGAATTCATCTTAAATGATGTGCATTGGAATATCAAACTTAATATCTCAGCTTAAATAAATGTTAAACTTAAAACAATCTAATATATAAAATTCTCGTGTCACAGTTTTCGTTGCCATACTCCTCCGAAACGGCTTGACCGATTTTGATGAAAGTTTTTGTGCTTATCCGGTATCTATGAGAATCGGCCAACATCTATTTTTCATCCCTCTAAATATTAGGGGTAGTCCACCCTAAATTTTTTTAAATTTATATGGCAAAACAACGTTTGCCGGGTCAGCTAGTATAATTATAATGGATGTAGTTGCCCATATTAGCATTAAGGTATTGGTGCACTTATGTATGTAACATCATTTACGTCTGATTAAGTTATGTTTTGATTATGGTAATCTATGATGTGCCTTATTTGTATAACATGTCACCGCATGTGCCGCTCAACTGCCGTCTCTCTAGATCTATGTGCTTCATCTTAGGCCACATCATCGCTTCACATCAGGCGAGATAGTGGCCAAACATGGATATACTAAGCGTAAAAAAAAAACATGTACTTGGTATTTCTGATGCTATTTTGTAACGCTGTTGTTGCCTCAATAAATAAATAATAATAATAAGTAATAAACATGGTAAATATCCCGTTAATGATATTTATGTATAACTAGTTGCACCCCGCGGTTCTACCCGCGGTTTCCCGGGATAAAAAGTAGCCTATGTGCTATTCCAAGTCCTAAAGTATCTCCATACCAAATTTCATCAAAATCCATTTAGTAGTTTGTGCGTGAAAGTGTAACAAACATATATATACATCCATACAATTCTTACAAACTTTCGCGTACTTAATATTATAGTAGAAAGTAGGATAGTCGTGTTAGTGATGGTTTTAAAACCAATCCTAATTCTAACAAATATTTGTAGATAATATATACTAGTTGCGCCACGCGATTTTGCCCGCGGTATTTCGGGATAAAAATATCCTATGTCCTTTTCCAGAGTAGGACAAGACAGGACAACCTACACACCAAATATTATCAAAATTTTGTTTAATAGTTATAGCGTGATTGAGTAACAACCATCCATCCATCCTCACATACCTTTCGGATACTAATTAACTATATTGGTATAACGATTTAGATCGGCAGTTAGCTACAATCTAGGAATCTTCAAGTCTCGAATGAATAGATACTATCTTGGCAAGCGTGCAATATCGTCGACCGCATCTTCGCTTACCATCAGGTGAAACGCAAGCCAATCAGCAATAAAAAAAAATGTATTTTTATCAATGGAAAAGCAATAACAAAATAAAAATATAATCCCGGGTATGAGGGATAATGTTTTAAATAATTAATTTTTAGAAAAACCAAAAACCGACTTCAATGTATCTTCGAAGTCCAAGGTCACATATCGATGAAATTTATATGCAATTTCGTAGCTATACTGAACCCAACGCAAAAAGAATTTTTCAAATCGGTTCATAAATGACGGAGTTATGAGGTAACAAACATAAAAAAATACAATCGAACAGAGAACCTCCTCCTTTTCTCGGTTAAAAAACAATCGTTTTACTTTAAAATATCCTTTAAAAATGACATCACTGACTAAGCTCCATCACAACTCTAATAACTGTCAAAACGTCAAAGAACATGACTCTGTCATCACGACACATGACAGCATAAAGTCGACATACCAAAGCAAAGCACGTTTATCTGCTACCGAAATTATTCGGAACATGGAAAAACTTTTTCGCTGCGAACCTATCAATTTTACGATAGGTAACGTAACGTAACGTAAACGCGCACGAGCCGGTTTACGGTTCGCGATATCCGTAGTTTACGAGTTTTCGTCGCAGTCATAAACAAAATGCAAAAGGGAAATAGAAACGATCAATATCACCTGCCCTGAGCGTACATAAATGCTGCGGTGATAAAGAATTATGACAGGATTATCCTATTAAGGTTTTAATTTTTGCCGGTTTGTGTTTTGGCAGGTGAGAGCGAAATGTTAAGCTGCCATTTTCAGTGTAAATTTTCATATAAAACGCTGCAACGTTTGCATGCCAACAAGGGGATTCCGCCATTGTTTCGAGCTAGAATGCGTTCTTTTTAAGATTACGTCGACATCATTTTGTGGGCAGTGCAAACATGTGCAAATAGGCTAAGCAACCAAAGACCTGTATGTAACTGTTGGTAGGTTTCTCGTATGAAAAATGAAATGAAATAACTCTTTATTGAAACACACACATAAAATTATAAATAATAAAAACAACGTAACAAAAGTGTAACAATTGGCGATCTTATCGCTTAAAGCGATCTCTTCCAGACAACCGTGCAGGGAGAGGAATTACGCAAAATTCCTCGTATGTGAATTGCTTGGTGGCAGAATAATTAGCAAAGCAGTGGTACCTACACAGACGGCCTCGCGCATACAAGTAACCTACCACCACTTATTTGGGTAAGCAGTAATAAAATAATTTGTATGATGAATTTTAATTTTAATTCAATTATTTTGTATTAAAATTAGGATTAAAGGTGTTTTTCAACTGTAAAGTTTTTCAATAAAATCCTATTTGAATTTAATTTTAATTCCAAATTAGATTCTCATCTCATCACGAATTCAAACACCGATATCGCTTAGCAAATGTTTGCTCGTCTCGTTTCCGCTTCGAATTGTATCATTAACATTTAACTAATTCAATCACGTTTCGTGAACATCGCTAACTAGTCTCATAGCTACAGACGTCTGATTAGCGATCGCGTGTCAAACATATGATCGCGCCAATCATGCAGACACACGTAGTCGAGGCGCGTTTACACCATTCAGCAACAAATACAAATAATTTATCCATAACTCCACAGTACAAGTCTTAAATCTTTTTCTTCTTCTTTTCTTTCTTATATATAAAATTCTCGTGTCACAATGTTACACAATGTTAGTTACCTTACTCCTCCGAAACGGCTTTACTGATTTTTACCAAATTTTATATGCATATTCAGTAGGTCTGAGAACCGGCTACTATCTATTTTTCATACCCCTAAGTGATAAGGGTTGTTCACTCTTAACATTTTTTTTAATTTATATGGCAAAACAACGTTTGCGGGTCAGCTAGTAACTACCTATAATTCAATATTAAGTCTTCTTTTTTTTTCTTTATGATATATAGACGGCCCGCCTGGATGGTAAGCGGTTACCGTCACCTATGGACACCTGCAATACTCGGGGCATTACTGGTGCGTTGCCTACCTTTAAGGATCCTTTTCACCCTTCTTTTAAAGTACTCCACGTTATAGCTCCGCGGGAAAACCTCGGGCGGTAGCCCATTCCATATGTTGCAGGTGTGCGGCAAGAAAGATCTGAAGAATCGGACAGTATGCGATTTTGATAGATCTATGATGTGGATAGGCTTTCGCACGATGTCGGGCAGTGCGGTGATACAACCGTGATGGAGGAATAAGATCTAATAGTTACTTAGAACATTCTCCATTATAGATTTTATGGATGTTCTTATCATTACGACACAGAGATTAAAATATCCTAGTCCGATATGGATTAGCAAGTGGAAGTGGCTGGTGAATGTCTCGAATGACGGATAACCGCTGAAGTAGACGTGTCCTTGAGTGGAGACCGCGAATCGGCAAGCGTAGTGACGCCCACCGGCCAGGTGGAGCGACAACTTGGAAAAGGCGGCCGAAAGAAACTGGATGAGAATAGCCGAAGAACAGGATCAGTGACGTTCATTAGGAGAGGCCTATATCCAGCAGAGGTTAAAGTTTCAACGATTAAAGATAATACAACGGTTAAAGTATATCAATACGTGCCCGTCATTATGAACTGTCAAAAACCAATAACTCGGTCGATAGACTAGAATAGGAATACATTTAATCAAATCACTGATCAACTTGACTTGAGACAAGAGCTATCGTCTCAGTGTGACGAGCGCAGTTCCATGCAGGATTTGGCAAAGTTTAGGGTGGTACTGCAACTGTTATGGGCAGGCGTGTTGCTTATCATCAGGTAAACAACCTAGTCGTCTCGTCACTCAGTTATATAAATAAAACGTTCTAAATTATACTCTAACCCTTTATGGCAGAGGTCTTGTAAACATCGATATATATTATTACTGCAGACTTCTGATTGCGCATTAAACAAATATAGTTATTTAATCGAGTCAATATTGCAGCAACAGACACGCAGAGACACGCTTACACCGATCAGTAACTATAAAAGTATCAACTTACTGATATTGTTCTGTTTTACGTGATTAATCAAATGTTCCAACTGTTATAGGGAACGCAAGGAAGGCTGTAAAAAAAAGGAATTAATGAAAAGACAGTAGATAATGTCTTAAGAGCCTTTTGGCAGCCTCGCAACTCGGATTCTCTACGCAGACTAACTCACCTCGCGCTCTCCGCGGGCTATTAGCTATCAAAGTATCAAATCCTGGAAGCTGCTGACTAAGCAGTTCATCAGCTGTTCAGCTAGCATGAGATATAATAACAGAACCACCAATTGTGAAATTGGCAAAATTTTTGTACCGCCCGAAAGCCTCCGATATGACCTAACGACTGTTGTATATAGGCCTGCAGCACAGTAGCGCTCAGATGCAAATGCCACACATATGGCCGCCCATCCAAATGGCGACCCAACGAAAGTCTGACTTTCACTTCATTCTTCAACAGTAAAAGCATGCATAAATAACATCTAAATGAACTTTCATACTAGTTACTCTTGTAACAGCGCGCAAAACTGCGCGGCAGTTAGCACATTTATGTACGTGAAACTATTCACTAGCTATCTTTTGACGAACACCTCTATTCATAATTCAGCTGCCGCATTTGTATGTTCCATAAAGCTAGTATTAAATTGTCAGTACTGTAACTCCCTACCGAATGGGACTTAGCACTCTAATTTGAACTGTTCCGCATGCATAAACAAGGAGGCTCTACGAGCTAAAATATTTTATGTTATAGCAAGGCGTGGCTCACATATTCGTAACAGATCCGAGTTTGTTGCGGTCACCACTTGGTTGGGTGACCGTTTGTGTAGTATTTACATCTGAGCGTTATCGTAAAACGAAGAGAACGCAACAATAATTGTCCTGGTTGTTGTCTTAGGACAACAGTTTGGTATTCAATAAAGTATTATAGTATTGTATTGTACAAGTCATACAAAAACGTTTAAAATAAATGTGATTTCTAACATGTTTCAGTTTAACCAGGCCTAGCGCACTCCGCACTGTAGGTATGCAGCGCTACGCGAGCTGAATTGAATTTTATTGCGTCATAGCAAGAGTCGCTATTTGTTTAAATTTCTTTGCGGAGTGATGCTTCTGTCCCTTAGTATTCTGTGCTATAACAACCGCCATTAGAGAAGCCGCCATTAACCAACTCACACCGCGTAACGTAAACGTCAGCAGTTTCTGTACCGCATGCCCATTATATGTCGCGATTGTTCATCCGAACACTCTTATCGTGGACGCACAATAGTTTGCCCATATCTCTGCCGCTCTGAATTTTAAAAACTCCTGAACTACGTGACAGTTTTTTTATTTTCCCTTGCGTTCCCGTTAAACATTTGCGAGGTAGTTCTGGAGCGAATTTTGTAGTAGATTTTATCGGTGTTATGTTCTGAATGAGTGGAGTTTTTTGTGAAAGCTTTTACATGTAAGCATCCTCCTACAATACATATAGGCAGAAATTATTTTTAGATAAATGTGGATTCATAATAATATATGACAGAAAGTAAAACGAGGCTTGATTTTGGTTTATACTTTGAATAAAAGCAAAATATATTACTTACTAACTGCGCCCCGCGGTTCCACCCAAAGTTTCCCGGGATAAAAAGTAGCCTATGTGTTATTCAAAGTCCTAAAGTACCTACATACCAAACTTCATCAAAATCGGTGCGGTAGTTTTTTGCGTGAAAGAGTAACAAAGATCCATCCATACATTACAAACTTTCGCGTTTATAATATTAGTAAGGATTTTGATGTTGTTTTAAAAACATTTCTCCTGCGCGCACTAAGCGCTTTGCTTCCACTTTCATTACCACACACCGCTAACGAATGGAACTCCCTCAGATTCAGTGTTTACCAAAACTTACAATCCAGGAGTACTCAAGTCACGAGTGATTATGGCAAGCGTGCTACATCTGGGCCCCAATTCACTATGACATATTGGCGAAATCACGTCGACTCCTTGCTTTGAAATCACGTCGATTCCTTCATTAATAAACGACATCTCTACGACTCATTCATATATATATATGACGCGTCATAGAGAATACAAATTTCGCAGATGTCGTTTATAAATGAAGGAATTGTAACAAGGAATCGCCAAGTTGTCATAGTGAATTAGGGCCCAGGTGGGATATATACTTAACAGGGTCATGTAATCTCACCACTTATATAATAAAAACTTTTGTGTACAATAAACTACTGAGTATTGAGTATTTAGATAGTAGTCAAATGCAAGCCAATAAACAACAACAAAAAATAAACTTTAACACCGCTTTGCCAGTTATTCAACCGCCATAGTGCGCAAGCATTACTGTGTTCCGGTTTGAAGGACATTGTAGCCAGCGAAATTACCGGGCATTATGAGACTCAACAGCTGCGAGCGCAGTGCAGTGCAGAGACGAGCGCAGTGCAGTGCCGCGCAGGATTTTGCAAAACAGAGTTTTGGGTGGTGCTGTTATTGTTATGGGTTGGCGTATTGCTTACCATCAGGCAAACGACCAGCTCGTCTCGTCATTCAGTTACTTAAAAAAAAGCTTTTTACTTCTTCATCATCATCATCATCATCAGCCTATTGCAGTCCACTGCTGGACATAGGCCTCTCCAATTGCACGCCACTGAGCACGATCCCCGGCTACTCTCATCCAGCTGCTGCCAGCCACCTTGCGAAGATCGTCGCTCCACCTTGCCTGAGGGCGTCCTACACTACGTTTGCCAATTCGCGGTCTCCACTCTAGAACACGTCTACCCCAGCGGTTATCGGTTCTGCGGCTAATATGTCCGGCCCACTGCCACTTCAGCTGACTAATTCTACTTCATTCTTAATTTAATACTTCTTATTTTGTGTAAACAAGTACCTATCTTAGTATCGTGTACACATGTAATGTCATAAAGGCATGGGTACCATGGACAAAAGAGGCTATAAAAGAGGAAGGTGTATGCTTACAATTTGCATTCGAGAATGTGGGTTGGAGAAAGCGGCAGATTTAACTTATAGGAAAAAAATTGAACCCTCATCCTGGTACAAAATTATCAGAGGAACATGTCAATGGTGTTTAAACTGAATTTTACTCTATCGTGACCTGCTTCACGGCTTTTTTTATTTATTATTAATTTTCATAAACTCCTTCGAATAAACTCGAATAAATCAAACACGTTCTACAAAATACTTACTTACAGAATATTTACTAAGATATGCTTTCGATGCCGCTTGATTTATTAATAAGGATACTTTTTTTATGGAACTGAGCAATGAGACGAGCAAGTTATTCGCCTGCTAGTAAGCGCCTGATAGTATGCTCATAACGATTGCAGTGCTACACAGAACATTTAATACCATGAAAAATATTGCGAGTTACTCCATTACGCTCGTCACCCCGAGACAACAGACATTAAGTCTCAAATTCCCAGTAATTTCTCCATCTACAATGCCCTTCAAACCGGAACATAATAATGCTAGCGCACTACTACGTCCTCATACATAAAGACCTACCACCTAGTAGACCATTGTATTATTATTGAATACAGAAATTTCAAAAAAGGCTAAAAAGAATGTCAGAGGGACAACGAGTTATTTCGTATATTACAGTTGACGGATTTACGAATTCCGGATTTTACGGACAGTTGACGGAGGCATTTCGTGATTAAACGAAATGTCGTGGAATATAGATAGAGGGCGTACGATGAAATATTAATACAGGTTAAAAATGGGGTACGTAAGAATATAGGTAAGGATCCATGCTTTAGAATAATTTATAGCGTAAAATTAAAAAAAATAAAGTAAATGACAAAAAATAATTGGCAATTAGCTGAAATGTCTACTTCACTAAATATGTTAGAGGGGCAACGCGGTGGGCGCGGGCGCATGACACGGCGCGGCGCCTACTACTAGCTTCGCCGTGTCGCTTTCGCGTAACCTGTTTAGTAATATAGACATTTCAGCTAATTGCCAATTATTTCTTGGTAATTTATTTGTAGTTTTTGAATTAACGCAATAAATTTATTCTTAAACATCGACTGAGTATATTAATTTCCGGAAAATATCGAGTTCAATTCCACCTTTTATTTGTTCAAATTATTGGAATATTTGCTTTAGTTGTTCTTTATGTTTTGTGTACTTTGATGTTTTTGTTCAAAAATGTAATTACTTTACTTGCTATTCAGCTTGGTGTCTTTCTTGAAATACCTCAGCCATTCTCCTATCACCTTTGAACTTTCGTAATTTAATGTTGAACGTGAAAGTTTATTCCTATTAATAATATTTTGTGCGATTTCTGACTGGTTCCGAGATGGAGTGAATATTAAACCAATTAGTAAATTGCTCAAAATAGCAGGTAACCGACTCTTCGAGAATCTAATTAGCAAAATTGTAAAGGATAACTGTTTGGGAAGTTGGGCACAGCTTTGGCCAGGTTTTGATTAAAGTTTAGTTAGCAGATGTTTAGATTAGCCTAAACTTGAATAGGTGGCTTTGGTTTTGGGTTCATTGGTCGTTGGAATATTTCTTGGAATTGAAGTCTAAGGCTAAATTACCTGGGTTTTATATTTATCAATATTGTTTTTACAATGCCCTATGCGTTGATCTGTTTTTTTTTTATGTAACTGAATATCGAGACGAGCTGGTCGTTTACTGATGGTAAGCAATACGCCAGCCCATAACAATAACAGCACCACCCAGAACTTTGTTTTGCAGAATCCTGCGGTGCTGCACTGCGCTCTGTTGTGTGGCACTTCTTGATTGTTATAAAAAAACAACTTTTAAGGCACACACAGACATTTATTTTTGTTTTCGCAATTTTTAGTACACACGGACTACTTCCCGCACTTCACAATTCAATAAAATAGTTTTGCAGCTATTCTACCTGACAGCTTATTCCAGGCTGACCGGCAGGAGGTCCGTAGTCAGGTCGCTTGAGAGCGATTAAGGAAAAAGCCTTGAATACTAAAATTTACCAGTTTATATAGGGAGGCATATTGCTGACAGCGATTTAATTAGTGTTGGGGGTTCGCCCCTAGGTCAGCAATATTGCGATGTGTAACAGCTCGTCACCCTGAGACAATTAGCTGTTGAGTCTCATAATGCCCAATAATTTCACTGGCTACAATGCTCTTCAAACCGGAACATAATAATGCTTGCGCACTACTGCTTGGCGGTTGAATAACTGGCAAAGCGGTTTTAGCTGGCAAACCCACCCAGACAGCTTCTCGCATACGAGAAACCTACTACCAGTAAGACTTTAGTGTACGGTGTGTTCCAAAGCAAAGTTATAAGGTCAAAATATGATTGAAAGTTGCACGTCCTCTCACTGAGCCCCACTCGCTCTCACCTAGAAATAAAAACGTTTTAAGTCTTAGATATTGTAGTTATGGGAGTCCTACGTAGTTGCGTAAGAAGCCGCAACGACGCACGCCCGTGTGAAAAAAAATTGGACTGGTTCATCCGTGCGTAAGCTTGTTCTAGCGTGTTATTAAAAAAAACTAACTATTACTTACGGTATTACGTAGTTGCGAAATACGCCGCTGCGACGTATGCCCGTGCGAAAAAGTTTTCGACTGGTTCACCAAAGAAGGGATCAAAAAACATAGGTAACTAAGATTAAGAAGTCCAAATCTTTTTCGCACAGGCATGCGTCGCAGCGGCATATTTCGCAACTACGTAATTCTTTAGAACAAGCTTTCGCACGGATGAACCAGTCCAATATATTTTCGCACAGGCGTGTGTCGCAGCGGCGTCTTTCGCAACTACGTAGGACTACCTGTAATTATATATCTTATCAATTTAATAGCCAATTAGCGCTTACTCTTGAAGCGTTTCTTCATTCTCGTAATGCTTCTTCAGATGGATGGTTGGGCACAAGCTCTCAGATGTGTAATTGGTACCTATTTAAATAGCTCGGTACTAAACTAAACGAGTGTTATTATGTATACCTAGTATTAATATTGGGTTGGTAAGTGTAATTAAGTAAATAGATATACCTAGTATTTATATTTAGTTTGATTAGGTGGTTATAACATACTTTTTGACAATTAAACAGCTACTTTACATTTGACGTGTCGCGTCTTTCGCCTGATGGTAAGCTCCACGCCTACCCATAATAGTTATTACTATCCAAAACTTTGTTCTGCAAAATCGTGCGTGGCACTGCACTGCCCTCGTCACCCTAAGTCAATGCAAGACAGGGCCCGTCTCGTTGCTCAGTTTCATAAAAAAAAACGTTTTATTTTTTCTCAGTACTCCCTTCGCCTCTCCCTTTAGAGGGATACTGCCATTGAAACACGGAACCCACCAAAGTTTTGCTTACCAAAATGAAACAAGAATTGTAATATATATATATAAAATAATAAAAAAAATTAAAAACCACTTATTATCGACTTAGAATGCATTGTCATCGAGTTGTGGCCTACCCTGAAAGTTGCAGCCGGATCGCTAATTGGGAAGTGCTCGAAATTTAAAATCCAAGATTCCATCCGGAGCCACACAATGAAGAAAGTGACTTAACAAAAACGTCGAAAAAAATGACTGCAATCTGTCTACTCAAAGACTGCAGTATATCACCAAATTTTTAGTAAAACCTAAAATTATATTATTATAGTTTTGTTCATAAAAATTAACGGTTTCTATTTTCTAATTTTTTAAACTGATTTTTTAATTGTAATCGTCAGTTTGAACATTGACAAATAAAAATAAATAGGCAATAGATTTTCTGACTGCATGCTAATATTATTATGGTTCCTACTAGCTGTGGCACGCGACTGTACGCGTACATCCTGCTTCCGTCCATTTTCCGTCCCAACTTATTCCTGTTCCAGCTCCCATCCTGCTCCTATCCCGTTACCTTTCCATTCCTATCTTGATTATGGACGCCTGAAAGGACCTTTGCCCAGCGGTGGGACAGCATAGGTTAATAAATAAAAAAATTGATCAATCTTACGATTTAAATTATTTTTTTATATTATTCTGCATGCTAACACAAAGTACATATTTCGTTTTTGTAGCGTATTTGAAATTGTATTTACTTTGGAGTTAGGGCAACGAAGCTTACTCCAGCTGAGATAATTAAGTAAACAATAAAACCAGCCTGACGCCACGCTCGTCATAAGCTTCCCAATGAAATCTCGTATTTGCGTATTACGTGAACAGAGTTGTAAAAACTAAGCTGATCCACCTCGTTAGTTTTTACATTGTGTACAAACATACACTCGGAAAATGTCGGCATTAGCGGTGGTACCATACAAAGCAGTAACGTAGATAGAAAAAACTCTAATTAAATAATTTATTCGTCGTAAATATGGGTACATATTTTGATTGTTATTTTTTTCGCTTACCATCAGGCGAATGACTCATTATTAAGTTTCATAAATACTTAATTTTTGGAAAAAACAAGAACCGACTTCAAGTCTTTGTTTAATTTTTCAAAAAGTGTTGAATCAATTTCGATAAAATTTATATGGGACTACCTCTGAAGTATCGCCTACCAAACTAAAAAGAATCATCAAAATCAATTCATAAAAAACATACCATTGAATTCTCTTTTGAAGTCTTTTAAAAATATATACTGTTGAATTGAGAACCTCCTCCTTTTGAAGTCGGTTAAAAAAGGATACATCTCTGAAGTTTAAATACTGCTGACCATTCCACACCCTCCCGCGGTGGTTTCGCGTGTCCGAACGAATGCGAACATTGACCCAATTCCGAGCCAAATTGTGATGGAGGTTTTTTATTTTTGTTTTGTATGGGATGAAACGTTTAACTGTTATCATTGTTATCGTGGCGGTTTGTTTCGTGGCTGAGCGATGTTTTCAAGCGTTTTAGCACTTTTTCTCGTTGGTACAATATAATTGGCAAAGTAGATCCGTTAGTAACGAGTTACGTTAGTTTGAGCACAAATTCCATAAATAAACCTTTTTTTAGGGTTCCGTACCCAAAGGGTAAGCCTTTTACTAAGACTCCGCTGTCCATCCGTCTGTCTGTCTGTCTGTCTGTCCGTCTGGCACCAGGCTGTATCTCATGAATCGTGATAGTTAGACAGTTGAAATTTTCACACATGATGTATTTCTGTTGCCACTATAACAACAAATACTAAAAAACAGAATAAAATAAATATTTAGGGGACTCCACTCTCCATACAACAGACATGTTTTTTTTTGCCGTTATTAGAGATTATGTTACGGAACCCTTCGTACGCGAGTCCGACTTGCATTTGGCCGGTATTTCATGGTAAAATGGATGGATTGATGGATAGATGTTTGTTACTCAATCTCGCAAAATCTACTGAACACCATGATGGATAATCGTAATCTACTAGTGTTTGGGGTTATTTTAAAATGCTCGCGGTTCCGATTACGAATTTTTTAAAAGCTCGTCTTGAAAAGTATATTTTTTCAACAAAAATCTTGTTTTTTGGATTTCTCTAAACTAAACAAATCGCTTGTAATAAGTAGTCAGTGGTTACACCCTCACTGCCTGTACCTGTCGAGCTAAATACAAAGGCTGCATAATCCCTGACTCAACGTTTTATTCCATGCATTTTCCACCTCACATCGCAGTCAGAATTTGAACAGATTAAGCTTGTGAGGGGAACGGCGTCGTACATCGGGCTTGTTCGTGAAGCATTTACTGGAAATACCTTCGCGCGAAGCACAATACAAACAAAGAAGAAAATTTATTAATAATGTTTTACAAGTTGGCAGGTTTATCGTATGCGAGAGGCCGTCTGGGTTGTTACCACCCATATATATTACAGAGGGTGTGGCAAAATTTGGGAACTTAAATGTTGGTACCTTATATAAATAATGTGTTGCATGAGATAGTTAATTTTAAGTTTAAAATTTTGCATGCTGCTCAGTTGGCGAAATGTGTACAGGTTCTTTGCATTGTTGACATCTATTTTACTCACATTCTAAGCAAATAAATTCTATCCTATTCTACCTTTTCCTTTGCAGTGAGGGCGTACTGAGGAAGCATCAAATTTATTTTTGAGAAAATGGATACATATTTGTATTTTTGAAAAAAGGTACAGGTAGGCAGTAAAATGTAATTGTTAATAAAATGAGATGATCTTAATCAACCCTATTTCCCAAGAGGACCGTTTTCTCCACAGTAACCCATCACACTAAATCGTAAGTTTTTGTGACAATTCAAAAAACGTTTTCTATACATTTTCAGCTGATATTTGATATTGTTCTGCACTCATCGCTCTGAGATAAGACCTCTACGACAACGTATGAGCCATCGTCAGCGACTTAACATGGAGCACTGGCTTTTTTTTGGTATCACCATAAAATATATAGACCCAAACGTGCTTAAGCTATACAATATGAGGCAGGATGATATCCATGTCAAAATAATGTGTTTGATTTTATTGCGTTAAGATACTTAATTTTGTACATTTTGCGCATGGAATTAAATCCCGAGCCAGATTATGGCTTACGCTTTACAGCGTTTCACATTTTCAGCGAGTTTCGTAATGAGCTTACATGTGAGTGTGGTTATGTAAGGTATTATGAAGGGAGTAAAAGAACAAATACGCAAAACTATTCTTCAAAATACATAACATACATATACATACATAACATTTTTTTTTTACTCTTAATAGATGTTTGGCCACTATCTCGCCTGATGTGAAGCGATGATGTGGCCTAAGATGGAGCACATAGATCTAGAGAGAGACGGCAGTTGAGCGGCTGCTCAGACCCGTCTCCCCAATGGTTCACCGAACATCAGCCCGAAACACGACTAGGTCGCTTGACGGCATGGCTTTGTTCGGTGGGTGGTATTACAACCACGGCCAGAGCCTACCACACCAAAGCGCGTAAGCGGGTTTCATCACGATGTTTTCCTTCACCGTTTTAGAGCGAGCGTGCAAAATCTGCACTTAACTATAAGTCATTGGTACAGGGCCGAGTCGGGATTCGAACCCAGGTGCGTCTGATTGAAAGGCGCATGAGTTCCCGCTGAGCCACATTCGCTCTAAAAACATACATATACATACATAACATACATATACATCTTACTTATATATCCTTACAAAAGTTTTAAGCTATGTGTTGGTCAAAATCTCCATGTATTTGGCGGAGCGGCTGGTAAAGGCTACACATGACTAAAATGCTTGTTTTGGCATAAGAATCAGCCTCACCACACCGCCAGCATTTTAGGCATGTTGCTGGTCGACGGGTATCAGTGGCATCATCTGTAAGCCTTTCAGTTGGCTGAACCGATACCCGAATGTACCTACCTACATATTCATTTTTAGTTAGTTGACTAAAGTTTAGTTTTTAATTTTATTCAGCATAGATTTTGTATTTGTTAAAAATATTGTTTTAAAAAAAACTTAATAAGGCTTTATTAAGCGACTGCATTATGCGTTTGACTTCACAATTCGTACTTGTGAATGCGAGATACAACCCCGACCCCTCTCCTTCTTGCTTCACCTCTCCGCCAGTTAATCCATCAATAATAGCCGGGTCCACACCAGTCGATTCACGTTCCACGATCGGACATTTTCTGTGTTTGGTTCGTCGACATTTTTATCTTTGGTATCTTGTTCTTTTGTCGTTAGGATCAAATGAGACGCGTCCACACCGACTGCGTGTTTGGATCGTGTGCCTGCCTCAGGCGTTGGAGCGGACGTGGATAGCCTGGTGTGGACCCAGCTAATAGAATATTGTTGTCCAATTGTTTCTCCTTGTAAGTAGTTACTTTAGTTTTAGTAAGTAGAGTCTAGTTTGTTTTCAGTAATAAAGGCAAAAAAATAGAATACTGCTGAATTTTTAGCTCTTTTCCCTTCATTTCTTTTCCCTTCTACCAAGAAACCGATCGCTAATTTAAAAAGTAGCCATCACTAAAACGCGTGAATTTGACACTGCAATTACAAAATCTTATACTGCGTTAGCAGAAATGCCGATCTCGATACTAAAAGTGAAGTGTGCGCTCACGCCCTAAAATAAACTAAAATGTCGAAGTTCATGTAGAGCCTAGCAAACAATTCAGCACAATAGATTTTGTAATGTAACTACACTTCGCCCACCAAAACAAATTGCACTAATTCCGTTCTGGTCGAAAGCTTGATGCCGTATCATTACCCTTTAGAGCAGTGCGGTTGGAACGCATTTGTCAAACAATACTGTGTCATTGTTTCCACTGTGATTACACGCACCTGTGATAATGAAACACGTTTTCAATGTGGTCAGTGTAGTCATTAGTAAAACAAAAGATATTTGTAGCAAATGCGATTATAGTCTACGAGATAATTTAATTATTTCTGTTTATAGTCAATGCCGTAAAAATAATTTGATTATTTAATTTAATTTCTTTTTTCAATTTTTCAATAATGTTTTATGTTTCAATATTTAACTATTTTTTTTTTATATTTCATATTTCACAAAATATATATAAAGCAATAATTTGAAATCTTAAATAAAAATTTAAAATATGTCTTATAGACGACCTAATCAAATAACCCCTGCATTTCCGCGCTGGATAACCTTTGCACCAGGTACGATCAGGAGCGGGGGTCACCAGTTTTCTCCCCTATCTCACTCACCAAACTCTTGGCGTCAGTGCCCCAACAGCCCATGGTCTCCACAGCGATGGACACAAAATAATAATTAATTTAAAATTATTTTATTTGAAATATTATGTTAATAAGCTATTTAAGTTCATCTGAATCTATCAACACCTATTTGTGTTTTTTAATGTCTTTCATTTCGTAACTGTAAATATTTGTTTACATATATTAGATCTATAAATAGTTGTCTTATTAACAGCTTGTCTTTCACACTCAGGCTCTACATGTATCTAGATGTCATATAGTTTTAAAGATTTGCCAAATATTAATAAATAGTATGTCACATTATAGTTTTATTTTGTCCTTGTGCACCAAAAAGCTATCCAATATAGTGCTGGTATTATATTTTATTATCGAAACGTAACATAATATCCATTATTACACTGCATCGGAAATTAAACCCGTCTCCGGCTGTAAGGGGAGTGTACAACATAAGCAGGTGTACACCTATTATGATATTATGTTTATACTGTATGCCGGCATTGTTAGTCAAGGTAGCATACGGGTTTGGGATAATTCACTATATAATAATATCACATGACACTAATATTATAAAAGCGAATATTTGCTTGTAAGTGTGTTTGTTACCTCTTCAGGCCGCAACAGCTAAACGAATTTGGAATAGAGATAGTTAACCCTGGGTTAACTCATGGACTCCTTTTTAACCCGGGAAACCGCAGAACGCAGTTAGTAAAAAATGATACGCTTACCAACCAAATACAATTGTAAACAGCAGTTCTTATATTTTTTTTTAAATAAGATGCGCAATGGCGTATTTCAATCCTATATTAGCAGATTCTGATATTAGACGGACGGACTACCTTATCCTAATTTTGTATAATCAATTTTTATTTATTTAGAAAGATAACTTGTTAATTTTAATATGTTGACATGTATGAATTGAGTGATTATATTTAAATATTTGCACGCTTGCTTGCATGCTGAATACAGTGACATTATTAATGTAAGACCTACAATTAACTGTAAATATTAATGTATTCTGGCAAATAAATACTTGATTTGATTTGATTTAGAATGTAAAAATTCATTCATAAAATTAATATTGAGTAGGTGAACGGTGATTTATAGCGAAGTAACTCAGCGAGCAAGTTCATCGTTAATCTGTTCGATTTTTGATCTGACATTCCAAAGTTTGTCCGTCCTTATTCTTGTCATGGGGGTGTGTGTCATTATCTCTTGCGTCGTAGTTATAGGCCGCCCGAAGGCCTCCGACATTGTTAACGACTGTTAGGAACTCCAGAACTATAAAAATAAACTCCAAACTGATCTCAGGTAGTAATAATTTATTAAAGCATTACATAGTGATAATATTGGTCATCTATAATTTATTTGAACACTGTATGCATCTTATTTAAGGAGAACAACCCATAAGCACTTTCAATACCTACTTTAGTTAACACTTACTTAACTTCACTATTTATTGTCTGTTCAACTCAACTGTCGTAGCAAGACTGACTTTTTGAAATCCTTTTGCCAACATTATGCCATTATGCCATTATGCCCTTCTACCGATTCGTGGTGGGGGGAACTTTCCGCGGGAAGTCAGTGCTGCCAGACGGGAAATGAATATAAAATCGAATAATGCTTTTAAATACAATTTCCTTAAAATGATTAACATATTCCTATCTATATTTCTTATTATAATGTACTATTTCCTTAAAATATTTAATATATTCATATATTTCCTAACACGACTGTTGTCACCAGAACCACTTGGATGTAAATACCACACAAACGGTCCACCATCCATAAGTGGTAACCGTGGAGAACGTTGCTTAACCTAGCAGATCATTTATTCATCGAAATCATAGGTCTATAAACATTTTACACCTACATAAACATTTTGGCACTAAGCAACTGCGGCAGCAATAATCATGATTGGAAGCTATTCAACTCCCAAATGTATGGAAATATTTGGCGAATTGCAAACGTTTTGTGCCGTTAGACGTGTTTATGCTGGACGATGCGATAAAACTGGACTTAATTAGGTCCGCTAAGTTTTCTAACTAACAAAGTTCTTACCATCAAAAGATTCACTGGAAGAGATAGCTTTTAGCGATAAGGCCGCCCATTGTAACACTTTCTTTAATTGTTTTTATGTAATGTTTGTAATTTAATGTTTGCAATAAATCGTCCGTCTATCTATCTATCTATCTATCTTTAGAGAAAGTGAGGCTGAGCTGTAACTTGTGCGCCTTAGTATCCGATGCGCCCGAGTTCAAATCTCGACTCGGCCCTGCATCTATGACTGAGTATATTGTGAACAGTTAATCTGCCGTATCAGTCCCTGATACGAGTTCACAATATAAACGTGAACTGTTGATTTCGTGAACCGTCGAACTAGTTATAAGAAACTGTTGATTTAGTTGTGTTGATAGTATAAATATTGAGAACTGTTGATCTGCCACATTAGTACCGACTTTTAAAGCGGATTTTGCATGTTCGCTTTAAAACTTGCTAAAACTAAGAAGGTCTTCGAGCAGTTTATACTCTACCGGCCAATTATAACCGCACTACAGATCTGCCCCGGGCCACAGGACCATTACGGCCCAGATGTTTTTTTTTTTATGTTACTGACTGAAGAGACGAGCTGGTCGTTTGCCTGATGGTAAGCAATACGCCAGCCCATGACAATAACAGCACCACCCAGAACTTTGTTTTGCAAAATCCTACGCGGCGCTGCACTGCGCTCGTCGCCCTGAGACAATGAGCTGTTGAGTCTCATAATGCCCAGTAATTTCACTGGCTACAATGCCCTTCAAACCAGAACACAGCAATGCTTTCGCACAACTGCTTGGCGGCTGAATAACTGGCAAAGCGGTGGTACCCACCCAGACGGCCTCTCGCATACGAGAAACCTACCACCAGTAAAATATAGACATATTCCACCACGCTACGCATTAAAAGGTATTATAGCCAATAAATATTATTACCAGACACTGTCTATGACAATGCCTTATTGAATAATAAACACACAGAAAAAATAATGGTTAACAAAGTTAATAAACAGTAGGTACAATGGGCAGCCTTATTGCTATGCGCAATTTCTTACAGGCAACTTTTAGATGGACAGGAATTTTAGTAGAAATATTGCGGTCAGTGTGGTGTACATTATAAAACTCCAATTACATGTAAATATGATATACTATTAAAAATAAAACAGAGAATGTTATAATTATTACAAACTATTAAACGTTTTCATTGAAACATCAGTGTCGTATCGCCAAATGTGAACATGCACACGTGGCATTCAAATTTTAAATTGATGGAATATTTTACCTTAATTGTCCGTGCTGAGCTGTGGTTAGGCCGCGGCTGAGCGCTCAGGTCAAATAATACATTAAATGACTATTTAAATTAATGCCTTGCTATTTAATAGATTGATGAATGGACATATTTTATATGTAAAATTGGATCATGCAGATGGCAGATGATCATAAAATGGTCATCTGCCCATCACGTTCCTACTGCTGGGACTCGGGCCTTCCCTCTAGTAATATGGGCCATAATCCACCCCGCTGGCCCAGTGCGGGTTGGTGCATGTCACATATCTAATTTTTATGATAAATTCTAGGACATGCCGGTTTCCTCACGATGTTTTCCTTCACCGTTTTTAGAGCTGTTAAATCCGCACATAACTTAAGAAAGTCAGTGGTGCGACGCCGGCAGGATTCGAACTCGGGTGCGTCGGATCGAAAGTCGCACATACTCCCGCTGAGCCACACTCCCTCTTATATACATTAGCATTAATAATATTTGTATTTTTACTTTATTTTATTGATTGTAAATTACTTGATTTGTGTCAGCTAAAAAGGTGCCAAGTTAGAAATGTATTTCTATTAAATACGCTATATACACGACATATGTATATAGATAGTTATGGCACAGAATACTAAGGGACAGAAGCATTACCCCGCAAAGATATTTAAACAAATAGCGACTCTTGCTATGACGCAATAAAATTCAATTCAGCTCGCGTAGCTCTGCATACCTACCAGTCATATTAACCTACAGAGCACCTCTCTTTCTATCACATAGCTCTCATCTCTTCTGACGCGACACGTGTAGCGACCCCCGTCGGTGTCCGGCTATGTACTTGTCGCTTCGTGCCTAAGTGCGGAGTGCGCTAGGCCTGGTTATGGTATAATAATTCTTAGGTAGACGAGTATACGAATAAACAAAGCCCCACAGAATTTCAACACAAACCGCAACATTTTCATAACCGTAGCACCATGAAAATCGTTACAAAAAGATACGCCAACTTTCTTCCAACCCTCCTCGAGAACTGTCTCTGTTCAAACAATGCTGGAACGAAAAAAGGCTACTAGGAAAGTGCATTTGGTCCTCGAGACGTGCGAAACAGTACATGATCTCTATTATTCATTCCCGCTATCGTAGAAACTAACCTAAACAATGACGTGTGTAACTTGCTAAATAACGTATCAATGCAACAAGGTCAGTAAACCGAAAGCTGCACGCGCTTTCTACGGATGGAAGCTCTGTAACGCACATTATGACCATTTGGTCATAATGTGTGTGGTAAAAACGTACTAGTTATTGTATTATTTCTGAGCAAATGCTCAGTTCAGTTTTTTTTTTATAAACGCACGAAGCTAATTTCGTGACATACCAAGAGGAACACCAATCTGAAACGCAATAAAAACATGTGTAATTCCGCTGAATACTAATAATTATGCTTATTCAGCGGGATTACACTACATATTTTGATTGTGTTACAGTTTTGAGATTAATTTCCGCAACGTTACGCCTGATTCCATTACATTTCTGAATAACACTTTCAAAAATTATGCTTAACTTATTTTTTCATTGCTCTTCGTGGAATAAGCTAAGTTATTGAAATGTATGATTGCTTACGTTTGCTTACAAACTAATTTTATTTTAAAAAGCACCTAAAATAGGTAGACATATTTGGCGCTGGAAATGTGGAGCTAGTAGCAAGTAATGTGGTAGTATAAATGTTAGCTCACATTATTCAGTACTCCAAAAGGTACTGCCATTGTAAAAGTTTGCGTACTGTCCAGATTATCGTACAGTAGCCACTCCGGATGCGCGAGCGATAAACTGTAGGTAAAGTTCCGGAGTTGTTACGAAATTTTTCGGCGCACGGTGTTTAAGCAAGCCCGTGCTGGTGCTGCCCGTGCATTTTTAAATGGGCTTCTGAGTGTGTCGCCCATACATCGGCCTGTGCGCTGTGTTGTGAACATGTTGTAGTATTTGGCAGTTTATTTTTTTTTACTATTTATAGGCTTGCGTTTGACTTGCGTTTGCA
Organism: Petrophora chlorosata; assembly: GCA_951640565.1. Classification (NCBI taxonomy): domain Eukaryota; kingdom Metazoa; phylum Arthropoda; class Insecta; order Lepidoptera; family Geometridae; genus Petrophora; species Petrophora chlorosata. Next base: position 18,200,832 of record OX621189.1, on the reverse strand, counting down.
GTTCTAGGTAACGAGCAAAAGAGTGAAAACACCCTTTACAATCTTAACAACACAGTAATTTCGCTGGCTACAATTGCCTTCCGTAACACAGTAATACTTGCGCACTACTGCTTGGCGGCAGAATAACTGGCAAAGCTCCAGTGCTTTTTGGGGTAGGTACTAGTACCAACCCCATACCCCGCATACGAGACCTACCACGAGTTGTGATAAAAATTGTCAGGAAAATTATCAGCATAATTGAATTATGCGTTCGTTAATAAGCATGTATGTATGGGTCGTCAGAAACCCGAAATAAATGCATTTTAAATATTTTTTTTTTTTTAAGCATTGGTGACACATCGATATCCTGACTCCTGACGTTACAGCTATCAACACACTAACGGCCAGAGTGGTGTGGGATTCGAAAAACAAATGACAGCTGAAACCAAGCACCGGCCTAAATGGATGAGAAATGGCAATAATGTGGATGTTGCCTGCAATATTATGGGGCACGAAGATGGTGGAGACGGCTGTTATAAATAAATAATTTCTAGAGCTCAAAACTTTCTACGGCTGTCATAATTAAATAATTTCTAGAGCTCAAAATTTTCTACGATGTATATTGTAACGGTAAATGTATAATAGTAAAAGAGATACGTGACTTAGGTGTGATTCACGATTCAAAGCTTACGTACGAAAAACACGTAGACAACATAGCTAAAAAAGCCAACAAGTCGATGGGATTCATCTTGAGATCAAGCTCCCAATTTAATAGCATAAAACTCGTCAAAACTCTCTACTGTTCTTATGTGCGTAGCATACTTGAGTATTGTTCGCAAATTTGGAACCCTCAATATGATATTTATATTGATAGGCTGGAGTCTATTCAGCGCAGATTTATGAAACATCTATACTTATAATAAAACTGTAACGAAGCGGTTACTGTACATTGAAGATATTTTTGAAAATAAATTTTTTTAGGAGTATATGGTAGCAACAGAACCCAAAAATACAATTTTTAAAATTTTTGTCTGTCTGTCTGTCTGTCTGTCCGGGATAAACTCAGAAACTAGGGCACGAATTTGAATGCAGTTTTTTGAAATATGTTCTGTGAAGTCCGGCGCTACACATAGGCTTTGTTTCATCAAAATCGGTCCAGTAATATTGAAGTTATGACGGAATTTAGGAAAAAATATACATGTCCACTATAAGTTGAACCACGGAACATACCGGACCCTTTGTGCACATGGCTCAGCTTATACTGGTTTATTACTTACCTTCAGAGTTTGTAGAACTAAGGTATTGGTTGACATGATGGTATTCTAAAAAATGTTTTGTGGAGTCCTAGGCTACATAACAAACTTTGTTTTATAAATATCGGTTTACGAAAACTGGAGTTATTACGCAATTTAACAACGTTGAGTACCTACCGATTAGCAATTTTAGTATGAAAGTTTTCGTGAGTTTGATTCATTATGATTATAAATATTTAATAAAACGGCTAGACTCACGTAGTTTGTCAAATTAGTCGACCTAGGTTTCGAGCATGTCCGATGCTCTTCATCAGGGGCGAGTTTACACTGCGAGATCGCGGCGACTATTGGCGGTGTCGGTGACGGTGGCTGGTGGAGTGGTATAACGTTGAGTACCGTTGCAAGGCAAATTAGCTGTTTAAATCGAGCCACCCATAGATAGCACGTCTTATCAAGGGGAGTTTTTCTGACTCGCGGTGACGGGTTTTATGGACATGGCGCTGGACCTGCACCGGAGCTTTTTTTTTGATCAGTTTGCAAAACGCTTTTTTGCTGATGCGATTATGTCGCCTTGGAAAGTAGTAGAGGAATTTTACCTAGCGGTTCCCAATTTTTTTAGCTATGGAACACTAAATTATGTACCTAATTTTGGCGGAACCCCAACTCATATTTGTAACCGACTTTAAAAAAGGAGGTTCTCAATTCGACTGTATGTTTTTTTCTATGTTTGTGACGCGATTACTCCGCCAATTATAATTTGATTTTGATGATTCTCTTTTTGTTTGGTAGGTCATACTTCAGAGGTGCTCCCATATAAATTTTATCAAAATTGATTCAGCACTTTTGCGCGGGTCAGTATATCGATAAAAATGCTGGCCAGCGTCGGCAATTCTCGGAACCCTAGGGTTCCGTGGAACAACTATTAGTAACTGCTGGTATAGACGAACAAAAAGCATAGCAACACCGTACCGGGCCCGGAACGGCCGCGGCGGCTAGCGTGGCACCGCGGCGCACCGTCACCGTCAGTTTTGCGTACGAATCGTAAAGGGTCCATGGCAGTTCCCCCCGATGGCAATCCCACCCGTGTTATTTCCACCCGGCCTCCGTGGTCCCGTAATATGTTTTTTAAACTGAACGATGACATATGATACGTATACTCGGTCAAAGAAACTATAACACATTTTTCACCAATTTTTAAACATCCCTAAAAGAACTTGCTAAAATGTATATATCTAAATATAAAAATAATCCACTCCCTCAGACACAGACACACACACACACATCACACCTCGAAAACCAAAAACCTATGAAGCTGTTTGGTATGTAAGTTCTATAAGGGATCATTACGAGAGCGGACAAAAGGAATGAGAGTTTATGTTTTTAAAGATAGGGCTATCAACTTTGGTAATTAGGATTGGGAGCGGAACGGGATGATAACGGGATAAGATGGGCATGGAAATGGGATAAGCGCGAGAGTTACAGGATAGGAGTGTAATGGTAACGATATAGGAGCGGGACTGGAGCAGGAGCGGAGCGGTACAATAACGGGATAGTAGGGAGCGGTAACGGTATAGGAGGACAGGATCAGTTCAGAACGCGGCGGTTACGGAATACAACCAGGACGATAACAGGATACGAGTGGGAAGGTAACAGAATAGAAGTGGTACGGTAATGAGAAAGGAGCAGGATGGGAGCTGTAACGGGAGTATTTTGGGACAGAAAATGGTCGGAAGCATGATGAATTACTACTACACTACGCGTACGAAGTCGCGGGCAACAGCTAGTCTGCAATACAAATGTAAAATGTGCGATATTAATTACGAAGCGAGATGCAAGAGACATCATATGCTTCCACTTCACGAAAGACGTAAATTATCCGACATAACCCTACTAATTAAAATAGCTCAATCCCAAGTCGATTCTCCTCATCTCCTCTCCAAGGTAAATATAAAAATACCTTCAAAGTCCGTTAGGCAACCAATATATCTGCATATTCCTCCTAGTTCGACCAATTATAGACAAAATTCATTTTTTATTAGATCAGCTACTCATGTAAACAAACTGGATGACTTACCCGAATTTGATTTATTTAACTCGTCTCCCAACGCACTTAGAGCTACTATTTCTAAAAACTGGTTTGGTATGACTCCCTAACTGTCATAACTTATAGTTTCTTTTGTAGACAAAAAATCTATTTACTTAATTCATTTTACTTAACTCAGTGTATAGCAAACAAATTGAAATTAGATTCAATATGCGAAAACGTCTAAATGGTGTCTAGATGTATTTTAACTTTAGTAATTTATTAATGTATCACTGTATGTTTTCCAAATTAAATAAAATAAAATAAATACTAGTGTAATCAATATTTAGGTTGGCTACTATCCATCCAACGCAAAGAAGTTAGAATCCCAGCTCATCTTTTATGTAATCAATGTAGTTATTTTATTATTTATTATGATTTTATTCTTATTAATAATCATAACTTTGTAATATGTGTAATTTGATTCCTGTTCTTATTACAATAAATAATTTAAATTAGAATTTGAATCTCTGCAATTTATTTCTTTATAATTTTGCACAAAAAAGGATTGCACATGGAAGACTTAATGCGAAGTGCGTTTTCTACCCGTCATTTAGGATGTGCAAGAAAAATTTCAGCTGTGCAAATTGGCCTCTAACAAAAGAAAATTTTGTATTTATTCTGAAAATATACACCAAGCCGCAACAGTCCGAAAGTGAGACTGTGGTCCAATCTTATCAGGTGTGGTCTATTCCTCCTAATAAAAAAGTATTCTGTCTCTCTCTCTCTCTCTCTCTCAGGGGAAGGATTCGCAATGTACAGTGTAAATATTGAAACCAATCATGACGTCCAAGCTATTGATGCGGAAATTGCCAAAAACACGATATACCTAGAAGAAGTAGCATCGTTTATTAAAAAAATATGTGACGCAACTTTCGTACCAAGTTACTCTAAATGAGGTATACTTAACACAACACATGTAACCGGGCAGTAACGATGGTTAAACACGCGACGGACTCGTATGGCACACTACACCGCACTGACAAGCTGGTTGTTTGAAACAAATAGCCTTCTACTGCGGCGAAAGATCGATGGTTGAATTATATGATAAAGTCGATAGTCCAAAGTGGAATTACGATCGTCATTGGCTCATTACGTTTCCACTGCTGAGACAAGTTTCCTACGGCTTATGTTTAACTAACCACCAGATCTAGTAAAAGGCAAAATATCACTTTATATTGTCAAAAATAGTAAATGATCACCAAAAATTGTAAATGATCAGCAAAGTAGTCTTTTTAAAAGTCTCCCTCATCACCCCTTCCCTTGTTGCTTCCCCTACTTGACTTTCGGTCCGCTGCGGAAGTAGCCGGCTCGCTTTGCTCGCCACCCCCTTCGCTCTACTCGGCTTCGTAGGCTCGCTTCATTCAGCTCCACGCTTTTTATATACACTCAAGGGGTAAGAGCAAGTTGGAACACAGAAGAGCGAGGTGCGGCAATTCGATTTGGTGGTCATTTGCTACATTTGGTGGTTAATTAGTAAATTTGATATGCCGATACAATTTTTGGATAGAATTGTATGGGATCTCAAAGATTATTTTAATGGTCATTAAATTTTTTCCTGTTTCTTCCTGACTACAACTTAGACAGAGGGAATTAGGTCTTCATGAGCAAACGTGCTCTACTTTAGACCGCAACTACACTTACCATCAGATGAATCGTTGTCAAACATAAGCCCATTTCATCATAAAAAAACAACTCTCTCTTTCTGAAAGAACTCATCGTACGGTGGGTCGTAATCACTATGTAGGAACAATGCGTCTTGCGCATCAGTTTCTATACTTACGTATAGTTTTGGGTTTATAGTATTCGGGTTTCCTGACGGTTATTTTTTTATCACCATTTATAAAGAATATATTAATGCTTTAATCTGCTCACAACAACTAAAATATTAATTCAGAGCTGAAGAACTATCTCTGGTGTGTTAATTACATAGTCACATAACCACGTCAGCCTCTGTGGTGTAGTGGTAGGTTGGCTCAAATCTTCTATACCACTGCGGTTGCGGGTTCGATTCTCGCGACGCGACAAATATTTGTGCACATAAAAAGAAACAAGCATTTGTTTCGTGTCTGGGTATTGTGGGACCAAGTTCCTTGTAGTTTCTGGTTCCCTAGATGCAGGGAATCCTAGTTAGGGGTCAGGAACTATGTATGTGATCGTTGGGCGTATTTATTTTATTTTATTTATTTATAAATAACCGCTCATCTACGCTTGCGCTGGTTGTAGGTATAATCTATAGTAATGTAGCTGCGCCCCGCAGTTTCGATCGAATAGACATATACAATAGACATATAGAATAGAGATATGTATGCTATGACCTGTTAATTTGATCAATCCCGTTCAGTCTTTATGAAGCTAAATGGTAACAAAAAACACACACATTCGCGTTTATAATATTAAAGTGGAGGACAGGACTACGATATCTTATACATTTTATTTAACCCAGAGGACACATGGCTTGGCAAAGTCAAAACAGTATGTTTTATGACTCTTATTTGGCTATGAAATAAATATAAAATTGAACCTGTTGAGACTGAAATGAGGTCTGTCCTATTTAATTAATGCGAAATGTTCATTAAACACAATATAATTCGTGTATTGGACAGATATGATTGTTCATCTACCTATTGGTACTTCACAACGCTTTTGCTGTATACACTGACATACTGGCGTTGTATTTTATGGTAAACATATGAAATTGCGGGAAATTATCAATGCGTGAATAATAAATAATTAATTGTTTATCATTACCAGTTGTTCAATACCTTCCGAATTAATAAATACAATGTTAAGTTCAATGTTATTTCATTATCACACCTAACTTTTATACGTGGATAATAATTGGAATCGCCCGGTAAAAAAACAAAAGTATATTGTACATTGACATACATCCATTCATGCATTCCATTTGTCTCCATAACTCCCAATTTGAGAGTTAAACGCGGCATCGTAGTGTAATACAGTTATTTATCGAGTTAGCTAAGTTGGCGAGCGAACTGCATCGGCGACTTGGATGGTGTCTTGAAACTTGCTTACAGCTGAAATTTACGGGTTTATGCTAAAGGCAGCATGTTTGATGATAATTTTGGCTAAAAATATTCATTAAACTTTAGGTAAACCTTAAAATTACCACAAGAAATGACGTCACAAAAAATGTTTATCATGCGTAGCATTTTTTTTTAATTATTTTATTGACTGTGGTGTGGTGGTCACACTATCTCACCTTATGGTAAGCGACGATGTGCTCGACGATGTAGCACGCATATACCTGTTAATAAAAAAATAATAACAATAAATGTTAAAGTCAAAGTCAAATATCATTTGTTAAATAGGCACAAAAGTGCACTTTTAAAGGTCAACAAATATGTTGAAAATTGTAACATAATAATATGTTAACATGACTTTGAAAAAAAAAATAAGTATGTTTACCCATTTCTTTCCTATGCTTAAATTGAAGTCTGAATGCTGAAAAAAAATGCGAAAACTGACTCCACCAGTGCTTCGGAAATACGCCCGCTAGAGAAGATAGCACCAAGAAACTCTACGGGGATGTCTTTTTTTCAGCTCTTTTAAAATGTCTCGAAAATAACAATGAACAATTACGTATAAATTAGAATTAACAGAATATTAAACAAGAAATGCGAGTGACATGTCCCATAGTCATAGAATCAGTTAATAACGAGCATTACCAAATAGGTACAAACCCAGTATACCTATTCTGCAAATGTTGTAATCCCTGTATACCCTACATCATTATTCAACTTGTGTTCATTCATTATTTTGGTAATTAATATCTTACACATATGTATTATTTTGATGACATACTTATGAGATGTTATAAGTTCAACTACGACATAATTTAAATTCTGAAGCATAGAACTAATACGTAGGATATTAAGAATAGCTGTTCCGTTATGCAACGAGACAAAACTACTAATGCGAATGAACCCCATAAAAGTAATAAAACCGTCCAATTCGGACCAGATAGTGAAGCTAATTTATCGAAACTATACAAACTATAGATAGACTACGCTCCTATCCTCTCCATATGTAGAATTTATAGTCGGAAAGGTCGAAAAACTCCAACAGTAATTTGTTTCCCAGCTCTCAGCAATCCATTCCCTTGCGTCGCCGCCGAACAAGTCCCAGGCGAATAGCGAAATTTGTGGGCCGAAGCAACTATTTGAAACTAAGGCCGGTCCCAGCCGGGCCGGGTGTTAATAGTAACGCCAGTTAACTGTTATCAGACTTACCAGTTTCCAATTCGGGGTATGAAGTGGATTTGTCCAAGTATCTTGATCGGGAGGTTTGAGTTGTCCATTAGTGATTAGTGGGATGAAAGCGGACCCATGAATTAAGGGTTTAAAGTTTGGCAGATGGATCGGTTTTGGTAATGGATGGTTTTATTTTGGGTCGTTGTTAAAAAATAATTAGGAGTTAGTAAGTATTATAACAAAATATCGAAAAAAATCGTTCACTAGCGAAGATAAAGGTTTCGTATTTTTAGTTTAACAATAGCATAAACTCTATTTATCCTAGAATTGAAAATTTCAACAAAAAGGGCATTCACTTGCGTTAATAAAGGTCTTTTTTTGAAAGTTTTTACGTTATTAGAATTAAACGGACACATAATTGATACCGCTTGTATTTCTATACTTACTTATACTTATATTTTTCTTTAGTGTAGACCTTTTCTGCAAGAGTGCACCTTGAAAAGTACCAGATTTTTATCAGTTGATCAACTGTCAAGCATAAGGCTGCCCGCCCACGTAATTCAATCAGTCTTCGATTCGTTTTTTGTTTGTGAAAATTAAATATACGCAGTTTCATATTGCAACGCACACGTCCTACAAAAAGTTGGTCACATAATAGGTGACAAAATGTCAGTGATAAAATCGGACTGACATACAGTTAGACCTACAAAAAGTCCACGTCGGCGGAGGCACTAAGTGCGCGAAAATTATGTTCCGATTTGGAAGGCACTGTTTCAAGCGAAATTAATATGCATTATAGGATTTAATATCTGATGTCTCGGGGTGATAAGCGCAATGTAGTGCTATGCAGTGCTTTTTTTATGGTATTAAAAGTTCTGGGTGGCACTGCAATTGTTATGGGCGGGCGTGGCGCTCACAATTAGGCGAACGATATGCTCATCTCATCAGTTTAAAAGAAAATAAACTTAAAAGGGTTGTCTATGGGTTACGTGCGCAGTCTCGTACCTCACAAAATGTTGCAAAACAATGTTCTTAATGCTGTTGCAAATCTTATCATCATCATTATAATAAATACCCAAGTGTCTCCACTTTGCCTAATTATATACTTATATTTACAGAACCAAAACAATTATAATAATATATATAAAATTCTCGTGTCACAATGTTAGTTACCTTACTCCTCCGAAACGGCTTTACTGATTTTTACCAAATTTTATATGCATATTCAATAGGTCTGAGAATCGGCTACTATCTATTTTTCATACCCCTAAGTGATAAGGGTTGTTCACCCTTAACATTTATTTTTATTTTTTATGGGAAAGCAACGTTTGCCGGGTCAGCTAGTTTTATATAAAATTGGCAGACACCAGTCACCCAATTCTATGAAAAACAAAATCTATTCCCCTCATAGAAACTCAGCATTACCAAAGGAAAACGCGCAAACAAGCTAATTCTTTAAACTGTGGTGTCCCAACATACACAAAGATATGGATTTATGAACACAAGGTTTGGCGCACACGAACGATAAACCACTCAACCGATTAAACTGTCGGGTGGCGGCCAACTCGTGCTGTATCGTGCATGAACGATCACGGGCTCGCACTACTGTAAACTGTGGAGTATGAATATACCATTACTTGAATTTTGACAAAATATGAAGATAGTTATAACTATAAATTTAAAATTTAAAAAACCGCGACCCAATAAAACATGTCTAAGAACCACCGCTAGATAACTTGCTTTCAAATAAAAAAATACCTCGTCTAAATCGGTTAACCCGTTTAAGAGTTACTTGAACTTTCACAAAATGTGAAGTTAGTTATAACTATAAATTTAAAATTTATTAAACCGCGACCCAATAACACATGTCTAAGAACCACCGCTAGAAAACTTGCTTTCAAATAAAAAAATACCTCGTCTAAATCGGTTAACCCGTTTAAGAGTTACTTGAATTTTCACAAAATGTGAAGTTAGTACTATAAATTAAACATTTAAAAAGCCCGACCCAATAAAACATTTCTAAGAACCACCGTTAAAAAACGTGCTTTCAAATAAAAATATCGCATCCAAATCGGAGCACCCGGGAGCTACGGTGCCACAGACAGACACACATAGTGGTCAAAAGTATTCCTTTTTGCGTCGGGGGTTAATAGAGGACATTGCCCGAAGATCACACTCAATACAATACATTATCTATCTCTAAATTGTTTCGAGCTTTAGCCAACTTACTACCAATTGCGCATATTAACCGCCAATTGAGCGCTTTGAACATTCACCGGCATCCATAGACAATATCCGGTTTAACCGGTTAATGTAGGTCCCGCGGATATACCACCGGTAAAAACCGGACCGATCAGTTGTAGCGATAAACCGCGGGCATTTGTTTTGAGATCGCTTTGTGGGACTATTCTTATACCATTCGACACTTATACCCTTAGTACTTATTTAATAGTCGAACTCTTAATGGCAGTAGAAAGCGAATGTGCGTACCAAGACAAACCTCCTTAGGTTTTTGTGGTACTATAAAAATATGCTTGTATAATACTTTTTGTTTAATGAAGATACAATCCATTGTATTGTTGTGTTGCGGTATCTCTAATTTGCGAGGCGAGTTTAATACATGATCAATTAATCATTATTAATAAAAAAAATCATAACATCGTCTAAAGTTTTGAAGGGGAAAATAATTATTAATCAGACCAGAAAGAATAAAATTACTAAAATAGCCGTAATTAAGTTTTTTTTTCTTTATGTAACTGAATGACGAGACGAGCTGGTCGTTTGCCAGATGGTAAGCAATACGCCAGCCCATGACAATAACAGCACCACCCAGAACTTTGTTTTGCAAAATCCTAGGCGGCGCTGCACTGCGCTCGTCACCCTGAGACAATTAGCTGTTGAGTCTCATAATGCCCAGTAATTCCGCTGGCTACAATGCCCTTCAAACCGGAATACAGTAATGCTTGCGCACTATTAATAATTAGCAAAGTAGTGATACCCACTCAGACGGCCTCTCGCATACGGGAAACCTACCACCAGACAGTAACAAAAGACAACATGAAATTTTGTATCGCAGTAGTCAAAAGTCGGATCCACATTGGACGACCCACGTTCCGATCCACGATCGAACATTTGTGTCCTTTGGTTTGTCGTCACAGATTACTTACTAGTAACAACTAAACGTTCGAGACGTTTCTTTTGTCGTTTGGATCTGGCGAGACGCGTCCAAACCGACCTCGCGTTTGGATCGTGATTTTGCCGCGTGCGTTGGAGTGGTCGTGGATCGGTCGGTGTTGACCCAGCTAATGACGCCACTTCTTAGTTCACTAATTAGAAGTCAACTTAAAATTACAGCAGTTAGATTTCCCCGGTGAGCCTAGAAACTAAAACTCTAGTCATAACAATTTAACGTAATGTACCCCTAAATAGTAGTTATAATTAGTAGTGTCCTGCGTGTGGGATCTCATATTTCAACTCGCATGTTCTCGCTTTAACATTAACTGTATCTAAAATGACAAAATAGGTACCTATAACTCCCTTCTATAATAAACTACCTCACTTTATGAATAATGCAAGTTTGATAAAATTTTTAGCCGCTTGAAAAAAAGATAAACTTTAACGCTAATTGAATGGATACGGCATGAGGGGAACGTCTATTTAGATAGATTTTGTGTACTGATAATCCGCAGAACTAATGCAGAAGGTCAGTTCTTATCCTCTTCTCCCTCACATTGCACAGAGTTGGCAATGCATCGGCGCTGCCGGTGTTGCAGATGTCCATTGTAGAGATTGTATCTAATTTTTATCGATCGGGCGTTACGTTAATTTGCCACAACTTGACATTAAAAAAAATGAGTGAGTGCCACGATCTGGCAGCGTAAATTCACCCTTGATAAAGAGCGTCGGACATGGAAACCTAGGTCGACTATTTTGACAAACTACGTGAGTCCTAGCCGTTTTATTAAATATTTATAATCAAAAAAGTACAGAACAAGCAGATTTAAAATCAGTTGAGTATCACCACAACTGCAAAAGTACAATTAGGGCACAAGCATTGCTTGCCTATGATACAGTGCTGCTTACATTACACTTGTAACAGTAGACAGTAAAAATGTGATTTTTTTTTATTTAAACTAGCTACGCTTCGTAGTTTCACCTACGTAGAAAGTAGCCTATGTGTTTATCTAGACTAGCTCTCTCAATTCTGATAGAGCAAGTGTGGCTCAGTGGGAGCAAGTGTGGCTCAGTGGGAGCATGTGCAACTTTCGATCCGTTTTTTTGACTTTCGATCGACTTTCTTAAGTTATGTGCGGATTTAACACTCGCTCTAAAAACAAGCTAATGTCCAAGAAACTATCAATAAAATTCAAGGACACGGGACATCCACCAACCCGCACTGTGCCAGCGTGGTGGATTATGGCCTATACTCTCTCTATAGGAGAAGGCCTGTCTCCCAGCAGTGGGAACGTGATGGGCTGAGGATGATCTCCATTCCGAATTTCACTCATAACCGTTCAGCCGTTAGCGTTGCGGAGTGAAGAGAGAGTACAAAGACGCTAACACAAAAACACACATAGAAAATTTGGCATTTATAATAATATTAAGGAGATATATACTTATAGCCTTTAGTAGCAACTTCTTCAGAATAATTTCACTTACACCAAATGACGACATAATATCGAACGCCTACAAAATAACCCTATTCAATACAACATATCCCGTTACCTTTTAGCCTTTTTTCGCGAGCGCGGTTTGGAAAATTATCGTATTCGTTTTATTAAAATTCGTTTTCGGGATCAAAGGTACACGAGAAACTGTGAATACGCGGATGGAGGGTATGCAAAGAAAACTCGGGTGTTTCCTCATCCTTTTTAGGATTGCTTTTTTACGTCGCAGGAAAGTATTGCCTGTGATGTGATATTACTTGATTAAGGGAGATTTTTCTTCTTTATGCGTGTTCTTGTATCTCAGTAAATCGTTGAGGTGATAAATATACCTACGTTTAATTTCGCAAGAATAGGTCAAAAGCAGCAACAATACAAAGCCAGCAAATTTATAGCATTGCGTTGACCACTTCCATGCCTAAACAAAAAGTTACTTAGTCAAGTCAAATCAAAAGATATTTATTAAATAGACACTAAAATGCATTAGAACGTTAAATACACATTCTCATCATTCATCATTCTCTTTGGTGAAGTGGTTGGGCAGGTTGGCTCAAATCTCATACACCACTGAGGTTGCGGGTTCGATTCCCACGACGGGACAAATGTTTGTGTAAATAAGAAAAAAAAGCGCTAGCATTTGTTTCGTGCCTGGGTGTTGTGGGACCATGGTCCTCATATTTCCTCGTTCCCTAGATACAGGGAATTAAAGTTAGGGGCCAGGATCTATGTATGTGATCGTTGGGCTAATTTATTTATTCAATTAAAATAAAAATAAAAAAAATAAAATAATATTAAGGAGATATATATAGCCTCTAGTAGCAAAAAAAAAAACTAAAAAAAAAACTGTAAAACTAAAACTGTAATTTAAGATATTTTGACTTCGAAAAAAAAGGTATGCTCATATACTCATTTCTTTTCCATACTCAGATTGAAGTCCGGGCTCAGGAGAGAAAAGCGAAAACTGACTCTACCAGTGCTTTGGACATAATCCTACTAGAGAAGATAGCACCAAGAAACTTTGCGGGGATGGATGTCTCTTTTTTCAACTCTTTTAGTTTTAGTTAGTCTTAGTTGTTTAAATCCTTCTTTCATCGCCTCGACACCGCCAGTGGTCGCCGTGATCTCGCAGCGTAAACTCGCCCGTGATGAAGAGCTCGAAACCTAGGTCGACTAATTCGACAAACTATGTGCCGTTTTAATTAAATATTTATTATAAATCAAACTCACAAAAACTTTCGTACTAACACATGAATAAATTAATAAATGAATACACCCAACGATCACATACACAGACCCTGGCCAATAATTAGGATTACCTGTATTTAGGGCACGAAGAAGCATGAAGCCCAGTTCCCACAAGACCCTGATTCGAAACTGATGCTTATATAACATTTTGAACAAAATGCTAAATGGTCGTAAGACATTATTATTAAATAGAATATAGCGTGATTACATGTTAGTACCTATATTATTTTTGATTATAGTATCTGTTCAACATTATTAATTTAGTGTGTTTGAAATTACAGAGCACCAAAATACTTATCCACATGTTTATTCAGGTCACTTTGTTTGTTTAAGGTAGAGAACGTCAAAAGATCAATTATTAAGAGACAGGGGCCTACCTGAACGAATGGGATGACGGCAAACATTATTTTTTTATTGCATTGAGAGATGAGACGAAAAACTCGTTCGCCTGATGGTAGGTACCACGCCTGCCTATAATAATTGCAGTGCCACCCAGAAAAAGCACTACGTAGCACTGCATTGCGCTCACCACCTCAGATATCAAGTCTCATATGCCCAGTAATTTCGCTGGCTACAATGCCATTCAAACTGGAACACAGTAATGTTTGCGCACCACTTCTTGGCGGAAGTATAACTGGCAAAGCGGTGGTACTTACCCAGACGGCCTCCCGCATACGAGAGACCTACCACGAGTAACATAGTATGGAATTAGTAAAATAGTCAAAGTAACGTCAACGACGTTAAAGCGATCATGGGATTAAAATTAACTCTACACTGGAGAGAACACTAAATTCAGGCGTACTTTCAAGTGAACAAGATGGATGAATAGTGATTATCCTGGATAAATGGCATGCTATACTTTAAATCGATTGCTGTCGCATATTTCAAAAGACTGCTTCCACAAATCGTTCGAAACAAAATGAAAGCCATCTCTTATTTCGCAGTAACACATGTCCCGAGCTAAAAACTTCAATAAAACACTCGCAATACGGCTTTGTCGGTCTAAAGCGGTTTTAGAGAATAGGAAATTCAACAAAAGTGATATTAAATCTTGTAGACTAAATCTGGGTGGCTGTTACACCGTAGCGTAACTAAAATACGTTAAACTGAGAGATTGATACGCAATTTGCAACGATTTCTCAGATTAAGACTGCTTTTAAAATCATTTTAGGTGAAGCTTTCTTTTTTACCTTTTTAAACTATTTTAGTCTCAGATATTGACATTTCAGTTTAAAATGAAATATTTATCATAAGACAAACAAAATCGACCCGTTGGCAAATATCCGTTTCTAAACCATATTCTAAACCTGCCTGTCTCATCTGACTTATACGCTTATGTGATTTATGTGCTTTAAAACAATTTCGTTCAGACAACCGGAGACGAAGTGTTGAGTAGAAAAGCATTGCGATTTTTATTTGATTACGAGTACAAGTGGTGAATGAGGACTTATCGCCCCCGTGTAGAATAAGAATATGAATTCTTATTCTACACGGGGGCGATAAGTCCTGCACTGACATCACGCATGGGGTTGTGCGCATCCTCCGCCAGCATCTACCCAAACCATTCCAACTTTAAAAGTAACGGAGTGCGGGTAAATGTCATAATTATAAGTAAAGAAAATAGTCGGAAATGTACTGTCATGTTACGTGTTTCAAGATACAAATTTGATAATTTATCTGTAAACGGTGTAACAGACAGCCTGAGTGAAAGCGTATAAAGGAATCCCACATATTATTACCCTTATAACTTTCTGACTACACTTTATCAAGGATTCTTACATTTAAGCATTGTATTAGACTAGAATTGCTTCCCAAAGGCATATGTAATGGAAATGTTCAGACGTGAAAAGAAAATTAGGCGAGTATAGGCAGAATTACATTGAGCAAGTCAATGACGTCAGTTCATAGGCAAGACAGCATTGGACTGACTTAATAAATAAGCACGATAGCAGTACTAAGTCAGTGAGACTCAGCACTGTGCCTTTTGTATGTAGTACTAAAGGCATAGTCCTGTGACTGTTCTGTGACTATTCTATGACTGTGACCTAATTACGATCAAACTTTTGCAACTTTGCAAACGTATATTAACATTCATTTCACAATATTTGAACAAAGTCATGCCAGCGATCTAGACATGTTTTGGAATAATGTTCGGTGAACCATCAAGAAGACGAGTCTGAAAAGTTACTAAACTGCAGTCTCTCTAAATCTACGGCCACATCGTGGCTTAACGTCAGGCGAGATAATGGCCAAAGACAGGTCTCGCGATTAAAAAAACTTAAACATATTGCAATCCATCGTCATAAGCTGCTAAACAGATTTGAGAGGAATTTACACGATAGCAGTACCGAGTCAGCACTGACAGCGGAAAGACGTCAGTGACTTACTAACTGTAAGTCTTCTTTGATGGTTCTATGAGTGGGTAGTTGTGTCTGATTATTCTTGAATAAAATAAAGCCCGGAACGACATAAATTACAAATTGTGGTTTATACTAGTAAAAGTAACATTTGTTATTTCATGTTTTTATGCATATGTGTATGTTTTAAACGATTAATATTTTTTTATTTATTTTTTCATTCAAAAATTACTTTATATTGATCTAAACTCAATTATAAACAATGCTACATTCAACATGATTACAAAATTATGAGTCATAAACTTAATTAAAAAAATACCAGAGAATTACGAAAATTAAGGGTAAAATTTTCGTTTGTAGCGTACAATGTTAAGCACAGTTTAATTAAGTTGTAAAGGGCATAATTTAAAAGCGAAATTTGAATCATATCCATCACTTTACACAATTTTCTTAGCCATTAATTGAGAGGCAGCCTTATTCTGTATTTTAGACAGCGTTTGCCATAAGAAAATCATGAATAGTCTTAAGACCATTTGCACTAACTTGAAATTAAAGTCAACTCGTGAGTTAACTTGATTTTTAACCCCCGACGCAAGGAGGGGTTTTATACAATTTGGCCACTAGGTGTGTCTGTTGTGGCACCGTAGCTCTTAAACGGGTGAACCGATTTGGATGCAGATTTTTTTATTTGAAAGCACGTTTTCTAGCGGTGGTTAAATGAAATGAAAGGAAACGAAACGGAATGAATATTGTCATTATTATTATAACAATGCCTCAAAAAGGGGTAACAGTGATAAAAAAGGTTGGTAGTCATTAATTCCATTGCGTTTCCACGTTAGAACATGTGCCTGTTCTGAGAGAGACAATATGGACCTTAACACAGAACAACACGCGGTTCCGCGTGATTATAATCATAAGTAGCTGCTCCCCGCCGTTTCCCGGGACAAAAAGTAGCTTATGTCCTTTTCCAGGATATAATGTACCTATATACCAAAATTTCATCAAATTATGTGCAGTAGTTTTAGCGTGATTAAGTAACAAACACCCATCCATCCCTCCATCCATACTCACAAACTTTTGCATTTATAATATTATTAGGAGGATGAGTCTGTAGCGTGTTGTTTATTCGTCGTAGAGAAAGTTGTAAATCCGCACATGCCCATAATAATTTTGCTGAACTAGTGAAGATAGAAGTTCGTTCACCTGATGCTAAGAAAAATGCCTGCCCACAACAGTTGCAGCACCACCCAGAACTTTGTTTTGAAACATCCTCCGCGGCACTACATAATAACTACCCTGCTCTCGGCACCCTGGACAATTCGCAGGCTACAATGCCCTTCAAACCGGATGTCAGTGATGCTCTTGTGTGTTGGAATGAAGAATACACGCTCGTTCAAATGAAAATCAAACCTATTCTATATATCGATAAACTAAAGATGTGGGCAGGGTTTTCAACTTTATATTGTACCTACCTTTACTATGCAATAAAGATATTTGTATTTGTATTCAAACCAGAATAGGCACAGTTTGCCACTACAATGTGATAAAGACACCCAATATTTCGTAATGGCGAGTTTCTCGTTAGTTATCCTGAAAATTATTCGATACTAATTGCAATTTGGTCTCGTTACTGATATTGAGAAAGTTACACCGCTAATGTTACAGTATTAATTGTTGCCATAGATCAATCTATTTAGGAGATAGCGTTCAAAGTGTTCTGAACTCTAACAGTTAGTGGTTACTTGATTATGGACTGAGCGAGACTAGTGCTGGTTAGCTCAATTGAGCTAACCTGCTCCTAGCTTGGCTTTACCAAGCCTCCATGAGACGCTAGCTGACAGGAAACTCGTAGGGATGCCCTCCTTTAAACTTTAATTTAAAAATAAAAATGTATCTACTAACATAGCCTAAGATCTTTACTAACAAAAAGAAATTATGTTTTTACCTGAATAAAAATTTATTTTTATTATTAAAGCAAGATAGGAAAATATAAAAATATTTTTAGCCCAAAATTATGTTTATATAATAAAATGGAATCAGGCGTGACGAACGGGAAGGGTTGTTGTTAGGGCTTTTTTCCACTAATATTATTTACTAAATTAATGTTTATACATTACATACCTTATTTCTTATATACAATATTAAACTTATTATTATTCTTTTATTCATTTTACTTTTGCTGTCAACCCCCATACATATTATATATTATTCTAACAACAACCTACATAATTTTTTGCTTTGGAAACAGTTATACAGAATGAAAGAGACTGAATCCTACAACACAGGATTTATCCTGGTGTGGGATTCAGAGCTCATAGAATTAATTGTACTACACGATTTGTATTTGATAAATACTAAGTGTAAGTATCATACTGTTACAATGTATTTTAAGATTCAATAAACGATTCAATAAACAAAATGATTGTTTGATTGATTGATAGTATTCAGCGTAATTACACTAGGTACTTGTGTTGCTCAAAAAAGTATCGGGGCCGAAGTTGATGAAAACAAAAACTGAATAATTTAAGTTTTGAAAAAACTATTTTCCTAATCGGGAATCGTACTCGTTTAATTTGAAAAATAACTCTACCTATTATTGTACCCGAATTATATAAAACATAAAACAATATAAATATAACATGTTTTTTTATATAATTAATGCAACGGTGAATGAAAACATCGTAAAGCAACTGATAGGTCCAAAAATCACAAAAATTCAATTAAAAACATTGTGACGTCGACCAACCCGCACAGGGCCAGCATAGGATTATGGCCCATACGATCTCCCTGAGTGATGACCCGTGTTTCAGGGAACGTAATGGAGTTATGACAATGATGAAGGTAGCGACACGAGTAAAAGCAAGGTTCTGTTCCTGATGATTACAAATTCTTAAGATAGTTGCATTACATATATCAATCCAATCAATCATGTTTCACTTCTATTAGCTTTAAAGGAAAAATAAATATCAGCTGATAATATCTGTAAATCATAATATGAAACTTCCGTACAGTTTTTTACGTACACATTAAAATTTACTTAAGAACTACATACAAAGCCTCACTGAAAATTAAGTGTCAAAATTAAAAGTTATATCAAAGTGTAGAAAATGTATAGGTACAAAGTTACATTTCTTTTTACAAACGAAGTAATGAAAATCCTAGCCCGTATTTCATCCACCTAGTTTACCCATACGTTTATAGACTTAGTACCTATATCATTACTGTTATAGAAATGGAGCTGAACCAATTCTATATATTGAAGATATTTTTGAAAAATTATCTGGGATCGGCTATTTAGAGGGCACTGAACTTGAATCTATGGTTTTTAGATTTTTTTTCTGTTTGTTTGTTTGTTAGTTTGTTTGTTGATGTGGTTTTCAGGGTTTGGTAGCATAAGTCCCAACTTAGATTATAGGGTATGTTACATCAACATCGGTTTGGTGTTTACGAAGATACAGCTTGACCTTTCCGTAGTACACGCTCTTTATACTGGGGAGGTCTTGAAAAATTGGTTTTGGTGAAATGGTCTTAGAAAAAGACAGATAGGCCTCTAATGTCGGCCCCGCAGACGAAGTCGCGGGAAAAGCTAGTATTACATATAAGTATCACGTCTATAAAGATACTAAGGAAATGCTATAGAGGATAGCTAGTTGTTTACCAGTAAACATGAATCTTCGTGTTGCCTCAGCTATAAATAAAATTATTCCAGGGAGAAGTAATTTTATTAGTACCTAACCCACAGCGTTACACAACAACACAAAGGTACAAACGCTAAAGCTCGGAAGGGCACAAATTATACGGACATTTGTCAAGGACACAAGCTGGTCACAGAAAATATTAATTTGTTAGGGAGTTGGCAGAAGTCTAACTACACTATTGAAAGTCTAACTACAGTCTAACTACACTATAAAAGTGAACTTTTTCAAGAGGTGACTGTCATTAAGCTTTCCCAAACGATAAGGCTGCAAGCCTACGTCAGACAATCTAAACATACTAAACATAAGGTAAAAACTAAACATAGGGAGTTACATATTGCAACGCACACGCCTCACAACAAATATGCACTTTACCGAAAAAAAAAACCGACTTCAATGTACCTTCGAAGTCCAAGATCAAATATCGATGAAATTTATATAGAACCACTTCGTAGCTATACTGAACTGAACACAAAAATAATTTTTGGAATCGGTCTAATCAGTGAACATACATAAAAAAATATATATAGGTACAGTGGAACATAGTACCTACTCCTTTTTTGAAGACGGTCTCAAAATAGGTGACAATAATGTCAGTGAAAATATCGGACCGACCATCGAACCTACAAATAGTCTGACGTCGGCGGAGGCACATATCTACATCCACTATTAACGACTGCAAAAGCGTTGGTCATTGTCAATTCTTCGACCACCAAGCAGCAGCTGAGTTAGCAACAACAATACGAAAAAAAAGATTTTTGCAGTTATATTCTAACCTTAAGTGTCCCGTTCTGAAGAGGACCATTTAAGTGAAGAGAAAATTGAAAAGACTATTAAACAAAAATACAAATCTAACTTAATACAAGTGTGGCAAAATATATTTACAGAACCAATTAACAGTGATCAAAATGCTAGCGTGTATTTTGGCCAAAGTATCAGCCTCGCAATTCAGCGAGGCAACGCCGCCAGCATTTTGGGCACGTTGCCGGACGACGGGTATCGGTTGAATTATCTGTAGGCCATCCAGTTGGCTCAACCGATACCCGGCATGTACTTATTTTTAATATCTTTTAGTTTAGTTTTATTTAGTTTTTAAATTATTAAGCCTTTTGTTATATTAACAATTATGTACAAATATATATAATGATAAATACTAAACTAACCTACAACAAAATTAAAAAATGAAATTAAATATAAAACAGAATTTAGGTCACCGAGTGGCATAATATAATAAACAACTGTCTTTATTATTGCTCAAAGCAATCGTCTTCTTCTATCTTGAACCATGCAGAGGGAAATAGTGCAAAAGTACACGTCATCAAGTATGACATGCCAGCATCGTTGTAATAAAATAAATAACAAATAAATAACGCCTAAAGATCACATAGATCGTGGGCCCTAACAAAGATATTGACTAAATAGAGAACTAGGAACTAGGTACAAGGACTATGGTCCCAAAACACCCAGACTCGAAGCAAATACTTACCTTTTTTTCTATACACAAATATGTGTCCCGCCACTGGAATCGAACCCGCAACCTCGGTGGTGTATGAGATTTGAGCCAACACAAACATAGGTTATCTCTATAAAAGGATTATTATTATTAAACAAATTTAGAAGAGACAAGATTTAAAACTTTTGGCTCTCATGACGCAAGCATACATACTGGTGTTACTATGGCTACGTTCCTTGTCATCTTACCGTGACGGTCTCATAAGACGACCATGGCAGGAGAATTGATATGTTTCTCTTTGTATGGGATTTGAATGAAGCTCCGGCTTGATGGCCTTTGTACTGGGATGCTTGTCGCTATTCTATCAGGTTGGTATTCAATGTTATAATGTCGTAACTAAACAGCGATTTTAGACATATTGTGTATTTGGAACTGCTATCAGCTATTTGGTAGGCCAAGTGCAGCTCAACGTAAAAATCGTGCAACAGACCCATCGTTTTCTTAAAATGACGTGCTCTAAAATGGTAAGGAAAAAACCGGCATGGCTTAGAACAACAAAAGACATGACATGTGATGTCCGCCAAAATCCGAACCGCTCAGGCAATGCTATAATATACTCTCTCTAAAAGGAGGTCCTGTGTCCCATCCAGCAGTGAAAACGTAATGGACTGTTAATGATGATAATGACTGTTGTTATTTAATGAAATAAATACTTTCAAATAGAGATTACCAATTGATTACGCTTATTTTCTTACATGCAGAAAATATAAGCAAAGAAAACTAGATATTATTACGATATAAGTAAGTATAAGGTATTGCACACTATTGTCATGGTAGAATGTTAGGAATTATTATTATTATTTATCTGACATATTATACTTATTATCTGAGATATTATATTGACTTGTACCCACTACTCACATTAAATTAACACCTGACATCCTAATTTGAATATGTAATAACTTAATAATATTTAATAATTATTATGTAATGACTTAATAGATTTAAGTTGTATTACTTATCAATTTTAACATGTTGTGGTTTAATATTCAATTTGCATGCCAATGACGGTGATGTGTAGGACAAATTAATTATACTGTACCATCTTATGATGACCACATAACGAAAATCGAAAATAAAAGACCACTGGAGGAGGAGAAGCCAAAATAATGTCCGCATAGACACGTTCAAAATAACTTTTCCGAATACGAAAGAAAACATTCTACCCTTAAAACTAAAAACCGTGTTCAAATTATAGATGGACGGTACATAAGTAACGTAAGACGTCGCTCACCACCTTTCCCGGACACGGACCCGGACCACTCGGACCGCCCGGACCACTCGGCATGCCGCTAAGGGCGCGTTGATTCGGACCGTACGTGCTCGGAATTTAAACCCGGACAGAGAATAACAGATTGTGACGCTGCCTCTGTAGTTTATTAGTAGGTTGAATTTAGTAAACCTTTTTACGGGACGAGATGGTCATGCAATTGCTAATAACAGTTGAAGTTCCACTCATTGTGCGGTACTGCAATACGTTTATTATATCAAAGCGATATTTTTTCTTGTGTATTTAATTTTTACCCCCGACGCAAAAGTCGAGGAGGGGTGTTATACGTTTGACTATAATGTGTGTATGGCACCGTAGCACTTAAACGAGTGAACCGAATTGGATGGGGTTTTTATTTATTTCAAAGGTTTTCTAGCGGTGGTTCTTAGAAGTGTTTTATTGTGTCGGGGTATTGATATTTTTAATTTATACTTTATTTTATCTTTACTTTTACTTACTAATTATATATATATGTAAAACATAAACTTTTATAAAAACACTAACGATAACATAAATAAATTAAAAACTAAACTATTTTAATTATAAAATTTGCAAATTTTCCTATTTTTATGTTAATGTTTATTTTTACCTGTTTGTGGCTACTCCTGCTTGCTGTTGTTATTGCATGTAGTCTTCTCTAGAGTCATAAATGAATTTATATTTTTTAATAATGTGTTTTTGGCCTTCAATACATAAATAACGTGTTTTAGGAAAAAACCTCATAATTTGAATAGACTAAGAAAGAGGTCTTTTATCTGTGGGTGCCTCTCCAACTAGAAAAGGTTGGTGGTCTGGTAGTCTGTTGGTAGGTTGGTAGAATCCCTGTCTGTGGCAAGGCGAAACAAGTCAGTTCTTAATTATGTTTTCTTGATATCTTATTCACCACGTAAAGCTATCTCTTTTCAAGGCTATCCCGCTGTTAGGCAAAGCTTTCTAAAAATATCTTGTTATATTCTACTACTTCTACTAATATTATTGATGCTAATGGCTCTCTCTCTCTCTCCCTCTCTCTGTGTGTGTTTGTGTGTGTATGTGTTTGTTACCACTCCATAACAACTGAACGGATTTCACTAAAATTTGGTATGTGAACTTTTGGACTTTAGTTGGTATTTTTAGTATGTATACGCCCTGGAATAGGGCATAGGATACTTTTCATCCCAGAAAAACGATCAGTTCTTGAAGGAGCAACCATAAACCAAACTCTACGCGAGAACCCACGGAAACCCACGTGAAACCGCGCGATGCAGCTAGTATAATATAATTCTAATATAATAACCAAACACAACCGACAACATTATTGTTTGCAGTAATCGTTTCGCAGAAATCTCAACCTTTGACAAAACCCGTCCAGCTCCAGAACAACCTTTGCGTATTAAACTACCTAGAGACCGCTTTAAACATAAAACAGCTATCACAAAGGTAACATTTCACACAAGGCGGAGCAGAGACCCTTATCAGGGACATGAGCTCATTCACACAGACAGATACGCGATCTTTTGTGTTGTGACACGGACGGAATTGTGTAAGGTGAAGCGTATGCTCGCAATTTTTGTTGTGTCTCGATTTTAACAATGGTTAGATCGTTTTAGGGTCAGCGTAAAATTGTTAGCATGTCTTACCTAATTTCAATAATTTGAGATAAGATAGATTGTAGAGAGTGTGGCTCAGTGAGCATGTGTGACTTTCGATCTGACGCATCCTGCGGGTGCGGGTTGGTGGATGTCAGATGTCCTTGAATTTATGTGATAAATTCTTGGACATGCCGGTTTCCTCACGATGTTTTCCTTCACCGTTTTTAGAGTGAGTTAAGAAACTCGGGTGCGTCGGATTGAAAGTCGCACGTGCTCCCACAGAGCCACACTCGCTCATGTATGTTCTTTTTTTTACTTGTGGCTTGCGTTTGACCACTATCTCATCTGATGGTAAGCGACGATGTGGTCTAAGATGTAACACGCTTACCTAGAAGATACCTGTTCACTCGATTTGAAGACTCCCAGGTTGTAGTTGTCAGGAAACAGACGTTGGCAATGCGTTCCACTCCTTGGCTGTTAGTATGTGGTCACAGATTTATGAAAAAGCTATTAGCGTTAACAAAACGTAGCAAAAATTGTAAGTGTGCGCAATACTATCTAGGAAAAGGAAATTGATATTTTCTATCCCGTTTCGGGTAAGTACGCGTTCTCTCGTGTCGTTTGACGTGATAACTGGAAGAAATCAATGTGTCTGCCTAAAGTAAACCGAGCGTTATTCGATCTATGTTCACTTTACAAACGTAGAAGTGTGTATTATTGTTTGTGGGTATTTGTTTTAGCTTCAAACGTTTTTCGGGCTTTGATTTTGTCTCTAATAATAAATTAAATCCTTCTGCAACGACAAATTACAAACAGAACTCTTTCTTTTCTAGAACTTTATATTTCATAAATAACAACTTGAAAAATATTGATTTCGACAATAAAACCAACTACTGGCTAAAACCCTCATCTGCTCTGATCTAGTCTGCTGGTATTTCTTTTGCAGCACTATTTTAATCTCTGCTATGGATATTTCTTTGAAGTTACGTGTTATTTTTTTTAAGTATGTTACAATCTCCCATTTCTCTGGTTAGAACGCAAGACTTTCTTTAGAATTGCGTGTGACCATGTATCATGTGCTATCGTTCAAGTTTCGTGGCAGCAGCGGTAGCGGCGGTCTGCAAACAAGCGTGTTTGCTTAGGTCCCGACTACACAGGTTGCTGTCACCAAACTGTGGCCGCTGTTTGAGTTGGATGATTAATTACAAACTTTCTGACGTGGACACAGATACGAAGAACATTTATATAACAGCTTCTGAGATCAATGAGTACGTCGACGCTAGCATTAGCTTAAATTAAATTACAAAAGGATAGCATTAAAGGGTAATTTTACTTGTGGTAGGTCTCTCGTATGCAGGAGGCTGTCTGGGTAGGTACCACAGCTTTGCCGGTTATTCTGCCAACAAGCAGTGGTGCGCAAGCATTACTGTGTTTCAGTTTGAAAGGCATTGCAGCCAGTGAAATTACTGGGATACTCGTATATGAGACTTAATATCTGATGTCTTGAATGAGCGCAAAGCAGTCCTACGCAGTGCTATTTATGGTATTAAAACTGTGTGCATTGCAATATGGGCAGCCGTGGTGCTCACCATCAGGCGAATGACATGCTCGTCTCATCATTAAGTTCCATAAATAAAAATATAAAAGTGAAAGACACATACCCACGACACAGGTCACCCTAGTGTGGGTTCGAGGGATCACCAATATTGCATTGCATTCAAAATTACAAATTGTTGTACATCTCCGATGTATAAAAATTGTTAGCTGGCCCAATAAAGATATATATGATTTGATTTGATTTGAAAGGTCGTCGTCTAAGAGCGGCGGGCGTGGCAAGGCACGTATTCATTAAAATGCTAAGGGACGCTCGGGATCCTTCGGTATACCAAAGCCTTCAGCGGTATGCTAAAGTCTCCTAGTGACGATATCAGCGAAATATGGATACTAAAGGTAACAGAAATATAATAACGAATTTCAGTCAACTAAAATTTAAAAACCCCCGACACAAAACACCTGAACAAAAACGGCTGAACCGATTTTGATAAAACATGTGTAAAGACCACTGCTAGAAAACCTGCTTTCAAATAAAAAAAACACATCCAAATCGGTTCACCCGTTAAAGAGCGACGGTGTCACATACAGACACACATAGTGGTCAAACTTATTACACCCCTTCTTTTTGCAGCGCTTGCAACAGTGCCGAAATATCAAGTTCTCAAAAAAATAAAAACATGGTTAATATCCCGTTTCTAAAGTTATATTAAAATAACATTTAAATTCATTTAATAATTTCAACTTAAAAAGTACTTTACCTTGCCATTCGAATATTCAACGTTGACCGTAGCGTATCGACTTAATGCAACGATTGTGAGGCTTCCGATCAGACGTCCCGGAGTTTGAATCTCGCTTTGTTCTGCACCAATGAAAACTTCTTTTTTAAGGATTCACTTTATGTGAGAAACCAGGAACTATCAGGACCATGGTCCTACAACACAGACACGAAAGAAATATTTGCGCTTTTTTCTGTGAATAAACATTTGACCCTTCGCGAGAATCGAACACACAACCACGGTGGTGTATGAGATTCGAGCCAACCAACCTGCCCAACCACTACACCACAGAGGTTGTCAAACAAAGTGTTGATGACTCATTGGTAGGCTTCTTTTGTTCACAATCAATTATTATATAAGTAATGTCAGCTACTACAACTTTTTAAATTAGCATTGTAACGCTTACCTCAAATTAAAACCCCTTATTTAGTTTGCACAGCTATAATAACATAGGTTTTATTCCGAGGCTAAGCTTTGAAAACGGTTATACGTTTAAAATGATGTACGATCATAAAATTAAATTTTCTTTTTAACTTTGGAATAGCATCTTATACACACTTATCCGTATATATACCATGCATTTTCTTTGTCAGCCTTTGTGAAACAAAGTAATGCTCGTAGCAAAGTCTACAAATTGTCTACGTTGTTCCGTAGCACCGTAGCGCTTTGTAGATGTTCGTAGCATTGTAGAGTTTTTGCTTAACAAGTTTTTCGCTAGCATGATAAGTTCGTTATTTTGTTACTCTTTACTTTGCAAGTTATTGTTTTCCAATTGAATAGAGATCATGTTGCAGTGTTTAATATTTGTAAATTCTGTCTGTCTTCTCACACTTCGTATCTGTAAATGGCCTTTATAAGTTTCCAATTTTGAGTATCGCTAAGCGGTAAATTTATAGGTATTTTACATGTATTATCGTTTAGCTATAACCAAAATTATAAATTTTTTATCGGTAAATGGGCATATGTTTTCGACATCTCGCCTGATGGAAAGCAAAGGTGTGGCCTAAGGTGGAGCACGCTTTCCCGTGAGATGCCTATTCACTCTAGACTTAAAAGAGACATAAGTTTTAGCTGTTATAAAGACGCTGGCAGAGTGTTCCATTCCTTAGCAGTCCGCAAGATGAAGGAATCTGCGAAACGCTTAGTACGGATAGATGGGATGTTAACGACGTAAGGGTGAAACGACTCTCCCCGCCTGGAAGTTTGTGAACAGGTTAATTTTAATTTTATATTTTTATTTGCTACACTTTTAGATACTTATAAAATGAAATTGCCCTACAGCTTGTATTGACAGAATTTAAAGATGGAAATTGACCTGAACATTCACATGTAATGTAGCACTCGGATAAAGCACATTTACTTATGTACGGCGGGCACCTGTAGAAATAATGTGACAAGCTGCTCGTCTGCTAGCACTGACATGAGCATTCACGTGTGTAACACGATATTTTATACGTGAATGCTTAGCTCTGTCTCTACCTTTATATGTGCGGGTTTCAATTGTAATATATATTCAAATAGTCTTTATAGTTCCACAATTTGAAATCGTCGCGCCATAACCGCAGTATATGAACTATTTTACACACAATATTTGCGCTGGCACTCCGTTTCGTTGTGTACGTGAGTAGATTTTGAGATTTAGGGTAGCTGTACACGGAGCAGGTGGAAACTGATGGATTGACGGTTTGATAAAAACATTAAGAAAATTGATGGTAAGTAAATATCCTACTATAATTTTATAATGGCGAAAGTTTGTTAGGATGGGTGGATGGATAGATAGATGGATGTTTGTTACTTAATTATGCAAAAACGACTGTGCCCATGTTGATGAAATTTGGTATGTACTTTTTATCCCAAAAAACACAGTCGAAACCACATGGTGTAGCTAGTAGGATAATTTTATATTTTTTAAGGTGTTGTGTAATTAGACAGGCAAGTCGTTCACCTGATGGTAATGTATGTAATATATAATATTTGAATTATTATGTAATATTCTAATATGTACTATTTGCGTTTAAGAGATAATCGTAAATATTTTGATTTAAATAATAATTTTATTTAAAAGAAAACAACCGACCATTAACTTCAAAATCGAATTGTGAAGATGAAGTTGTTTCTAATTCGAGTAGGATCCTGAACAAGCAATTTATTTTTTCTTCTTTTTAAATATATAAAATTAACGTTATAATCAATAACCATCATAATTTTACATCATTATCTTATTTAAATCATCTTGTAATCAGAAACTCTGTTAATGCCGACAGGTCCCAATAAATCGGCGACGGGTGAGAACATAACACAGAATTATATGTAGAAGTTAAAGCTTTGAAGCAGCATAGGTATATAGCAGCATATCAAGGTTATAGGTATTAGCATTACATAATCTTAAATATAAATTTACATAATCTTACAAGATTCCAATATCGACGAAAGAGACTTAATAACAGTTGCTAGAGAGAAACCTAGTGTGTAAGTAGTTGATATTGAGACTTAGTGAAATAGACCTTAAGATATTTTATATTACCTATCAAGTGTAGTATACAGACACAATAAGAAAACGATTATTTGTCAATCTATCACGCAGTGATACTTGAAGGAAGGCAGCCCTCCATTTCATACAGTAAAATTTTATGATTTTGACATTTAAGCAGTGGTTCCATTGCTGCATAGAATGTGCATTGAGCAGGCAGAAGCTGTGCAAGTTAGCTGCGTGGATTCATTTGTTTACCTGCGTTTGTTTATCTTTCCACTGCAGCAGATGCGATGCATGTTGTCAAACGCAGATTGGTGCACGCGCTGCATCAACATGGCGACGCTACCCCTCCTATACCGTTTCACCCACCACCCGCTGCTGCCGTGTAGGTACGGCCCCATGTACGCCATGTGCGTGCGCCGTTTTGAGCTGCGTGGGCGATACTTCCGAGCAAACCACGTTTGTATTGGTGACGTCATCAAGCCACCCATCCCTTCATAGCGTGACCGTGGATCGCAGTGGATTAATCCATTTTCATTCAAAGCGAAGCTAAGTACACGTGCATAGCATGCCTGTGCGCAGCAATGGAACCGCGGCTTTAGGCGTTTTTATATTTCGGTTGTAATGGTCATTTCAGTCAGATGATCATTTCAGAGGTCAGATGTGCAATTTTACTATTCTGAATCATGTTCACTCTTGTCTTATAGACACCCAGATTATAGCTATCTGGAAACACAGATGCCGGGAGAGTTCCACTCCTTGGCCGTTCGCTCTATGAAGGACGAAGCAAAGCGCTTGGTGCGAGCAGGAAGGATGTCAACCATAAATTGATAACGGCTTGCCGTACGTCTGATCTTCCGATGAGAGAATTAATAAATGGAATTGATCAAGCAAAACCTGTCAGTGTGCAGCTCTCCTTAAATACACTGAACTCAACTCGACGGACACTTTATTGCTTCTGAAGCATTTTATTTACAGTGTAGTGGATCTAAAAACTGCTTTACTCGAATTTATTACATCTCAAAGCATTGCTAGTTATTTGAAATGAAGTTATTCTATAGAACTGTGAAGAAAGGATTTTGCTGGAATTTTCCTTTTTACTTGTAGAAGTGATAAAGGGATAGGACTAGTCTGGGCGGCCCAAAAAATAATAGAAAATTTGTTGAGTCTATATTTGTCAAGGAATTATCCCTACAGCTATTATAAATGCGAAAGTGGGTTCGTTTGTCCGTTTTTTACGCATCAAGGGATCGACGTAATTTTTTGCACAGATATAGTCCATGACATGATATAGTCTATAGTCTATGACATAGGCTACTTTTTATTCCGGAAAAATAATCGGTTTTCGTGGGATATCGCAATCACGTATCAAATACAAAATATTTTACTCTAGAAGTAGTCGGGCGAAGTCACGGATAAAAGCTAGTAAATCATATTAAACCTTGTATAAGTTCATGAGTTTTTCCATGAGTAACAAACATCTATTTGTTACTCATGGTAAAACTCATGAACGGATTTTGATGAAATTCGATATTTTGGTATTTTAAATATTTAGGATACTTTTATCACGGAAAATTGTGTTTACGGGTCAAACCGTGGGGCAAAGCCAGTTATTATATTTCACTTCGGCCTTCAAGACCCCCAGTTGATATTTAAGACAAATCGCACAACACAGCTCGCAATTTGTCCAAATTTGCATTCTGACAGCCTTTTCCGTAATTCAAATTAATTCTACTTCGCGGTCGTAATTTTCAGGTTACCACAGTTGTTCTCGTAATTAATATAATGGTACAATAATATATTTCTTCTGAGCCGCGTAGGGTTGCCCCTCGTAAATTTTTGAGTATTAATTTCGATAGCGCCGTCCATTTCTTAATACCCAGCAAATTGGTTGGTCAGCTTTGGGCGTTTCAATGGGTGATTTGTTGCTTTTGTTTGAACCGATAATGGTTTTGTTGGCAATTTGTAAATATAATATTTAAACAAACCTTTGAAAGATATAAATATACTTAAAAATGCAATACAAGGTAGTTGAAACTAGGCTATCGGTAAAGTGTTATTCTATTGTCAAGAACCTTTTTGTGTTAGGAATTGACGATAAACATTGACACAAGTTGTGATTTTTTACACCTGATTGACGAGAGGAACAGATCGTTCACCTGATTTGGGATGATCCGCACGGGAATCTTCTAACTTAAACACCGATCCCGAGCGCTGTCAAACATGTTTTTTGATCGGTATTTGTCCGTGGAATTGTCGAACTTTTCTACTCAAAGTCCGCGTCCCAGATCTATCCCAATCATGATTGCTAAAAATGATTAATTATGCAGTTTGAAAGATGCTATCGCCTTCCAAATTTAAAATTTAAAGCGATCGGGATCGGTTGTCGAATTCACAATTCTATTGCTGATTGCCTGATTGATTCGGTTTCACCACTGTGAACAAATTTCCAAGATTCAACGTAGCTTATATTCAATGTCATCAAAATCCGTCCAGTTGTTTTTCTTTAATAAGTAATAAAAACCATCTTCAGAAACTGTCACATTTATATTATAAGAAGGATTTTATTAATAATATAATTTTGGGGTGACACTCACGCTTAAGTTGGAGTAGTCTAACTATAGTTACAACCACATCCGGTACATCCAAATCACCAACTTAAACGCGAGTATCACCCGTAAATTATTATAGATAATGTGTCTTAACCACGTTCATTTTCATAATAAGTAGGATTTGTTGTGAAAACATACAGCTTGAGGAAGTAAGTGACAACCCTATAGTGTAGGCATTTGGACCGCAACCGCTGTCCCGGCACGCTACTCCAACATCTATCATCATAATTCCGCGACTCACGCGCCCAAATGTTCTCAAACAAAACTATTTAATGGCATATTTATAGTGTTTTGCTTAACCCTGAGAATTCAAGAACAACGAAGATCATAAAATAATGTTTTTACAGAAACCTGATTATGCACGTGCTTAATTATATATAGATAAGCTTTTATTTATATGATTTTTTTTAAATTAATTCTAATAATTACAAAAAAAGGAAGAAAGAAAGAAAATAAATTTATTCAAGGCAACACGCAAAATAGCACAGAACCATAACACTATACTTACATAACAAATAATACTATAGATACTTGTACTATACCTATAACAGAAAAAGATAATATACATATAATAACACTATGAAAGTGTTTTTTTTACTCGTCGCGTAATTTTTATTATTTTCAGAAATAAAAATGAAAGGAAAAGACGTTTATCAAATAGAAAATAAACATCTTATTTTTTTTCTAGCATGTAACACCCCTACGGCCGCTGTAAGCACGCGACTCTGACATCCATCATAATTCCGCGACTCACGCCCGAATGCTTACATACAAAACTGCATTTTTATCATAAATCAAGATTTATCACTAACCAGCTCGTGTGACTTCACACGCTTTCTTGTTTAGAGAAAACCTGTGCGATAATCCTTAAAGGCCTATTGAGATCATGCAAGTCAATTGGTTGCAAACCATGGTATGAAACCGGAAAAAACTTGAATCGTCTAAATGTGCTTTAATACATTTTAGGGTACGTAAAATTCGACCAGAGTCAAATAATCTCATTAATTAAATATTCAAAAAAATACACTTTTGAACGTCATGCATACATAATACAAATCAATGGAAACACGTTAAACCTAAGATATCATAAATTAAACAAAAAAAGACAAGCATGTCTATATCCATTTCATTCCTATACCTACTCATATTGATGTTCGGGCCCAGAAAGAAGTGCGAAAACTGACTCTACCAGTGTTTCAGAAATACGCCTCTTAGATTCGCCTCTTAGAGAAGATAGCACCACAAAAATTTTGTCTAAAAATATAACAATGAACAATGAAGTATAAATTATAATTAACATAACACAATGTTAAACTAGAAGAGCGAGTGCGGGACGGAATTGAAATCCCCAAGTTTAAAATGCATGTTTTTATTGTAAATGGTATGCTTGAAGCGTCCCCTACGCATCTCTGCAATAACGATTAAACGTATTGTTAAATATCGGTTCAATAAAAGTCAATCACTATTTCACCGTACATAGAACCTAGCCCCCTAACTATCATTCCATGTATCTAAAGAACCAGGAACTACGAGGATTATAGTCTCACAATACCCAGACAAGAAGCTAGTTTTCTATGCACCTACATTTGTCCTGTGGCGGGAATAAAACCCACACCAACAATTTAACTACATCTGTGCAGTACACCACTGAGGCTGTTTTGAAGAATAACTTAAAAATGCACAGATATCTCAGTAACTATATTTGATACGTATACTCGTAGATCACTCGTGATCCACTCGTGGTAGTTCTCTCGTATGCGGGAGGCCGCCTGGGTTGGTACCAACGCTTTGCCAGTTATTCTGCCTCCAAGCCTTAGTGCGCAATCATTACTATGTTTCTAGTTTGAAAGGCATTGTAGCCAGCGAAATTACTGGGCATATGAGACTTGATATCTGAGGTCTCGAGGTTATGAACGCAATGCAGTGCTACGCAGTGCTTTTTATGATATTTAAACTTCTGGGTGGCACTAGAATTGTTATAGGCGGGCGTGGCGTTTATCATCAGGCGAACTACTTGCTCGTCTCATCATTCAGTTATATAAAAAACAAGGTTTATTACGAACAGCACGGCTTGTTTAATAATAAACGAGTTAGTGCAAAATTCAGTTAGCAATATGAATATTGTTAACTTTAATTATATGTTTGAGGCTCGTGTAAGTGCTGTAATATGAGCTTGTCACGCATATGCTTGACTCTCACACAATTGTGCAAAGCAATAGCTACATATAGTTAATACTAGGTTCTTATGTAATTGTACATGGTTGACATACATGCTGCCAGAACAAAGCGTTTCGCTTCGGCTTTTGTAATGCGAACAGCTAAGGAATGGAACACTTTAACAGCGTCTTTGTTTCTCAATTCTTATAATCTGGATGTCTTCAAGTCTCGATTGAATCGGTATCTAATAGAAAAACATGACCCATCGTCGACTGTGTCGTCACTTTCTGTGATGTGACACTAGGGTCAAATAATTGCCTATTCGGTAATAAAAGAACAGTATAAAAATTGGTTCATCCGTTTTCTATTTAGTACTTCTAAGCTACTTTCTATTACGATGCAGTTCAGATTATTGTCGCATACATACATTTTATTGTTATTAGTAAGGTGAGAATTTGTCAAAAGCGGAGTCTAAAAACTACTACTACTAGGCCCTAGATCAGAAAAATAAAACTATCTTGAAATCGATTCCTAATTAACCCGTTATATCCGGTTGTCAGGTGGCTAGTGGAAGCATGCATATCTAGGGACAGACCGCCAGCCAAAGGTGCCAATGATGTAGTCAAAGTTGTTGGAAAGGCAGCACAGGATAGAAAGGGGTGGCGAGATGGAAAGGAGGCCTTACACTCAGCAGTGAGATGACAAAAGCTGAAAAACGAGAAGATCCGGTTGTCAGGTGACTTTTTACTGGTCTTTCAATATGTAGGTTGCCTCTGTGGTGTAGTGAGTAGGCAGTTTATCTCAAACCTCATACTACAGCGAGTTCATCGGTGCGGGATCGATTTCCAAGACGGAACGTATGTCTGTGGATAGAAAAAAAAGCGCATTTGTTTCTTAATCATATTTAGGCGTGATGATCTATGTAAATGATCGTTGGGCGTTATTATTATTTATAGATTAGCGCTACAGTAAACAAAACAAGTGAATAATAAACTTTCTTGAAATAATAAATTTATTATTGTAAATTGAATCCATTGTGTGATTTTCGCAAGAAAATTTACGCCAAAATTGTCAGACAACGGCTTGGTAGCCCAATTTTGCAGATACTTTTGTTCTCAAGATTTCTACAGAAACTAGTTCTTTTAACTCAAATAAAACCCGTTAATGAGATTATAATTCTCGGCCATTCCTCAGTGAAAATGGCGAAGAAATAACGTGAAGTGCCGTTCGGAAATTAAAGCGGATGCAACCCGGATGCTACGTGGCCGACCCCAGGTAGCGAGGTGGTGGACGGAAAAATGCGATCAGCCGGTATCAATTTGCTTTTGAATAGGTACTTTATCTAATTACGTTATATCAATTCTGTGATAAAAGCCGTACATAAATAAAAACCCCTAGAATACTCTAGGGGTTTTTGTCGCGCTTTTTATATACATAAAAAGCGCGTCGCCAGAAGCTCGCGAAGTCCCTTTATTTCGCTTCATCTACTTGACCTTGGCTCCGTTGCGTTTGCTTGCGTCGCTTGCCATGCACCTTCTTCTTTCCTCCACTCGGCCTCGTACATCTCTCGCGAGCTCCTGGTACCTCTTTCGCGAGCTCCTGATGCCGCGCTCTTTATATATTCTCAAGGGGTAAGACGGAGTCAGACCAAGAAGAAGCAGGGTCTGTCAAAACCACACAAACTTGAGCTTTGTGTGCTTGAACCTAGAGCTCTCTAGGTTCAAGCACACAAATATCTCTTCACAATGTTCTTTTTCTTAATTTCTTGTTAAAATATTTTATGTGCTTTAACAAACCTACTACGAGAGTCAAACTGAAAGTTCTTAGAAAATCAAAAACTGATTAAACTAGCTAGTTATTACTATTATTATATCTTTTCAAAATAGTGTCCGTTCACGTCAATACATCGCTGCATCCGATGGAACCACTGAGAAAAGCACTTTGCCCACTCGTCCTTAGGGGTCTCTTCGACGGCCTTTTGAAACGCTGCCGCAGCTTCCTCAGCGTCCATAAAACGTGTTCCTTTAAGTTTTTCTTCTATTTTTGGGAATAAATAAAAACCACAAGGTTTGAGGTCGGGACTATACGGCGGATGACCCAGTAATTCTACGTTTGACGTCGCCAAATAGTCGATCGTTTGCCTAGCGGCGTGCGACGAGGCGTTGTCGTGGTGAAGGAGGATTCTACTGCGAGGTCGTTTCTCCCGAACTTTTTCCAAGACAAGTGGTAAACAATTGTTAGTGTGCCATTCCGCAGAAACTGTTTTTCGATCCTCTAAGGCCATTGTCGCGAAATGACCTGTCCTTCCGAAGAACGACGCTACCGTCTTTGTTTCCACGCTTCGACCTCTCTTCACTTTAGTTGGCAACTCCTCGGAAGGAAACACCCACTGAGCAGACTGTCTTTTAGTTTCGGGATCATAACAGTAAATCCAGCTTTTGTCACCCGTAAGTATGTCGAACACAGCATTTGAGTCACCTCCGTTAAATCTTTTAAGCATTTCACGGCACCAATCAACACGACGGAGTTTTTGGGCCTCGGTCAAAATATGAGGTAACCACCGGGCACAAAGCTTCCTGACCGCTAAATGCTCATGGAGTATTTTGTGCACTTGACTCATACCGATGCCTAAACTTGTCCAAATCTGCTGTTAGGTTACTCTTTTGTCAGTCTCTATCATATGACGCACAGCACAGATGTTATCTT
The DNA here is from genome assembly GCA_951640565.1 of Petrophora chlorosata. Lineage (NCBI taxonomy): Eukaryota > Metazoa > Arthropoda > Insecta > Lepidoptera > Geometridae > Petrophora > Petrophora chlorosata. The sequence goes on along the minus strand of OX621189.1, from coordinate 18,164,710 downwards.
CGGTCGTCGCCGTAGAAGGCCGTCCCTCACGCAGATCATCGGTGAGATTAGTGCGACCACGCTTAAACTCATTAAACCAGTTGTAAACAGTGGCACCAGATGGGACTTTATCGTGAAAAGCCAATCGTAGTCTATCATACCTTTCTTGTTGACTTAAATGTAATTGAAAGTTATAAAAAATCATAGCACGAACATTTTCTTGCGTTAAATTCATGCTGACGTGACACAGACAATTTTCAATTTGCCGACAAATCGTAAAACAAATGACAATTGAATGAAATTCATACTCCATTAAATTGGCAAAGAGTTCCATTTTAAAAATTTTAATATTTTTTTTATTTATTTTGTTTACAAGTGGCCAGTTCTAAAAACTTTCAGTTACTGTACCTCGTACTATAGACATAGACTGAGAGACTGCGACCAAAAATATAACACCATTATATCTGATGCTCAAGACTTCTTCAATTACTTTGAAAATTACTCTCTCCGTATCAGAACACATTGCAATCCATGTACTGAGTCAAATTGAATCTTATTGCACTGAAGTTAAGATCTAAAACGGAGATCCGGAAATTTGCAGAAGCGAATCGAGTTTCGTCTTTAAAAGATCATTTTCGTTCATTCATTTTGTCGTTTACTCGCTCCTTTCATACAGTTGAAGAAATGCAGTGGGATGCGACTATGTGGTAAAAGGTAAATTGTAAAGAGCGCTTACTCTCACCGTCTCTCATGATTATGTGACTGTACTTAAACAACATAGCAAGAGAAATTCAAAGATCCTGCTTCCAAACCACAGTGTTGCAAACTAAGTAGATTGTATCATAATTGGCGTGGGTAGACCACAGTTGATTGCCCCGGAGTGTGTGAGACTCTTATAGTGCTTAATAGTAGATGATTGTTGCTTTCATATAAAAGGTAATGTCATTATTTCGATCATTGGACATTATATCGGTATTTTTTTACTAGTAACGAAACGGGTGTTATTGTCACGAAAAGCAATAATTGCCATAATGCGCGAGCATTACTGTGTTCCGGTTTGAAGGGCATTGTAGCCAGCGAAATTACTGGGCATTATGAGACTCAACAGCTAATTGTCTCAGGGTGACGAGCGCAATGCAGCACCGTGCAGGATTTTGCAAAACAAAATTCTGGGTGGTGCTGTTATTGTTATGGGCTGGCGTATTACTTACTATCAGGCAAACGACCAGTTCGTCTCGACATTCAGTTAGATAAAAATATCTGTTTCAAATATTAGAGCTGAGAGAAATGAAATAATATCACTACACCGCTTACACTTCGTAAAAATAATAGTAAAAATAAAAAAAATGTTTTCTTCGTTAACTAATACTTACTCTCGTTTTAAAAAAAGATTCCCTTTTTATTTGTTTCAGTTAGATCCACCATCGAAACAAATTTCTGTAATAACTTATCGTACTGTTAATTTCTTACTCAATGTCTTCAAATTTGGCTCATTTCAAAGGTGAAAACACTCGAGCTATCTCTAGAGACAGGTTCTATACAGGGTGCGGCTTTAAAATAACCTTTTTAATTAATTAATATAATCACTTCATTGCGTGCTTCTAAGAGATTAAAATTAAACATTTTGAGGCTGAATGCGGAGCTAATTAATGTTATTAATATTGTATTTTTGTTGTTATTTTATTCTCTGTCATCACGAAATAATTTCCTTAAATTCTCCTTTTGAATTCCTATGAATTCTATAATGTGATGATGTACCCTTGTTTTTGTTAATGTGGGTTTGTCATAACGGAAACTTGGTTGACGAAATTGATTCTATAGTTTGAAAGACTTTTTGAGTAAGTCCTTTAAAACATTTGTGTGATAGTTACCGGCTACAAGGAAGATAATAAACAATATCGAATTACAAAAAAAATTGCAGCTACCTGATATAGGTATGTTAAATTTTTATTGATATAATAGTGAGTTAAAATCTAAAGTAATTGATTCAATCAGTAATTTCAGTTACCACAAGCACAGAGTAAATAATCGTCTACTATTATACCACAAACTTATAAAAAAATAAATAAATAAATAAGCCTTTCATTCAGACTAATCATCATAACTTAGATTAATTAAACTTACATTCATTGAATTACATTTTAATTGAAATTGTTTTTTTTTATTGTAATAAACGCATGCATTATATCTATATTTATATGATATATATATATATATATATATATATATGTATATATATATATATATATATGTGTATATATATATATATATATATATATATATATATATATATATATATATATATTTAGGTTCTAGACACCGTCTAACACGTCTGAATGCCAAAAACCATAACCGTACCTAAATATGTAAATGTATAAAATTGTTAACCTATATATAGATATAGGTCAACAATTTTATACATATTATTATTATATATAAAATAAAAGGTCACGTTATTTTGTAACGAAAATATCGAGGCAATGAACCAACAAACATATTGGATCAGCCTGTGTAAACTGAAGCCGGAAAAGCAAGAAAATATCTAAATTGAATCGGAATCGGGAGAATATTCCTGTGTGCAATCGTATTGTGCCCGTGTGTGACACACGTTAAGAACACATATACACACATGAGGAGCGTGTTACATTCAATCATTGTAGGTGTTTATTTTATGTTCGTTTATTTAGAATAGTTCTACCTTTAATCACATGTTCTTAATATTCTTAGGGGTAAGTAATGTTTTTATTTGATAAAATAATAAATAGATCTTATTGGTATACAATTTGATTTCCTTTATAAGTTTATAAAATATAGAACCAAATAGCTTAGTTATTTCTTGACTATAAAGTTTACAAAAATTCGGCAAAGTTGTAATAAGAAAAAAATGCAAATTGTTACTTGTCCAGCTAAATCCGAGGCATTCGTGTTACCAAATTCCACAATATAAACTGGTGGTAGGTTTCTTGTATGCGAAAGGCCATCTGGGAGGGGTACCACCGCTTTGCCAGTTATTCAGCCGCTAAGCAGTAGTGCGTAAGCGTTACTATGTTCCGGTTTGAAGGGCATTTTAGCCAGCGAAATTACTGGGCATTATGAGACTCAACAGCTAAATGTATCAGGGTGACGAAGGGAAGTTCTGGATGGTGCTGTTATTGTTATGGGCTGGCGTATTGCTTACCGTCAGGCAAACGACCAGCTTGTCTTGTCATCTAGTTACATAAAAAAAAATACAAGTACGGCTCTCAAGCATAAGTTGCATTCAATTTTACCACAGCGTATATGCAGCTTCATTAAAAGTTGCCGGCAACTCCCATCTGACATAACGAAGGTAAGTTCCAAGTTTAATGCGCTTAGGTTTGATGAAGATGTTGTTACAAGGAGACCTGGGTCAACTTATCGTACTATTATAAACTCGACTTAAGTCTGTGTGGTGAGCACGAACGTTTGGACAGTGCGTAACAAAACTTAGTGAGGTTACTTAGTGGGAATTCTTTGGGATAGCGTTATGGTTATTCCTTCTTAGGTTTTTTTTATGGAACGGAGTGATAAGTGAGTGAGATGTGAGTGAACGTGCAAGTCGTTTAATGGTAAGTGCCACGCCTGCCCATAACAATTGCAGTGCTATCCAGAACTTTAATACCATACAAAGCACTGCGTAGCACTGCATTGCGTTCATCGCCACGAGACATCAGATATTGTAAAGGTTGCCTGTAAGAAATTGCACAAAGCGATAACGCCGCCCATTGTTCTACCACTATTTTTTGTAACTATAAACTTCTGTTTCCTGTTTTGGTGATCAATAAAGTATTATTGTATTGTATTGTCTCATATGCCCAGTAATTCCGATAATATCCGACAGGACAATGCTGCCAGCGTCTTGTGTTATATGTACGTTGCCATCTGGTGGCTGGAGAATTTGGATTTTATAAGCCTTTGCCTTTAAGTTGCTTTATCTAATAAGTAGTGTTATTTTAAGCGTGTAGTAATTTTTATTAATAAAGTCATTAGCCCCTCAGACATAAAATTTTCCAATGACCACAAATAACATTTATGTGTAACAAATTCCATCGGAACATTCCAAGCGTTCGAGCATGAAACATAAATATCGGTTTCTATGTCCCAAAATTACTGAAACTCTATCGGTATCGGTTACACTAAAAATAAATTCAGGTTATCGAACCGTGGGGCATGATTTCGGGCTTCGGGTGACCCCAAAAGTTGGTATGTATTGCTTGGATTAGAATTTTATAGGGGCTATGGCTGTTTTGTCTCTCATTATGTTTAGGTTCAGGCTTTATTAAGAATGTTGGTGGATTAAATTTTTGTTTGAGTTTTCTCCTACATGACATACGATGTAGGGTTATTTCTCGAATTGAGTCAGAATGGAATTGGCTGACATGTACTAATTCATGAACAAAAGCCCCCAAATAAAATAGATAAGAAAAAAATGGAATCATGCGTGACGTTACGGAAATTCATCTCAAATCTGAAACGCAATGAAAATATCTAGTTGCTACTTCTTTTCTGGACCCGGACTTCAATTTGAGTATGGGAAAGAAATGCTTCCCTTTTTTTAATTTATGATATTTTTAGCAAATATTTTTACATATTTAATTGATTTATACTACGTGTAAAAGTGTATTTTTTGTGCCTATGTAATAAATATCTTAAGACTTGACTTTGACTTGACTAAGGTAAATGTATATAATTTACCTACGCATTTTAGATATTACTAACATCAGACAAGTGGTGAAAATCCTGCAAATATAATGGGCATTTGTCGACGAACGGACGAATTGCTTTTAATAATTAACAGGATCGAGTGAATCAAGCGATCACACGCGGACCAACTACAAATCACTATGATAATGTGCGGTGTGAGTTACAAGAGACGAAACCTTTAATACTGGTGGTAGGTTTCTCGTATGCGAGAAGCCGTCTGGATGGATACCACTTTGCCAGTTATTCAGCCGCCAAGCAGTAGTGCGCAACCATTACTGTGTTCTGGCTTCAAAGGAATTGCAGCGCGAGCGAAATTATTGGGCATTATGAGACTATACAGCTAATTTTCTCAGGGTGACAGGGTGAGCGCAGTGCAGCGCCCCGCAGGATTTTGCAAAACAAAGTTCTGGGTGGTGCTGTTATTGTTATGGGCTGGCGTATTACTTACCATCAGGCAACCGACCAGCTAGTCTCGTCATTAAGTTACATAAAAAAAAAATATTTTTCTATATCAAAGTTGACTACACCAATACTTTATACTTTAAACCCGTCATGACATGCAAAATTCAGCAGCTTGACCGCACCACACCGCTGCCTGCAATGGCTTGTCACCTCCCACCAAAACCGCCGCCCGGCCATATATCAAGCACACACAGACACAGTGGTCCATTTAATGAATTGCCGGCAAGTCGGCCGGGTCCCGGTTCCTGGCCGGTAACGGGAATCTGCCGTGATTTAAACCCGTGACGAATTTATTATAAGCCCAAATTTATGCGCAATTCAATTGATTGATAAATGCCGGATGGATTTGCATTTTTATTTTGTAAAAATTTGCGAGATCCGGCTTGATTTCTGAGAGAATTGACTTTGATTTAAAAAAAGATCTGCAAATAACAAAATTGTGAGGTAATATAAATTTTTTTTCATTATTCTACCTCAGAAAAGAATTTTGTGCTATTATTATTACTTCTTGTAAACTGGTATAAAATATAGAATTTTATATATTTATTTATTTTTTGCAAGCATGTATGTAATTTTCGTTATTAAAATTAATGCCTTGATCAACTGTTACAGCCTACAGCTGCCACTTTGTAGTACAAATAAATTTAGCGCAGTCAATCGAGGGTTTCATTTTATCACAGCCTCTGTGGTGTAGTGGTTGGGCAGGTTGGCTCAAATCTCATATACATCACTGAGGTTGCGGGTTCAATTCCCGTGACTGGACAAATGTTTGTTCACAGAAAAAAAAGCGCAAGCATTTGTTTCGTGTCTGGGTGTTATGAGACCATGGTCCTCATAGTTCCTGGCTAACTTAGATATAGGGAATCCTAGTTAGGGGTCAGGATCTATTTATGTGATCGTTGGGCGTTATTTATTTATTATTAATCTATTAATTTATAAAATTTTAAAACACAAAAATTCAATTACGCGCCGCCAAGTCAAAGCATAAAAAACTTTAAAGAGGACATCCTAATTTTCAACGTAACATGAATTAATTTCTTTAGATATATAAAATTACAGTTTTGAAGTTCTTCGACGTTCAATTTACTTTATAATTGCTTAAATTACTCAATTAAATGTCATTATCAGATCCAACGTACATACCAACAGGCTAGTATACAGAAGGTATGTTCAGGGTCTCCGTTAATATAGTAATAGGAAGCCAATTAAGTTTGGTTAATTACCACATGGCCCACTTGTGCTCAGCTTGACATGTGACACGTGGTCGTGTATCGAGTATGGTCAGCAGCATAAAGAACCAGTAAACATAAAAACATTTTTAATTTATTCATTGCTTTATGTACCTATAACTGGTGGTAGGTCTCTTGTATGCGGGATGCCGTCTGGGTAGGTACCGCAGCTTTGCCAGTTATTCTGCCGCCAAGCAGTAGTGCGCAAGCATTACTGTGTTCCGGTTCGAAGGGAAATGTAGCCAGGGAAATTATTGGGCATATGAGACTTAATATCTGATGTCTCGGGGTAATGAGCGCAATGCAGTGCTTTTTATGATATTAAAAGTTCTGGATGGCAATGCAATTGTTATGGACAGACGTGGCGCTTACCATCAGGCGAACGACTTGTTCGTCTCATCATTCAGTTACATAAAAAATGCATCTATAAGTCACACATAATTCAGATGCATAGCCTGCTAGGGTGAAGCAAACAGTAGATCTATAAATTTTACATAGTTACGTAGGTTTGATGGTAGGTTTCTCGTATCGAAAGGCCGTCTGGGTTGGTACCGCTTTGCCAGTTATTCAGCCGCCAAGCAGTAGTGCGCAAGTATTACTGTGTTCCAGCTTAAAGGGCATTGTAGCCAGCAAAATTACTGGGCATTATGAGACTCAACAGCTAATTGTCTCAGGGTGACGATCGCAGTGCAGCGCCGTGCAGGATTTTGCAAAACATAGTTCTGGGTGGTGCTGTTATTGTTATGGGCTGGCGTATTGCTAGTAATAGTTAGTTTTCTTTGGTATTGCTTACCATCAGACATACGACCAGCTAGTCTTGTCATTCAGTTACATAAAAAAAATAGTGTCACACGCGTCATTAATGTGTAGGTAGTAAATAGGTAGGTAATATAACATTAAATTGTCAAATTACATTTATACGTTATTAATTTAGGTAGATATTAATGAATAGGTACTAAAGAGAATGTCTCAGCACAGTCATTAATTCATTAGATTATTCTATGTTATTAAATTAAATTAGTAATATTATCAAATAAGTAGGTACGTATCTCTTGTGAAAGTATTCGAGCCAATGTGGCTTAGCGGGAACTTGTGCGTTCTAATCCCGACTCGGCCCTGCACCAATGACTTATAGTTAAGTGCAGATTTTGAACGCTCGCTCTAAAACGGTGAAGGAAAAGATCGTGATCAAACCCGCTTATGCGCTTTGGAGTGGTAGGCTCTGGCCGTCGTTGTAATAACACCCACCGAACAAAGCCATGCCGTCAAGCGACCTAGTCGTGTTTCGGGATGATGTTCGGTGAACCATCGGGGAGACGGGTCTGAGCAGCCGCTCAACTGCCGCCTCTCTCTAGATCTATGTCCTCCATCTTAGGCCATATCATCGTTTCACATCAGGCGTGATAGTGGCCAAACATAGATCAATGAAGTGTAAAAAAAATAATCATATAATATAATATATATATATATATATATATATATATATATATATATATATATATATATATAATACAATAAATATATAATATATAATTATATAGTGTTTATAAAGTCACATCAGAGAAAGATGGAAGAGCGAAGACGACATACTTAAGTCTTCTTCTCAATGTACTGGTAAACTCTGAAGATAATTATCTCAACTGCTCCTCAGATTTTTGTCTTCTACCTTATCCAGTAGTGCTTTTCTGGCTGACACTACCATTCGTTACGTAAATAACAGGGATCTGATTTCATCAAACCCTACATATCTAATTTCATCAAGCCCTACGCGGCCTGAGATCACTTGAATTTGGGTCAACAGGAACAAGCGAATCTTAACGTCACTGAAGACTAGTCTATCGTCTATGACTATAGCCAGTATACTGGCTGTAAATCTTGTCTTTTATCCTAGTGTCCTACTATTAATTTTAACAATGGATGAACAATAGAACGGTGTTACCCGGAGTGACAATTGTCCTTGATATTAATCGAAATATAAATTGGCATTGTGAGTACAATTCTAATTAAAGAACTACAGACTCCTTGCAAATTATCTTTTTCTTATTTCAAATGATTAATTGATGACAAAATTTTGATTTTCATTGACATTGTTAATTATTTAGATTTAGATTGTGTAAAGCGTATCACACACTACGTAGATACAGTAAGATTTTATCTGCGTATAAAAACTTAACTTATCTGAAAGTAACTCACACAATTCGCAGATACGATAATATACGAAATTATACATTCACGCGGAATCCTTCAAACTGACTATACTTGTTTTTTGGTGCGGATCGTATATACAGTGTGTTACAATGAGTTCGCGTTTATTTCTTCTGGATTTATAAGACAATTCCTCAGAAGAAGATTCTGAGTTTGAATTTGACGCACGTGTTGCGTTAGAATGCGCAGAATTAAAAAACGAAGAATTTGGATGGAAAGTCATATAGAACTTAAAAATGGTCGAGACGAATTTAATCTCTTCAAGGATCTATCAGATAACAAATTTACTATCTATTTCCGAAAACCAAGGGCGACATTTATGGCCATTCATGATTTGATCAAAGAGGAAATTAAAAAAAATACATGTATAAAGTAAAGAAATATATATTTGTATACGCAGATAACATCTGACCATCTTTCGATATATGTCGGTGCTCACAGATACTTGACGAGTATTTGCTTAGTGTGCGTTGCTCCTTGTGTTTAGTATAGAGAGCGATATTGACAGATACGCGCTCCAGATACAGATATCTTACCGTATCTTTATAGTGTGTGATACGCTTAAATGTCTATATTATCTGACATATTATATTACTTGCACCCGCTACATATTGAATTTATGATCTGACATCATTATTTTATCTACTCAGAACTCCAGGAGTTTTCACTTTACGTTTTTCCTTTATCCAAATATCCGATAGAACTGATAAGCGAGAGGAGAGTTGCCGATGAAACTGAGTTATCGGTTGTAGCACTTTCCAGCTGCAAGAGGCTTTGAACTGTGGATAATAGGTTCAAGGCATGGCATTGGGGTGGGTCACGGGTTCGAACTCGTCTGGAACAACTTTTTTGCTAAGCAGGAGAAAGGCAAGCGATTAGTAAATAAAGATATAAAGCCCAATAATACATAACAGGGAATAAGGAACAACGAGGACCATGGTTCCACAACAACCAGACATGAATCAAAAGCTTGCGCTATTTTCTGTATACACAAACATTTGTCTTGTATAGGAATCGAACCAGCTACCTCCAGGTATATGAGACAATTATGAGCTGACATGCCCAATTACCACAGAGGCTGTCATAACACAGTGAAAACCCAGTTGGTAAATTGAAGGTTTGCCAGCGCACGTCAGAGATGGGTCAATTTTACGCCGATATCCATTCAAAATCGAATCCAAGTTGGCTCGAATCCACAGGATCTTCGGAGCTAACAAGCGTTTTAGGTTTTACGGATCCATACCTAACATTACGCGAATAATGACTTTGGCAAGCTTTTGAAGTAGCCAAGAGTCACTGATGTTTATTTGTTATAAAACTTTATTGTTTTAATCCCTAGTTCCGCTTCAGTAACCATTTTTTATAACAACCTACAAAAAATTGTTTCTATTTTCACCTTTTGAAAACATATTTATTATTAGTAAGCAATTACGTGAGTACCAAAATAGGTACGTTACCAATAATAATAGACCAAACTGCAATGTATAATTATTATGTTTAAAATACCTACCTGTACCCTACCTGTTAAGTTAAATTTGGATTAGCGGTGTTTACCTATAATTGATTGTGCAATTAGTTAGAAACATATCTTGATAAAGTTAATTTAGCGTAAGCAATATTGTAACAATCGTTGGTAGACCTTTTTAAATAAATAAAATAAATAAAAATCAGATATTTTATGGTTTAATTACTGATAGTTTCTTATTCAATTTCATTGGTGTTTCCCTAAAGCGACGACCCATAAATTAGAGCAACTGTTTCTTACAACGATATGCATTCAAACCATTGTTATTCTAGTTACTTACTGGTTTGGCAGTTTTGTTCAATTTTCTAAAAAACTGTAACTTTACTATTGATACCGAACTGGCAAAGGTTACAAATTCGACCTTCAAACGACAATAAGTCTTTGCTTACAATGGGAAATCGTCCCTTTGCTCTTTTTTTGTTTCCTTATGAAGTTCTATTTGAAAGAGGAACCGTTCTAATATTTATCACGGGTTTTATCTCGGAGCAATTAATTCAGTTCTCCTTGAATTATTCCCGCTATGTACTTTATCAACAGAGAATTCAACTAAATTTGATATTTTCTAAGATAAATTGTTTCCTTTTAAAGTCTGACGTCTATTTATTTATAAATCAACCCGGGAGGATGTTTGTGATGAAAAAACAATATGAATTGTGCTGGAGGAAGGAGCAATCAAGGAAAAGTCTCATAAACTTCCAAAAACACGGCGTGTTTTGGAAGACTTAAATTTTACAAAGGATTCCTTTTGCTGAACAAGTATTATTTTAAATGAAGTTTATAATCCAGACCTATTCTCATACAACAATTGTATGAGTCCTTGCTCGACATCATCTTTGTAACTTTCGACACACAACTTAGTGGAAATCATTAAATTATAGGCTTGAATTATAAGTTTTTATTAATTGAAGTCTCATTATAGGATTGCTAAATAAACATAAATGTTGACATGTTTATTTTGAACTTAAGACAATACTATAATTATTGTAATATACTGCGAAGCGTGACCAAAATGTAAGTCGTATTACGTAGTAGCAAAGTAACGGGGCAATGCTACCAGCATCTTTGGTATGGAGCATTTGGGCTATTTAGAGGCTGGACCACTTGCTTTAACTTGTCAGTTAAGTTAGTTTTTAATTTATTTATTTATTCACTACTCATGTAACTTACAGACTAATTCCAACACATTACATGGCCAAACTAAGGTAAGCCAAAACTTCACTTCTGAACCTGCCTGCCTTATCATGAAAGACATCTGGTTTTTGAGCGATTAATAAATATTGTGTAGTATTTTTGTAATAAAAGTTTTTTCTTTTTTTACTGCTAATTGGCTTGCGTTTGACCACTATATCACCTGATGAAAAACGACGGTGCGGTTGATAATCTAGCACGCTTGCCAAGATAGTACCTACCTGTTCTTTTCACTTGAAACTTGATTGTGGTTGGTTGGATGGACGAGGCTAAACAATTGCAGTACCTACCCTAGCAAATTTACTTCTCTAGGTCACGTGACATGACTGCGCGGCATGACAACAGTTTCAACACTAGCTCACGTGACATGACTCGGCATAGCATAGCCGTCACGCACAATCTGTCGATATTGTTTACGCAAATGTTTCGCTCTGTTTGACACGCTATTATTGTGTTTATTTTTGTGGGGCTCACGAAAATACAGTTTAGGAGGGTATCTGAAGAATGCTGGAGGAAATAAACTTCGGACGATTTACTCTCTTGAATGGAGGTTGCTTTTCCGATTGTAAGTACGATGGGGATTCTGAACTGGAAGAGATTCAAGGTTTTTCTTTGTATTTTGCGCGTTTTGCATAAGATAGGTGTAGAATACAAATAAGGTGTAGTATAAATGTATTGAGGCAAACCAAGGGCTTAGCAATTACTGGTAAAGCTTTTACATCGTCTCTCTGAAAGCCAGAGTTTCACTAGAGAGAAAAAGAAAATAAGAAATCCGTTCTTTTGTTTAAGTGAACAACAAGACGAGCACGTCGTCCATCTACCCATAGCACGGTAAGCAACACGCCTGCACATAACATTTGCAGCACCACCCAAAAATTTGTTTTAGAAAAATCTACAAGGTACTGCGCTTTTCACCCTGAGACAAATAGCTCTTAACCGGTCGGTATCACAAACTCGAATTCCTTACAGTAACGCGTATTTAGTCAAATTTAATGAGTGAAGTCTCATCATCCTTAGTAATTATACTCGAAACAATACGCTTTAAACCGGAACACGATAATGTTTGCACACTACAGCTTGGCGGTTGAATATCTGGTAAAGATGTGGTACATCCAAAGGCAGACTCTTGCAAAAGCAAACCTACTTCTAAAACCAGCGATTCATTAACAAAACTCAAATTCAAGTTTAACAGACTGTGATTTTTTTCATGACATTAGTTCCTAGTCTTCCTTTCAAGATCTTCCCATTTATTGTTTTCTAGCAAATCATTATTAATTCCCAATTCGTTGCAAACTACACATACATTATGAATAACTTGTTTCTCTGTATTTTGCGTCTCACAAGAGAGCCTCGTATCGTGTTGGTTCACACCTCGATCGCTATAATGGAATCCAGACGCCATCTGGTCATAAATAATGTATTTTTATCCTCTACGCTGTACCTGCAAATCCTTCCTACTAGTAAGCAGCGTCGTTTCTTCAAGTGATACATAATTCTGTACTACGTTTGTCCCGAAGCCGCTAGCACGGTTTATAGCAGTACTTAAGGTCTCAAGAATGTCCCGTCTCACCCATAAGAAGTCACGAACTTGTTAGTGCGGTTTGTTAAGCGAAGATTGTAAAGCATTTTGTATATCTGAGCTGAAAAGATTGGCTCGCATTGGTTGAACGGTATGAATAAATATGTGGAATATGAGTATTCAGCATACTCATACTTTTACTTCATTGCACAACCTGCCTTATTGAGCGTTCCGCTATTGGTCCGCGTTGCGCATTCCAGCAATTTGCGAACGCGCAGCGTGCTCGCCGCGCGTATTTGTTTGCTAGTGAAAAGCTCTCTTAAATTGCTATTGTGACAGAGTTCACATCTTGTATACTTGTCAAAGTCCGATGACAATGCAATATTATGATAGTCAGCTGATCTGATGATGGAGATGGAAGGTGGGCAATCGAATTCTTTAACGGATAATCGTAAACTACTAGTGTTTGCGCTCATTTTAATCTGCTTGCGGTTCCGATTTCGAATTTTTTAAAAGTTTGTCTTGAAAAACATATTTTTCAACAAAAAAACTTATTTTTAGATTAAGAAAACGAATAAAATAACAACTGTTATTCTTATTTTGAGAGCGAGTTCTGCACTTATATTACAGAAAGTCTCTGTTTGGTTTGGAAAAGATTTTTCAGTCTAAGATTGACATTTGAAAGACTTCTTTCAATTTTTTTTTCCCTTTATAGATCCATTTTTGGCCACTGTCTCGCCTGATTTGAAGCGATGATATGGCCTAAGATGAAGCACATAGGTCTAGACAGAGACGGCAGTTGAGCGGCCGCTCAGACCCGTCTCCCCGATGGTTCACCGAACATCATCCCGAAACACGACTAGGTCGCTTGACGGCATGGCTTTGTTCGGTGGGTGGTAACCACCATCACCACGGCCAAAGCCTGCCACTCCAAAGCGCGTAAGCAGGTTTCATCACGATGTTTTCCTTCACCGTTTTAGAGCGAGCGTGCAAAATCTGCACTTAACTATAAGTCATTGGTGCAGGGCCGAGTCGGGATTCGAACCCAGGTGCGTCGGATCGAAAGGCGCACGAGTCCCCGCTGAGCCACACTCGCTCTAAAAAAAAATATAATTCCTGACGAATGTTGAGAATTCATGTTTCAGATAATTTATAATGGATTCTATATCTACAGCAGTTAATAAAATGCAAGACATTCAGTACTGCTTCTATTAACAATTCAGCTCGGCTTGATCTCATATTCCGAGACCGACATTACCTCTTGCTCGGATATTTTGCCGCCTGACAACAAGTCTGATGTGACGAGTCAAGACTGCTTTGAGCACTAGAGTTAGTATTCACTTGAGGTTGGGTTAAGTTTACCAATAAAGCTTTACCCTTTAAAATGTCTTGTTCATGATTAATGTACATAATTTCCAAACCCCATCCAAAGGTTGACTTGATGAGATAGCTTATAGCGATAAGTCCACCCAGTGTATTTGACTTTGTAAGTTGTTTTTTGTACTTACCAAATCTGTTTGTTTAGTGTACAACAAAAAAAAATTGTATTGTATAATTTTGTACGATATGTCAGTGTTTTGGAGGAAATCTGTAAGTCACATAGATCTCTCTTTCTTATTTATTTATTTTGTTTATTTATTTATTTTGGACTATCAACAAAACTACATGATTAAATGCAAACAGTTTTGAACTTAAAATTAGGTATTACACATAGTTCTAATTACAGATAGCCTCATCGTGCTCCTTAGTATATGCATAAACATTTAGATTCGTCATTCATAGGTTACATTCACAGATACATAAACCGAAGAAACCTTATGAAACAATTATTTAAAAGTACCTTATATTATAAAGTACCTTATTTCTTATTGGTTATGCATCCCACGTGGTGGTGGGCCTTCCGTATTTTTCTTTCCACTTCGTCTATCCCTGATATCGTCTTCGGATAACATGCATTCATTCATGTTGTTATTGTACCAAATCATAGGGCATTTTTTTTACACTTTATAGATCTATGTTTGGCTACTATCTCGCCTGATGTGAAGCGATGATGTGGCCTAAGATGATACAATGATACAATGATTTATTAGTCTGCGAATCTAGGTGTATACATATGTAATTGTTATTAGCGGATAGTTTCTCTAGTTCCGCCATACTGGCATACAGACATGGTCACAAGTTAATTAGTACAATAATAAAACAACAATGGCACTGACTAAATTATGAATAATAATAATAAAAGGATTTATAATTGCGATGTCAATCAAAAAATAATAATACAAATGTCAAAATGAAAATGAATTATAACAAATTAAAATTGTCAAATTATCAGTATACCAATCACACATTATATATTAGTCAAATTCTGTTTTGTCATCTATAAATTCCTCAATTGTGTAATAAGCTTTTTTTATTAGAAATGTAGATAGGGTATTTTTAAAAATTATAATGTCATTTATTGAGCGGATGGCTGACGGAATCTTGTTAAATATTACCGGTGCCATACAAAACACACTCATTCTTAGCAGTTGGGTTCTGCATGGCTGATGCCGCAAATTACCGTCCCGACGACTACCCGCGGCACACGTTTCGAAGAGCTCAGGATTGGATTTTATAAATACGGCAATTTCATTTATATAGGGATGGTAAAGTTAAGACCTTTAATCTTTTGAAATGTGCTTTACATAAGTCGGTTATTAGTAACCCACACAAGGATCTAATGCACCATTTCTGGGCTTTGAATACTTTTAAGCGGTCTGTTGAGTTGCCCCAGAACATAACTCCATATCGCAGTATCGATGCAACATGCCCATGATAGGCTGTTATTAGTGCAGAATCATTAACTACTTTTCTTAACTTATAAAGTGCGTACGAATATTGATTTAGTTTTTTGCAGACGATTTCTATGTGGGATTTCCAGGTCAACTTATCATCTATCGTTAGTCCTAAAAAACGAGTTGAATCAGTTTCAGTCACCTAGATGGAACACATAGATCTAGAGAGAGGCGGTAGTTGATGGCTGCTCAGACCCGTTTCCCCGATGGTTCACCGCACATGTCATGGCCTTATACCTATGATGCCCGTGGTCCTTGTACATCTGCAAAATACAAGTTTCAAGTCTAATGCGGGACCAGGTGCTCCACAGTTTTATATTATGTACCTTTGTCTCTTTACTTAACTTTCATTTTTCATTTGTCAGTGTTTTTTTTTATTTTTTTATCAATTTTTCATTAATCATGCCTTTTGCACTATAAAATATCTTTCTATCTGTTTTTTTATCCATCTATCTATTTATTTATCTATCTCTGGATCTCATATGATGGATGGTCATAGATGACCAGATGAATTTAATGAAATGAAATAAGTAACTGCCTCAAAATATTGCTTGGGTAAAATGGTAGGTGCCCAAAGATGTATTCGGACAAGAATAGAACCCGCCACATATAGACGGTGGGTGATATGACCAATACCAGGCTTAGTGCACTCCGAACTGTAGGTACGAAGCTACAAGTACATAGCCGGACACCGACGGCGGGTCGCGCGGTCGTTACACGTGCCGCGTCAGAAGAGATAAGAGCTATGCGATAGAAAGAGAGGTGCTATGTAGGTTAATATGACTGGTAGGTATGCAGCGCTACGCGAGCTGAATTGAATTTTATTGCGTCATAGCAAGAGTCGCTATTTGTTTAAATTTCTTTGCGGAGTGATGCTTCTGTCCCTTAGTATTCTGTGCCAATACGATACTACTATTGTATTAAGTACTATAGTTTTTTGTAATTTGAGCATAAAGCAACCTTTAATTAATTTCGTTAATTTATTCCCTTGTGATTCCTTCATCATAATGTAATCAAGTACATTCGTCGACAGTTGGGCATAAAATAAGCAGCAGTACAACTCCAAACCATATGAATACGACTAATAAGTTTATCCAACTAGTTAATCAACTACTAACCAGTATAAACTAGTATTTACCAAATGCGAGCGTATCGCTAACGGACCTGCATTAAGTTATTAAAACCGCTAACGGTTATGTTTTGAAAATTAAATGATCTCGATGACAGAACAACCCGCGGGAGGGATATAGCAAGATTACCTATTATATTATGCTATGGATATAATGATTTGGACAGCTTCAAATTCAAAAATTCTAATTCAAAACTTATTTATTCGCATCAGATTTGGTTATAAAAAGGTCTTATAAATAAATGACATGATCAGCAGAATATTTGAACTTATCGGCATGCGAATATTTTACCTATGTGATGAAGAATTTAATATTATATTATATTATATAAACATATTACTATCTAATAATACAAAATAAATTATGTAAATGTATTTATATGTATCTGTATTCTTTGACAGAGTAAAAGTTCTCTGCTCTATAAGCCATTTATCAAATTTTATATACATCACTGAGGTTGCGGGTTCAATTCCCGCGACGGGACAAATGTTTGTGCATGTGGGCATGTATAAAGACTTTGTGGTATGGTGGTTGGGCAGGTTGGCTCAAATCTCATACACCACTGAGGTTGCGTATTCGATTCCTGGGACGGGACAAATATTTGTGAACAGAAAAAAATGCAAGTATATGTTTCGTGTCTGGGTGTTGTGGGTCATGGTCCTCGTAGATTTCAAAGGAACTGACTACTGAGACGAGCAAATCGTACGCCTGATGGTGAGCGCCACGCCTGCCAATAACAATTTGCAGTGCCAGTATTTTTAATACCATAAAAAGTGCAGCGTAGCACTGCATTGCGCTCATCGCCCCGAGACATCAGATATTAAGTCACATATGCAGTAATTTCGCTGCTACAATGCCCTTGCGGAAGCGGAACACAGTAATGCTTGCTCACTACTGCTTGGCGGCAGAATAACTGACAAAGCTGTGGTACCTACCCAGATGGCCTCCCGCATACGAAAGACCTACTGCGAGTGTTGAAACATTTGGTGTGCTCCAGCACACCGTAAATGCATACCGTAATATTAATTTACGTTCTATCCCGCACAATAGAACTAGTTGATATCTCAGGGGAGGCATATAATTAACTATGAAACCGTCCACTTCTGTTTCAGCAAAATAAAGCGGAGCTACGGTCAGCAGCCATAACGTGTTAAAACTAATACTGTCAAGGAATGCACTATCCAGTTTTTTATTAATTAATTTATTTATTTATAACACTACATAGTATAAAACAAAGTCGCTTTCTCTGTCCCTATATTCCTATGTATGCTTAAATCTTTAAAACTACGCAACGGATTTTGATGCGGTGTTTTTTAATAGATAGAGTGATTGAAGAGGAAGGTTTATATGTATAATAACCGTGCGAAGCCGGGGCGGGTCGCTAGTATTTTTATAATAGGATCTCCAACAAAGGATACACTTACATGCTAGATTTTAATGCTAATTTAAGTTTTTACTATGTGCTCCGTGGAGCCCACAGCTTGCAAAAAAACAAACATAATTAGAAATCTATATAGAACTGAAATATAGGATATTTTAACATAAAAATGATAAAAACAATCAATAGAAAATTAAAACAAACTTAAACACTTATGAGATCAGTTAGAGATTTCTTAAATTTAGGAATAGCCTAGCCACTGTTTTTTTTCTACCTTCATACATAACTAAAACCTTACTGCATGTACCCTTCGCCCGCACCAACTATCGAAGGAACTCTTATGTCTCATGTTCTTCTGTAGCATTTAATAAGCTTGCGAAGTCTGAGCATTCCAATATCGATCAATTCACAAGCAGTCTCGCTGCGGTGAATACAGCCTTAACGTCATCACTATTATTTTAATCATTGCAATTTATTCTTAACTAGCTGACCCGGCGAACTTCGTACCGGATTATTCTTAATTTCTGTTCGTTTTTTTTAATTTTCTTTCATACAAACCTTTTTCTGACAATAACGAACACAAAAAAAACAATTTGGTGCAGTCGATCGGAAGTTTTGCGCGTAGCTACATACATTTCGGCGATTAATTTTTATTCATATATATATGTGATATTATTTTATATTGTACTATGTTTCTAGTATACAATATAAAGTTTTTGTTATGTATTGTTGCTAACTCTACTTTCCACGTTGTGCTAACATAGTTATCTTTATATTTCAGATTCAGCGTGAAGCTTCTACATTAGGTGGTATGTTTCAAGGGGAATGTTCGCGTGCGGTATTGTTTCAGGAACTTGCATTCCATTGTATTGCCAAGGGCAAAGTAAACTTTCGGCAGGAAATGTAGTGAAGTGAATTGTTTTTCGCTTTGCATTTTATTGTGTAGTGTGAGTCATTGAAACATTATAACGCACAAACTTCTTACACAAAAAGTGAAAGACATATTCTGTTTTTTTTTTATGCGACTGTTTATGAAACGAGCAAGTCATTCGCCTGATGGTAAGCGCCACGCCTGCCCTTAACAATTGCAGTGCCACTTAGAGTTTTTAATAGTATAAAAAGCCCTGCGTAGGACTGCATTGCGCTCATCACCCCGAGACATCGGATATTAAGTCTCATATGCCCAGTAATTTCGCTGGCTACAATGCCCTTCAAACAGGAACACAGTAATGCTTACTACTGCTTGGTGGCAGAATAACTGGCAAAGCTGTGGTATCTTCCCAGATGGCCTCCCGCATACGAGAGACCTACCACGAGTAAATATTGTTTTTATCTTGAACGAATAAAAAAGGCGCCTACGCTACGCGGCAGGTAATTTTATTATAGTGTTGCTGATCTTCTATATAAATAAATAATTATATTCCATATCATTGTTTCATATATCACTGTTTCTTATCTCACTTAAAGACTTAATATAGTATATATATTTATTTACATATTATATATATTTCTTTACCTTATTATATGTACTTTTTTTTTTGTTTGGTACCTTTGTACTTATATTACACATATATTTAATTATATTATATTATTATGATTATGTAGTCTGTATATAATATAACAATTCTATACTGGTTAGTTTTTTTTTATACACAACACCACCGTCCCTCACGGTTTCTTTGAGTCCAAAGGTTGTCTGGAAGAGATCGCTATAAGCAATAAGACCGCCCATTGTAACACTTTATCTTTAAGTATTGTTTTGTAATTATTTCATGTTGTTGTGTGACAATAAAGCGTTATCTAATCTAATCTAATCTAATCATTTGATCAAAGTTTCCATAGGCTCAATCTCCATACTCCCAACCAAGTCTAAAATGGCATTTACATAATGATATATCAATAATTTCATAACCACAAACGAATTCGATGCAATAAACCGACGCCCTCAACCGCACACTCATTCATTACAGCTCTGATGGCCCTTTTAACGAATATTAAATATTTGTTGAATCACGGCCTAATGTATATGCAATTAATTGATTTTAAATGAGGAGACTTAGTCCGGCTTAGCGATAACTCAGAGATTTTCAATCCGATGCACGGGTAATCGAATCTGCCCCACTTTAAAAAAATCGGAACGACTCAAAGCCAAGCCGATTTCCGCTGACGTAGATTTTTTTAGTGATGAGAAGAGCAAGTAATTCGCCTGATGGTAAGCGCCACGCTTGCCCTTAACAATTGCAGTGCCCCCCAAAACTTTTAATACCATAAAAAGCACTGCGTAGCACTGTATTGCGCTCATCACTCCAAGACATCAGATATTAAGTCTCTCTCTAAGTAATTTCGCTGCCTACAATACCCTTCAAACAGGAACACAGTAAAGATAGCGCACTACTGCTTGTAATGCACTCTATACTACTCCATACCAAAAAAAATATGTCCTTCGATCAGATCATGTCCTGGTTAAGGCTATAAGCTGTCCTTGAACTCCACAGTTTTCTCCTTTAATAAACAGGACATAGCTCGTTAGACCAAAGCTATAAGAATGTTGGGTATATGACGGCGAGGACAAATAGGACGAAGAAGGACACTACCGGACGAGGTCCTCCCTCGTCCTGTAGTGTTGGAAGCGCTCGCGTTCACTTAACACGTTTCAGATACAATCAGATCCAATTTCCTGATGCTAGCAGGTGCTAAGGTGTGGTTACATTGTTAGGAGTTAAACTATTCTATATCTGACGGTGAAAATATATTCTTGGAGTGCGAGTGTGGCTCAGTGGGAGAACTTCCATCTTTTATTCGACGCACTTGAATTTGAATCCCGCTGGTACCGCACCACTCATTTTCTGAGGTAATGTGCGGATTTAATACTCGCTCTAAACCGGTGAAGGAAAACATGGTGAGAAAACCGGCATGTCTATGAATCCCGCACAGGGCCAGCGTGGCGGATTATGGCCAATATTCTCTATATGAGAGAAGGCAGCAGCAGTGGGAACGTAATGGGCTGATGATGAATACTAGAAACGTACATTCAAACTAAATTCTACACGAGATGGTTCTACGTATCTTGATGGTTTTACTTCTACTTATTTGCGACTAGTAAATCTCGATAGTATCAGCAAAAGAACGCTAGTTTATACATACGCTATACGTTAGTTCCTAGCGTATAGTTTTATACGAAAAAAAGATCAATGTACTAGCGGCTAGTACATTGATATTTTTTTTCTTATATAACACAGTGCTTAGACGACGAAGACGTCCGCCTGATGGTAAGCGCCACGCCTGCCCATAACAATTGCAGTGCCACCCAGAACTTTTATACCATAATAAGCACTGACCTGGGCTGGATTGCGCTCATCACCCAGAGACATCAGATATAAAGTCTCATATGCCCAGTAATTTCGCTGGCAACAATGCCCTTCAAACCGGGACACAGTAATGCTGGCACACTACTGCTTGGCGGCAGAATAACTACATCATACCTACCTCGAGTAAAACGAGTGATCTAGAGGAAGACGGCAAATAAGCAACTGCTTAGACCCGTCAGATAGCTTACCTAACATACAAACACAATGCAATACAAAACGATAACACGGTCTTATCGCTTAGAACGGTTTCTTCCATACAAATCATCCCAAAATACGATCGACTAGGTCACTTGACGGCATTGATTTGTTCAGTGAATTGATCTAAAATTTGTGCGCGAAATACGCATTGTGCAATTTCATTGGTACGATAGTTCAAATGATTGGTATATTGTAGGACTTTGGTTTGGGCTATTTATGAGAAAGAGGAATGCATCCCCGCAGAGTTTCTTGGTGCTATCTTCTCTAGCAGGCGTATTTCTGAACCCTGGTAGAGTCAGTTTTCGCATTTATTTTCTGGGCCCGGACGGCCCAGAAAATCAATTTGAGTATAGGAAAGAAATGGGCAGACATGCCTAGGTACCTTTTTTTTTCAAAGTCATATTATAAGTTACAATTTTTTACGTATTTTTATTGATTTTTTATACGTATATATGACGTTTAAAGGTGCAATTTTTATGCCTGTTAAACATTTTTAGACATTTGACTTTTAAAAATTTTCGAAAATAAATCGTACCGCCTGGATAAGTACAATGGAAACCCCCTTATCGAATTCGCACTGCTACAATGACACGAAGGGCGGTCTCGTCTCAAAGCCGTGTCATTCTAAAACCTATTTCCTCTCTGCGAATAACCCGCCTTTTTATTTTATATCGACAAAACGCGGGAAATTCTACATTTCCTATATTTGACAGCTTCGGGAAAGTGGTAACAAGACGGTTCTTTGGTTCTTTTATTAAATAACTTATATTGAAACTACATACTTTCATTGCTCTTTTTATTTCCAGTCAATCGCAAAAACCATTTGTCAACCATTGCTGATGAATAATCTTACTCCTACTAAAATTAAAAATGCGAAAAATTGTAAGGATGGATGGATTGATAGATGTCTGTTACTCAATCACGCAAAAACTACTAAACGGGTTTTGAAGAAATTTGGCATGTAGCGTTTTCTATAAAGAAAATGACGTTCTGGAAAACCACGGGTGAGACCGCGGGGTGCAGCTAGTGTCAACAATAGCCCAATAAAGCTATGCCAGTAGTTCATAAGAATGTCTTTGCATTGACGTTTATTATTATAAATGGAAAGTACCTACTGCATAGCAATGCATTGCGCTCATCAACCCGATACACCAGATATTAAGTTTCATATGCCTAGTAACTTCGCTGAATACAATACCCTTTAAACTGGAACACTAACGCTTGCGCACTATTGCTTGGCAGCATAATAAAGAGCGGGTAAGGCTCAGAGCATGTGCAGCTTTTGGACTGACGCACCCGAGTTCGAATCCCGCTGGCCCCGCACATCTAAGTTTCTCAAGTTATGTGCGGATTTAACATATGCCCTAAAAACGGTAAACGAAAACATCATGAGGTAACCGGCACGTCCAAAAATTAACCACAAAAATTCAAGGACATGTAACATCTACGAACCCGCACTAGGCCAGCGTGGTTGATTATGGCCCATACTCTCTTTATTAAAGACTAGCGACCCGCCCCGGCTTCGCACGGTTATTATACATATAAACCTTCCTCTTCAATCACTCTATCTATTAAAATAAACCGCATCAAAATCCGTTGCGTAGTTTTAAAGATTTAAGCATACATAGGGATATAGGGACAGAGAAAGCGACTTTGTTTTATACTATGTAGTGAAGACCCGTGTCCCAACAGTGGGAACGTGATGAGCTGCTGATGATGATGATAATAACTGCGGTGGTATACACCCAGCCTTTCGCACACGAGAAACCTACCACCTAGTAACGTAATTGTTCCAATATGAATCAGTTATTCGCCACATAGCTACTCGATGATATCCATGTGAACGCGGAAGTTTATTGAGTTCATTAGCATTTGGATCTTGCAGCCGCAGCTGTTGCCCCAAACTTGCCCGTTTCGTACGTACTTCTACTCCACTTACATATTGCAATCGCAAAACCTATTAAATTAAAATATTAATTAAATTTACATTTATTTTATTGAGATATATACCATTTTAACGGATTTAAGTATTTGGAATAAAACCCTTTTTAACACACCAACTCATTATAGTTAATCCACTTTTAATAAAAGCCAAGGCCAGTTTTTGGATATCTTTTTCAACGAATTAAAAAAAAATGTATTCTTCAATATAAATAATTTAGGACTCGTGTAAGATAGCCTGAAAGATTATTTACTAGTATATAACCAATTTTTTACCGACTTTAAAAAAGGAGGAGGTTGTCAATTCAAAGGTATGTTTTTTAATTTTTTTTTGTTTCTTACGCGATTACTCCGCCAATTATGAATTTATTTTGATGATTCTTTTTTTGTTTGGTAGGTCATACTTCAGACAAAGAAAACTAAATATTCTTCAGAGGTGGTCCCATATAAATTTTATCGAAATGGATTTAGTACTTTTTTGAAAAAAAAAACAAAATATATAAGTTTAGTCTTGAAGTCGGTTCTTGTTTTTTTCTAAAAACTAATTATTGTTATTTTATTACTGAATAATAAGCGAAACTTTATCTGATCTAAATAATATAAAAGAGCCACTATCCACGTCCTCATTTCTGACTCAACGGATTTTGATACAGTTTTCAATGACACTTAGACTTTTTTACGGAAGGGTTTTTTTACTGGTATAGGCTTGCGTTTGACCACTATCTCACCTGATGGTAAGCGACGATGTTAAAAAAATATGTACCATACAGTCTAATTAAGTGTTTATATAGTAGAGATAATGATTTGAATTTAAATCAAGTCGTCAAAGAAATAAACCTCATTGGTAAATTTCATCCGCGCAAAGCCGAGACGGGTCGCTAGTTTTCAATAAAGAAATTTAATATAACATAGAAACTTCCTTCTTTTTTACTTGTGGTAGGTTTCTCGTATGCGGGAGGCCGTCTGGGTAGGTACCACAGCTTTCCATGTTATTCTGCCGCCAAGCAGTAGTGTGAAAGCATTACTGTGTTCCGGTTTGAAGGGCATTGTAGCCAGCGAAATTACTGGGCATATGAGACTTAATATCTGATGTCTCGGGGTGATGAGAGCAATGCAGCGCTACGCAGTGCTTTTTTGGTATTAAATGTTCTGGGTGTCACTGCAATTGTTATAGGCAGGCGTGGCGCTCACCATCAGGCACACGACTTGCTCGTCTACTCACTGAATTCGATAAAAAAACTTCACTCTCTTACTAGATCCTCCCTAAAGACATGCTCCTAAAAACCGTGCAAAAGTATCTCTAAAAATAGTATAAAAGTAAGTACTTGAATTTTTAAACTTCCCCTAACTGCAGCATAGACACGTGTACCGCTTGTAACGAGTTATGTTAACTTCAGAAAACTTAAAAGTTTGAACGCGTTTTATGAGTCGAAGGATGCATTAGGAAATTGCTTCGGGATCTTGTTAAACCTTGGTAATTATAAGAAGCTTTGAAGAAGCCGCAAATGTGGAGAATTATTAAGATAGTGATGGAGAAAATGCTGAGAATTTGTGGGAAACGCTTTGACTATGCCGCTTTAACACTTTACTGCTGAAAGAATACCTATAGCTAAGATATTTTGAATAATTTTGCTGTAGTTATTATGTTTTCCTATTAATATTATAAATGCGAAATTGTATGAGGATAGATGGATAGTTGGATGGACGTTTGTTCCTCAATCGCGCAAAAATTACTAAACCGATTTGTACGATAATTGGTGTGAAGGATCTTTAGGTCCTGGAAAAGGAGATAGGCTACTTTTATCCAGGGAATCTCCGGGTGAAACCGCTGGGCGCAGCTATGGCTTGAAGACTTCTATATAAAGCCAAGAGGAATACAGAAGGGCTAGCCTCTAGTAAGGCCACGTATATCCCGTGGGTGACGTTTAACAAGAGATGCTTCATTTATAAGCTTAGGTAGGCTTGCCCTGCCATCCCTACATTGACGTGCCGCCAACCGAGTGCGTCCTTTTCCGGCATGGCATAAATCTTCTAGTTTATTCCTTATTTCTTTCTCTTTCTATGAGAAGGGGTGTCAGAAATAGGAAATAATATGATGAGGTTTCGACAACATTAACAGCTTTCAATTACCTAATCAAAGTACCGTTGTCATTGTCACTTCTTGGGAGTTTTTTCAGACAGACTCCCATACTAATAAAGTGATATAGATCAGCATACAACAAAAATACGAGATTAAGAATGAGAGAGAAATATGCCCCTCAGTTTTTTGCCATATCTTCTGAGTAGGTGCTTTGTAATAATTGACGTTCATAAGTGCGTCTGTGACGACAAAATTGAATAAAGAACTTTGAACTTTAGGGAAAGACACTTAAAAGAGAGATTTCAAGAGAGAGAGATTAAGAGATACAATATTTCAAGAGAGAGATAGGGAGAGTTAGATCGAAAGAGAATTAAACATATATCGAGAGAGATAAGATAACGATCGACAGAGAGAGACGAACTCGATAGAGAAAAAATAAGTTGTTAAAGAGAGATCGATATATATTAGGTAGATATGAAGTCTCCCAGTAGTTTCGCTAAGATTTAGCGAAACTACTGGGAGACTTCATATCTGATGTCTCGGGGTGATGAACGCAAAATTTCTACGCAGTGCTTTTTAAGGTATTAAAATTTCTGCGTGGCACTGCAATTGTTATAAACGGGCGTGGAGCTCAGGCGAACGACTTGCTCGTCACATAGATAGATAGATAGAAAATTCTTTATGGCACAAACAAATTTGTAGGTACATAGGCGAACTTAATGCTAGTAAGCATTATCTTCCAGTTAACCTCGGTGTACTGTGGAGTTTTTTTAGTCACATCTTTCAGTTTAAAAAAAAATATTTGAAAGAGCGACCGACCGATAGATTTTTTTTTCCTTCGTTTGGTTTCATATTCATTATGATCCCAATTTTTATTACAATCTAACCAATTGATTAGGCTAATAAGTAATTTACATTTAACTTAAACTGATAGATAAACTAATATTAAGAATGTGTCCATATTGTCCCTATTAAGGCGAAGACCGATAGATGTCGCTACAATTTGAGTGAGATTGAAAGACTGAAAGGCTATCCGGTTCTAGGATATAGTCATTGGAATTTTTATACAAACCTAATATCAATTAATATGCTAATCTAAAAAACAAAAAAAAAAATTTTTGCCAAAACGTCTGTTGGAGGTGACGTGTGAACAGAATGCTGGCTCATATTTGGGTCAAAAAAGCAGCATTGCCATTCAGCGTGGCAATGCGGCCAGCGTTCTGGGCACTTTCTCCTCCACCATAGGCCTTTAAGAATAATTTTATTATATTTTGCTAACCTAAACAAATCTCAGTTCAACTGAGTCACCCAAAAAACACCCCGCTAAGACTCTTAAGTTAATTGAATACTGTTTACACGGCGGGGGTTAATTCATTATCATTACCGAGATTAGATGTGTGCTAACGAGATTATAATGTAGAATTAGGGGCTGGATGAGTAATCATTCTTTCCGCCCTGGAAGGTCATGGGAATGAGTCAGCAAATTTTTGCAGTTAGAACATATAGATGGAAGGCGAGTGTGGCTCGGATCCGATGCACTGAAGTTCGAATCTTGCTAGGGTGCTGATTTAATACTCTCTCTAAGTTTTAAATACGGTGAAGAAAAACATCGTGATGACTAGTATGTCTTAGAATTATAAAACTTCAAGGACAATGTGATGTAATATCTGCCAACCAGCACTGGGCCCGCTTAACAGCCTATTTTATTTCTCTGCTCGTCACCTGGAACAATAGCTCTAGCATGCCAACCAACTTCGCTGAAAACAGTGTCCTTCAAAATAAAACGCAGTAATGTTTGCACACTACTGCTTGGCGATTGAATATCTGGCAAAGGTTTGGTACTTCCCAACGCGGCCTCTTTCAGAAGAGGCATACCACTACAAATTGTTGTAGGTACCGTTGGATTGTGCATTAAAAGAAGGCCACGATGACGGTGAAACATTTCATTCAATTGACAAAAACAAAGACATCGATTCAAATGTTTAAATTTCGGTCAAAAGCAAAATATATAAACTAGCTTCCGCAATACATAAACCAAGGAAAAAAATTCAACCCTAAACAGGTCCCGATCATAAAACCGGGTCCCCAGCGATTCCACAACACTGTCCCGGTTGTCTTGACGGATCGTCGGCTTATCCGGGCACGGTTATACGCGGGATAACACGTGCGGCTCTACCGCGTTCATAAAATGGGAAACTTACGTAGAGAAATAGGATTAAGAGCTTCTAATATAAGTTTAAGAACTCAAGCACTAGGCGAAGAATTTGTCGCCAACTGTCAGCTGGCTGACTTTCAGAGTGAGCGGCTGCAGCAAACTGTCGTCGCAAACAAGTCGCTGATCGGTGAGTAATGCCACAAAATGCATGCGTACTGTACTCATTGTCTAAAAAATATTTAAAATCGTATTAAGCGCTTATTAAACAGTTAGCCACAAACTATTTCCATAGAAAATTTATTAAATGTTAGATTAGTACTAGTTATATGATACAAGTCAATACACTTTAGAAGTTTTGAGTTCTCGATATTCTCATATTGGCAATAAGTACTAGCTTCACCCCGTGGTTTCACCCCAAGTTTACTAAGATAAATAGTAGCCCATATGTTAATCCAGGATATAAGCTATATATATTCTAAATTTTACTCAAACCCGTTGAGCCGTTACAGCGTGAAGAAGTAACAAACGCACTTACAAACTTTCGCATTTATAATATTAGTTTGTTTTACTAATAATTTTATTATTTACCTATGTTCTAGATTCTGTGTAATAGTCTGAGTTTGTCACACAGTTATTTAATGCGTTGGTACAGTCAAGTAATAAATATACTTTTATAACATGTCATACTTCTTATTTTGACATTCTTTTTTTTTAATACTGTGTAATCTAGTTAACTGTCGTTGACTGTACAACTGGGTGCGGTTATATGACCGGATATTAAGTGCGTATCCGGTGTGAATATAATCACATTATCAGGAATCAGCTGGTTTACATTAATTAACTGGACAATGTGAACATACATACATACCTACATTATAGTGTTTTCAATGAGAGAAGTAGATTTTATGTTACATTAATGATTGTATCGACAAAAAATGAATAAAGAAAATATTTAAAAAAATATATATTACCTACTTTTATTTACCTGATAATGAAGACAAACTGTTACAGTCACAGATGGTATTCCTAGTAATTCTATGACAGTGAAATGTTAATAGATAGACAACGTGTTAATATAGGCGGTGTTATCGATAAAAACAATATCTTTTAGGCATCTTTTGGGACAGTGCTTAAAGTTAATGATGATGTGTTTTCTCATCCTGCTCAGCAACACACAAACACAAAAACATCTATAAGATGTCTTAATAGCAACTCTTGTAAGACTAAATACTCCCTGTATTGAGTCTTATAAGAGTTTTTTTTTTAAATATTGTTTTAACTATACTTTGTTTTTTAAGTAACCTACCTATTGTTTGTACTTGTAAACAAAATCCCGATTTTAGGTACTCATTATCTTACAACAGTCAACATTTTGTGTACCCTGCTTAATCTAGTTAAAGTTAATAAAGTGACAAGTCCCAGAGGTCATGACAGATCATCGCTTTATCCGGGTGCCATTATAACCCGGATATTGTGCCGTCTCCGCTGCGGTTGCAGATTAGGCAAGCCTCGTGGGAGCGTTATCAGACAATGAATTATGAAGTGTTGTGGAAAACTACAAGCTATGTATATGGAAAAGTAAAACATACAGAATTTAGTTCTCGAAGCAGGATAGTACAATGTTTCCTTGAAGTGCAACCAGTAGGTATACAAAATATAAAAAAAAATAACGCCTATCGATCACATACATAGATCCTGATCCCTAACTAGAATTCCCTGTTTCTAGGGAACCAAGAACTACGAGGACCATAGTCCCACAACACCCAGACACGAAACAAATGCTTGCGCTTTTTTTTTCTCTGCACAAACATTTCTCCCGTCGCGGGAATCGAACCCGCAACCTCAATGATGTATGAGATTTGAGCCAACCTGCCCAACCACTACATCACAGAGGCTGTCAAAATATATAGTTATATGGTAATATTGGCTATTTTACTAATTGAAGAAAACAACAATATTATCATTGTAAGTATTGTGAAGTTTAAAATTAAAGTTTTTTCAGCCTTTCAGTCATTAAATTTGTGAATTTCGAAGGGCATGTAAACAGTATTTTTATCCACATGCCTAAGCATTAGCCAGCCAGTTTATTAAATGTTGTAATAGACGCTATGGCTGAATATCATTCAGGCCGCTATCGCTAGTTGAATGGCGCTGTTTAGTAAAGAGGCTAGGCTGTTAATTGAACGGCGTATATATAAACCTAAGTATATATAAACGGCGGACATATATAAGACTACCAGGTAATTTTATGAACGATCGACTTTAATTTAAAAAATGAGGTCTAAAATAAAAGGCAACAAAATCTTTTTTATTCTTACTTGTTTTCTACAATGTGTAATGCTGTCATATGTATGTCAATGAGGACGCGCAACGCCTGTCCGCAACATTTTCCCTCGTGTGTTTTCTCGCCAACAATGTCACTAGAAATATGTTGTTTTATGTGTTCCGCTAGTTCAGTTTATACGTGAGTGGCCTTAACCCTTCGAGCTGCTCGTAAAACGGACATTTGTAGGCCTGTCGCTTGAGGTCAACGTTTAGCCAGGAATATACTTTGTTTTGTTGCTCGTGGCTGATACATTTTATTAGTGATTTTATTTTTTAGGGAAATACCTACAGATTTGTAGCATACAGATCCCTATGTTTTCATTTTCCCTAAGTTTGTAGGTATTGAAATATTCAGCTAAATTACTGGGCATTATGAGCTTAGTCTTAGGGAGACAAATTTTGCTTACCATCGTGTACGGCCGGCTCGTCTCATATCTCAAATCAATAAAAAAATATATAAAAGAAATGTTCATGTAGAGAGAAAAGAAGTTAATAATAATTCAATGCAAGATATTTTATCGTAATATGACACCATAAATGTAGGTACGTAAAATTGTATTGATAGTAAAATTTACATGAAATTTTCAAACATTTGCCTAAAACGCCCAGTCATTATCATCGTCATCAACCGCCTATACGAGTCCACTGCTGGACATAAGACTCTCTCAATGCACGCTATCGAGCTTGATATTCAACAACTCTTCTCATATGAATATAGTTGCTGCTAGATACTTTGCGCAGGTCGTCACTCTGTCTGGCCGGAGGGTTTGCTACACTACGCTTGCTGAAACATGGTCTCTACTTCCTAGAACTCGTTTTCCCCTTAGCCACTTTAGCTTACTTATTTGTTGAGCTATATAAGATTGCTTGAAGTGATAAGATCACCATTGTATTTATAATCTTATATAAGTTTTATTTCTCAATGTTTTGTGGTATACAAAGAGTAATTCTTATCTATTATATTCCTATGTCGGTTACTTGGTAATTTTATGTACGCATACGCAACATTTATGCACCGGAAATCGTAAATTAAACGTATATAATTTTTAAGATTTTTACCATATTCTTCAAAATGAATCATTCAATTATTCATTTATTGATTCTCTGCCAGATAACTCGTTGCGGATTCGATCCTTCAGTTAAACCCTGTGCATCCATAGCTCGCTGAGCAACTTGGAACTTAACTTATAAACCAGTCTCACAGTAAGTGTTCATATTTCGACACAGCTTGCCATTATTAGTAGGACGGACTTATTGAAGGTTTTTATTTTCAAGCCTTTTACTCTTATCTACATTTACCTCTCCATCTGTAACGATCGGCATTCTTAAAAACTCTCTCTTGGAAATAACATGGAAGTTCCGACTAAAAGGTTTTAAAGGGCCGTGATAAGGACACTTCCTTTATCTCGTTCTTCTAACTTTTCGTTACTAATAGTGTTTTTTCAGGGTTCGGGTCAAAAGTACGAACTGAGATAGTTTTAGCGAGAATTTTTTGCTGATTGTTTCAGGCAAAGAGTACGGTTTCTTTTTTTCTTTTAGGCTTTGTACTTACTGCTTATTTAGACAGTGTCGAGTATAAAATTTATTCAAATGTTTCGAGTAATATAGTTAGGCCAAATATAGAGTAATATAATGTTTTAGAGCAAGTGTGGCTCAGTGGGAGCACGTGCTACTTTCGATCTGATGCAACCGAGTTCGAAACCCGCTAGCTCCGCAGCACTCACTTTCTTAAGTTACGTTGCGGATTTAACACTCGCTCTAAAAACGGTGAAAGAAAACATTGTGAATCCAACATGTCCAAGAATTAATCACTAAAGTTCAAGAACTCGTAGGTACAGCATATAACACTGCTATTATTTTTATGTAAATAAGTATTATATTGAATGTCTTAGAATAATATTTTGATAAGTATATATTAGTCTATTTTAACAATAATATTTTTGTTTTTGTGTGTATTAGAATGTAAATATTAGCATGTATGATTATGTAGGTATTTAGTTGTAATTAACAAATTTTGTTGTACACCGCCGTCTACTTCTTCTTCCGATACTGTCCATCCAAAGGTCTGGAAGAGATCGCTTCAAGCGATAAGACCGCCCATTGTACTACCATATTTAAGGACTGTGTTATTGTCTATTTCTTTAATTTGGTATACAAGAAAGAGTTTTTCTTTTTTATTCTATGCTACAGTGATGTCAGAAAGTGTCTAATTTTTCTGTTACCTGGGTACTAAGAAATCTTCAAGTTAAAGGTCACTAGGGTTCTTACTTTGCGTCTGTAAAATGTAATTTGTCCAAGTTCGTGACGGTACTTGAAGGTACTGTCCTTTTTCAAGTGAGTTTTAGTTTCTTGTGATTTTTTAAGGTAAAAAAGAAAAGGTCTGCATCTAAAGATGCAGACCTTTTCTCAGGAAGCTTTTGCCAAGTTTCAACCTAACTACGTATAGGAAGGTATATATATATATATATATATACAGGTTAAACATTGTCTTTTAGTTGTGTGGAAGAACATGGTCCTATGGTAGCTACTCCCCGCGGTTTCGCCCATGGTTTCTCCAACTCTTTTTCCTTCTCTCCTTCTACTCCATTTCCAGGATCTAAAGTACCTGCATAACAAATTTCATTAAAATCCTTTCAGTATCTTCTCAGTGCGTGATTGTGTAACAAACATTCATCCATCCATCTTTCCGTCCATCTATTCTATACATCCATCCATCCTCATAAACTTTCGCATATATAATATTATAAGGAAATAGGATATAATAAGATGAAATTGTTCAGCGACTTTTGTCGCTGGCTGTACGACATATTTTTTACTGAACCATTGTTTTTTTTACCTAACCCTTGTATGTGGTACCTAACATATTTCAGTTTGAGCTTAACTCAGTGGACTGCCTAACTTTTTTATGCGTATTAGGCTCTAGAGACTAATACATCTGAGTCTGAGTCCATTTAGAAAATAATCGTCTCCAAGTTCATTTGAAATGGTTGTTCAACTGTTTGTTGAACAAATTGTTCAAATTACTTTTTGTTGAACCCAATATACGTCAAACATAGCCTAGCCTATAAATCAACACTGATTTTCCGGCCCAGAACTCGGGGTCAATATTTTCTTTGATTTGGAGGATACAGAAATATAAATAGGACAATGGTAAACATTGAAACGTGGGTAAATAGACGGTTGCTGCGAGTTGTGACATCAAGAGACAGATAGTTGGAGGGTATTTGTAACTAAATTAGGTGTAAGTGTGGGTAAATATAATCATTGCTATTTTTAACTACATCAGGTTTGAACGCACCTCCCCTAGCCGTTTGTAACAGATTTGCTAGTTCGCTGCGGTCACCATTTGAATGGGTGACCGCTTACGTTATATTTTCATTTGAGCTTTTCACGTTAAGACGTTGTTAGGGCGTCTGAGGTTGGCGGTGGCCTCCTGGTGGTCTATAACTCTAATACCAGGGTTGGCCACATCCGCGCGAGAGATGGCTATTTTGGTTGTACTATGTAGTGGCTAAAAATCCACTAATATTATCATGACATGTTAAAAAACCAGTCTACAAGGTATTTCAGAAATAATATCTATTTTTTAATATTTTTTTATTTGTTTCTTACATCGTTATCGTTTTACATGTTCTACGTGGCCAGTTTTATGGTAAGAGGTAAGTCACTGTAGTCAAGATTCACCAATCGATAATATAATCAACACTTTAAAAACGCTTATCGCAAGTCGGCTTGAACTAATTATATCACCAAAAAAGGAAATAGATTAGGTACATGTTCCACTGAAACTTAGCAAGCAAACTATTTGTCTAGCTCAAGAACAAAGTCTCAAAAACACTAAAAAGTCTGCTTCTGGAAGCTGGCAGACAACTCGACGTCCATTACTTTAACGACGAGAATATTTTCACCAGCACTAGATTACGGTATAAAGGTCCACTCTATCTCGTCCTACAGCCTTCATTTTTTCATGTACTACGTGCTTACCAACTTCCATTAATCCTAAGTATTTTTAAAACCTTAAGAAAACTAGTCGAATTAGGCGTGACGTTGCGGATATTTTTATGATACTGAGTAATGAGACCAGCAAGTCGTTCGCCTGATGGTAAGCGCCACGCCTGCTTATAACAATTGCAGTGCCGCCACTCTTAACTTTTAATACCATAAAAAGCACTGCGTAGCTCTGCATTGCGTTCATCAACCCACGAGGTCTCTTGCCCAGTAATTTCGCTGGCTACAATGTTCTTCATACTGGAACACAGAAATTCATCTCAAATCTAAAATGATAAGAAAATTATTTACTATTATACCTTAACACTAAATATTTTCTTGTAATTGTTTTTCATAACACTTCAGACTAAGAAAGCTAAGAAAAAATGAAACTAAAAGTTTAAAATAAAATTACTACAATTTTGCCTCGCAGATACCCGTAACCGTTACCGATTCACCCGTGATTTTAAAGTAGATCGTTCTTAAAAAGATATTCTTGAATTAATAGATTTTTGCAGAATGCAGTGTTTGTAGCATGCGATGCCATCTTCCTTTGAAATTTTGCAGTTGCAATGTTTTAGAAATGCATCCCACCGATCCGATACGGTTATAAAACATTGTACAATTACATAGTCTGTGATACCGAAATTGAATAAAGATGTTTTTTGGATTTGGTTTATGAAAATTAAAATTAGACATTAGGTAATCACTTCAGGCAGAAAAGCGTTATTTACTTCATATTTTCTTTCTTGCCGCACACCTGCAATATATGGAATGGGCTAACGCCCGAGGTTTTCCCGCGGAGCTATAACATGGGGTACTTTAAAAGAAGGATGAAAAGGGTCCTTAAAGGTAGGCAACGCACCAGTAATGCCCCGTATGTTGCAGGTGTCCATAGGCAACGGTTATCGCTTACCATCCAGGCGAGCCGTCTGCTTGTTTGTCTATAAATCATAAAAAAAATAATTAAAACTCACACCGCCAGAAAAAGACGAAGAGGACAGAGGCGACAGCGACCACCACACCAGAAAGAGGTTCTATGCAGAGCCACTGAGAGTCGCACCGACTACCGGAGCAGCAACCAGCGGCCTGCCATTTCCCCAGGGGTAGGCGCCTCCGCGCGTTTACGCCTGGGTAGAGGGAACCACACCGTGACACACCACCTCCAAGAGGTGAAAGATCAACTGATGATAAAATGAGACATTAGGTAATCTGTTATAGGTAAAAAAGCGTTATGTACTTCAAATTGTGTGTAAACACAACATACTGGACTACTCCCACAAAACAAAATTACAACACGGCTGACATGTTTTATTTATTTATATTTCTTACCACGTTTTTATTAAGTCACTTTCTTGTCTGTCTGTTTGTCGTTGCGGGTGGAATCTTGCAACTCAAATTTCGAGCACTTCCCGATTAGCTATCCGGCTGAAACTTTCAGGGTAGCTCACAAGACGATGACAATGCATTCTAAGTCCATAAAAAACGTGGTATTTAGATTAAATATAAAAATTATTTATTATTTTATATTTGATGCCTTAAGTAACATAGGTAACATCAAAATTCTTTGATAAGAATTTTTGAATTGATTTTATTTAAACCACAGAATACTAAGGGACAGAAGCATCACTCCGCAAAGAAATTTAAACAAATAGGAACTCTTGCTATGACGCAATAAAATTCAATTCAGCTCGCGTAGCGCTGCATACCTACCAGTCATATTAACCTACAGAGCGCCTCTCTTTCTATCGCGCCGCTCTTATCTCTTCTGCCGCGGCACGTGTAACGACGCGCGACCCACCGTCGGTGTCCGGCTATGTACTTGTAGCTTCGTACCTACAGTGCGGAGTGTTACAGGTAGTTAACTACTGTATGGGTACATACATATATTATTAATGTTTCTTAAATTGTTCTTTAGCAAATAATTTCGCCACCACCATCAGAACACTAACCTCGCCTTCTCCTCAGTTTTATATACAATCACTTACACAAGCTTCTCACGGCTTTGAGGAGCAGAAAGCTGAGGGTATAACATAAAATATGCCATTTTCTTTACATCTCGGCACTCGGAGTGCGATCTAATTATGTGAGCAACTCAACGCTTGCGGGTGCAATCTTCAGGAGATGGGAGAAGGGAGATGAGAGGAGATGTGGTACTTTTTACCGACTTCAAAAAACGGAGGAGGTTTTCAATTCGATTTAATGTTTGTTACATCAGAACTCGGTGATTTATAAACTGATTTGGAAAATCCTTTGCGTTGGGTTCAATATATATTCAACCTTGGACTTCAACGATATATCAGAATTGAAGTCTGTTTTATTGTTGTTAAATGGATTATAGTAAGCAAGAATGAGTCATGAGAACATTTACTTTTTACAGGTCGTTCACCAGATGGTAAACAACGCACTTGCCTATAACAGCAGCACCACCCAGAGCCATGCGTGTTGCACTGCGTGGTCGTCATCCTGAAACAATTGCTCTTTTGTATATTGTCTCGTATTTTTGCTTGAAACAGTGCCCTTCAAACTGGAACTCAGTAATGTTTGCACACTACTGCTTGGCGGTTGAATATCTGGCAAAGTTGCTGTACTTCCCGAGGCACCATGCAGCTTCATGCAGAAGGGGTCTCTTAAAAAACAAACGAAATCTGAGATTTTAAAGTTGTAGCTAACAATCGGTAGACGAAACATACAACAAGAGCGACGTATAAAGTTCATCATCATCGTCATCATCAGCCCATTACGTTCCCACTGCTGGGACACGGGCCTTCTCTCATAGAGTGAGAACGGGCAATGATCCACCACGCTGGCCCAGTGCCGCTTGGTGGATGTCACATGTCCTTAAATGTATGTGATTAATTCTAGGCATGTCAGGTTTCCTCTCGATGTTTTTCTTCACCGTTATGAGAGCGAGCGTTAAATCCGCACATAACTTAAGAAAGTCATTAGCGCGGGGCCAGCGGGATTCGAATTTCATTGCGTCGGATCGTAAGTCGCACAAGTTCCCACTGATCCACACTCGCTCTCGTGTAGATTTGACCCTAAAAATAATTATGTAAAACGCTATATTTTTAAAGTCTAAACTCGGTGCGACCTGCGTAAATCTCCAAGTGTCACTGGTTATGATTTATTATTACGATATCTCAAACGCAAAGGACCCTAATCCGAATTTAGGTGACACAGGATGACACCTAAACAAGAGCTATTTTTCATCAAATGGCTAATGTCACATGTGGAAAGGCTATATTTAATTCCCATAACAACCCTTTGTCATAATTAACTTTATTAAAAACATAGTGCTTAAGCATCCCGTTTCTAGTTAATTACGTTCGTGATCATGACAAATTAAAATGTATAAACCTTAAATAAGTTAATACTCGACTAAATTGTATTTTTAACTAATTAACAAAATTGTAACGTCAAGCTTTTTTATGTTCTTTATGTAAAAGCTTTAATTTGTTCCAATCACATATTATTATGATTGATTGATAACACTTTATTGTATACCAATAACATAACAAAAACGAATAAAAATAGAACTGTAAAATTTGAATGGTACAATGGGCTGTCTTATCGCTAATAAACGATCCCTTCCAGACAACCTTTGTATGGAGATGATTTGTGTTACGATAAAAGAAGTTGGTTGTGTATTATGTTATAAATTGCTCTTTATAGGTAGACCTCAAAGTTTTCTTTTGGTAGGCAAGATTTATTCAAATTTAGTTGCTCCCGGCGCAGTTTCACCGGTGATTTTCCGGAATAAAAAGTTTTATATATTATCTTCTTTTCTTGGACATCATCAAAATCCGTTTAGTAGTTTATGTATGATTGAGTGAAAAAACATCCATCCATTCACACATCCTTATTAACTTTCGCATTTATTATATAAGTAGGAAGATTGTTTGAACTGTTATTTTTAAATTTCATACCACATCCACTCTAAGTAAGCTGATTACTGCCACGTGCCGCGCTTCGGAGATGCAATGCAAATAAAAAGTTATTTTTTCTTCTACGTCGGTTGTTGGTTCAATTTCGAAATTCAATTTAGACTTACTAGCTTTTTGCTTAGAATCCTAGCTATGGGTGTTTTACTAAACACATTTTAAAGTTTAGAATCTATCGTAAGTCGAATTATATTCATTATAAGTACATGATACATATAAAACGGCTATCGGCGGGAATCCAAAGCGTAAACGAAAGAAGGACATCCTTATTGTCCTAAACCTGGTCGGAATTATTCTGGCACAATCGTAACGTGAGTGTAGCCGTTTTATATTTATAGCAAATATATTTTCTTGGCATATATAAAATATAGTACAAAGTCTGCGACTTTTAGTCTACGACTTTTAGTCTCCGCTTCAGAAAACTGCCCTTTACCGACTATTAGGTATTCTGTGCCTTATCTGTGCTTTATCTGTGCTTTATCTGTGCTTTATCTGTGCTTTATCTATTTCTATGATAAATTTAAGGCAAAAAAATCTAATTACGGGGGTCCTTGAGTCTGATCAACTTTTAATTACTAATCGCTGATCGCGATATAAGTTTCTATAGATCGTGTCTATAATTTTATGACAGAGTTTTTAGGGTTTTGAGTAAGCACCAGCTCTGATATCCCCAAAGCGAGGACCAGTCTTGTCAAAATATCTTTATATTGAGTATTTAGTAACGTAGGATCAAACATCATCATTTTGAAGAGTGTGCGACGGAATTACATGAACTTATTCCGCTATCCCCATTCTATCACCCGACGACCAGATGTACGGCAAGCCGTCATCAATTTATGGTTGACATCCCTTCTGCTCGCACCAAGCGCTTTGCTTCGACCTTCATAGTGCGAACGGCCGAGGAGTGCAACTCTCTGCCGGCATCTGTGTTTCCGGATAGTTATAATCTGGGTGTCTTAAAGACAAGAGTGAACAGGTTTCATCTAGGCGAGCGTGCTACATCGACCGCATCGTCACTTAACTACAGGTCAGACGCAGATAGCGGTCAAACGCAAGCTTATAAATAATTTGAAAAAAAAACATCTTTTATAAAGCATAATATGGTGGGTATTCCCCGTAAGCAAGGTAGTTTTCTTTGCCGTAAGTATGTTATTTATATAAGATCAAATTTATCATTTGATACACCAATTTATTTTATTGTAGGTTTTGAAGGCAAAGATAATGTTAGCAGATAATACGATTTTGAACTCCCTTTTTTACGTATCTGTTTCTGTTACCATCAAATTGAAAGTCTTTGATCTTTCGAAGCTATCATTTATAATTTATCCGAAATAAGAATTGAAGATAAAGATTTTTATCTGTTTTCGGTCGGTGAACCGGCGAGGTTGGATATAAAGTTAATATTGTTTTTAATTTCGCTGAGTGGTTCGCCAATCTGACTTCACTTCAATTGTGGAATCGTATAAAAACATTAGAACTCCCTTCATTATGTTAAATGCCTTCGGTTTGTATTAGTGTAGAGACTAACCAGAACATTCACTTGTAATGTAACATTCGGGGGACCTTGATAAGTTGCGATAAAGCTAGTACAAGCGAATTTTAGTAAACTCAAATTGAAATAATGGCTGAACCAATTTTGATAAAACATATCTAAGAACCACCGCTAGAAAACCTAAATTCAAATAAAAAAAAACCGCATCCAAATCGGTTCACCCGTTTAAAACCTACGGTGCAACAGACATACACATAGTAGTCAAACTTATAACACCCTCCTTTTTGCGTCGGGGGTTAAAAAGTGAGTGAGCGTCTCAGCTCACTGTTCCGACTACTAGAATTCTCGCTTCGTAACACGTTTAGTTCAGTTTTTACCTTAAGGCCAGGATTGGATGATTTTGATAGATGAGGTAGATTATCCTACCCCAATCTAAGGTAGAAAAGTCGCAATGCCAGCAAGACGTGCTTGGAGATAAGACGATTACGGCACAGAAGGAATTACTGACGCAATGGAATAATATTTAAAAAGAAAAGAAGGTAAAAAGCGTTTGCAAAGGTAAAATATAAAAATAATATTGAAACAGTGATAATAAGAATATGGAAGTGATCGTTGTGAATACTAAAAGTAGAATTTCAAACGTAAGCTTAAGGAAATTGCGAAAGTATAACCTTTTTAATTTGATCCGTTTCTTGGAAAATTTGTTGCGTACTTCGCTTTTCAATGTTTCTATGGTGTTATCGTGCTGGTCACCTGAATACATGGAGATATAATAAATTAATAAAGCATGGAGATCACAAGTTAGATACTAGAGCTACTGGAAAAGTATAATTTGTATCTGGAAAAAAATGCAAGAGTACTTTTTTTAATGTCAGCACACAGCCCGCCTCAGTTACCGTCGCGTATGGACATCTGCAGCACCAGAGACATTGCTGATGCGTTGCCGACCCTTAACGTCTCAATTAATACCCTTTTTAAAGGACTCCAGAGCAACCTGCAGGGAGTTATGCGTGTATAGATGAAAGAAGAAAAATTGCAATATTTTTTTTATGCTTAATATGTCTATGTTTGGCCACTATCTCGCCTGATGTGAAGCGATGATGTGGCCTAAAATGGAGCACATAGATCTACAGAGAGACGGCAGTTGAGCGGCTGCTCCGACCCGTCTCCCCGATGGTTCACTGAACATCATCCTGAAACACGACTAGGCCGCTTGACGGCGTGTCTTTGTTCGGTAATACGTAAGTAATACCACCCGTATTACAACCACGGCTAGAGCCTACCACTCCAAAGCGCAAATATGTCTCTTAAATTCAATTCAAAAGTTCTTTATTTCAATTTTGTCGTCACAGACGCACTTATGAACGTCAATTATTACAATGACTTTACCACCGTATCGGAAAAAGAACCACTACTCAGAAGATACGGCAAGAAACTGAGGGGCATACTTTTAAGAACTTTTGTTACAATATTTTATTTTACTTGGCAGAAGCGGAATGTTCCATGCATTTTTGTCTTCTATGTAATTACTAACTGTGTAGTATGCTTTTTTCATTAGAATATTTTTCACACTCAATTTGAATCTACTTTCTGTGAGCTCCGTTATACATTTTGGAATCTTATTGTAATAACGTACACAATTGCCCATGAAGGACTTATTCGTTTTACTCAGTCTAAACCTAGGTACTGCAATTCTATCCTTATTTCTAGTGTTTATGTTGTGGTGGTCACTATTCACCTTGAATTTGAGCAGATTTTTACGAACATATATTATATTTTCATAAATATACAGAGAAGGTAAAGTTCACGCATTAATTTGTTTAAAGACTTCTCTTAATGATTCACGAGGAAATTCTATAACACGAGACTGATCCTATAAAGTCAATGTCAAATTCCAAAATGT
This sequence comes from Petrophora chlorosata, assembly GCA_951640565.1. Classification (NCBI taxonomy): domain Eukaryota; kingdom Metazoa; phylum Arthropoda; class Insecta; order Lepidoptera; family Geometridae; genus Petrophora; species Petrophora chlorosata. The sequence goes on along the minus strand of OX621189.1, from coordinate 18,123,146 downwards.
ATGCCAGCTTGACTTGTTAGGCTCAATTAACTGGGTTAAGATATGTACTTACTTCTTAACGTAATGCAAGGTTGTTACGGATCAATTAAAGGCGTGACGTAGGTGCCACGCGAGGGCGTGCTTCTGCATAACTTGACGTCTTAACTATCTAGACAGGAAAGTAATGGGAATTTAAAGACAGTACCTAAAGTTGGCTGGTTTTTATAGTATCGAGAGAGTATTTGAGTATAGGAAAGAAATGGGTAAATATACTTACCTTTTTTTCAAAGTCATGTTAACATAAGTTACAATTTTTAACATTTTTTATTTGTATCATGTGTTTATGACCTTTAAAAGTGCACTTTTGTGCCTATTTAATAAATGATATTTGACTTTGACTTATAAAGGCAAGACAAAGCCCTCTAAGGAGCAAAATCTAGAGAATATGGTAGAATCTGACATCAGTGGCAGGATAAGTATAACCTAGTATCCTCTTATTATTCAATATTGTGGTGTAGTGTTTGGGCAGGTTGGCTCAAACCACATAAACCATTGTGGTTGCAGGTTCTATTCCCACGACGAGACAAATGTTTATGCACAAAAAAAGTGTAAGCATTTGTTTTGTGTCTGCGTGTTGTGGGACCATGGTCCTCGTAGGTCCTAGATACAGGATCCTAATTAGAGGCAAGGATCTATGTATGTGATCGTTGAGCAAATGCGTGTATGTATGTATTCGATGCTGTATTTATATGGATCAGCACAGCGATCACAAAAACACTGTTTCAGTGTCAGTTTTTTTTATGCTTAATATATCTATGTTTGGCCACTATCTCGCCTGATGTGAAGCGATGATGTGGCCTAAGATTGAGCCCATAGATCCAGAGAACGACGGCAGTTGAGCGGCTCATCATCGTTCACTGGACATCATCCCTTAACACGACTAGGTCTAAGACTCACAGTAAACGTCGAAATGACTCCGATCAGGTTTCGGTTTTATATCAATTATGAATAATAACACTCACGAAACTTTTCAAAATCTAACGACTAGGTCTCTTGACGGCATGGCTTTGTTCGGTGGGTGGTATAACAACCACGGCCAGAGCCTACCACTCCAAAGATGTCAACTCTCTTTCAGTTATTCCGTGTTCGCCTATCTTCTATCTCCTAGATATCATCCTAACGCTTGCATTAGTGTGCGTAAGCCTCATAAGATCCTATTGTACAAAGATTGAAATCTGTTTGTTATGTTAACTATCTAAGCGACACAGACGACGGTGCGCGTCGCCCCGCTCTCGTATGTGCTTAGAATAATTACTGCAAGATTCAGTTGAAATTGCTCATGAATTAATGAGCGGCGAAGCGTTATTTGATTTTTGACCTAGGCTTCGTCTAGACTCCGAGAAATGCGAAATTTTAATATTAAAGATGAGATGTTTTTAATGTATAAGTTGGTATTTTCATCAATATGTCACCGAATCTGAAATAATGTGTGTTTGTTTGTAATGCTATACCTAAAGAAGAGAAATAGCATTAAACACATTTATACTCCTACATCTGCCTTAACAATTTAGCCTTAGACTTAGGCTTAGGTTGCTTTGAGAATGTGCATACAAATTCAATTTAGCAACAAAACCAAAAATGTATTTACGCAAAAACCTAAGTATGTCCACCTTAAGTAGGTCATGCCAACCACGCACCCGAGTGCAAAGTGAACTATCAAAATTAAAATATTAAACAATTTAAACTTATAAATAGCTACAATCGTGTTATGATTGTGTCGGAATAACTCCGTCCAGGTTACGGACAATTAGGATGTCATTTTTTCGGAAGTAAATGCGTTGGATTCACGGCGCTGACAGCTCGAAACCTAATTGTTCGAAATCTGGTCAGAGTTATCCGACACAATCATAACGATAGTTTCCAGACCTTAATCAAACCATTATTCAGTAGCATTATAATAACAACTACTATATTATACTCTTAGATAATTACATGGAAAATTAATAAAATATTATAGCTATTTAAGGAACCTCATAAAAATGGAGCTACTAGTTCCGGAAAGTGCATTTCATTAAACATTCACATGGCTAATGCACTCGGTGCTCTTACAGCTTCACTATTATACGAGTACCACTTCTTACGGTAAAATTGAACTCATCTGGCAGTTTTACACTCTCTAGAAGGCGAAACTTACTCAAAATAAAGTGACAGGAAATTACTAAGGTGTTTTTAGTTCAAATGTGTAAGGAGTAGGGGAACACAGGGTAATGAGAGCGGTCGGGCAATGGGAGCTATGGTGTTTGAACGGAATGCAGGCACATTTGCGCGATCGTAAGCACTCGGCTACTTACGTCAACTATCGGCAAACTTCGCCTGACGCGCTCGAACCGTTAGTGCCATTCGTTTAGTCACGAGGGACGGTTGTGTGTTTTTCGCTCCATGCTTACAAGAAATTGTCGATTGCCAGCATAAAGGTAAGCATGAAATTATATTCTTATTTTGTTGTATTTATGCTTATTATATCCCTAGATTCGTTTACTAACAAGTCCAATTAGTTGAATTGTGATTGAGAATAGAATTACATATTTATGTTATTACTTTTCAAAATGGTGGTCAGCGGCTAATGGTAGCCTAGCTAGGCTCTCATTACCCGACATAGCTCCTGTTACCCCATTTAGTCATTTTAAAGACATAAAAGCCTTGTTTTTTTGTTTTAGATGCCACGTAAAAGAACTCGGACAACCACAAAAGCTTCTTGGACAGTGGATTCATTAGAAAATGCGGTATCTGTTCTCAAAAGAGGAGGCATTTCGGTGTACAAAGTATCTCAACAAACTGGCATTCCTTACAGCACTCTAAAGAAGAGATACAATTTAGCGAAAGCTGACGATAATAGCTACAAAAACTCTCCTAAGCTGGGAAGACACACTGTATTTAATGTTGCCCAAGAAGAAATACTGGCTAACCATCTTCGGACTATGTCAAATAAATTTTATGGTTTGACAAGAGAACAGTTTCGCAAAGTATGTTACAGTGTAGCTAAACAACTAGGTATTAAGAAACGGTTTAACCAAGTCAATCAAACTGCAGGAAAAGATTGGCTGGCTGGATTTTTGCAGCGTCATCCAGATTTGAGTATTAGAAAGCCTGAAGCCATCAGTATCAACCGAATCCTCGGATTTAACAAGACTGATATAACGCTTTTTTTCAATAACTTGGAGAAATTGATGGAGCAACATAGCTTCGAGCCTCAAATGATTTACAATGTAGACGAGACAGGTATAACGACCGTCCAAGAGACTGAAAAAATTATAGCTCCGCTCCCAAAGGACAAAAACGCGTCGGGTCTGTAACGTCATGGGAAAGAGGTAAGACGGTCACAGTAATATGTGCTATGAGTGCGTCTGGATCTTTCGTTCCTCCGCTTTTCATATTTCCCCGGCAACGTCACTCACCACAGCTGGAAAAAGATGGACCAGTGGGAGCCGTTTACACATGTTCACATAATGGCTGGACTAACGAAAAGATATTTGTGTTATGGCTTCGTCATTTTATTAAGCACACCAAACCTGCTGCTGAAACACCCGTATTGTTAATATTGGATAATCATAACAGTCATGCTACTCTCGAAGCTTGGGAATTGGCAAAAGAGAACCATGTCATAATGCTTACCATTCCTCCACATTCATCCCACCGTCTACAACCGCTTGATGTTGCATTTTATTCCCCGCTTAAAAGAGCTTATAACAAAGAGTGCAACTTGTACATAAAATCAAGAAATTTGATAAAAATTACTCCTTATGACATTGCTGGACTGTTTAATAAAGCCTATACTAGAATTGCTTCTATAGAAAAAGGAGTATCGAGCTTTAAAGCAACGGGAATATTCCCTATGAATCCTGGAGTTTTTTGTGATGATGACTTCATTAATGAGGAATCCAGATCAGCTGTGTCAGTGGCTGACGCTCAACAGCAGCCAACTAATGTCACTCCTATTCCATCAACATTAAATCAGGCTGAGCAACCATATGCTAGCCTTGCAACAAGTCCATCTATTTTTTGTGGTCTGCAAATTGAACCGGAAATTATTCAGAGGGAAGCTGCTATAACCCCAGCTCCAATTCCATCCACATCATATTCAACACCAGAACTGCCTGCTACTTTGGAGACACACACCGTCAGACCTATCGCAACTCCGTCCAATATTGACTTTGCTAATGCTCTCTCTATTGTCAGCCCACTGCCCGAACAACTCTTCTCTCAAAAACAAAGACCGTTGAACATTAAACAGCATTCTGAAATAATAACAAGCACTCCAATGAAAGCAGTATTTGAAGAAAAGAAGAGGAAAAGAACTGAAAAGGAGAATAAGACAAAGACAATTAATAAAAATAAGGGAAACTGTGATAAAGAAAATTGTGTCAAGGGAAAATGTACCAAAGGCGTAACCAAAGGTATTAAGAAGATACATACCAAAGATAAAGAGATTAAAAGTAAGAAGACTACAACCAGAAACACAAGGATCAGAAAGGCAACAAAATATTTGTTTAAAAGTGATGATGAAGACTCATCTATTGATCAAGTAGACGAAAATGCTATCTGCGATGATGAGTCAGAATATTCTGAAGAGGATAATTTATGTGCAATTTGTTTAGACACTGGAAAAAGTGGAGAGATGTGGTACCGATGCAGAAGTTGCGGAAACTGGGCCCATAAAGAGTGTTCTGGCAGTGATAGTCCAGATACTTATATTTGTGCATTTTGTTTGGATCCGTAAAGTCTGGATCTTATCTTTTCCATTAATAATTTCATGTTTTATCTGCGTTTTGTTTGATTTGTTTTCATGTTTATTTGTGTTACAAATAGTTTTATTTAATATAATAACTGAGATCTCATTTATAGTACGTTTTGTTAATTTTATTCTTTGAGAGTAATTATAATGGCTCCCATTTTCCGTATGAGCGTTAAATGGGCTCTCATTAGCCGTATTTGTCGGGTAATAGGAGCGACTGACTTTTTTTGTAAAACTGTGATTGTACCTTAATACATGTCTGTAGTTGATTATAACTGTGATTAAAGTATTCTCTTATATTAAAGGTAAGAGTTTATAATAAAAAATTACAAGAATTTTGTCTAACGTGGTTTTTATTAAAACTTTCCCTTAGTAGGCTCCCATTGCCCTGTTCTCCCCTACGCAACGGAGCACTGTGATCCTACTACTGATCCTACTAATTATCATAATTGGATGGATGGATAAAGTGATGATTTACACTCGAAAAATTTGAACAAAATCTTTAAAACAGCCCCTCAGTTTCTTGCCAAATACAAACATGAAATATTGTAACAAAAGTTTTAAAAAAATGCGCCTGAGTTTCTTGCCGTATCTTCTGAGTAGTTCTTTTTCCGATACGGTCGGTGTCTAATTGACGTTCATAAGTGTGTCTGTGATATGAAAACTGAATAAAGAACTATTGAACTTTGAACTTTGCCGTATCTTCTGAGTAGTGGTCCGTTTTTCGATGCGGTGGTAGTTTCATGATGATAATTTGTCATTCATAAGTGCGTCTGTGATGCTAAAACTAAAAAAGATATTATTTGACTTAATCGCGCAATAGCTACCAAATTTTTATGAAATTTGGGACGTAGGTATATCCTGGATTAGGACATGAGAAGTGTACAACAGATACTCTTTGTCTACAGATACTTTATACTATCCCGAAAATATCAATCGCCACGTCTTTTGATACTTTGTCAAAAACGCCAATAGTAGATACTAAAATAAAGCATGTGTGGAAGGCCTCTCCATCATCATCATCATCAGCCATCACGTTTCCACTACTGATGGGACACGGGTCTTCGGCTTACCACATTGGCCTAGTGCGGGTTGGTGGATGTCACAACCGATGTCATTGAATTTTAGTAATAAACTCTTGGACATGCCGGTTTCCTCGTGATGTTTTACGTGGAAGGCTAAATGATGACAAAACACGTTAAATACATATTTTCAAAATTCCTTGCATTGCTACAGCCACTATTTCAAACAACAAAAATAAATTTGTAACCTTTTTAAGCGCTTTTAAACGCGGGAAGGACTCTTTTAGTGTGTAAGCGTAAAGTTGATTTAGTATTCTTTTTGTCGGTCTATGCGTGTTCCCAGGTCATTTTAGTCGTTGGTTAGGGTGAAGATTTACATAGCCATTTATCAACAGTTTAATGTGTACTGTGTTAACCTACTCATTTTTAGGGTTCCGTACCAAAAGGATAAAACGGGATTCGATAACTACGACTCCACTGTCCGTCCGTCTGTCTATCTCTCCGTCTATGACCAGGCTGTATCTCATGAACCGTGGTAGTTAGACAGTTGAAATTTGCACAGATGATGTATTTCTGTTGCCGCTATAACAACAATTACTAAAAAACAGAATAAAATAAATATATGAGGGAGCTTCCATACAACAGACATGATTTTTTTGCCGTTTTTATAGATAATGGTACGGAACCCTTCGTGAGGGAGTCCGACTCGCACTTAGCCGGCTTCTTATTTTATTTTTATTGCGCAAATAAATACCATCTCGCCTGATGTTGTGACATGTGGTCGGAGATGGATGAAGTAGGGGAACTAGAATTTGATTTAGAAACGGGCTATTTACCATGTTTTTGTTATGTTTTCGAGTTTTTGAGATATCGATATTTCGACACTGTTACAAGCACCATTATCATGAAGATACCAAAGATTTTGCAGGTGGGTTGTAACCGACAGTAAATATCTATCTACTCGCTTCCTCTCGTGTTTCTTGCGCGCGACACAATTACTACTTTCACCTTTGTCACTCCCAACTCAACTCCCAGCCGTGTACCGAGATACAAGTTTATACTTAGTTTGGGAACGGCGACCTCCATCTCCACGGTGTAGGTCTGGGCTGGTCTGCCTCAGCTTTATAAATTCATTAAAATGTATGTTCCGTTCCGTAAATATTTCCTGAAATAAAGAGATTATTTATATTATTATTATTATTATTGTAACTCCATTTGTTTCTCGACACACAACACTCACTGTATCCGCTCGCGAGCTTTTAGTTCTTTTTATGTTATTACATAAACGCACCACTGGATTCCAGGCACTCGACAGTTGAACTCCGTCCACACGATTGAAGATGTTGTTGCATTTAGTGATTTCTATCATTTCTCTAACCAACTGTGGTATGTAATGGCGTTCTGTCGAGATTACCTGAAGGTTACGTAACTCGATCGAAGTAGATAAAGATGGGAGTTAAGCAACTGCTCAGATCCGTCTCACTGATGGTCCACCGAACACGATTTGGAGGCTGGACTCGGACTGCATGGCTTTGTCAGTATAACAACCGTGTCAGGAGCCTACCACTGCTCTACTAAAAATCTACGAAAAAATTTACAGAAGGTGGCTCATTTAATCGGTTTTTAACAAGCATACATTTTATACAAAAAAACCGACTTCAATGTATCTTCAAAGTCCAAGGTCAAGTATCGATGAAATTTATATGGGACCACTTCGTAGCTTTCCTGAACCCAACGCAAACAGAATTTTCCAAATCGGTTGATAAATGACGGAGTTCTGAGATAACAAACATAAAAAAATAAAAAAAATTACAATCGATTAGAGAACCTTTTCCTTTTGTAAGTCGGTTAAAAAGACGTCTCATCATAAAAACCGTCTTACTGCATCCTACTTTCCTTGATGAAACCAATTCACTTCACTTGAAGACCTCCAAATCTACGTAATCGCTTTGACGCGGTTTCCTGATTGTTACACGGTAACATTTAATGTTACATGGCAACATTTATTGTTACATGATAACGCTTGTTTGCGGTTGTATAATGTGTTGAAGGGTGTCGGCTGTATGTGTTAATTGGCGATTATGCTAAAGATATTTGTTAATGCGAGATCAACATTGTATATGGCTGAGTACTATCTCTACGAAGTTAAATATGACATTTGTTAAAATAAATAAAGCCCTATATAAATAATAAAGCCCTAATAAAGCGTCTGGCACTTCAGAATATCCGAAAAAAAGAGGAGGTCTTGGTGCTTAAAGCTGACAAGGGTAACGCCACTGTGGTAATGAACTCATCTGATTACGATGCAAAATTGAGGAGTTTGTTGGAGGACAAGAGCATCTATAAACCGGTGTCCTATAATCCTACTGCCAGAGTGACACGTCGTATACGAGCAGTAATAAGAGACTATAAAGACCTTTTCACAGAAGACGGCTATGAAAGTTTATACAGGCCTAGGGTTGTGCAACCACCAAAACTATACGGGCTACCCAAAATACACAAGATGAATGTGCCTTTGCGTCCTATCGTGAGTCAGCTGGATTCTCCTACCTACTATCTCGCGAAGCATGTTGCGTCTGTGTTGCAACCACTGGTGGGTAAGACGCCATCTTTTGTGAAAGACTCTCGCCATTTTGTTGAGATTATCGAGAACCTTACGCTGGAACCAGACGAGATTATGGTGAGTTTTGATGTGGAATCGCTGTTCACTAATGTTCCAGTGAAAGAGTGTCTTGAAGTTGTAAGGAAAAAGTTGAGGGAGAACCACCTGTCCGAAAACTATATTGTTCTGCTGAGAAACTGCCTCGAAGGAAGTTACTTTTTATACCGCGGTCAACACTACCTCCAGATTGACGGAGTGGCCACGGGCAGTCCTGTCGCACCGGTGTTAGCCAACATCTGGATGGAGCATTTTGAGGAGGCCATAAATCTACAAACATCAGCGGTGAAGGTGTGGAAACGTTATGTAGATGACGTTTTCTGCATTATGAAGGGTAATGAACAAACGGTGGAGCAGTATATGGATCAGCTGAACTCGACTCATAGGAACATTAAGTTTACCTACGAGCTTGAGGTGGATAAAACTTTAGCTTTTCTGGACGTCAAAGTCATGGTGAGACCTGATGGCTCATTATCTCACTCAGTCTATAGGAAACCGACACACACCGATAGGTATCTGAACGCGACATCACATCACCATCCTCGTCACCTACAATCTGTAGCTAGATCCCTGATGGACAGAGCGTATGCTCTCTGTGACCCTGAACATTTAGAAGCTGAAATATCGCATGTTCAGGAGGTACTTAAATGTAATGGTTACAAAGTGACGAGACGGCCGCGTTCAAGGCGCAAAGACAAAGGAAGAAGGACTGATGTCGATAGACAGCCGGCGTTTATGCCATACGTTAAAGGGGTGACTGACAAAGTAGGCGCATTGTTGCGAAATTACTCCATAAAAACGGTGTACACCCCTTTATCCAAATTAGCAAGGCACGTTAGAACACCAAAGGACGTCATTCCTCTTCAGGTACCTGGTGTGTACAAAGTAGATTGCAGCTGCGGTAGTTCCTATATTGGACAAACCAAGAGAACGATAGCGGAAAGGGTCAAAGAACACATCGCAGCTGTAAAAAACCGCCAGGTGAATAAATCTGCGATTGCTGAACATTTACTGGAATCAGGACCTAATCACTGGATTGAGCTCCACGACCCCAAAATCCTCTCCGCAGAACGTCACTACTATTCTAGGATGGTACGTGAAGCGGTTGAGATTAAAAAACACCGTAATTTCAACCGGGAGGATGGATTTAAACTGGCAGCAGCATGGAACCCAGTGATTAGCAAATGTTCTCGTCGCGGTTTGGGTTCGAAGACGAAAGCCAGTGATACCGTTAGTGTAGTGTGCCGTGATGACAACCCTATGTTTTTACAAGACCAAGTGCGGGTAGTTGGTGACAACGCTCGCCTTTCTCGACGCTGATACCCGCATTCTCCAGTCTTCTCGTGACCACGGCCAATGCAACTTGGTCGAAACGTCGAGGTAAATAAAATTAATGTTTTTAGCGCGATTAAGTCCCGTTTTAATATCATAAACTATAAATAAAGCCCAACGCTCACATACAAAATTTTAGGCCCATATCTAGCATTCCCTGTGTCTAGGAAATCAGGAACTAGCCCTCAAAACTTAGACACGAAACAAATGCTTATTATTAGATTAGCTTAGTGATTTCTTCCAAACAACCTTCGAATAGAGAGGACTTAAAGAATCTGTCAGAGACGGGGTGGCAACATAAATGACATAATAATTATGATATGTATGTACAAATAGTAGTACAAACCATAATATCTTATAGGTATATTAAGTTTCTAATATTTACTACACGAAAAAAGTTAATTACTACGACAATGAAAAAACTAGATCCTCTAGATCTATGTGCTCCATCTTAGGCACATCATCACTTTACATCAGGCGAGATAGTGGCCAAACATAGATCAATTAAGGGTAAAAAAAAACTATAATATAATATCTATAGGTCCGATCTTCATTAATCTGTAAAGGTTTTGTTAATTTAGTCGATATTCTTCTTAAAACTCTCAAAATAAGTGTATTATTTAACTAACAATGTGACATAAAATAATGCAGACGTATTATAAATATTGTTATTATGATTATGGCCGACTATTATCCTTCGCTTGTTTTATTTGACAGCAAAGTGGCTTTACAACAATATTACTATTAACTCTAATAGTCTATCTTCATCGATTTATAAAAGTTTCGTTATTTTAGTCGATATTCTTCGTAGAACTCTCAAATAAGTGTATAGTTTAACTAACAATGTGACACAAAATAATGCATACGTATTATCAATTATATTATTTCGGTTACACTCGACTATTATTATCCCTGGCTTGTTTTATTTGACACCAAAATGGCTTTACAACGGTATTACTATTAACTAATAGTCTATCTTCATCGATCTATAAAAAAAACGTTATTTTAGTCGATATTCTTCTTAAAACTCCCAAAATAAGTGTATAATTTAACTAAAAATGTAACACAAAATAATGCATATGCATTATCAATTATATTATTTATGTTACACTCGACTATTATTATACCTGGCTTGCTTTATTTGACAGCAAAATGGCTTTACAACTGTATTACTATTAACTAATAGTCTATCATCGTCGATCTATGAAAAAATTGTTATTTTAGTCGATATTCTTCTTAAAACTCTCAAAATAAGTGTATAATTTAACTAAAACTGTGACGCACAAAATTATGCATACGCATTATAAATATTGTTATTATGATTATAGCCGACTATTATTATCCCTCGCTTGTTTTATTTGACAGCAAAGTGGCTTTACAACGGTATTACTGTTAACTAATAGTCAACATCGACGTCCACTAACGGACGCTGTAACAGACAAACTGACTAGTAATTGACGCGAGTCATTAATAAAATCAGTGGGCCGTGTTTTGTGCCGCGCTGATGTATCGCCCGACATACCCAGCGATTGCAGGCGTTTGCCACAGTTGATAGAAGACAGAGGTCTCTTTGGTAATAAATTGAAGTATCGAGGACTTATTCGAGAATAAGTAAGTCGCCAGCGAAGGTACTACATCTATAATAGACTTGAAAGTTGATGTTTTATTTTTCTTTTAGGGCTCTTGTGCAAGAGTATTCCTTGAAAAGTACCATATCTAAGCCAGATATTCAATCGACAAGCAGTAGTATCCAAATATTACTCTGTTCCAGTACGAAGGTTACTGTTTCAAGCGAAATACAGGGAGACTTGTTAAACAGTATTAATCACCGCACGCACGCCGCAGTATCAAGGAAATAACTTTCAGAAAGTTCGTATAGCAACGGTAAGTAATAGTTAGTTTTCTTAAGTAATATCTAGTTTTCTTTTTTAACGGTATCATAATATTTCGTTATTTTATATTTTCTGCAATGACTTTTGTTTGTAGGTTAAAATAAAAACATTTATATTTAAATAAAATATTTTTTGGTGATTTCACCTTACACTGCTGCGAGAAACCCAAATATTACCATAATATAAGTTACAATACAATAAAAAGTATTTTACACCGAAACAAAAAAAATCAACTACAGTACAAGGGGTAGAATTATCGCTAAAATCGATCTCTTCTCATCAACCTTTGGGTGTAAAGAAACCAAGGAATGAGGTCGGCAGTGCAAAAAAAAGTAGTTAAGAATGAACTTACATACGATTTTATATACCTATATATATATATTTCATTAATGTTATATTTATTTACCAACCGTATATTTAGCATCTACTAATGTTTCTGCGCTGTGGTGATTGGTGGGGAAGTGACTAACATATCCCTCTCGGCAATAAGGCCCGACGAACATGCAGCTAGGCACCGCCTGATCACATACCGTACAGCCTCAGAGAGAGATAGATAGTGTATATCGCATACCGCTAATACTTCACTGTGTTGGTATCTCGACTATTGACAATATTTTGCGTACCTACAAACAACTTTAAGAATAATAAATAATAACGCCCATCGACAAATCCTGGGCCTTAACTAGGATTCCTTGTATTTAGGAAACCAGGAACTATGAGGAACATGGTCCCACAACACCCAGACCCGAAATATTCTTGATTTTTCTTTTCTGTGCACAGACATTTTGTCCCGTCACGGGAATCGAACCAGCTACCTATTAGCCGCAGCTACCGCTATCAGTGGTGTATGAGATTTTATCCAACCAGCTCAGAAATGTTGGCAAAAACGTCATACTAAATTTCAATGTATGAAATTGCTATACGCGCTGAAATATTTCATAAGGCAGTGTTCAAACAACCACGTTAATATATTATAATGCTAACAATAACAATTGTAACAATAATGTTATCCGTGTAACATGGAAGTTATTAATGTAATTATAACAATCATCACATAACTAACTGCGAGTCGCAGACGTTTTCGAGTGCACTGCTTGAGTACTTTGTGTGGTGGGATAAGTTGAAGGTTCTAAGCGATTTAATCATCTTCACATAAACTTAGTAAGAAGGTGTAGATACTTTTTGTATTCTGTAAATAATTTCATGTAGATTAAAAAATTAATCTAAACACCATTTTCATGCATTGCCATCGAGTTGTGAGCTACCCTGAAAGTTTCTACCGAATAGCTAACGGGAAGTGCTCGAAGTACAATACAATACACAATACTTTATTGTACACCAAACAAAAATAATCAGTAAGTACATAAAAACTAAAGTACAGTGAGCGGACTTATCGCTAAAAGCGATCTCTTCCAGTCAACCTTTGGATGGATCCTTTGGATGAGCTGCAAGATTCCACCAGGAACAATAGACAGACAAACAAGAAAGTGATGTGATAAAAACGTGGTAAGATTTCGTCTTTGACTCACTAATTGGTATTCAACCTATGCCCTTTAGATTTCTGGACTAAGGGACTGTTTCACCAACCCATCAATAGACGCACTGAAGCGGAACACTTTAGGATTAAATTTCATTTTCACCATTGACAGTTAGTGAAAAACAAATACTTAGTGTACATGGAGATAATATTCAGATAAAGAGCAGTCTTGATAATAAGGTAAGTGAAAAACCGCCTAAATATGTGAGTCCATTAAGACTATGCACATTTATTAAGCAAAATATCTATTACAAAAATATCTTTTGTCAAAAACTAAGAATCTTGCATTTTTTGACGCGGTAGCACTATTATGCATCGATATAAAAAAGGGTTTAGATAATTAGTTCAAAGCCGCTGGCTCTTTTACATTGCACCAATCATAGGCGCTAGACACACTGTCACTGCAAAACGGAATCTGCAGCGCGTTCCTCATTAGGACTTAATATAATGAGGTTTGTAGACTAGTGTGCCCCGACCCTTATGAAATATTCCTAGATTTCTACTTCTAGCTAAGCAAATTAGAATTTTGTATGAAGGGAAATAAAGTGGAAAGTTAAATGAAGGATGAAAGTGACAAATGCTTGAGGTAAGCTGTTTAAACTTAATTGCGCAACCGACATTGTAAGTGGTTTAGTAATGGGTTAGGATTTAAAAATTTAATGTATTGCTTTGTGGAAGAGCAAACGTTTTAGCACCGAGAGAGATAATTTTACACTTAAGCAGTGAAATGATAGTGTTTTGTTTAAAGTGTTTTAACTGCAGTTTTATGTTGTTTGTGCTCATTCAAATATTTGCTTTATTTTCTCTATTATTATTCAACAATCTTCTTCTTTTTAACCTCGAAGTTAAAATGTTCTGATAAACGAGTTAGTTTTACGCCCATATCTGTCTGTCTTCCTAGCCAGATTAACCGATTTCAACACGGTTTTTATTCATTAAAATCTAGATGGTATATATTCTAAAAAGTTCTAAGCTGTAAGTAATTCATGATCAAAAGCGGCAGAGGTATGCTGCGTTGGCGTTACAATATTATGTTCTGCCCATCGCTGTGAAGACCATGGGCTGCTGGGGCACTGACGCTATTAAAGATATAAATTATTGTTTATTAAATATTAAAATATGTAATTAAATTAAAATTTAAAATAAAAATAACAATTTAAATATTCATGGTTATTTTTATCATTTATATTTTTTCTTTAATGGCTTATGTAATCATTGCGAGAACTTTAAACGCAACGTATTGTTTCTCATTTCAATTTTTATTATCATTATTCATCTCCTTTTTTAACTGACTTCAATAAGGAGAAGGTTCTCATTTCGAAGCATTACTGTGTTCCGGTTTGAAAGGCATTGTAGCCAGCGAAATTACTAGGCATATGAGACTTAATATCTGATGTCTCAGAGTGATGAGCGCAATGCAGTGTTTTTTATGGTATTAAAAGTTCTGGATGGCACTGTATTGTTATTGGCAGGCGTGGCGCTTATCACTCAGTTCCATAAATAAATAAATAAATTCGACTGTGCTTTTTTTATTGTATGTTTATTACGCGACTAAGACGTCATTTATAAACTGATTTGGAAATTATTTTTGCGTTGGGTTCAGAATAGCTTCAAGGTAGTACCATATACATTGATCGATATTCGGCCTTGGACTTAGAAGATAAATCAGAACTGAAATCAGTTTTTTGTTAAAAAATGAATTATTATTCATAATTATCAGTTTAGAAACCTTCAATTTTATCTCAAACAACAGCTAACACAATAACACTAAATGCTTTACATTGTAAGTATTTCTTTATTTAGTGTGTGAAAGAAATCTCTTTATACTTCCTATAGGTAAAAAGCGAGTGTGGCTCAGTGGGGCATCTGCGACTTTTGATCCAACGCACCCAAGTTCGAATACTGGTGGCCCTGCACCACTGACTTTCTTAAGTTATGTGCGGATTTAACACTCGCTCTAAAAAAACGGTGAAGGAAAACATCATGAGGAAACTGGCATGTCCAAGAAATAATCACAAACATTCAAGGACATCTGACATCCACCAACCCGCACTGGGCCAGCGTGGTTGATTATGGCCCATACTCTCTCTATGAGAGAATGCCCATGTCCCAGCAGTGGGAACTTGATGGGCTAATGACGATGAGGTGAATTTTTATACTGTCTTTTCCCCAGAGTGCACCGTGGCACACTATCATTACTACACCTAACTATGTAGCGCTTGCCACTAACGAAGTGGCAACTATCCAATTACACGCCAGCGAGTCTGCGGTGGCGTATAACTGATATAATAGTGCTCAGGATGGGCCAATCAATAGATAGTGAACTGCGGAAGCTGTACAATGAAGTTCACTAAAAAAATAAACTGAAAGAAAACTTGTGCACAGCGATAAAAGTCGCCTACATTGCAACATTGTAAGTTAACATTGTATTTGAAACATATGCTCTTTTGTAACATTGTGCTTTATTGACAAATTGTTGCTACAGAGCGTTACGTCGTAGTACTGCGAAATATTTAGTTTTCTTTGGTACTGCACTACAACTGGCACATTAGAAACATATTAATATTGTCAAAAACAAGCATAAAACATTGTAACTAAAGTTCTAAAAAGTATGCCCCTCAGTTTCTTGCCGTATCTTCTGAGTTGTAGCACAGAATACTGTAGTGGTTCTTTTTCCTATGCGGTGGTAGAGTCATTGTAATAATTGACGTTCATAAGTGCGTCTGTGATGCGAAAACTGCATAAAGAACTTTTGAACTTTGAACACTCTCCTGTGAGTCTATGGTGAGGTATAACTAAGACACTCGTAGACGATATAAGAAGGATAAAAGAATTTGGTTGCTCCAGCAGTTGGCTCGGTTGCCCAGTGGTTAAGGCGTCGGAACGTTATTCCGAAGACGCAGGTTCGATCCCTGCCCGAGCAACATCATTTTTATTCTTCCTAATTATTTAAAATCTTAACTACTCAATAGGAAAATATTTTTATTATACTACAAACACACTGAAATAAAGTTAGCTTATTGTATGTTAGCTACGTTGAAAGAATAGAGGCTATATTGACAATCCGCTACAGCATACTACATCACGGTCGTAGAAGCAATAATAAAAATAAACCTACTACAAATTAACCAGCGAATCTGCGCTGTCAATACGAAAACACTGCATACTCCGCTTATCACATCACATCACATAATATTAATGCGAAAGTTTGAATATAAGTGTGTTTGTTCTTGTTCACGATGTAACGGCTCAACAAATTTGAGTGAAATTCTAAATGGAGAGAGCTATTCTGGATTAATAGGCTTCTTTTTATTTAGAGAAACAGCGGCTGAAAGCGTGAGGCTCAGCTAGCTGTATCATCATTATCATCCAGCCCATCACATACCCACTGCTGGGACATGGGCCTTCTCTCGTAGAGAGAGTATTGGCCATAATCCACCACGCTGGCCCACTGCGGTTTGGTATATATAATTATATTAATTCTCATATTATCGTCATAAGCCTTGCTTATTTAATATGTATTGACACAGTCTGCTTTAGTAATTAATCGTCTATTTGCCATTCTGTGAGGATTAGGGCTCCAAATTTGATTACTGAGCGGAGTGGCTGAATTAGTTTACCTACGGATAACTGACTTACCTAAACTCTGAATATTGATGTAGTGATAGTCGTTCTAATCGACTGAAGGGTTAGTAACAATACATTGAATTGATTGAATTGATTTTTGTACATGTTTGATTATTTTTTTCTTCCTTTACTCCTTATTTATTTCACCCCCTTTTATACGGCTGTATTCAATTAGCATATAATAGTGTACCCTATTTAGATTTTATTATTTTTTTTCCAAAACATGTTATATATTTTCATTTCTGTACCTCACAAATTCTTACATGTTAATTTTAAACTATAAATCAGGTATAAATAGTAAAAACTAAGTTCTTAATATTCTACTATTGTAAAAACACAGGCTGATCTTGGGAAGACGCTGTCTTTTGTGACACAGTTTTAATAACTATAAATAATTAATTTTTAGAAAAAAACAAACACCGACTTCAATGTATCTTCGAAGTCCAAGGTCACATATCGATGAAATTTATATGGGACCACTTCGTAGCTATACTGAACCCGAGGCAAAAAGAATTTTTCAAATCGGTTCATAAATGACGGAGTTCTGAGGTAACAAACATAAAAAAAAAATAAAAAATACAATCGAACAGAGAACCTCCTCCTTTTTTGAAGTCGGTTAAAAACAAAAGGCAGTGTTACAACAACCACATGTAACACATATTTTTGCAATAAAGAAATTTGTATTTGTATTTGTATAGTATAATATGTATAATATGGTAATCTGATGATGGAGCTTTTTAATGTAACTTAATGACGAGACGAGCCAACTGTTGCAGCACTAACCAGATCTTTGTTTTACAAACACCTGCGGAACTGCACTAGGCTCGTCACCGTGAGGCTCGTCACCCTGAGGCAAGTCACCCAGAGACAATAATGCCCAGTAATTTCGCTGGCTACAATTCCCTTCAAACCGGAACACAGTAATGTATGCGTACTAATGCTTGGCGGCAGAACTGGCAAAGCGGACGGTAAACTCTTTATTCGCTACCCACTTTTTGGCGACTAGTAAACCCTAGGTGGGTTTCCTAGTCGCCAATAAAGAGTTCGGTTTGGGCCCATTACATTTGTCATGACGAGTATTATTCATTGCGCATGATGCTTGTTTTTAGTTTCATTAAACAGTATTTTATTCATCATCATCATATTCAGCATATCATATTTTATTCATAAGACGGGCCATCTGCTTCTCAATTACCAGCCACTCTTATACCTACATAAAAAATGTTTTTTTCATTTCACAAATACATGTTGCCGTCAAAGGGTAAAGAACTCTCTGTAACCAGCCTTTAAGTTGCTAAAATATTCCATATCCTTGAAACTCATAAGTACCACTTCGTGACTCAAGCCGGCTTCTCGTTTGTTACTAAAAGGTCTTAGATTTTTTTTCTGTGCCTACACAAGCACGATAAGAAGGCTAAATAATAATAGGTACCGCTTCTATGTGAAGTTATGTCGTGAGGGTTCTGCATGTGAAACGTTTTGTGCTTTGAATAATTTTGGTATTTGTTTATAGATACAAGTCCTTAGTGGGTAAGCGACAAGCGTGCTTTCAAACTTATTTCATTTCATTTCATTTCTACATCTTAGACCAACCACATCGTCGCTTCCCATCAGATGAGATCGTGGTTAAACCCAAGCCCAGTCAGATGTAAAAGACCTCCCTCATCTTCTTCGATTGAAACATAATTTGGTATATCAAACGAAAAGTGCACGCTTTGCGAAAATCTAAGATACCTACAAATATTCAAAAAGAAAAAGATCCTCATAAGTTTAAATAAAAAAGATAAAAGAAAGTTCGAGCAGAGATGACTCGGTGGGCAAGTTGCTAAGGCGTCGGGACGGCATTCAAAAGTTTTTTTTTCTTCTCATTTACTTATTCAGGGCTTATTCTAATAGAACATGTCACCCTTATAGCTAAACAGATTAAATTAAATAAAAAATCAACAACGCCAAGCAGCTAAATAACATTTCTATATTTTATGGCTTCCTGGTACAGGCATTCAAAAGACGCAGGTTTGAATCCTACGCGAGCTATTTCCCATTTCTTCTTCCTGAATATTTGTCTAATAAAATAGTCTGAACACCAACAAATCTCTAAATTATTCCACATCCACGAAACTTGGTACATACCTAAGCACCACTTCATCACTATCACTCAAGACGGCTTGTCGTTTGTCACTGGTACCTCTTAGCATTATTCTGGCATGTTAAAAATGCTACACAATAAGTATTTAGGAGTGAGGTGAGGGTAAAAAGTTCTTAGATAAAATTTGTTTTATTCGCTGGAAAGGCTTGTTTTCGAGTACCACCCATCAGCCGTCGTTTTGGTCGTAGGTACATAATTGAAAGTACTACGCAAGTTGATGTTAGAAACGTGTCAAAGTTTACAAACACAATAAGAAAACCTTGTTAGTCTATCTATCGGTCATACAAAATTAAGATTCAAGAGTTTTTTTTTATGGCGCCGTATACTCGCTAACACATCAATTTTAAACCCTCGCTGAAAGGCAAAGCCGCTGACGCATCGTTTCCAAGTATCGCCATTATTTTTCAAAGAGCTTGAAAATAGTCGTCCGTATAATTTTCTCGCGTCACACTGCAATACATAATTCGGACGAGTCGCGAACAGCGTGTTATCACACACTTTTGTCCGCAACGCGTATCGCATTATACCACCCAGTGCCTATGTCTAGCTCGGGAGGTGCGGGTACATACGTGGGGGTAATTTGGACGGATACAATAAAGTTGGAAATAATAAATTGATTACAAATACGGTTGCAGTCTTTGAGAAAGTGTATTTTATAGAAGCTCGTAGTAACCAAATATTGACGGAATAGAATTAATTGCGACAAACAAATTCAGAAAATTTTGAATTATCTTAGAAATAGTTTGAGGGCAAATTTCTCTGAATAAACAAGAAGAGTATTTGATTGATGTAGGCTACGTGTTAATATACGAGAATAGGGCGTGCTATGAAGTGATTTTATCACGTTTGCAAGAAATATTTCATTGAGCTTCACAAACGTAAACATGCTCTCACCTCCACCGAAGCGTTTTCAGCGCAACATCGCCCCGTACTTCCCTGAACTAACTCGGTAGTCATATTTGCATACAAAGTGCGGACACGGAAGGGATCCGCATTTTTCAGGAGCAAATAATGGACGTTAAATATTTTAACGGGACCCTTTCCATGGAAATAGTGTCGATATTCTATTATTTATGCTCGCCATCTTGTCCGAGTTACGACAGTGTTGTGGATGTTTGTTCCCTTTTGGTTTACGGTTTTGTTTTCGGTGTTGATTGTCCATGCGTTGTTCCAGTTATGATTACATTCAAAATGAAGGACAAACATTTCAACGCAGTCCATGCAGTGCTTCAAGCCTTAGATAACTTTTTACAATATATGATCCGGAGAAATCTTAGCTTCCCTGACATAACTTCGTTTACGAACCCAAGGCTCTCCATGTAGTCAGAAATAAAAGAAAAAAAGAAAGATTATTTGCTTCGCTTTGTAAACTGCTATACCGAATGAAAGAGACTGAATCCTACGACACAGGAGTTATCCTAGTGTGGGATTCAGAGCTCATAGAATTGATTGTACACGATTTGTATTTGCAATAAAATGATTGATTGATTGATTGATTGATTGATTGATAAAAAGCATATAGTACCATCGACAGGAAGAAGTTATTGGAAGGAGCGACATGTGGTTTACAATTCCATCCCTTGACACGTAAATGAGCCAGCCCGGCTGGCCCAATAAGCAATAGAAAAGCTTTTGTACCTGGTTGCATCTGCATTATCAAAAGACGCGATTAAATATGGATAAACTGTGTTGCCTCATGGCGTCTCTACTGCCCGAGACTCAGAGTGAGAACTTCGATATTTCCTTATTTACTTTCATTTAATAAAGTATTCTAAAGTTGCTGATATTGAAATATTGCTTTGAAACTTAAACAAATAATAAAGTTAGTGAAGACAGACTATGTAGAATAATGACTTAGAAAGCTCTTCTGTTTACTGCGACTCATATATCTACATCGTTCATAATCTGGTATTGAATGTAACCTGCTATACCTACCATTTCGACGAAAACCAGTTCGAGTCCAGGTGTAAATTGAAAAACAGCACTGCGTTCACATTTTCATATTAATGCGGATGTGATCACATCATATGCTGAATTTACTCCTTTTGCACTCTGTCTATAGGTACATTGCTTATGCATATTGTTTAAGTTGGTACTAAGTACTTGAAGAAGCTGTTGTGTTGTTTGTTATAGCAATAAAGAATTTCTTATCTATCTTATCTTAGATGTCAAATTGAGGCACAAAAATGTTATTTGGAATCCTTTATTAACATCGAGCTACATTATATAGAACAAAACTTCTCATTAGGGTTTCTCTTACATACATTTTACAGTTGGCAACAACTTTGCTAACTTTGGATTACAATAAGACTGACATACATCTGATCGATGTCCTATCTCGATAAAACTGTCGTAAACTAAGAGCACGGAAAATATAACTAAACAGTGACCCAAAATTACCTTCATTCAAAGTCAAAATGTCTTTATTAATGTTTGGCATCACAGACGCACTTATGAACATCAAATTATCACAATGACTTTACCACCGTATCGGAAAAAGAACCACTACTCAGAAGATACGGCAAGAAACTGAGGGGCATTTGTTAAGAGATTTTGTTACAACTTTCTGGGTTTCTACAATGTTATATTTCTTATGTACCAATTCAACTAAAATCAGAGCGAACGCCAACTTGTCCATCTTTCGATTTGACGCACCGGAGTTCGAGTCCCGCTGAAAAAAAGTCAATGTAAAAAAATTTTTGCATGCTGCTCAGTTGGCGAAATGTGTACAGGTTCTTTGCATTGTTGACATCTATTTATTATACTCACATTTTAAGCAAATAAAAAAATCAACAAAAATGCATAAGTTATGTGCGCATTTAACACTAGATCTAAAAACAGTGAAAGGAAACATCATGGAGAAACCAGCATGTCTAAGAATTACAAAATTCAAGGTTTGTGGTATTTGTACTGGGCCGGTGCGGCGTTGTGGATTATGTCCCATATTCTCTTTACATTAGAGAAGTCCCGTGTTCCAGCTGTGGGAACGTGATGGGCTGATGATGATGATGATGATGAAGCATACAATCCCGTATCCATTTACTTCAATCTGTTGATTCGTCAGTTCACTCGTCGTTTCACGCTTCACTTGCCCGCGCGCTTCACTGCCTTCGCTCGCGTTGCCATACAGTATTAACTTTGGGAAACTATTAACCAACTCCCTGAATATTAACCATTAGGGGTCAAAGTTATTTATATATTGGCTAATGTAACAGATTCTCTTAAATAGTTTAGATCTTTGACAAACCACTAGGAAGTTATATTATGCATAAAAACATAAGCTCATGTAGATGGGAGAGGCCACTGGCACCCGAAACACAGTATCGGGAGATCATGGATCCAAAAGTATCCGTAAACCTTTAATGATAAAGATGCATGGAACATTCCGCGTCTGCCAAGTAGCCAACTGGCACATAAGAAACATAATATTGTCTAAAACAAACATAACATATTGTAACCAAAGTTCTAAAAAAATATGCCAGTTTCTTGCCGTATATCTTCTGAGTAGTGTTTCTTTTTCCATATAATATGGTGATACAGTCTTTGTAATAATTGGCTTTCATAAGTACGTCTGTAATGCCAAAATTGAATAAAGAACTTTGAACTTATGCAATTAATCTCATTTATTATACACAGAAACTTCCTTCAATTGGCTGAAATTGTACAATACCAAATCCATTCGTCGGTTAAACACCCTGCGCTCTTCACTGCCGAACAGACTTGTTAATGCAATCATTCGAAAGACAAATCGCAAGAATACTAGACAAACTATCTATAAACTTGACAAATAACTTTCAGCCCAATAAATAATGTAGAGACTGCCTTCGTTCGACCGAATTGGCATTATCCTGAATCCTTTTACCTCAATCCGATGATTCGTCAGTTCAGTCGTCGCTTCACGCTTCAGCACCCCGCGCGCTTCACTGCCCGACAGACTTGTTGATGGTGCTATACATTACTCCGGTTAAGGTTGGAGCATTGATTCGTAGCTTAATGGGTTGAAGGGATATTATTGGACAAGTGAATATCGGCAGTTACTCGTGTTTCTTAGTCAACGTGTGTCTCTGGAAGTACCTTGTTACCTAGCAACGTGACATCTAGTTCTATCGACTTAAATCTTATCTCCTACTCTGTCCAGGAATCATCATTAGCCCATCACGTTCCCGCTGCTGGGACACGGGTCTTCTATCATAGAGAGAGTATGGGCTATAATACACCATGCGGGTTTAGTGCGGGTTGGTGGATGTCACATATCCTTGAATTTTTGTGATTATTTCTTGGACATGCCGGTTTCCTGACGATGTTTTCCTTCACCGTTTTTAGAGCGAGTTTTAAATCCGCACATAACTTAAGAAAGTTAGTGGTGTGGGGCCAGCGGGATGCGAACTCGGGTGCGTCGGAACGAAAGTCGCACATGCTCCCACTGAGCCACACTCGCCCAGGAATATAAAAATTCAATCCAACCAGCTGGGCAAGCTAAAACGACCATGCACGTCCACAAAGATTATGAAATCCCCATAGAGTCAGACAATCGTTCTCGGAATGGGCATGAAACCCGTTAACGTATTAATTAAAACGCACGTTATTCCGTGTTGGCTTATTATTAGCTTACATTATGGCGTATTTGACACAGTAAACTTTAATACAGTGGGAAATATAAGACATGTTTAAAAGATTGCAAAGGTTGAATCCTTCAAAAGATCCTACAGTTAAAACTTTGAACACTCGGCGATTCTTTTGCTCTCAACGAATTTAGTATTTCATTATATTATTAACTGCAATACCCATAGCGTAGCATCACTATTGTGCTTATTACATCAAAACATAAGCTTATCCCTTATTTTGCTGGTGACAACGTCACGCAAATCGCAACGGTTATGTAAATAGGCAACTCTAACTGATTTTTCAATAACTAACTGTCATTGCGGTTTTACTTTTAGCACCAGATATTTTTAACTTTCGTCATAACTGATGACGGACTGCAATTTAAACACTATCATTTATTTCATGATTGTTTTTCATGTATTATCGTTGCCCTAAAAACATAACCGGTCAAGTGCGAGTCGCCTCGAGCATGAAGGGTTCCGTACCAGTTTTTATCTATAAAAACGGTAAAAAAACATGTCTGTTGTATGGGAGCCTTTTAAATATTTTATTTAATGTGTTTTTATAGCCGCCACAGAAATACATCATGAGTGAAAATTTCAACTGTCTAACTATCACGGTTCATGAGATACAACCTGGTAACAGACGGACAGACAGACAGCGGAGTCTTAGTAATAGGGTCCCTTTTTACCCTTTAGGTACGGAACCCTAAAAAAATGAACTCATTTTTAACATTTTCCACTGACACGTAAGGTGCTGTGATATTGGCTTATTATAATTAACAACGATACTCGCTGCACATTAGTGCCGGTCCGCAAGCATTTCACAGCTCAGCGGCGCCACTTCTGATATCGCAGTGAGCTCCGATTCCAGATTGACGAGACGGGGTTCACTTGAGCTCCAATTTGGAGTCCAATCAACTGGAATTGGACGATCAAAGGGTTTTTTAGAGAACTTCGCGTAATAAGTTGCGTCTGGAAACTTTATATTATTGGAAAATTGGAAAGTGTTATTTTTTCAGTCCGTCTGCAGACAGAGTGATGTGGAGTTTTACAATTTGACGTTAAACGATTTTTTTGTAATAAAAAACGGTGTAATCTGAAATACGTTTTGGTTTTATGTAGTTATATATTTGGTATGTGTCGTCGTTAAGTATGTGCGTTAAATAAAATTCTTATCTTATGTCATGTACTATTTTTTATTATCCGATATTGGAATGTTAAGTCGAAATGTTTATAACTTTACAAAAACTCCGAATCAAAAATAAAAGACATATAACAATGATTATGTTACTTAATCTCTAAACCTAACAATAACTATGATTACAAGAATGAACTAGCTTAATCTTCCCGTCAGGTGAGATCGTGTTCAAACGCTGACCCAATAGTTGTAAAAATTTATTTAAAAAACCTACAAACTGCTTACTAAGCACTCCTACGCACTGGCCTCGATCAACCTCAAGATCTCGATCTCATCATTTGAAATAGCTGCATACTCTTCCCATTTACCTTTGTAAGCTGGTCCTATATTGTAGCCATTAGCGACAAAGGGATGTAATGCTCCAATTTCCTTTGACCCTCGTATAAGGCCTTAAAGCACCTTTCGTCCCAAACCCTAGCTTAGGAGCTAACGGTCATAAAAACGTTTATTTTTTATCAATTTCTAAAATTTTAGTTTAACGTTTAAGTAAAAATTAAAATAATAATTGTATTATAAAATTATTATATAATATATACCTTTTTATTGGTAGTTTTGTGTCTTACTTTTTCTAACTTAATCTAACCAATACATTTTCAATACTTGTTATGGTCCTACTTACTGCAAGGCAACATTATATCTGGTGCTAATCATCATTAATTTAGTCATGTACAGATCAACCTACGTAAGCTGATTTAACATGTGTCATCAATAATGCGGAGATTAACCACAATTGAGTACTACAACAATGCCCCCCATTCATATCACAAACTGTAATCTACGTTAAGCTAGCGTAGTTATAAGCAAATAATGTTAAGTAAGAAGTAACTAATTCAAACTTCATTTAAATCTCTAGAATCTGTATTGAATTTAGTCTTACAAGGACAATTCGAAGGAATCTAGAATCCGTATCGAATCAGTTGCCTTTTAAATATATTTTAAAGTCAACTAATTCGAATCTTACAATTAGCACCATGTTTAAATGATATCAGACTTTTTCGGTTGAGCAATGTGAACATTGACGACAGATCACGTAGAATCGTACCCGTAAGACGATATAAGAACGATAGAAGAAATTTGGCGGCTCGAGCTGTTAGCTCGATGGTCCAGTGGTTAAGACGTCGGGAAAGTATTACAAAGACGCAGATTCGATCCCTGCTCGAACAATATCATTTTTCTTGTTCCTAATTATTAAAAATCTTAACGTGTTTAGTATTCCTTGCTGAACAAATAAACATTCTAAAACACCTTACATATCCCGACCGCTAACTCCCGCCATACATTACACACATCATCACCGCACCGCAATTGCGTCGCCATAATTTGCAATAAAAATAAATTTAGGCAATCAGTCGGCAACGGAGAGTTACAACTGAATCGAATTGCCAATAAAAAGTCCAATTATCGCGGCAAGATCGCGACTTGTTGCGGTAGGCAATTCCGCTGGATAGGTTGGATTCAGTTGGTTGGATGGATAAGGGGATACTGTGATCGGATTAAAGTATGAATGTCAATCAAACGGAATATCCTTTAATTTCCGTGGTCGGGTTCTCCCAAACTTTGGCGTGAAATTGAAAATGATGTTTGGTATCAGCTTTAATTTGAAAACTGTCATTTCTTCCTATAACTTTGATATCTCATTGATCATTTCACAGTTCTTTTTTAAAACATAATTGATTATAAGTTATAAAGATCAAGATAGATCACGCTAGTCTTGATAATAAATGGTTTGGAAGATAAATAATGCAGCTTGTCATAGATAAAACATTTAATTTTAAAGTACGTTGCTCATAATGATCAACTGCAAGAGTAACTTATTCGTAATAATATTCGACAGATCTGTAATGTATTATCTATTTTAATATTCCATTTTTTATATTTTTTATTTAACTGAATGACGAGACGAGCTGGTCATTTGCCTGTTGGTAAGCGATACGCCAGCCCATAATAATAACAGCACCACCCAGAACTTTGTTTCGCAAAGTCCTGCGCGGCGCTGTACTGCGCCCGTCACCCTGAGACAATTAGCTGTTGAGTCTCATAATACGCGTTAGTTTCGCTGACTACAATGCCCTTCAAACCGGAACACAGTAATGCTTGCGCACTACTGCTTGGCGGCTGAATAACTGGCAACCGGTGGTACCCACCCAGACGGCCTCTCGCATACGAGAATCCTACCACTAGTAAAACCTATTCAAAGCATCGGCATCGAGTAATATAAAAATGGAAGTTTTATTGACAAAGTTATTAGAAAATACGTGAAACAACCGCCTCTATTTGCATCCAGTTTGAATGGGATAGCGGACCCCGATCGCTGCAACGCTTTCACTGCATTCGTAATTTTTGACCTAAAAATGGTGGTTACTCTATCTCTACTCTATTTTTGCGCATTTTACGCAAATTGAATGTAAACTCAACCTACTGTATCACTATTTTCAATTTAAAACTGATGCGATTGACTTATTTTTATGTTGCAGCTAATTAAATTTGTCAGTGCCCGTTAGGCAGACAAAAGTGCCAGTATCGATCATGTCGGTCGTCACAAAAAAACACAATCTAAAATGTATAAGTCCCAAAATAAATAATGAACATAATAGCTAGACCTCCGTAACCTTTTCCAAGAAGATTAAAAATAATGGCGTGCCAAGCAATCCCAAACTTACAAAATCTCAATATTGAAGATACAATCAGGACCTCCCGATATGATGGATTCTATGCAATAAGTGAAAGCTCCCCGGAATTGTGACGGGTGCTTGTCATTGATATTTGATACGGGAAATGGATATGTCTGACACTACAATTTTACTATAAATGAAGGAAGCTCAGTAAGGCAAGGCGAAAATGTTTTTTTATATATAAAACCGTGCTTAAATGACCCAGCAAAAAGTACCGAGAGTTTTAAGAAACATCAACGCGACTCAACGGACTAAGTGCGTTCAAATAAAACACTGAAAATATAACTAAGTACTAATTAATTAATATTACTAATAAATCCAAATTATGCTAGTCCTTTCTGTTTAAAGGATGTCTGTAAGAGATCGCTTTGAGCGATAAGACCGCTTATTCTTATGCTGATTACTGTGAAATGTACTTTTTTCATGTACCTATCTTTAAGGTTTTTAACAATAAAGTGTTTAAATATCTATTCAAGTATAACTAAACTAAGTATAATAATATCATCCACCAACCCGCACTGGGCCAGCGTGGTGGATTATGGCCCATATTTTCTCTATGAGGGAAGGCCCGTGTCCCAGCAGTGAGAACGTGATGGGCTGATGATGATGAAGTATAATAATATAACTCAGTATAACTTAGTACCGACTTCGCTAAGAAAAAAAAGACAGAAACACATAATACACATATGGGCATAGGTATATAATAATAGGCCCTTACTCTTTAGTTC
Organism: Petrophora chlorosata; assembly: GCA_951640565.1. NCBI lineage: Eukaryota > Metazoa > Arthropoda > Insecta > Lepidoptera > Geometridae > Petrophora > Petrophora chlorosata. The sequence goes on along the minus strand of OX621189.1, from coordinate 18,094,955 downwards.
CATACTCTAATATTTTTTATGAAGAATTTTGCTACTTCGATAAATTTTAAGATTATACGGAAAGGAAGTTCTACAGCTATTTTCGGAACGATTTTGTATTTGTGGTTCTACCAAGTAATAAAAATTGTTTATTTTTTCTTTAAGGAACGAAATATTTGATAGATTTATATTTAGATAGATATTTTTTATTACAATTCTATACTATTATAAAATTGGAAAAGAGCCAATTCTGTACATTGAAGATATTTTTGCAAAACCAACTGGGATGGACTATTTAGAGGGTACTGAACACGAATATATGGTTTTTAAAACATTTGTCTGTTTGTGTGTTTGTTATCTATAGACTCTGAAACTGCTGAACAGATGTGATTTTCAGGATTTGGTAGCATTATTTCCAACTTAGATTATAGGGTATGTTACATCAAAATCGGTTGGGTGATTACGAAGATACAGCTTGACCTCTTCCTAACACGTGCACCCATACACTGGGGAGGTCTTGCTAAGATGATTTTGAAAATAAATACGAAAATAGGCTTCCTCTATCGTTCACGCGGACGAAGTCGCGGGAAAAAAGCTAGTATTTAATAAAATAGATAACACTCTAAATAAATTCCCAGTGTGACATAATGTAATCACTGTGCATGTGTTCCAGAAAGTCCTCATCACTCAATCCCCTTCAAGACATGAAGTTTCACTGGTGGTAGGTTTCTCGTATGCGAGAGGCCGTTTGGGTGGGTACCACCGCTTTGCCAGTTATTCAGCCGCCAAGCGGTAGTGCGCAAGCATAACTGTGTTCCGGCTTACGGGCATTGTAGCCAGCGAAATTACTGGGCATTATGAGACTAAACAGCTAATTGTCTCAGAGTGACGAGCGCAGTACAGCGCCGCGCAGGATTTAGCAAAACAAAGTTCTGGGTGGTGCTGTTATTGTTATGGGCTGGCGTATTGCTTACCATCAGGCAAACGACCAGCTCGTCTCGTCATTAAGTTACATAAAAAACAAAGTAGAAAAATAAGACAACATTATTGTGTTCTGGTTTTAAGGGCACTGTCAAGCAAAATTAATGGCATTAAGAAAAAGAGCTATCATTGTCTCAGTAGTTCAGTGCCACGCAGGATTTTGCAAAACAAAGTCTGGGTGGGGCTGTACTTTTATGACCTGGCGTGTTGCTTACCATCGGGTAAAGGACCCGTTCGTCTTGTCAGTTATATGAAATAAATATAAAAAACAAAGCACGCCAGAACATTTAACAACATTATTTACAAGAATCAAAAATAGTTCGACTTTAAAATAACTTTAAATTTCGAAGAGTAAAAAAGCAGTGCAATCAAGAAAATTGTCAAGACGAACATCGAATACAATATTTTTGCGAATAATAACAACCTGGCCAAGCATGAAATCTGTTTCGATTCGTGTTCAAATAACTGTATGTTCATTTCAAAGTCAAACTTAAATAGAATAGAATAGAATAGAATAACTCTTTATTGTAACACCAAAATACAGAAATAATTAAAAACTAAAATAACAACTAACTTAATAATAATGTCACAATGGGCGGTCTTATCGCTCAAAGCGATCTCTTCCAGACAACCCACAAGTGAAGGAATGTATACAGAAATGGACGGTGTTACTTTAAAATAATTTTGTTATATAATATAATATACCTACATAAACCAAAGTCATTACATAAAATACATAACATAATTAATAAAATATACATAATAAATACTTTAACATAAAATATACAAATAAATTAAACTTCGGTAAATATACAAAATTACAAATGAAAACATAAATACTAACAGTAGACGAAGCATAGGTAGCAGCTATTGTGCAAGATAAAACTGCTTAACACGATTTTTAAAGATTTCAAGAGAAGGAGCTCGTTTAATTGAAAGAGGTAAGGCGTTCCATAGTCGAACAGCTTTGACAGTGAAGGAAGAATCATAGAAGGAAGTACTATGAGTAGGCGTTGTCAACAGTAGGTTCTGTGATGATCGTAGTGACCGCGGATTTGAAGTGTGAAGGAAATCAAAACGTTCCTTAAGGTAGCGCGGGGAACCGGGATGGAACAGAATACTGTAAAGGAGAGACAATATATGAGCATTCCGACGAAGACGTATGGGAAGCCACTTGAGCTTTGTACGAAATTCAGAAACATGGTCAAACTTGCGTAAGCCAAATATAAACCTAATGCAGAAGTTTTGGAGACGCTCAAGTTTATTTAGCTGGTCCTCCGTGAGGTCAAGATAGCAGGCGTCAGCGTAATCGAGGATAGGAAGTAAAAGAGACTGTGCAAGCGCAATTTTAGTGGTAGTCGGTAAAAAATTGCGTAGTCTGCGTAAGGAGCCTGCCGAAGCAAACATCTTACGACTAGTAATAGCTAATTGCGGGTTCCAATTTAAGCACCGGTCAATTGTTATCCCTAGATTTTTCACTGTATCACTGAAAGGGATAGTGACTCCATCAAATACCACTCGCGGAAGCAAACCCCAATCAACCCTGGAAATCGTTCGAGAGCTTCCCACGACAATGACTTGCGTTTTAAGGGGGTTTACTTTCAGACCATAGGAATGACTCCACTCAGATATTTGACATAAATCTCGATTAGTAGCTCCTACTGCCTCAGCTAATTGATTGAGAGAAGCCTGATGATATAGTTGAAGGTCGTCTGCGTAGAGGTGGTAGGACGCGGAAATATTTAGAGAAATTGAGTTAATGAAAATAGCAAAAAGAAGAGGAGATAAGACGCCACCCTGAGGTACCCCAGCAGACGTGTTACACCACGAAGAAAAGGATTCTTCGAGACGAACCCGCTGTCGGCGACCATACAGGTAACTACGAAACCAGTCAATTACCGTTGGAGATATGTTAATGGAGCGTAGAATTGCAAGAAGGATGTCGAAGTCAACAGTGTTAAATGCATTACTGAAATCTAAAAGTGTCAGCACAGTTAACTGACCCTTTTCCATACCTTTACGTATATCATCAGTAATTTTGACCAGTGCAGTAACTGTGCTATGACCCGGGCGAAAACCAGACTGGTAGGGATTTAGGAGATCATTTCTTGTAAGGTAGGAATTAATTTGGTTGTGGACTAAGCGTTCAAGTACTTTGGACAGGAAGGGAAGGATAGATATAGGGCGGTATTCGGAAAAAGATTTGGGATTTGGTTTTTTTGGCAGGGGAATGATTTGAGCTTCCTTCCATGACGAAGGAAACACACCATTTGCTATGGAGAAATTTAAAATATGACAAAGGACAGGAAGGATAGGTTAAAATTAATTTAAACTGGAATAAGTTTCAAATAAAATATTAGTTTTAATTAAAAACTTGATTTTGGCAAAGTGAACGACTACTTAATGAAATTGTACTGAGTAGTAAATCATTTCGTAAAAGGATATCATTCCCCCATGTCTTTGCTCCTAGACGTGAAGTGGCATATATAAAGTCACGAGGGAGTAAAGAAAAAGGTTTTCTGTCAGCGCTACGGTACTCTAAAAGTAATATTATGTCAGAAAACTAACTCGAGACAACACGAGCCTATCAATCATAATGAAATTCTCGTCAAAGTTATTACAAACTTTCGGAATCGCAAAAATGTAGAAGTTTTTTACAAAATATGAACTTTACGTCAGACGTGCTTATTCGGGATTCGCGGCGGCGTGGCACAAAAACGATACACGCTTATGTAGTTTACATTTATTTTTAAATTACAGTTATAATTACGAAACTCTTTATTTTTGTTTTTATTACACCACAGAGGCTGTTTTGGAAGCATCCATAGTCGCTAAACAGTCGTCTTCTCTAGCGAGTTAGGAGCCAAGAAAAGAACCTTAAAAAAGTAAAACTAATTTTCTTTTTTCTACAATTTCATTAATCAAGTCAAAAATGCATCCAAAATGAAATAAGATACGTAATAATCCAAAATCTGTAACTACGCCTATAACATTATCGCACAGCGTATTAAATTACAATTACCGCTCTGCAGCATTTATTGCAGCTGATTAGCGCTAACTGGATCACACGTACATCCTATGTGCGATCTAGATTGCCAAATGATGTGGACTCGGTCGTGTGATTATCATTCTGCGTATTCACTTTGATTTATACGAATCAATGAGAACGGTACCCGCAATACTCGTTGAAGATAGTTAAAAGAGCTAGTATACTATGGAAAATCGGTGTTTCGACGCAATAGTTAAAAAGAACAAAAGCTACCTAGCGCTTTATCACACTGGCAGTTTGCGAGCGTTTTTACGCGGCGAACTCGCAGCGTGCACGCTGCAAACTCGCGGCGAACACGCCGCCAGTTCGCGACGATTTCGCCGCGTTCCTTCAGTATTGTAAACTCGCACTCAAATGCCGCTAGCGAGGCCTGACATTGCGTTTTGGTGGATATATAATTCCGTATTCTGCTAGTGACTTTCCAAAAGCCGCCGCCAATCCGCAAAGTGTTCGCCGCGAGTGTGTGAAATGTTCGCCGCGAGTGCGCAGCATGTGATAAGGCTCTAAACATAACCAAGAGTTATTTACAAAACATTATTATTTATTATATTTGTTATTATTTATTATAATAAATATAATAAATAATAAATTATTGTATTTAATAATAATAAATATTATTATTTATTATATTTATTATTATTTATTAAATTTATTACTATTTATTATATTTATTATTATATATTACATTTATTATTATTTATTATACTTACATAACATATTGTTAAATAATTAACATCGACTAAATTGCTTCTAAATATTACATACCTAGGTAGGTATGTAACTACAAATTAAATATCTTAAAGAAACTTCTGGTACCGTGTTACACAGTAGGGGAGAGGACTTGTACTTGTTTTATCACAGAATAATTTAAGGTTATAAATGTTTTGAATATACGTGATCAATATTTTCTGAGAGCCTCTGTGGTGTAGTAGTTGGCAGATTGGCTCAAATCTCAAACACCGCGAAGGTTGCGCGTTTGATTTCCGCGACGACTTGTCGCGGTGGTTCTTGTTCAGCGCTTATTTATTTGTTGTAAGACCGGAAGTACTTATATATTATGAAAAAATTGCCTTCATTAATATTTTGGTTTCCTCCTGCACCTAATTCAGTGAATTTATAATTTGGGACGTGCACCAAGTTTGAGTTAACGAGAGCCATAAACCGTATTTACGGATAATTTTGCGGTTTTATCGGCTTTATTGGTCTGACACATGTCGGCTATGTAAATTAGTTCCGTGTAAGTTTGAAGTAGAGAAAACTAATTTAATTTTCCGTATAAATTATGAATCTACATATAAGTATGTTTATAATACACGTACTTGTATTTTATGTATTTTATTAATTAGTATCAACACTACAATAAATTGTTTTAAGTAGTATATTATAAAATATACCTAACCTTTTTATAGTTCAAATTTTATCGCACTTTTATTTATGTATATCATCAACATGATATCTCTCAATCAAAAGTTTGTCTAAAAGAGATTGCTCTCAGCAATCGGACCGCCTAATTTACTATATTTATTTGTTTTGTTATTGTTACTTTTTATTTTTTGTGTCAATAAAGATTTTTTTTAGTGTATAGGGTGTCCTAGAGTAAAATAATTTTAAACATGTTAAGTATACGTTAATCTTAAGTAACAATTCTCGTATGCGAGATGGGTGGGTACCACCAATTTGGCGGTTATTCTGCCACCAAGCAGTAGTGTGCAAACATTATTGTGTTCCGGTTTGAAGGGCATTTTAGCTAGCGAAATTACTGGACTTAAGAGCTAGGTAATTGTCTCAGGATGACGAAAGCAGTGCAGCGCCACACAGGATTTTGCAAAACAAAGTTCTGGGTGGTGCTGCCACTGTTATGGGCTGGCGTATTGTGAACCATCAGGCGAACGACCTGCTCGTCCTGTCAATCAGTTTTATAAAACAGACTTTGACACTAATGCGAAAACAAGCTCAGACACAAGTTTTAAAGCTAGAATAGATAAGGGAAAGTCGGAAACTAAAAATGTAACCCGAAACTAAGTTGGCGCGGCGCCAAACTAAGTTACGGGGCAAAAAAACTTAGTGGTCTCGTTAAATCGGCTTTTGAACATTTTACAACAGAAGCATGAGTCGTGTGTTTCAAACGCAAGCTTTTAAAAGTTCCGAACCCACTTTTTGTTAGGTAAGGTCAAACAAGGTTTTTGGAAAGAACACAAGAAAATGTTGAATAAAAAACATAATCTATAAACCACGTTTTATGCGCCTCTTGAGGTTAGGTCGGCATTGCATACCTTCTAATAAATTGATATAGAATGCATTGTAATCGAGTTTTTAACTACCGTGAAAGTTTCAGCCGGATAGCTAATAGGGAAGTGCTCGAAATTTGTGTTGCAAGATTCCACCCGGAACGACAGATAGACAAACAAGAAAGTGACTTAATAAAAACGTGGTAAAAGAATACTACCACCGGCTAAGATTTGAGCTGGCATCTCATTCTTCCCTCAGCGCGGGAAGTTTGGTAATTTGGTATGTAAGCACTATAGATCTTGAAAAAGGACATAGGTATCGGTATTTTTTAATCCCGAAAAACCGCAGGGCGCAGCTAGTGTTTGATAAATTAAAGCTTATATAGTGAAGCGCGTTTGCTACGTCAACGTCGTTCACTCCAATCTCCTCACTTTGTGATGCGTAATCCTTCAATCCGGATACCTGTACAGTTAGTGTGTTAACCTCCGAGTTGCTATGAAGTAGCGCTGACATTAAAACTCTTTGAAACAGAAGCAGAGACTGCCTGGCATTTGTAGTTACAAAGTCGCACACTGTGAGTAACGAGGGCTAAGCTTTTAATAAAGTTCCATACTCTGTTATTTTTAAGAGGAGGCCCCTGCCTCAGCTATAAGGCTCGTAACGTAGCTTGCTTAGCCGTTCGCAACAGATAGATAGATGAATGCTTTATTGCAAACATTAAATTAAAGACATTACATAAAAACATTTAACGAAAGTGTTACAATGGGCGGCCTTATCGCTAAAAGCGATCTCTTCCAGGCAACCTTTGGATGGAGAGGAATTATCAGAATGTTAAAGACGGGGACATAAGGGCTACTGTATTTATAAAAACATAAACAATGTCAATAAAATATACTACAGTACAAAAATAATAGATACAAAAGATCTAGTTAAGCAACGTTCGCAGTGGCCACAGCTTGGACGGGTGACCGTTTGTGCGGTATTTACATCTGAGCACTACCGTGCTTCGAAGGGGACTTTAAGCCGTCGGTTACGGTTATTGTCTTTGGACAACAATCGTTAGGCCGTGTCGGAGGCCTCCGGGTGGTATGAAAACTCCGACACTGGAGTTGGCATCACGCCCACACGAGAAAAAAGAGAAGATGGGCTAAATATGATGATGACGCCATGTTATTATCATATTATCTCGCATTTCACTGTACCTAACTATTCTGACCAACTATTGCATTGGTTACCATCTCAAATCACGTTGGGAACACTGCTTCCCAATTTTGTTATCCTGAAAGCACCATGGAAGTCTAGTACCTAAACAAAAAAAGCTGCGAGTAGCATCGTGCATGCGAGCTCTACCATCATCATCATCATCTATTTACCTGTGAATATTTCTGTCAATCTATTTTCAGATACAAAGATTTTCTCAGATTTGACACAGTAATTTACCAGTACCTCATCATTTTCCTACTCATGTTGAAAATGACGAACAATAAGCTACCAAAGCTCACTCACGAAGTTCGCACAAATGTTCTCAGAACTGTTGCGCTTCTGAACAAACAACTGTCACTTGATAAACCCTATTGAATTCACCGTTCCCAAACAAATTAACGCTCCAACCGAACGGAAAGCATCAATTATTTTTCAGCCAAACGACATCGGAATCCAATTATCCCTTCGCATAGTTACCAGAAAATAAATTTAAATCCACGCACCGGTTAGTGGGAACACAGGGAATACTGGCAACACTTCGTACTTTTTTCACAAACAACCTTAATTTCCAATCGAGAGGAAAACAAACATTCACGATTCCCTAATTGCCTTAAACTGGATTATTTTATTTATTTAAGCACCCCAACCCCTTCAATTGACGTTGCTTGTACTTTGCAACTAAAACCTTACAGCTATTCTCATTTTAATTTTATTTCTTGTTTGCTAAGGTTTAAAGTTGTTTGGTAGAGAGGTTCAGTTATGTTGGTCCACGTATACCGATAGATTTATATTCAATTTAACTTTTCGCTTTTAGGTTTCGATTCGTTACAATAAATAAAGGCGGTGATAGGTCGGTGCGTTTATTTGATTTCTAAAGCAGTCTGAGCTTCAGTTGGGAGAAATGTATGCTGCGCTTATTCATGCTGCAATATTTCTATTGGTTGTTCATTCAGGGGCCGCGTATGTTTGGACCAGTTCGTGTAGAGCAGAAACTAACTTTTAGTATCAACTAGTGCAGGACATTAATATTTAAATTGTATGTGTTATGCGTTGGTAACAATATTAACGATAAAAGTAACTCACGCGCACTCTTTTCAAAAGTATATAGTAAATCGAATAAGCAAACTCGTTGCATTTTGTGTTAGTCAGTAAGTCATTAGATATTTATTAAATAGTTATTTCAAAATCACATGGACATGGATATTCATTATTCAATTTACATTCAACAACATCGACATTGTCTTTATTTATTTTACATTAGGTATGCACAATTGTTTACAATGATTATGACTAAACACAACTAAAAAGTAAAAATTATAAAAAACAGAATTAAACATTAGACAACCACGACATAACATTAAACATTTAACATATTCATATATTTGAATAAAAATATAACGCAGACTTGATTTATTTTATTTAAAAATATTATACAACAGCTAATTGTCTCAGGGTGACGAGCGCTGTGCAGCGCCGCGCAGGATTTTGCAAAACAAAGTTCTGGATGGTGCTGTTATTGTTATGGACTGGCGTATTGCTTACCATCAGACAAACGACCAGCTCGTCTCGTCATTCAGTTACATAAAAAAATACATTTTGTAACATCAAAAGAAAAAGGGTGCGATTGTCAAAATTCAAGTAATAAATTGGTGAATGAATGTTATGAATAATGAAAAAAAAACTTACCTATTAGAAAATATATATATTATGCTTAGTTTTTAGTTCACATAGTGTTTCGAGTTTAGAGGTGTAGCTAAAAATATGAATTTCAAACAACCCTATCTGATAGTAAACAAGATATTAAAATCAAATGTGTTAGGAAGTTCAAATATCCCTTTACGTACGTAGGAGCTTGTTAGAAGTTGAACACAGTAGTTTGAAACTGCTGCGGTCTAAACTTTATAGTTTTTGTTGATTTATTCGGGTGTTCAACACTGTTTTAAAAGTTTACGCTGTTGTTTTATAGTTGGGGGTTTGATTCTTCTGATCTTGATTCTGGTCACACACTGTTTTAATAAGTGAAAATTTATATTATCCAAATAAACAGTGAGTGTTCGCTATCGAGACGTAGCCATTAGGTGAATCTGAGTTCTGTCTCCGTAGTGAATAACTGTAAAACGTATTATTGAAAATAAACATATTTGTCGTAGTTATTAAACAAACGCATTTAAATGGAAAAATATTCACATTATGTTTTCAAAATGTCTCTTCCATGATGGGCGCCAAAATCTAATGTAACTTCTAAAGTCTTCTAAAATAATAAAACATACATATTTGTCCGACGCTGGGCGCCAACTTTTAAAAACCCAATGTTTCTTCTTCTATCGCAACTTGTTTTTTCTTAAACTATTTCTGTCACAATATTGAGCCACCAAATCTGAGACAGAGCGACGTGTTCGCGTAATATGTGTCTCGCGCTGAAGAGGGTTCGTACACCTGTCCACCAAACTGGCTTACTCCTTGCTTCTGTTATTTTTTTCAGCCCTTTGAGAGAAGATACCCTTCGTGTTTTATTTGTATTGCGCAGTGATTTTGTTCATAACTTAGACCAGTACCGACGATAAGAAATAATGAATGTTAAAGAAATGTAAAGTTCGCAAATTAATATAGTTTAGTTTTATAGTCATGACGTCTAATTTCATTTTACGAGCAGAAAGTTTACCGTTCTTATAACCGTTAAGACTAGTATATTGCATTATTATTTTATCAGTATAACGTTTATGTGAAGATAATAACAACAAGCTTTAAGAAAATTACCTTTTTGCTTCAATAGCGTCTACCCCAAGGTGGGCGCCAACTTTATTATTAAAACTCACATACAATTTTAAAGTATTGAAGTACACCATCTTAGATCAGGTGTTATTTTAACACTTTAGGTATGCAAAACTAAGCGCAAGTTATAAGTTTGACACCTTTGCATGTCATTATGAAGTATGTTATTTAATAGTCCCTTACTGTTTTTACAGATTTCGCTGTAAAAAAATTGAAAATTTTAGATTTGTCCCAAATATTCATTGGACCTGGCGAGCCACGTAAGAAACCCACATTTGGAGAATCTTCAATTATTTAAGATTTATTCCTTTATTTTTAACTTATTTGATCCCACGGCTGGGCAAAGGTCTCCCCCATCTCCCTCCATAAATCCCTCTCCATTGCGATCTCGGGCCAGTCACTCAGCAAAGCGTCCAAATCGTCCCGCCAACGTTTTCTGGGCCTTCCTAGGCGGCAACGCCGGTCTTCAGACCGATAAGCTTGGTATAACATTTATACAAGGCATTAATCAAAGTGATCCGTAACCGAATAGACGGAAAACTGGACCTGCTTTATTCCTTTTATTTATAGGATCAAATTACCTTCTAAACTTTCGATAGAAACCTTATTTATTCCCCGAACGATAATTACACGCCACTTCCAGAAACCATGTCCTGAACAAATTAAATTTCAAACGACTCTAATTTCAATACAATAACATCTATAACACGTAACCCGATCACAAAACGGGCCTAGTCCCCGCGGCCATTTTATACCATCTACCGGTTGCCCGTCGTTTTCCTTTATAAATGCAAATGGAATCGTAACGCAAACATAACAGGTTATTACAATACGGTCGAGAATTCAATTCCTGTATCGTGGTAAGCTCCTGAGAATTGAATAAATGTCTATATTCGTTGGATGTTTTTGTAGGATATCTGATCTAGGGACTTGTGTCAACTCAGTAAATAAAATATGAAAGATAGTTTCAAGATTGGTATGATGTACCAGACATTAAACTAATATAAAGTTTGAGAAAGCCAAGGATCGAAGTCTCAACATGTCGTTCGTCCATTGTTAAAAATACATCAGCTACAAACGGCCCTGAGCTTGTATATTATAGAATAACTGTTTTGGCATAATGAAACAAATCTCAACTGGCGATGATTCAGTAAGTATTGAGAAAGCCCAAATTGCCCCCTCACAGCCTATCTGTATAACGTTATAATGTATTTATTATATCTGCAATATTAGTATTGAAAGTGGCGACGATGCGCAGCAGTATCCGTTTACAGTTAAACGGGAGTTAGAGACAGCGGTGGACAATAATTGCAATGCTTGCAGCTGTACACTTGCAAAGCAAGAGGTTAAAACTTGGAATTATATTATAAGAAGCCAGAGTACCGCCCTTGTGACACTTTTTAAATATGTTAATGGATATGGGCAATTGTTAAGGGCAGGCGTAGTTACCATCAGGCGAACGATTTGCTCGTCTCATTAAAAATAATATATTCCATTAAAAAAATACTTTATTCTTATTAATGTTTTACCTTTCACGATTCGATCACAATCAACCATTAACCGTGGTCACTAGAAGACGGTCGTCTCGCATGCAGCTACCGAAACGTTAAGGTAAACAAACCGAATTTTTTAGCGTAATTTAAGTCTCATTTAATAATAAAACTATACTTTGTATTATGTGATCTGTCAAGAGAATAATTTGTTAATTCATTTATAATGATAAAAATAGTTATCAAAGTTTTTTAATAATGAAATGAAATGAAATAACTTTTATTGAAGACACACGAATAATTAAAAAACTAACAATAAAAGCTTATTTTTAGTGTAACAATTGGCGGTCTTATCGCTAAAATCTCTTCCAGACAACCGTGCAGGTTTATTACATAAAATGCACACTAATAAAATAGTCAATAATCTAAATACATACAATCCTTATAAAATATAATACACATACATATACATTAATACATATAAATATTACATACAAAACGATAACAGGATAGAGATGATTGTATCTATTGCGAATAGTAAAAGACCTTTGCTCGGTGTTTAAAAGTGTCCAGCGAGGGTGCTCGTTTAATCTCTATGAAATAATGAACTTTGACAAAATCAAACGAGCTTTCTAAATTATTTAAAGTAACATACTTGCTTCAAAAATAAACCCAAAATGTTACAAGACCGCATACTTGGACATTCTTGTGGGTATGTAGTACAAAGACCGCTAACCAGACCTTTTGAGTGGCTTTGTGGGAACCAATAAGCTAAAATATTGTAGGTGATGCACGCACCTGATGAGTAAACTTTACAGAATTCATTTTATACAAAAAAAATAAGTCGATAAGTTAATCATGCGGCATGCGGCAGGCTGACGGAACGCAGCGGCCGATACTCCCCCCGTCTCGCCGCGCGCATACCTAAGGCGCGATACAGCGGTTTCGGTCAAACTATAATTAAGATTCCCTGTGTTGCCTCGGTTCTTTGTTCTTGGACCTTGCAATTTTCTATTGAATATTATTTGGTAGTAGATGTTATATTTAAATTATACTACGGAATGTGAGCACTTTGTCCTCGACTGTCCGCTGTCCACTTCTCCTACAAATTCTAATACAGAATAGTTTAACTTGAAATGCATGTCTTGAGCTAGAGCCGTACTTTACTGTGACACAGTGAATGCTTGCAGTTCTCTAACTTTTACAAAGTTTGTTAGATGTACGTTTTACTATTAAAATCCTGGGAGTCTTCAAATCGAGAGTGAATATCTTCTAGGCAAGCGTGGCATCCTAAACCACATCAATACTTACCATCAGGTGAAATAGTGTTCTGCGCAAGCATAAATATCTAATTTGAAAGAATGTAACTTTTTTTAAGGTTCCGTACCCAAAGGGTAAAATGGGATTACTAAGACTCAGCTGTCTGTCTGTCTGTCCGTCTGTCACCAGGCTGTATCTCATGAACCGTGATAGTTAGACAGTTGAAATTTTCACAGATGATGTAGTTCTGTTGCATATCGTACAAAATACAATCAAATAAGTCCTCGTTCCACTAATATATAGGTACATGTGTTGCGCTTGATCAAGTGATGATTTTACTCGTGGTAGGTCTCTCGTATGCGGGAGGCCGTCTGGGTACCTACCCAAAGCAGGCGGCAGAATAACTGGCAAAGCTGTGGTAGGTACCACAGCTTTGCCAGTTATGCCGCCAAGCAGTAGCGCGCAAGCATTACTGTGTTGCCGTTTGAAGGGCATTGCCGCCAGCCAAATTACTGAACATATGAGACTTAATATCTGATGTCTCGGAGTGATGATAGCAATGCAGTGATACGCAGTGTTTTTTATGGTATTAAAAGTTCTGGGTGGTACTGCAATTGTTATAGCCAGGCAGGGTTATTACTATCAGGCGTACGACTTATCAAATCCTTAAAAATAAATCTGACACTGGGCAAGCTAAAATCCGTTGAAATGCACAAATGACAATAACCATTTATACCTTTTGGGTAATATATAACTGCCTCGTCTTCAATTCGACTCGTCAGGCAAACTGCCACGTGACAGCCGATTATTGTCTGAATAACAAGATGTGTCAACTCCAGCACCCTATTGCCTGTAGCACTTCTGTTGCTTCGGAAAATATTATTACCAAAAATAGAATGTTTCTGGATGGTATTCATCCTCTCTTCCAAAATATTGCTTGGAACAAAGCTACAAACCTTTTTATTATATTTGAAATTATTACTATAAGATAAGATAAAAAAAATCTTTATTGCAACCACAAACAACAGATACACAGCTTTTTCGAGTACTTAGTATTTAATTAAAACTATACATAAGCAATGTACCTGCAGTCAGAGTACAAACGTAGTAAATTTAGCATGTGCTGTGATGAGCACGCAGCGCTGTTTTTCAATTTACCCCGGTGCTCGAACAATAATCTTAATTAAAATTAATGACATTTTTTTTTCTTAGAGGACTATTGTCCTATTTTAGTGACCCGCTACTATAAGTAAAAATCGAGATGACGGTAACCAATGATACTGATGTATTGATTAGTTCTTCTATCTTGGGAAGTACCACAGCTTTACCAGATATTCAACTGTCAAGGGGTGTTGCTCACCAACAGTTGTCAAAAAAAAACACAAAATATCACAAGGGATAGGAAGAGAGTAGTGAGATATCACGTGTATTTATTTTTTCGTTGAACGTGGAACTTGAAAACTGAAAAGCTGCGCGTGACCAGCAAACTTAAATGTCTGTTTGGACATTTTTAACACGGTGCTTAATCCAGAATTAAATTAGATTATACCTCTTTTTAAATATTTTGATGTTTTAAATATACGTTATCCCAAAAAATACACGTGATGTGAATACACGTTACCCTAGTTAAGATTTATATTTTGTTCATGTAATTATGTTTGTGGTATGCAATAAAGTGTTATTGTATTGTATTGTATTGTGATTTTGGTTGGTAGTCTAAGACCTCACCACGGGGAAAACGGGGGGTTAGACAGTTGCCAAAAAAAGACGTCACGTGATTAATGAACGACCCCTAAATAGTATGTCAACAATCCTATACTAGCCTATCATTCTATTGTTGCCCTAAAGTCTTACTTCTTCACACTGTCGCTGTACTCTCCGCCTGATGTCAGGCCTTCTTTATTGTTGCAGACAGGAGATATGTCACAAGTGTTGCCGCCTCTTGTAGTCGCTACTGCCGCAAAGTTTATGTCTGAGCTTCTGTATTGAGTATCGGTCATTCGTTTTATTACATACACTGAAGTTTCTTTTACAACCTTTTTGGTGTAGTGGTTGGGCAGGTAACCTCAAATCTCATACACCACCGAGGTTACGGGTTCGATTCCCGCGATGGAAAAAATGTTTGTCCACAGAAAAAAAGGCACAAGCATTTGTTTTGCGTCTGGGTGTTGTGGGACCGTAGTCCTCATCCTAGTTAGGGTCTGGGATATACTAAAAGACAACTTAGGTCTTTAATTTTCTTTAAATAAAATTAGTTAAATAACTGCCAGAAGTAGTCTGCATTACTGTGTTCTAGTTTAAAGAACACGTTCTAAGCGTAATTGCTGGGCCATATGAGACTAGAATTTATTATCTCAGAGTGACGAGAGCAGAGCTGTGGTAAGCAGGACTTTATAAAACTAGGTTTTGGGTGGATCTGTAATTGTTATGGATAAGCGTGGCGCTTACCATAAGGTGAACGACCGGCTCATCTCGCCACTTATTTACATAAAAACCTCTATTAAAAAGGGACGGAGGAGAGCGACTGTGGCTCAGTGGGAGTGCGTGCGACTTTCGATTCGACGCACCCGAGTTCGAATTCCACTGGCCCCGCACCAATGACTTTCTTAAGTTATGCGCGGATTTACACTTGCTCTAAAAACTGTGAAGGAAAACATCGTGAAGAAACCGGCATGTTCAAGAATTAATCACAAAAAAACAAGGGCATTTGACATACATAATTACATAATTTTCATACATAATTCATTTATTAAAAATTTGTAACATAACAGCACAAAACCAAAGCGTTACAAACACAGTCATAAAATATAATTAATAAATTAATTAAGGAATACAATTATTTAATTATTTAGGAGTATGTCATTAAATTATAAAATTAACAAATTAATTAAATAATATATGTATAAAAAAATAAAACTATCATTACATAGTCAGTCTCAGTCATAATAACAATAATAGTAAAATTATTATACCTATATTATAATTGTATATAAGTCGTTTTCATTATTACAATGTAGTCATAATATAAGTGCTACCCTTTCACACTAGATTTTCTAGCATTCATTTCGTACATCCTCTTGCATTCGTGCATCAGATAGACGATCCCACTCGCAAACAGGTCACAGTGTGGGGCTGCGGCTAGCACGGTGCCGAGCAGAGCGCGCGCGCGCTCCGCCGGGCTCTGGCGACGTGTGACGGTGCGGCCCGTCGCGCGCGCCAGGACACACGGCGCTGGCGTGCGCGCTCGCAGGCGACACGTTTGTGCATTGGGTATAGATAGTCTCAGAAATACTTCAACAAGAGCTACGCAGTCTATTTTATTTCGAATTAAGCCAAGACCAAATTTGGTTAATGCGAGAGATCTCCTTAATTCCAACGTATCATAACCTAATTGTCCCTGGATAAAGAGCGTAGGGTACATGTATGGATAGTAAACATAGGTCTTTTTGTATAAGTTACGTAGGAACTTTTTTTGGATTCGCTCCATCATAAGAATATATTTATCCTCATGAGGGCTCCATACTACCGTATTCGTTTCGAGAATACTTCGAACTAGGGCAGCGTAGAGTGTACGCGTTGCGGCATCTGACAGCGGGGCGGCGTTCCGGAGCACGAAACCCAGCCGGCGGTGAGCCGCGTCTGTGACACGCTCCGCGTGTTCGCGAAATGCCAGCTCGGGGTCGAACCACACGCCGAGGTCACGCACGCGCTGCACACGCGCCACCGGCGCATCCCCGACCAGGTACTGGCGCTGCCGCGGGCTGCGGCTGCGCGTGAACGTCATCATCTCACATTTGTTTGGGTTGAAGTGCAGTCGGTTGGCTTTACTCCACCCATAGACTGCGTCAATGTCGCGCTGAAGTGCGTCGTGGTCTGAGGAAGTTCCACACGCCTTTACTAGCTTGACGTCATCGGCAAAGATAAGAACGGTCGACTCGCGTACTACATCAGGAAGGTCATTTATTAGGAGCACAAAGAGAAATGGCCCAAGATTTGAACCTTGACTTATTCCTGAGCGTATAGGGTAATAATCCGATACGTGAGTTCCGTATTTAACGAATTGTTGCCTCTCTGATAGATAGTTGGCGAAGAGTTTTAGGAGTCTAGGAGTGAAACCCATAGTGCCCAGCTTTAGTAGTAGCGTGTCATTGTCGACTCTGTCGAATGCTTTTTGGAAATCAAGGTAAATTACATCTACCTGATTTCCATAGTCCATTTCCAAGGAAACTTGGTCGACCAATGTCACTAGGTTTGTAGCTACTGAGCGTCGCGGTAAGAAGGCGTGCTGGGCATCGGTGATATAGGGTCGGCACTGTGGGAGCAGGCAGTTGTGAAGAGCTGTCTCGAACACCTTTGCTAAAGCGCACAATATCGCAATCGGGCGGTAGTTTTCAACCTTGGTCTTAGGACCCGATTTAGGTATAGGTGTTACCCTAGATGTTTTCCATATAGTTGGATAGTTACCAGTTTCAAGGGCAAGGTTAAAAATATAGGTGATCGGTGTTATGAGTTCATCTAGACAGCCCTTGATGACGTATGCCGGTACCGCGTCGGGTCCGGGTGATGTCCCCGGTTTCAACCTCCGCACCGCTGCGCGCACGTCGGCCGGATGGAACGCTTGCAGGTGTACGCGGCGGCAGTCGGCGGGCGGCGCGGCGGCGGCGGCGGCGGGGTCGAGCGCGGGCCGGCCCGGCAGGAACACCGAGCTGAAGTGGTCCGCGAACGAGGCCGCCGCGCCGCGCCCCGAGTACTCCACGTCCTCACGTGTCACCTTGGATTCCAGTCCGCCCTTACTACGAAGACTGTTAACATATTGCCAAAACTCTTTTGGGTTTTTACATAAATTATTCGAGATCATTTTAGTGTAGCTTAAGTATGCAATTTCAACATCTTTTTTAATTTTACTCCTTAATAGCTCGAAGTCGTTACGATAGTTTTTATGACCAGTACGCTTCCACATACGGTGAGATTCCGCCTTAGAGCGGATGTCACGGATAATGTCGCTCGTGTAATATACTGGATAAGTACGACTACATGACCGTTTCCGTATTCTTTTGGGAATACAGTTATCAAATAAAATATATATGGTTTTATAAAAAAAGTTAAGAGCCTCATTAACATTATTAAAATTATTTATTTGGTCCCAGTCAGTGTCCTTGATCATGTTATATAAGGAATGGAAATCTCCTTTAGGGAAATTCCAATCCCTGTCTGATGGAATGTTAGAAGGATCTAACAGTGGTGAGACATGTACCAACCCGCACTGGGCCAGCGCAGTGTGACGGATTATGGCCCATACTCTCTTTATGAGAGAAGGCCCGTGTCCCAGCAGTGGGAACGTAATGGGCTGATAATGAAGATGATGTAAAAGAGGACAAGTTCAAGAGCTCACGCCATTGGGCGTATGTATATGTCAGGACAGAAGAAAAGTATGCAGGTGAGTAAAAAACAAGGCGTACGACGCATTTTTTGTGCCTATTTAATAAACATCTTTTGCCTTTTTGACTTTTTTTTGATAATGTTTGATGACTATTATAATGTAAAGTGTGTAGGTAAAGTAGGTATGGGTATTCAGGCACATCATCTAATAAATAAAATGTAGTGAAAATCTGGGGAGATGTAAACTGCTGTCACCACTACAAGTTAGAAAGCTACCAATCAAATATTTCCACCGCAGTATTAGTGAACTAACCAAGCAGCCGCTAAGTTTATTACTTAGCACCAAGTTATAATCCACGCCGAGTGTTGATCTCAATCCCGCCACTTAGCAGGATGTACTTCTAGAACTAATAGCAACTTGGCCATCGCACTTCCTAAGTAAAACATAAATTGTATTCGTCCACTTAAGTGCGACTTCCACTTAGAGCTTGTAAAGGCGCGGGCATAGGAGTGTACGGGCATAAAAAAAAAACCGGTTTGTGTTTTGTTGCATTCAAATGTATAAACGTAAACAAATTATTATATATATAATTTGATTATGTTAAAGCATGTGCTAACACAAACGACTTGCGATAAAATGGACCAACTACATACTTGTATTTTTTTTTACTTTGCTTGCATTTTGTCAGTATAAGATGAGTACGCAAATTCATTGACTTAAAAAAGAAATATTGTCAAAGTTTTTATAAACTCCAGGATTTTCAGGCACTACGAGAACCAAGTTTCTACATTACTCACACAAAATAGATGTAATAAAACAAAAAAGATATAAGTATCTACTTTTTCATTTTATATACAAATAGCCCTTGAGAAGACTTTTGTTTATTCTGTGCCTATTTGTCACATCGCGGGAATCAAACCCCCATGACTATTCGTGAGCTGACTCCTCCAAATGTAGGCTGTCATAAACATTCGTTATGTGGAAAAGAATAAAGAAAACAAAGCGTAAGCTTCTAGCAGTTCTATTAGTATAATTTAATTTTCGTTGGTCAACTGCAACATTGCAGAATTCATTAAGCGTGCATCGGCAGTTGATCCCGATCGTTGACTTAGAAGGACATTGGAGGCCTTCAGGTGCCTTATAACTTCGATATGCGACACCAGCGTTAACCACACATCCACACGTGAAAGAAGCTTGTTAAGTAAGTTTTTTTTATTTTCATAGATTTATGTTTGGCCACTATCTCGCCTGATGTGAAGCGATGATGTGGCCTAAGATGGAGCACATTGATCTTGAGGGAGACGGCAGTTGAGCGGCTGCTCCGTCTCCAAGATGGTTCACCGAACATCGTTAAGAAACACGACTAGGTCGCTTGACGGCATGGCTTTGTTCGGTGGGTGGTATTACAACCACGGCCAGAGCCTACCACTTCAAAGCGCGTAAGCGGGTTTCATCACAATTAGCTTGAATTAAACATTTTTGGCTAAAAACTGGTTAAACGTTGCTGTTAACAATTCCCGTTAAGTGTGAGCGTCGCACTGTACAGCAAGAAGCGGCTGGTAACACGCCAAGTTCTTAAAAAGTTTTCAGTTAGTTATTGTAATTAAATTAGTATGCGCGCCATCTTGTTTTAGTTGTTTCTGGAAATTGCAGCCATGTCGGGCCACTTTATCTTCTGGTGTTTGAAGAGTGTGCAAAGGGAGAGGGGAGGTAAGGGGGGGGGGGGTATAGCTTTATAAGTGTTCTAGTTTGACGTGAGAGGTTACAGCTACCTCAGGTGGAAAATGAACCAGGAAAACGTGTTGAAGTAGCTAAAGATATAACTCACCCACGCACTAAGGCATGAACTGAGTGATGAGACGAGCAAGTCGTCCACCTGATAGTAAGCCCCACGCCTGCCTATAACAATTGCAGTGCCACCTAGAACTTTTAATACCATATTAAATCTCATATGTATATGCCCAGTAACTTCGGTGGCTACAATGCCCTTCAAAACAGAACACAGCAATGCTTGCGCACTACTGCTTGGCGGCAGAATAACTGGCAAAGCGGTGGTACCTAACCAGACGGCCTCCCGCATACGAGAGACCTACCACAAGTAACAAAACTTACTTAGGACTTAGGAGCTATTGTCTTAGGGTGACGAACGCAGCGCATTGCAGTGCCGCGGAGGATTTTGCATACCGATGCTCTGATTAGTGCTGCAGCATTAATGAGCTGGCGCGTTGCTTACCATCAGGTGAACGACCTGTTTGTCTCGTCTCTCAATTACATTAAAAAAAATACTCTCGTTAATGTAAACTCGTTTGCACTCTTTGGAATAAAATTATTTGCTGACAACCTATTTGAAGATTTAATTATAGTATATAGATATTATAACAAAAAAAAATGTCTTCAATTCTGATATAAATATCTTCGAAGTCCAAAGTCGAAGATCGATGAAATTTCTATGGGACCACCTTGAACCCAACGCACATAAGAATAACAACTATACATAAGGGACACAAAAAAATATACACAGAATTTTCCAAATCAATTTATAAATGACGGAGTTCTGAGGAAACAAAAAAAAACTAATATAGAACCTTCTCCTTTGTTTGAAGTCGGTTAAAAATAAGCCCATTCCTAGATTACTATTGCAATGACCTATTTTATAAATACATAGTTTAAACAATACAATTTTTGCCACTAATTAGAAAAGCGTCAGAGACCGTCTATGCAGCGACACCCTTTGTGAGCGAGCTGCTTTGATGTCACCGTGCGTATGAGAACCCGGTACATCCTGTATACTCGTATGAGGAAGTTGGTACAACTATGTTTGTTGGCACACCCTGTGTGTGATTGCGGTGTTTGTACTGCTAATGTGCTTTGTTTTGTTTAATTTATTAACAGCGAGATTGTACTTAGGTGCTTATGAACATATCGTCAGTATTTGATATTACCAAATTAACTTTTGTTTGCGACGCGTGATTGGAGTAGGTAGAATGATTTAGGGTCAATGATCTCAAATGTGTGTTTCTGTGTTCCGATTTGAAGGGCATTGTAGCCAGTGAAATTACTGGGCATTATGAGACTCAACAGCTAATTGTCTCAGGGTGACGAGCACAGTTCAGCGCCGCGCAGGATTTTGCAAAACAAAGTGCTGGGTGGTGCTGTTATTGTTATGGGCTGGCGTGTTGCTTACCATCAGGCAAACGACCAGCTCGTCTCGTCATTCAGTTAATGTACATGCTAATATTGATATACCTACTTCGATCTCTGGTCACTTATATAATGACTCCGGATAGGGATCGAACCCGTGACCATTTTGTTGCTATCCAAAACTGGATCAAACTAGTTTTAATGTAGAGCAAAACCACAGGATTTTACAACTTTAATTTCACCTCGCGGGGCACTTTCAGCCTTAGTTTGTAAAGAATAAACCTAGTCCTTTATAGGTCCAATAAAACCCTACTTTGGGTCAAAACAAAACCATGCTAGTCTAAAGTTTTACGTTGCGGTCCAAAATGTCCACTTGTCCTCATGCTATAAAATTGCTCACTTTCTTTTGTTTTTTGTTAACAAAGTCGAATACAGTATTACAAAAAGAATAAGGTAAAAGGGTACCTATATCTGTTATTTTATTTTCTTTAATGTATTTAGCGCATTCGAACATCTACCATCAATGATAACTAATTTTTGATAAGCGATGCCATCTGACCAAAAACAATAAAATTTTAAACTCAAATTTTACGTAGACCTTACTTGACAATTGTATTATTATATTATAATGTTTAATTTCTTTAATTTGAATTTTATTGCGAACTGAAAATTGTGAGCCATCTCTCTAAATATATATAATTTGTACGTTCAATAGGGCAAAGATATGTTGTGCAAAAACCTGATAAGTAATAAGTAAAGACCTTGCAAGCAGTCAAGTATGTAATGCCATCTTTTTACGAATAAATTGCCTTAATCTTTCTTTATCTTCAAACACTTGACCTATGGCCAAACCAGATCTGTCGGCTATAGGCAGAACGTTGCGAGTACCAGTTCTTTGCGATTTCTTACCTGTACACACATTTACGTTTATTTAAAGATCTTTAAACCCCCTTTGCCAGGAAGATCGATACACCGATATACCCGAAAAGCTGATAAAAGGCAGTTCTGGCTGCGCCAGGATCTCTTTATTCGGGATGTTAAATGATTTATACCCCGAAACACCTACAGCGGCGCCGATTCATATGTAAATCTCGGGCTAAGCCGAGGCTTCATCGGCAAGGCGTAAGAAAAGAATTATGAGCTACTAAAGTGCCTTTCACGGAAATAATGTCTTAGCTTTTTATAAACAAATGAATCAAACATAATCACGCGAGGGGAGCAATACGAGGAGATCGGTGAAACCACAGAATACTAAGAGACAGAAGCATCACTCCGCAAAGAATTTTAAGCAAATAGCGAATCTTGCTATGATGCAATAAAATCCAATTTAGCTCGCGTAGCGCTGCATACCTTCTAGTCATATTATTAGAGAGGCGCTCTGTAGGTACAGAGCGCCTCTTTATCTATCGCATAGCTCTTATCTCTTCTGACGCGACACGTGTAATGACGCGCGACCCGCCGTCGCGTCGCTGTCCGGATGTACTTGTAGCTTCGTACCTACAGTGCGGAGTGCGCTAGGCCTGGTGAAACGCCTACCCCAGCGAAACAGAGTGAGAACAACGGCAAAACCAGGCGATGCTATTTGCAGATATTGGCAATAAATCGCTTAAGATGTAGGTAAAAAGCTAGAAGACACCTAAGTTTTTTAGTTAGGTATAAGATAAAAATTAGCCATTAGAACACTTTTTCATTGGTAAGTACTTATGTAAGTACTTACCTTGCGTAATAACTTTGGAATATATGTAATATTTATTTCATTTAATGTAAATAATTAATTTATTTAATTTAATATAACGCAATTTAATTTAATTTCTTTTTATTTGGGTGTGTAATGTAAAAAAATAAATTAATGTATGTTTATTATATTTTATAAGTATTGTATGTATTTATTTTATTACATTTTATTTTATATCATATCATTTTCATTGTTGTGTTATGCCTAAAAGAGAAAATATTTCCTGAATATATCTACAGTATTAACTTTATTGGAAATAGGCAAAAAATACGTTTTCATAGGACTTTTTATTTATTTATTGGAGGAAAACATTTCCAATCGTGTACCTTCGAGTGGCTAAACCTCTTCTCTTTGAATTCAAATAAATAATTGAATAGGATGAAAACGATTTCAAAACACTCAACGCTCGCATACATAGACTTTTTAGAACGGGCTCAGAAGACTGTGTGAAGTGAAATTACTGGGTATATGATGATCTGATGTCTCGGGATGATGAGCGCAGTGCAGTGCTGCGCAGCACTTTTTACGATATTAAAAATTCTGGGTGGCACTGCAATTGTTATGGGCAGGTGCTTACCATCAAGTGAAAGACTAGCACGTCTCGGCTGTTAAGTATCATAATGCCCAGTAATTTCACTGGCAACAATGCCCTTCAAAGCGGAACATAGTAATGCTTCCGCACTACTGCTTGGCGGCAGAATAACTCGCAAAGCGGTGGTACCCACCCAGACAGGCAAAGACGGCATAAAACTTTACTGTTTTAGGCATTCACAAAGGCGCAATAAAACTAAGTATTTTAAGAAGCAAAGTCAAAAGCAACAAAGCTGCAAACCTCCTCAGCATGTACCAACTTTAACATGTCAATAAAAAGTATCTTATAAAGCCTACATCTGACTTACCTCCATAAAAGAACCGAAAGTGCCCTGACCTCGGTCAGCTCACGCGGCCCATTCCGCCACTGTAACTACCTAAAAAGCTGGATATGGACGAATCAGGCTCTGATTGGTTAGGGTACCGTACTAAACACACTTTAAAACTTTTTATGTTTTTTCTCGTGTCGAACGGAACGGGATAATTTCCTAATAACGTTTTATATTGATATTTGTAATAGTTACTGATGGTAAGTTTTTCGTATGTGTACCACTGCTATGCCAGTTATTCAGCTGCCAAGCAGTAATGCGCAAGCATTACTGTGTTCCGGTTTGAAGGGCATTGTAGCAAGCGAAATTACTGGGCATTATGAGACTTAACAGCTAATTTTCTCAGAGAGACGAGCGCAGTGCAGCGCCGTGCAGGATTTTGCACAACAAAGTTCTGGGTAGTGCTGTTATTGTTATAGGTTGGCGTATTGCTTACCATCAGGTAAACGACCACCTCGTCTCGTCAATAAATTACATAAAAACATTTACCTATATAAAATCTATGAAATAAAATATATGTGACGGGAAGACGGACAGAAGACGTGTAGTTTTCAACAATTCACGTCAGGTACCGTTCCCGCCGAGGTGCTATCCCGTTACGTAAGCTACGACTAGTTTTTAGCCCGCGACGCAAAACGGAGGGGTATAATATGTTTGACCACTATGTGTGTCTGTCTGTGTGTGTGTGTGTGACACCGTAATTCTTAAACGGGTGAACGATTTGGGCGCTGTTTTTTTATTTGAAGCAGGTTTTCTAGCGGTGGTTCTTAGACATGTTTTACTGAAATCGACATTTGTTTACTTTTTATAGGTGTTTTGTGTCGGGCGTGTTTTAATTTTAGGTTATTGAAATTCGCTTGTTTCTGACTATTATTGTAATAGAAATAATAGTTCTATTTCGGCAAACGTATTGTTTTTTTTTTAATTATTTATGTCAGATAAAAATCCATATTAAACATATCAAATAATGAAATTAATCTACAATATATTACATTAAATAAACAAACAGCACTAGTTAATGATAATGAAAGTTTATAAAAAGATTTAAATTATATTGGTTTAGTAACCGTTAGTGTACCTA
Source organism: Petrophora chlorosata (assembly GCA_951640565.1). Classification (NCBI taxonomy): domain Eukaryota; kingdom Metazoa; phylum Arthropoda; class Insecta; order Lepidoptera; family Geometridae; genus Petrophora; species Petrophora chlorosata. Next base: position 18,069,735 of record OX621189.1, on the reverse strand, counting down.
AAACCAACCTTTAACGGAACCCTGAAAAGAAAAAGCCAGATTTGCTGTTCGCTTCGCATACGCATTCAAAAACTTGTTATCCATTCATGAAACGCTAAGCTGTCGGACTAATGGACGTCGAATTTGTGCCTGCTCCATATGTATTCAAATAATAGTAATAATACAGCAGTGTAATGGTTGGACAGGTTGATTTAATTCTCATACACCACTGATTTTGCGCGTTCGGTTCCCGCTAAGGGACAAGCACAAATAACTCTTAATGCACATGAATATTGAGCCAATAAACTAAAGTTGTGTTAAATCTCCTGAATATATCAAACGTTTTCTCTGTTTCGCACCTAGGAGATCCGCGGAGAATCTTGCCAACGCGGGCTAACTCGACGCCAACGCCATCTAGTTATAATATTGGAACTACATGTAGTTCCAAATTCAAAATGGAACACATCAAAGGAAAAACAAGCTTGCGGCAAGCTTGCACTCCATCGCCGCGACAATCTTGACGTAACAAAAAATTATTTTTCAAAAAAGACTAAACCGACTTCAAAACCACAAATGGCACTCAAAAGTTAAAATAAAAATAATATAATTATCATAAGCGCTACCCACTCATATATTTAAAGTCGGTGCCAGCCAAGTCTAATAGGTAGCAGATAAATACTATGTATATAGTACTACTTGTAGGTAGTATCTATCTACTACCTTATATTATTAAATACTATGTATATAGTAAGTTCTACTTGTAGGTAGTATCTATCATTAAGTCATTCCTGGGTGTATCAGCTATGTCATGATGGAATTTAGAACAGGCTATTATGGTTAAATCCATTTACGAAATGTTGTGTCTGTACTATTCACCGTTGAGGAGTTCCGTCACCGGAAGTCAACCCTGGGTGAAGCAGGTGAAGCAGTCGAATACAAACCTCCACCTTTAGAAAGTTGGTTATGAAAAAAACAAGAACCGACTTGAAGATTAAACTTATATTTTTGTTTTTGCTATATTTTTCAAAAAGTACTAAATTAATTTCGGTAAAATTTAGATGGGACCACCTCTGAAGTATGGCCTACCAATCAAAAAAAGAATCATCGAAATCAATGCATAATTAGCCGAGTAACCGCGTAACAAACACACAAAAAAAAAAACATACCGTCGAATTGTAAACCTCCTCCTTTTTGAAGTCGGTTAACAATACCAAAAGAAAAACAAAGTTGCAGCAAGCTTACATTCCATTGTCGTGACAAACTTGACTTATCAAATTAGTACACAAGAAAATCAAACTTGCAGCAAGCTTACATTCCATTGTCGCGACAAACTTAACTTATCAAATCAATATCAAAGGTAAAACAAACTTGCAACAAGCTTACGTGCTGGGTTACATACAGGAAATCCTAGTAATCATAGGATCTATGTATGTGATCGTAGGCCGTATTTATTATTATTATTATATCTATCTATTAATAGCTTTATGCAATATGGAATACTAGCTGCGCCCCGCGGTTTCACCCGCAGTTTCCTGGCTAAAAAGATTTGTCCTTTTCCAGTACCTAAACTGCCTAAATACTAAATCTCATCAACATCTGTTCAGTAGATTTTGCGTGATTGAGTAACAAACATCCATTCATCCATCCCTCCATTCATCCATCCATCCTCACAAACTTTAGCATTTATTACATTAGTAGGATTAGAAAATAGGATAAGATGAATAGGTATGGATTATGAGTCATATATTATCTTGCAAGGACTTTATCGCTGTTTATTAACTCATCAGCTAGCTTTGACTCCTGCACTATCTCGTACTCACCCTGTTCTTACTCATTAATTGACTCATCGACAGCATCTGTGGTATAGTGGTTGGGGAGGTTGACTCAAATCACATACACCATTGAGGTTGCGGGTTCGATTCGTGCACAGAAAAAATATACATTTAAGCGCAAGCATTTCTTTCGTGTCTGGGTGTTGTGGGACCATTGTCCTGGTAGGTCCTGTTTTCCTAAATACAATGAATCGTAGTTAGGGGCCAGGATATATTAAAAAACTCATCCATTTGGTCCCTTCCATCTTCTTGCCATGTCACTCGTCCTTATTTCCACTTAGGCTATTCATCTCGCCTATCATAACGTATTGGCAGTCAACTACGGTAGGTAGTTCTACATTTAACACTTGATTAAGTTAACTAAACCTGTGTAAAACGCTGTATTTCATAGAGTACACCAACTGCCCGTTAACTGTGTTTAAAGTTCTCACCGCGTGGCCTGCATTGGTTATGTATGGAGTACAGAACTTCTAGCTCAAAGGACTTGTGAACAGATCCAAGGCATGTAGGTGACTACCGAGTACAAACTCTGTGAATTAGCTATAATTTAGGACAAACAAAATTAAAGCCTCAAACATCGAAATAAATTTATTAAAGGCACAAAAAATGCACTTTTAAACGTCATTAACACATGATACACATCATACAAAAGAATTAAAAATTATAATTTAAAATATAATGACTTTGAAAATAGGTAAGCATGTCAACCCATTTCTTCTAGATACTCAAATTGAAGTCTAAGCCCAGAAAAGAAATGCGAAAACTGACTTACCGCTTAGTGCTTCGGAAATACGCCCGCTATAAGATAGCACCGAGAAACTATGCTGCAATGTCTCTTTTTTTAAATCTTTTAAAATGTTTAAAAATATAACGCTACGAATGAGGTACAAATTACGATTAACATAACACAATGTCAAATTAGAAATTCGAGTCTGATATCCCATAGTCATAGCATAGAATACTAACAAAGATACATCAAAACTTCTTGTCGAAGCAACGCGTGACCAAAATGCTGGCCTATATTTTGGCCAAAGGATAAGCATTGCCATTCAACGTTTGCCACGTTGCTGCCAGCATTTTGGGAACGTTGCCCACTGGTAGTGGTTTATTAGAATAGATTAGTTAGGAGTATTTTTAATTTGTTTTGGTTTGTGTTTTTTTAATTATCTGTTTGTTTCAATAAAGAATACTAACTATTATGAGTAACATGAGTAATATATAAATATATGTAAATAAAGTTTGATAAAGCAAAAAGTTTTTACCATGTTCCTGGCTTAAGATCGTGTGTGAAACTGTTCTTGATTAAAGTAAAAGGATTTTAAACAATAAGAGCGCAGCGTATTCAAGTATATTGTTATTCAGGGGTATATTGTAGGGTAAGTCACTGCAGAATGCGCATTGCGCATATATTAGAGATTGATTTGGTACAGGTTAGTAATAATATCTTCATCAGCCCTTTTCCTTCCCGACTGTTGGGATAAGCTGATAAGGAAAGGTAACAATAAAATTGCAAAGAGCCTTTGTATTCTCCGAAACCATAAAACAGGTGCTTATACACAGTGTGTGAAAGTAAAATCAATGGACGAGAATAAAATGAAAATAAAAGATGATTTCTTTGTTCGACTTTTGCAAATGTCAAAGATCTTCACCTCCAGCGACAGGAAAACGTCCGTTTACTTCCTTTTAATGGATTTTAGAGGGCCATTTTATTTCATTGTGCCCACTCTATAAATCTATTTGGATTACTAGGGAATCATTTTTGTTGAGAAAATGGAAAGTTTTAGTTTGGAATGGTAAAGTAAGATGGTGTAAATTTATTTTAAAAATGAACTCAAAATTGGACGATAATGTCATAAACAATCGGAAATACATGCAAATTTTTTTTCAACAATATTTTTAAAATAGTCGATTATTATTTGTGCGTATACCTATGAATACCTTCAATGAACCGATTAAAAATAATTAAAATGTAGGATACCGTATGATATATAGATGACCCAAAATTATTCCTACTTCAATATTGTCGCTATTAATTACCATCTGGAGACAAATTATAATTTCAGAGATGATTTATTTGCCCGACGCCATCTAGGAAGAAAGTACGAACGACTTTTTATTTATTTAAAATGCCTCTTTCAGTAAGCCATTGTAAGGACTTGTGCCAAGCGAAGTACAATCCATAAAACGTAATTGGGACTCGGTGGGTGTATTGTATTGGGATTCGTTGACAATTTTCAAAACCCGTAATAGATTAAAAAACTAACCTAAAAATACACTTTTTTATGGATTTAGAATGCATTCTCAATAAATTGTGAGCTACCCTGAAAGTTTCAGCCGGATAGCTAAACGGGAAGTGCTCGAAATTTGAGTAGACAGATTAAAACCGGAACAACAGAAAGACAGACAAACGAGATAGTGACTTAATAAAAACGTAAAAAGTGGGATTAATCTCGGTTTTGTTGGGAGCTATCCTCAAAACCACGTTTCATCAAACTCTTACACTTCATGTTATAATAAGTGGAAGGTGTTTCATACCTGACATAATGTATCCCACATTTTCGCCTGCAAATTACAACATCCAACCCAATTTCAAGTTCCCAACTCTCAAGAACAAGCGGGTTTTGAAAAGTTTCATTTTGAGTTTATCCGGGGTACCCGGATATATCCGGGCTAATTAGTATGCCCGGGGTAAAGTAACATGACCTTAGACATGGTATCTTATTCAGGAAGATATACCGGGTTTCGTTCAACACCTTGTGTATGAGATTGTTTGGGGTACATAATTATCGTACGTGATGATGCGTAAATAAAACGCGTACAACATGCCAATGGACCTTACATATGTTTATTATGACAAAAGTCTTATTTTTCAAGGACAACAGTTCTAATAATTAAATGTATAACAAAAAAAAAACGACTTCAATTTCGAATATCGATACAATTTATATGCGACCACCTTGTTGCTATACTGAACCCAACGCGAGAAGAATTTTCCAAATCGGTTTGTGAATGACGGAGTTTTGAGCAAACAAAAAGTAAGTCTGTTGCGAGCATTGAATGAACGTGCAACAGAAATTTATTTCAATCGATAAAATGCGATCATGTAACTTTTTATGTCTCGATTTCTATGTGCTCCTATCGATTACCCGACAAATTTACAAAGCGAGATTGTGCTATGAATCGTTATGTAAACGCCTAATCTATTCAATTTTACTGTGTAATACGGCTCTTGTCTGGTTTATATATCGATATAAACTTTGTCTGTCAAAACGTATTTTTATTTCAATTGAGCTTTCGTTGACGTTTGATTGCAACAAACGGGTTACGTGATCGCGAAACCATCATAGAAACTAGAATCTTATTGAAATTGATTGAAATAAAAGATACATGATCGCCCTGCAGAAGGCAGTTAGTTACCCATCCGAATGTACGCCCAACGAAACGTTTTAAAAAATGACAGAAGCAGAAAGTATTCGAATTCTTTTATCTCACGAAAAATATTCCGTTTTCATTCAAATCCCGATGTGTCACGTAAAAGCGCGGCAAAAAGTTGTCGTGCAGTCAGTTTTCTGAAAAATACCAGTACTCTAGTGAAACTGGAAGCTAGGATAAGTTTTTGGAAATTCCAGTTTAAAATATTGTAAATAGTTCCTATTTCAGAAGTGCTCTACAGAATGGGCTTGAAAATGGTTAGTATGAGTACGTTACAGAGGATTGGAAAATGTTAGTTTAGTTTTTAACTGTTATAGCGAACCCGTTGTAGGTAAAGATCAAAATGCAGTTTTTAATTTGATGATGTTTCCTGTATATTAACAGAAGCAAGTAAAAGGATCGTATTTAACTGTACCTCAATTTATTCCCGTTTTTCCGCCAAATATACTGATTGTGCACCGAAATATGTTCATTAAAATATTTCATAATGAGCACCTATTTTATGAATATTACATGTTCGCGGCGTTGGGGTGGCCCAAGCGCTAACCCCGCCGCACCCTTACCTACCGAGGGGTGCCCCTTATACCGTTGAGGTAGCCCAAGGGCCAAGGTCTGCCCCTTCTACGTTTGAGTGCTAAAAACAGACAACATTTGGTGCACAATCAGTATTTTTCGGTGAACAGTTAAAAATTATCCATAGTAAAATATGGCAAAAATGTTGGTACCTAAAAATAATAGTACATTGTACACCGAGGGGAGAAAACGATCTATTTCTGATGAACAGAAATAGAACTTTCTCCCGAGTGATACATAGTGCTTTATACTACACCTACGAGGAAAATAAACAAAATTTAGCGCAACGAAATAAATTGCCGCGCTTTTTTTTTTCGTATTGCAGAATAAGGTTGCCATCCTCATTTCATTAAAAATAGAAAACAAAAAAAAACCGCCACTTTTCTCTAATTATTTTATATAAAACCTTTTTGAGATTTGAGGTTTGTATGTTTCCCGCCTCTTTTTTCTAATTATTTCATACAAAACCTTTTTGAGGTTTGACGTTTGTGTTTTTTTTTATGTTCGCTGCTAAAAAACAAAAGAAAGCTAGCCGGGCAGTAATGGATTTTCATACAACATTCCTGCCCTGCTTCGGAGGGCAGTAATGAAATTCCATATAACTTTTCCCGCCGCACATTTTTAAGGGAGAAATTACGAACTTTGTAACCCGTTTATGAACGAGTAATAAGACACTTTCCGAGTGGGTGTGGTATAAAATATGTTTTTATGTCTCGGTGGCTAATGATATGTCTATATAGGCATTGTGGCCACCCAATATATTGTATAATATACACGGTAATACTGCAACTATACCATTCGATTTGCTGTATTGATTACCTAGAGACTAGATCAAATGAACCATCAAATATTCAATTGTATTTTATCTACCTAATTTAGACATAATAATATAATCTTGACATTATTAAAACCTATTGTGAGAGAAAATAAATAAATATTTATTATAATATAATTAATATTTATTATAACATAATTATAATTATTTATTATAGAATAGAGGGGAAAGAATTAATTTGTCTTTATAGCTTTTACTTCTATATCTCGAAGCTTGTTTAAACAGAGCTTTAGTAATTTTAAATTCCGATTTCAAAACGCTTGACGATTTTAAACAAAGTTTGTCCTATTGGTCTGCGATAAGGACGACCGGCCCAAACTTCAACAATTTAGTTGGATTCGAACTTTAGGATTCGCTTGCTTTATTTTCAGGTCACGGTCAGTTATCTGAAGCGATTAGGATTATTTATATCATTTGACAGAAAACAAGCTTGTTCAATATAATAGATGGCTAGAGCCAAAGTTCAATTGCGAAGACTGAATGAATCATTGTGTTTAAACTATCGTCTTCAACTCAAAATATGCCAACTAAATTCGATTTATTTTTAATAAAATAAATAATAAACTTATGTTTAGAAAAAAACATAACTTTCAGATGATGTTTACACAGTTACATTGTTGTAAGTTCTTATACTTGTGGCAGGTCTCTTGTATGCGGGAGGCCGTCTGCCAGCTATTCTGCCGTCAAGCAGTAATGCGCAAGCAGTCCTACGCACTGCTTTTTATGGTATTAACATTTCTGAGTGGCATTGCAATTGTTATGGGCATGCGTGGCGCTTACCATCTGGCGAACAACATGCTTGTTTCATCACTCAGTTTCTTAAAAAATAATTGTTAGCTAGATATATTTTAGTTAGATAGATTAATCTAATTTCGCATATTACGCCTTCCATTTTAACTAGTATTTGTAGATGCAAATTAGGCGAAATCTCAGGTACAAATTACATCACACTCCAAAACACAAGAATGCAATATTGTGAGACGTTCCTGCCGCGTTAAAACCAACGCATTCTCTGAATATTCCAGGATTTAGGCAATAAAACGAACCCTAGTACGTGCTATATATATTACTAGTGACCCGCCCCGGCTTCGCACGTTTATTATACATATAAACCTTCCTCTTCAATCATTCTAACTATTAGAAAAAACCGCATCAAAATCCGTTGCGTAGTTTTAAAGATTTAAACATACATAGGGATATAGGGACAGAGAAAGCGACTTTGTTTTATACTATGTAGTGATAGTGATATGCCTAAGAGTCTGATTGTTTACCTTCTAATATTATTATCAACTAGGCACGAGTAACATCGCCAGCTTTTTGGGGGCACCTTGCCCGTAGAAGGTAACCTAAATTCTGATTTTTATCTTTAAATTTACTTTTAGGGTTCCATACCCGAAGGATAAAACGGGACCCTATTACTAAGACTCCGCTGTCCGTCCGGCTGTCTATCTGTCTGTCTGTCATCAGGCTGTATCTCATGAACCGTGATAATAAAAATATTAAGGGGCTCCCATACAACAAACGTATTTCTTTTTCGCTTTTTTTAGATAATGGTAGGGAACCCTTCGTGCGCGAGTCCAACTCGCACTTGGCCGGGTTTTTTTTATATTTTTGTCGTAGATTAGTTAAGTCTTTATCACTATATGTACATATATTTGTTTATTAAATAAACATATATATTATACCTAACCCTTTTATTACTAACGTGTTTATTTTTAATTTGCCTATTAAACAAATTGCTTTTAGTACCGATGTATGCTCAATTCATTTACGTCATCATTTTCTATTTGAACGTCTATGTTTAGCATAATTAGTGGATTTGCATATATCAACATATTTCATAGTTTTAGTATCTCGAAATACAAATTTTCCATTATGCAATTTTATGTGTATCGTCAACTAACGACCCGCACTGTGTTTGTATAGCTTCGAATATGAATTTAGCATACTCTTAAATTTTTTTGAAATTTTCTAATTTAAGACAACCGAATCAGATTAAGAGCTTAAAAAGTATTAAGTAAAATTAAATAGTCACATAAGTATAGTGACTTTGTTTTACGCTATTTAGAGACTAGAGATCCGTCCCGGTGTCGCACAGCGAATATTATTATTATTTGTGGAGGCTCTTAATTGGCTTTTTTACATTAATTTGTCAAATTACTTTGTAACAACAGCCCTCCAAACAAAATAAAATAATTTTTTTTATTAATTTTTAGAAAAAAACAAAAACCGACTTCAATGTATCTTTGAAGTCCAAAGTCACATATCGATTAAATTTATATGGGACTACTTCGTAGTTATACTGAACCTAACGCAAAAAGAATTTTCCAAATCGGTTCATAAATGACGGACTTCTGAGGTAACAAACATAAAAAAAGATAAAAAAATAAGAAAAAAATACAATCGAACAGAGAACCTCTTCCTTATTTGAAGTCGGTCAAAAATAATAAAATTAAAAGATGGTAAAACTGCATCAAAATTGTAGTGTAATTTTGATTTCTTCTATTTTATATATGGTGTTACCAATAAGGAGTTATTCATTCATTCAAAAACTATAAGATACTGCGAGTCTTTAAGTACACATTTAGACATCTTGTCAACATCTTCTAATTGCTAAGCCCGACAGGGTCCATAATGAGCTGTATTTATTGATAACAACTATGTAATAATATCATGGAACGCAACAGATGATTTAAATTGAAATTGTATTTGAAACGAGCTTACGCGTAACACTCGTTCATACTGTAGATGAAGTGAATACTATTAGGTCTTTGTTGCAATAAGCTGTATACACACTGGTGCGGTAGTATGTTTATCTATATCTACATGTAATACGTTTATATTTCGCAGCGACTTTCGCACGAAACAACATGGCAGTAACTCCGCTAACACTGCAAGCCGGTTAAGTCCCACACCTAGCGCAACTAACTTCAAAATTGCTTTATAAAACTTGGAAACTTTGCCGCGATGTAAACGGATTTGTTTCGGCGACGTTATTTAATTCCTCGAAAAAGTTTTAATGAGACGACCGGAGGAAAGTTGGCCTTTTTTCTTGTTGGACGCACCTCGAGGGCGCGGGTTAGCATAAGATGAAAGGGATGGCGATTACCGGCATTCATTGGTGTTTGGATTATAGTCACTTTCTTTGCACTTCCTCGCCTATCTCTCCATAAATTGCTAAGCGCTCGCTAACGTAATCGCACGCCAAACGCTTGATGATAAATGGCTTGTCACAAATTGCGATTTGGACTTTGACAGTGATTTGAATTACAAAATAGCCGCCTCTTAACTTTATTTTCATAGTTTTACTTGTGCTTTGAGTTGTTGAGGCACACTTAGACGATGCAAGTTTCTTTCCGGTTGCATACATAATGGTAAAGCAATAATTAACTTGAATCGTATAGCTATCTTAAAGAGGGTTTAATTGACGTGCAACTCAACTATTGTTTTAGCAATATGGAACCAGCTAGATACATGCCTTTATGGCAACTTTTTGTAAATAAATTCAAAAGCACTAAAGGTACCTAGGAGTCATGAATTTCTGATTATTTATAATTTTTGCCTCATACAAATTATTGACTTTCAAATTGGTAGGTATATCTAAAACTATTATTGTTTATGTTGTCTGGGCTACCAAGCGCAGAATTATAATTCATCGTTTCCATCAATATCATTGGTTTACCACAAATATCTCGAAGTATTTAATAAGTTACAGCGAAATGACTGAGCATATGAGACTTAATATTTGTTGTCTCGGGGTGATGAGCGCAATCCAGTGCTCCGCAACAAGAGCAAGTCGTTCGCCTGATGGTAAGCGCCATGCCTGCCCATAACAATTTCAGTGCCACCCATAACTTTTAATACCATGAAAAGCACTGCGCAGCACTGCATTGCGCTCATTACCCCGAGACATCAGATATTAAGTCTCATATGCCCAGTAATTGCGCTGACTATGCCCTTCAAACTAGAACACAGTAATGCTTGCGCACCACTGCTTGGCTGCAGAATTACTGGCAAAGCTGTGGTTCCTATCCAGACGGCCTCCCGCATATAGGATTCATTCAGATTCTTCTCGCACTGTACCTATGAAAGGGTTTAAACGCAACTGAATAGATGCCAATAAAATCAGAAAATCACACAAGTTATACTAAACTTAATTAAACCGATAAAAATTTGATATCACCTGCAACGTCATACTCAAAAGCTCTCTATTCAATTCAGGCATCACATACGTACCTTATAAACGTGAATTTATCACAATGGCTCTACCGCCGGATCGGAAAAAGAGTCACTGCTCAGATAAGGCAAGAAACTTATTGAAGTCACTTGAAGCATGCCAGGCGCGAGGTGCATTTTTCTCCGTGCTGCTTGCGTTATGTAGACCAACCAGTGACAAGTAGAAAATTCTCAAAGTATCGGTATAATATTTTAGAATTCATAATTGAAACATATTTTATATTATTATTATTATTGGGATATTAGGGACCCGCGGTCGGGACATTTTTTAGCCCAACGCATCTCGCTAGCGATCCAGCGGGGAAATGCCGCCAGTTTGATGGGCACTTTTAGAAGCGGGGTCGATCGCGATGGACTCCTTATTTAGTTTTTAAGTTTTTGACTCGAGCGTGCCTATGTACGTTCTTTTTATGTAAAATTTGTCTGACCATTATATAATTACATATTATATATGATTAATGATTACATTGTGACATTTATTGATTAAGAACATAATAATGTTCATATATTATATAATTAAAATATATATATATATAAGTATTATTATTTAGTATAAAAACAAAGGTTTCTTAGGATTCAACATCGATACTGATTAACCCCTTCATTGTTCCACTCCACGAGGGTGTTTGTTACATATTGTATAAGTAGGTATTTGTGTCTCGCAGATTCTTCATTTATTTTTTGTTTTTTATTTATGGAACTGATTGATGAAACGAGCAAGTCATTCGCCTGATGGTAAACGTCACGTCTGCCCATAATAATTAGAGTGCCATCCAGAACTATTGATACCATAAAAAGTACTGCGTAGCACTGTATTGCGCTTGTCACCCCAAGATATCAGATATTAAGTCTATTCTCATATGCCCAGTAATTTCGTTGGTTTAAAACTTTTAATGAGGCCGTAAGAAAAGATTGGCCCCTTTTTTTAATACACATCGATGTCGTCGGCTAGCACAAAGATGAAAGGAAATAATGCCGGTAATCGTTTAGGACAATCTGCACCGAAATCTCTTTCTTCGCACTTTTCCGGTGAACTTTCGCACGTGTTCTCTATTATGCCGACACCCATTGTAATAAACTCTAGACTTAACGATTTGTGTACTTCGAAGAAAATATTCAGAGGCTTGGATTCTTTGGTACGTATCTGTTTTTTTGACTTAACACAAAAACTGCGGTAATTTCCATGCTTTAATTTAACATACATTATGATTTTGTTATAAGAATAAAAATTTATTTCAATTTATGAAATAACTGTAACAGGTACCTAAAAACAACTGAAAGTCGGTACAAGGAACGGTTAGCATATAAATGAAAAGGGTGTCGAGGAAATCTTTTGGAGTTAATAAATTAGCTATATTTGGCCAAAGTTTTGCACAGTATAGAACGTGAATTCTCTCAGGTACATTGACTGCTCATGTTATAAACTCTTGACTTTATAACTCAACAGTAATTTTAAGACAGCAAGAGAGAGCTTGGTTTCTGGTTCAATATGCGCCGTGTGGCTTCAGATATACATTGTTTGGCCGAGCTTTGTTAAGATTTCACACAAAAAGTATACCACCTATTTTGTCTAGGATTCCCTAAATGAAGGGTTCCCACTTTAGGCTATGGTATGAAGGTATATCTACTCTCTTTATTAAAAAAGTGAGACCAGATTAAGGAACTTTCAGTCCCTTTTTCTTGTTGAACACAATTCGAGGTCTAAGTAAGACGCCGCCGGCGCCGGTAAGAATTATAGTCGGTTTCTTTTAGTAAAGTTTGTTACGATTTAGGACATTTAAAGATGTACCGGGTGTACTTACTGTCTTTTTTTAAGGGAGTATCCTGCTAAAGCTTTTCGTTCACATTAAACATAAACATCCTACAACGCTCTGCGTGTCCAGTATAACAACGGCTCCAGTATGCTGCTCGGGCTGCCGCGCTTTTGCAGTGCGTCCAGGATGTTCGCAGGTGCCCGTATATGGATGATTTTTATGCCATTATACGAAAAAATACGGCATCCCTGATCGACGGAGTGCGCGGGAGCTCCAACAGTCGTCAAGCTATTCAGCTTTACTGTATTCTGGTTTGAAAGGCATTGTGGATACAGAAATTACTGTGCATTTGAGACTGAATATCTGATGTCTCGGGGTGACGAGCGCAATTCAGTGATACGCAGTACTTTGCATGGCATACAAAAATTCTGCCTCTAATAAATCTAAAATCTCTGGTCAGGCGTGGCGCTTACTACCAAGCGAACAACTGTCACAGACAGTAGAGTAGTTGCTCAATGGCATAAAGAAACATTTCTATTCTTTTGAAAAAGAAAGAAACGACTGAAGTGTAAAACAAACAGAAAACACATAGAACAGAGACACAAGTCCTCTTTCAAAGTCCCCAAAACAAACATTAGCCGAATTAAAGCCGGAGACAAAAACAAATTCATTTTAACGCGATCTTTTACGATTCTTACCTTTTAAGTGGTCGTAAACCAATTAAAAGTAGACCTGGGGGTATAAAGTTTTAGTGGCATCGCCGGATCGTAATTTTTACATGTTTTAATTACACCATTAAGAAGAAACTTCGTGTTTGAATGCGTTTTTTACAGACTTTGAAGACTTATGATAAAAAAGTAGGTATTACTTAAAACACATTAAGACTAATTTAAGTTGTATTAGCAAGAAAATTATTAGGCTTTATTCGTCTCCATCTTTGTAGCTCAATATATTGCTCACTACTGGGCTAAAGACTCTCTCGGCCGGTTTCTGAATTGAGAATTCGAAGTTGAGTTTTTCTTAAAGGCTGCTTAACTACTACTTAAAGCATTTTCTGTTTCTGATTAGATGTTAAGTATAGTTTGAGCATTTGAGGTTGAGATTTGCTCAAATTTGACAGTTCGTACCTTAAGTTTATGCTCATCTTATGATCACCACCATAATTGCGTTTCAGAACTCGTTGACAGTACTCAAACTAGTCTCAAAGCATAATTGAGTAACTGACATTTAAGTAAAGGCGTTCGGCTACTCAAACCTTATTCAACCTCGTGATTTGTTTATTTTATTAAAAATACACAAACTTTTTTTGAATAACCTACTAGCTTTTGTGTCCGCGGTCTTCAGATTTATCGTTTTGTACAATGTCTAGTGATGACAATACCCATGGTCTTAGGTATCTCATGACACTATTTCTAAATCCTGCCACTCCAGCACAAGAAGCCTATAATATTAGAGCCCAGATATCAACCAGAAACACTGTAGAGAGATGTTTTGGAGTTCTCCGGAGATTAGCAGCTAAAATTAGACAGGGTGTCAAAGGTGATGCGTGGTACAACACAATATGGCCCTTGATTTTGATGATCATATTGCTAAAACTTTGTACTTATTGAAGTACCTAAATGAAGTTCAACCTTTACCCCAGGCCCAAAATACTGTGAGATCAGCACTAGTTTATAGAAAATTATATCACAAATCATTAGCAAGTACTCCCTATGTATTTCCTGTGTTATTTAATGGGAGTATGTAGGTACTACGTAAATAAATCGTTTTATAATAGTAAAGAGTATGTTGTTTTATTTCAATAATTAGGTTAAACAGGTAGGTATTAAGGTTAGGTAGGTATATCTGCATCTCTTGACCCAGTTGTGCCTTAGTATTGCTTTCTTATAGCCACTCGGACTTCTTTTTTTTTTTGTAGGTAGAATGTTCCCGTCATATTGCAGTCTACCACACCATTGAATCTGTAGGCAAAACAATATATTTCAAAAGTTATTATTATTAGGAGCCTGTTTTGTCCCACTGCAGGGCAAAGGCCTCCATACCCTCCCTCCATTTATCTCTATCTATTGCCACGATAGAACAATCTTTAAGGTGTGAGTCTAGCTCATCCCGCCATCTCCTTTTTGGTCTGCCGCGAAGTCGTTTGCAATCGTGCGGGGTCCACTGGGTAGTGGTTTTGGCCCAGAGATCATCCGACATGCGGCAGACATGTCCAGCCCAGTCCCATTATGGTGTTTCTTATACGGTCAGTTAGCTTTACGCCAAGAATACTGCGCTCCATAGCTCGCTGGCAGACCTCAAGGTCGGACCTCTGATGATTTGTCAAAGACCCAGTTTGCGCACCGTAAGTGAGGATGGGAAGAATGCACATGTCCATGAGTCTGCGCTTAAGGGACCTAGGGAGACTTCCCTTCATGAGGGAAATGTAAATTTCATAATTAATTATCATAAAAATGCTAAACGTCGAAGGATTAGGTGCATACTTACTTTGTTACGATACGATGGTTTCTTCCTCTTTGTTTGTGAAATTGGGAGAATTGTCTGTCCTTTTAAATTTTTTGTAGCTGATTTTATTAATAAGAAATACTAATTAATAAAACACAAAACTTTACATAAAGAAAAATTCGAATCAAACTGAAATGACATTTTGACAACATACTGAAATAACATTTTGACATATGATATGCGTTTCATTTTCTACGATCGCGTTAAAATAATGACAAAATCCTTCAATATCGGTCTTTATCGGTTTCTGTACGTGTAACAGAACGCATAAAATTGTTTGACATCCTTAAAAATGAGGTGAGATATACTTAACTAAGTGGGGCTTGAGAAAATCTAATTCCATCAAGTGAAACGTAGAAAACTTAACTCTCTCTCAACTATTTAAGCAAAACTTAGCTGAGTTTTGCTAGAATGCTCAATTCGGAAACCGGCCCTCTGCCTCTCAGAGAGAAAATAGAAGACATATTCCACTACACTAGCATACCGTACTTTCTGATCATGGGGGATTCATGTCCCGGATAGTAAGCAGTGACCATCGCCTACAACCGCAACACGAGGAGCCAATGATGTGTTGCCGAATTTCAAAGACTAAAATAGTTTTTAAAGTAAGCCGCGAGTTTTTTTCCACCGATAGGAATCAGCAGTGAACCAGGCGTAATAATAAACTGAACAAATTCGATTCGTCGCCACTTAAACAGCCACTCAAAGATCTGCACAAAGGTAATGAGAATAATTATAAAGGTGAATAAAAATCACCTCTAACACTCACGGCCGGTTTCTGAATTGAGAATCCGAAGTTGAGTTTTTCTTAAAGGCTGCTTAACTACTACTTAAGGCATTTTCTGTTTCTGATTAGATGTTAAGTATAGTTTGAGCATTTGCGGTTGAGATTTGCTCAAATTTGACAGTTCGGATCTTAAGTTCATGCTCATCTTATGATCAGCGCCATAATTGCGTTTCAGAACTCGTTGACAGTGCTCAAACTAGTCTCAAAGCATAATTGAGTAACATACATTTAAGTAAAGGCGTTCGGCTACTCAAACCTTACTAAACCTTGTGATTTGTTTATTTTATTAAAAATACACCAACTTTTTGTGAATAACCTACTAGCTTTTCTGTCCGCGGTCTTCGGGTTTATTTTTTTGTACAATGTCTAGTGACAACAATACCCATGGTCTTAGGTATCACATGACACTATTTCTAAATCCTGCCACTCCAGCACAAGAAGCCTATAATATTAGAGCCCAGATATCAACCAATATCACTGTAGAGAGATGTTTTGGAGTTCTCCGGAGATTAGCAGCTAAAATTAGACAGGGTGTCAAAGGTGATGCGTGGTACAACACAATATGGCCCTTGATTTTGATGATCATATTGCTAAAACGTTGTACTTATTGAAGTACCTAAATGAAGTTCAACCTTTACCCCAGGCCCAAAATACTGTGAGATCAGCACTAGTATATAGAAAATTATATCACAAATCATTAGCAAGTACTCCCTATGTATTTCCTGTGTTATTTAATGGGAGTATGTAGGTACTACGTAAATAAATCGTTTTATAATAGTAATGAGTATGTTGTTTTATTTCAATAATTAGGTTAAACAGGTAGGTATTAAGGTTAGGTAGGTATATCTGCATCTCTTGACCCAGTTGTGCCTTAGTATTGCTTTCTTATAGCCATTTGGACTTCTTTTTTCTTTTGTAGGTAGAATGCTCCCGTCATATTGCAGTCTACCACACCTTTGAATCTGTAGGCAAAACAATATATTTCATAAGTTATTATTATTAGGAGCCTGTTTTGTCCCACTGCAGGGCAAAGGCCTCCCTACCCTCCCTCCATTTATCTCTATCCATTGCCACGATAGAACAATCTTTAAGGTGTGAGTCTAGCTCATCGCGCCATCTCCTTTTTGGTCTGCCGCGAAGTCGTTTGCAATCGTGTGGGGTCCACTGAGTAGTGGTTTTGGCCCAGAGATCATCCGACATGCGGCAGACATGTCCAGCCCAGTCCCATTATGGTGTTTCTTATACGGTCAGTTCGCTTTACGCCAAGAATACTGCGCTCCATAGCTCGCTGGCAGACCTCAAGGTCGGACCTCTGATGATTTGTCAAAGACCCAGTTTGCGCACCGTAAGTGAGGATGGGAAGAATGCACATGTCCATGAGTCTGTGCTTAAGGGACCTAGGGAGAATTCCCTTCATGAGGGAAATGTAAATTTCATAAGTAATTATTATAAAAATGCTAAACGTCGAAGGATTAGGTGCATACTTACTTTGTTACGATACGATGGTTTCTTCCTCTTCGTTTGTGAAATTGGGAGAATATCCTGTCCTTTTAAATTTTTTGTAGCTGATTTTATTAATAAGAAATACTAATTAATAAAATACAAAACTTTACATAAAGAAAAATTCGAATCAAACTGAAATGACATTTTGACAACATACTTAAATGACGTTTTGACATATGATATGCGTTTCATTTTCTACGATCGCGTTAAAATAATGACAAAATCCTTCAATATCGGTGTTTATCGGTTTTTGTACGTGTAACAGAACGCAAAACATTGTTTGACATCTTTAAAAATGAATTGAGATATACTTAACTAAGTGGGGTTTGAGAAAATCTAATTCCATCAAGTGAAACGTATAAAACTTAACTCTCTCTCAACTATTTGAGCAAAACTTAGCAGAGTTTTTCTAGAATGCTCAATTCGGAAACCGGCCCTCAGTGTAATAAAAGCCCGCGTGATGAAATAGACTCAAATCCCTCTAAAAAGTCTGTAAGAGATAGTTTTCTTTGGTAAAAATCTGTGTCTAAAAAAGGTGCAGTAAATCTAAGGCGTAGTCTAATTCGATCCGATTCCACTTCAGCACCAACTTGTAAAGCTAAAAATAAACCAAAACATCCCTAAGAACCACTTTATTGGGGTTTAAAATAAACTCATTATAGCCCGCCCACGACCAACGCGGCGTGTCCCACACTACGCTTAGTATGCAGAGCGCTGCGACCGCGAGCCGGCGCGACGCGTACACTGCATAAATCCTGTTTACCATTAATGGGATACCATTCGAGATAGTTTGCATGGTGTGAATACAACGCTGTTGTGGCCGCTTTAGCGCTTAGTTGAACGTTGGAAGGATAGAGAAGAAAATAGAGAACTTAAACTTATGCAACGGGCAGATAATTCTATATGACGTCAATATTTTTATAAATAATACAAACTAGATCATACCTACTTCTTATAAACCACTAGTTTAAGGTTATGTACAATGTATCTTTGTAACCATCAAAATAAGCTATAAAAGATAATATAACTACAAAAGATTTTTCTTTTTATTTCACCTTGGTGCTTTTTGTTTTTATCTGTGTGTATCTTAGTTTAAGGTGTATTATGTTTTATGTTGTTGTCATAAATGTTCTATTCTAATTTCGTGTTATGATCCGTGATGTCACCGGGCTGTTCCTACGGAAGATCAGCGCTGGATGTTTCAGCCGGCATTATGCTGAGTAGAGGCCGCTTTGTGGCAATACCTAGTTAGTCTTAATTGTATAGTTAGGTTAAGTATTGTTCATGTTTTGACACAAATAAACTTATTTCATTTAATTTAATTTCATTTTATTACTACTGTGAAAGTATAACAAATATGCATGGAAGACCAGAGCTAGTTGCACGACCAGCACAACAGCAGTTGAGGCCTCCAACAAATTCCTTTTTTAATGTTTTTGTTTTTCTGTTTATTTGTATGTCATACGTTCATAGTTGGAGTTAATTGTTGCAAATAAACGTTTCTTATTCTTATTCTTACATTATAACACTAAGATTATACATGTGAAATGGTAGTGTATCTGTTACTTCTTCACGCTGTAACGGCTCCACAGATTTGAATTTCGGAAATAATAAAATTCAGAATGTAGTTAGCTACAGAAGTGTTTGCGTGATTGAATAACATACATCCATCTATCCATCCAACCATCCATCTTTCCTCAGAAACTTTCGCATTTATAATAATAGTAGAAAGAAAGAAAAAATACATTTATTCATGACATCACACAACGTTACACTGAACATACTAAAATAAAGACAAAACAAAAACAATAAATACGAAACAGTGAATTGTTGCGAGATGTCAGAAAAAGGTTCCGACTCAGCATACGCTAAGGTATAGTTGGATGTTCATTTGAATTCTTGTCGAATTTAAGGTACCTATAGTCTTTTACGTTCGTTTACCTTGAAACTGAACTAAATACCAAAAAAGATTGATTAAAAAAGCCGACATCGAAAAGGGAAAGTTTGCGAAAAAGGCTCGATAGGAAAATTTATCATAATCTCGCCGTATTTCGGCCATAATAAAATCTTCGAAATTTTTCAACAAAGCGCTGGTACCGAAAACTTTCACAATTAAGGAGTGCCTCAGCATGGTACCTCGTTCGGCTTTTACAAGGGATTTATTAAAACGATAAACACGATGTTTTGTTTTAGGGGCCCGTAGGAGGGGTTTGTCGAACAAGATCCGTCGAGTAAAGGGTGAGTCATGGGTTGCCTATTAATCATCAACGGATGACAGGTTATCGGAAACTCATTGTTATTATACCTACTATTTGCACAATAATGCGCTAGTAGTAGTGCAAAGCCTCTTCTAAAGGAGTCTGCCTTGAGAAGTACTACACATTAACTAGATATTCAATTGTCAAGCAGTTGTGTGAAACATTTAGTGTGTCCAGTTTTGAAGAGCACTGCTTCACGCAAGATTTTACAAAACAATGTTCTAGGTAGTGCTGCAACGGCTATGTGCATGCGTGATGCTTATCATCAGGTAAATAACCTGCTTGTCTCGCCAATTAGTTACCTTAATAATAAAAAATAAAATATAAAAGAAAATAGCTTTTATTTCTCTAGACCAAAAATTTTCTTAAAGTGACTTACTAATTAAAAATATCTTTCAGATTTCTTATTATTTTACGAATTTACACATCTTATTATTATTGTTATTATTTTATAAATTTGATAGCACAGTTCTAGAAAGTGTTATGAGTCCACTCCAACTCCAAGCATTTACATTCCTCTCTTTGCCTGGCGGTTCTTGGCCGAAACTTCTCAGCAACATTTAAGTTACTTACATAAAAAATATTAATAAAGGAAAAATATTGACATGAAGCTAGACGGGCTAATTACGTCATATCAATCTCATAATTTTGAATCTCCTGCAAGCGTGACACTGAGCTCGTCATCCTGAGATTTAAGTTTCAAGTCCAAGGCTCAGTTCATCCCTAAATATAGTTTTAGACGAGTTATTCGTCTCTCTGCAAGGTTGTCTGGAAGAGATTGCTTCTAGAGATAAGACGGCCAATTGTTACACCACTAATAAGCTATAATTTCTAGTTTTTTTTATTATCAAACTCAAAAGATATTTATTAAATAGGCACAAGAAATGCCATTTAAAACGTCTTGTCCTTTTTGCAACTCGTTTACAATGTGTGTGTTTAAATAAAAAGTTATTTTATTTCATGTATGAAATCATGAGAGAATTATTCTCCCCTAATATTTTATGAGATGAAATAATAACACTACTAACAAAATAATAAAAGTTTTTCATTCGTTTGTAGTTTTTTAATCTCGTGCTCTAAAACGTTAGCTGTAACGTCCTCTGAGTTTTTGTTTCGCCGTCGAGCTTTTTCATTCTCATTAAAATTGTGGAAAAACAACACAGGGATTACTGAGTCTTAACAACTTCACAATGTTATTAGTGGAACCGGACCCAAACGGAATGCAGAACTTGACAACGCAGTAAAGTTGTCAGCTTGATCTTTTTTTTAAGAATTTACTTTGTAGAAAACAGGTATTTTTTATTCGTAATTGGGCGTACGTGTGACGACATCTCGCCTGTAACATAACAATTGCAGTGCCACCCAGAACTTTTAATACCATAAAAATACTGCGTAGCACTGCGTTGCGCTCATCACCCCGAGACGTCAGATATTAAGCCGCCATATACCTAGTAAACGAGTCCATGTAGTAGAAACGGCTCTATATTATCCGATTTCTATGTTTAACTTCAAGCTCTTGTACACCTTTCTACCATCCCGATAAATCAGACTTTCAAGTCTAAGCATTTGGTCTATTATTTCGCTGGAAATACTTATTACAATTTTACTTCCTACTAATATTATAAACGCGACAGTTTGTAAGAATGTATGGATGTATGTTTGTTACTCTTTCACGCTGCAACGGCTAAACGGATTGGGATGAAATTTAGTATGGAGATAGCTTATACCCTGGATTAACACATAGGCTACTTTTTAACCCAGGAGACCACGGGTGAATCCGCAGGGCGCAGCTATTATATTGATATTATATTTGTATATGTGCTCCATCTTAGGCCGCATCATCGCTTCACATCAGACGAGATAGTGGCCAAACATAGATCTACCAAGCGTAAAAAAAATATATTATAGGAGTGAAAGTTTGTGAGGATGGATGGTTGGATGGATGTTTGTTACTACTGTATGGATTTTGATTTTGTTATGTTGATCTTTAAGTCTTGGAAAAGGACATACGCTACTTTTTATTCTGAAAAACCGCGGGTGAAGCTGCGGGGCGCAGCTAGTATAGAGTATTTACTTGGTCTATAATATAATCAAATATGGTTCCCAGTTATGTTGTTTCCAAACTGAAACGCAATGAAAATATTTAGTGTAATTCCGCTATATATCACACTACATATTTTCATTGCGTTTCAGTTTTGAGATGAATTTCCCCAACGTCACGCCTGATTCCAATAGATTCATTCTTCGAGGGATACTTTATCTGAGGATTCATTACATATATCTTGTTTCAATTAAATGTTCAGTGTCAAGATCACTACCAAGTATTCTACGGAACCCTTTCTATTTTACCTTGCAACAACCTTAGCAATATTTATAACGAAGAAGTTTTTGATAAACAATGAACAGATTTAATTAATTCTTGTTCGGTCGGTGTGCGTGAAACTTGTATGCTCAAATTAAATTTCATTAATTTCGTGCTTAAGTTACTTGACGTCTACACACGAGAACAAAAACACGTTCGTGGAAGAGGAACATGAAAATTTTACGGCGTATATTGTTTTGTAAATTGTAAAGCAATTTTCTTATGTATATGTATGTTTATTATCTGTAGTGTACTATCATTGTTTGTAGTATATTATTTTAAATATAAAAGTATACCTTAATAATGTTATTACAATGTTAATGACTTTATTACTGACAAACTAATTTAAAATAAATATATATATCTAATAATTTTTTGACCCTTTATTATATTGGAATTCTAATTAAATGTATTGACTAATTAATTATAGATATTGAAACTTAATAATTTTATGACTTGCATGTATTATATTTGTTTTATTTGATATAAATCTATGATATTCTTGTCTAAGGTAGCCGCCTCTCTATGTGTACGCCTGTAAAGGCAAAACATGTCGTACTCACACTATTCCAAGATCTGCATGCTCTGTATCACACATGTTTTACAAAGCATTTTATTTATCTATATCTTTTTCTTTATCTTTATCTTTAATATTTTTATTGTAAAAAGTAGGTAGGTAATAATATACATATATTATTATTATATGTACGGTGCAACCGTTCATCTTTTGTAAAATCATCAATTTACGCGACACGCGCCACCTAATTATGCAAATCAAAGACAGTTCGCAATCGGCTATCAAGAACGCCGCGCGTGCTCGCGATCATTATCATTTCATCAAATTATCAAGTTTAATTAATACAGTTTTATACTAAATCAAAACTCTTTTTATTTCTAATGTACTGAGCTATCACGAACTCGTACATTATATGACATACAAATTTTATATTACCATTTTATTATTATCATAATAAAAATAATCTTATCTTAATTATCAAAGCGGCTGATACACAGAGGCTGCTGATAGACAGAGCAAACGACCAAAGGCTGGTGCATACTTCGGCCAGAGTTAATATGAATATAAACTAAGTAGCGTATATGCGAGTGTGAGTGTGTGGCAACCCGCCTGCGACATCATACATTCCTGTTGTCTTTGTATTTCCCGCTAGGGATTGTGAAAAGAGAAGTACTCGGACTCCGGCACGCTTGTCACGGAATCACACGCCAGCGCTGTCTTGACAACTGTTTTTACCTTTCGACTCGCCGCAACTACTTGAACTATTAGGTAGGTAAGTATTCTGTCCCGCAGCGCAGTAAAAAGTGACAAACGCGTATTTCTTTGTCTTGAATTGCCGAGAATGTAGCTACACTTACAAACTGGCTGGTGGAAATAGACCCTTAACTTGACACAAATTAGTTGGGTATATGAAAGTAAAATTCTTTGGTTTTTAGGGTTTCGTACCTCAAAAGAAAACAAGATTTTTGTTGTAAATATATTTTTCAAAGCAAGATTTTCACAATTTCGTAATCGGAACCGCGAGCAGATTAATATGAGCCCAAAAATTAGTAGTTTACGATTATCCGTCAAGGAGTTCCAATGCCCACCTTCCGTCTCTATCATCAGATCATCTGGCTGACACGGTTTTGATTCGCAAGAAATCAAAACCTATAGGGTACTTCCCGTTGACCTAGAATCATCATCAAATTTGTCAAAAAGCAAGATCTCACAGCACAAGTAAAGGAAAAAATCTGAAAATCGTTAATTTGTAATATCATATAAATATTTTTTTGCCAGTTTGTACACTTACCTTCGCAGTTAGAGAATTGACCGTGAAGTTATCGATGTATGCGAGAAAATTGTTCCAACAAACAAAGGTAAGTTTCATTAGAGCAATATTCGGTGAAGCAAGTTTATACGGAACCGTCGGTGCACGAGTCAGACTCGCACTTGTATGGATTTATATAGTTCTACTTCGGCGACAGAAAAATACAATTATAAACCCTTGATTAAGCGAGAGGGCAAATGTATGTATGATGCAGTGTAATTTTACCGACTTCAAAAACAGGAGAAGCTTAGAACTCTATTATTTAGGTATAAAATGATTTGGAAAATTCTTTTTGCGTTGAATTCAGTATAGCTTTAAGGTGGTCCCATATCAATTTCATCAA
Source organism: Petrophora chlorosata (assembly GCA_951640565.1). Lineage (NCBI taxonomy): Eukaryota > Metazoa > Arthropoda > Insecta > Lepidoptera > Geometridae > Petrophora > Petrophora chlorosata. The sequence continues at coordinate 18,045,510 of OX621189.1, read as the reverse complement.
CATTCGACCTTGGACTGTACATCAGAAAAGTCAGTTTAATGAATTATATTATGACGCGTGATGCGCAAGAGTTTACTGGTAAGAACCAGTTATAAACAAGAGTTTGTTACGAACATCAAGTACAGCAAAATTCAGTTAAAAAGTAGATAAACGACAAATTCAATGCTTATTGCACATGTGTAGAGTCCGTTTCGACGTAATATCAGATAGTAATACGCACCTGCTCTTTCCTTATAAAACTGATACCAACATGTCAGCCATTGAGTCTCTACACAAAGAACATTACTGGAAATAAGCTTATTCTTATTATATTTATAAGCATTAACGAATGCCAAGCGATAAATTCAAACAAGGTTTTTCGGGAAGGAAAAAATTGACCACCGGCTGGGACTCGAACCCACAACCCAATCTTCCCTCAGCGCGGGACGCTCTACCAATTGAGCTACGGTGGACACCAACTCGAGAGTCGAATTTATTCTTCCGTTATTTAACCGTTTTAAGGGTGACGTGTACGCCATCTATTGAGAGTGAAGTGAACCTTTTTCTCAATAAGCCTATTGATTTCCGAACGAGCTAGTAATATAATTTCATACAGGTGACGAAACGAACGGTGAACGAAACGTCCTTAATTCGAGATATCGAGACGTTGACCGATCCATCAGCCCATTGAATCGCATTATCCCTACCGGCGAAAACAACTCGCAACATTTAGTGACATCACTCAGAACACGCGACACGACGTTGTTGTTCTTTGTGTGCCGCAAAATTTGTCTACTTTCAACTGTGTGTCCTATTGAATATTATAAATAAGAAAGTTTGTGAAGATGGATGGATGAATGGTTGGATGTATGGTTCTCAGTCACGAAAACCTACAGAACGGATTTTGATGAAATGGTATGGAGGTACTTGAGGTCTTAGAGACATAGGATACGTTTTATCCCGAAAAAGTGGGAAAACCGAGGGGTGCAGCTTATATAAAAATATGGCTGGTAAAATAGCAAGGTAAAGAGAGGTAGAATGGTAAAGTTTAGGTCTAGAGGAGTCTTCTTCTCGTGAGCGAATCCTGGTGTCGAACTTATAGGCAGTCTGAACGACTCTGATATAGTCTCACGACTATTGCTCTACTACAATCGGGACCAACGAGCGCCCTCCAAGTCAGGGCAGCGCTCAGTTAAAAACCACGTAATCGGTCACTCAACCAAATGGTGACCTCTGCGAATGTTGCCTAACCTAGCAGATCTAGTAAGAACGGCTAAGAGAGCTACGTTACGAGCGCTACAGGAGTTATAACCCTCCAAAGAGCACGCAGGGGAATCCCACACACGTATTTCCTCAAAACCACAGTATCTATTATGTATTATATACTCGCCTTATTCACCTTCTGTGACATCTCAATAAGAAAGAGAAGTGCTCAACTACTCTTGGCAATCATCCACGTCATCAAAAATCCATTCAAAACTCTACTTACCTAACCATGTTATAAGACCGCCTATTGTTATACTGATTGATACTAGTTAATTACTGTGAAATATACTTGTTTTTCATGTACCTAATTTTAAGGATTTTAACAATAAAGAGTTTATCTATCTATCTATCTATCTAACAGGCTGTTGTAGATCGTTTGCTCTCCAAAACATTTAACACGCTTCATAGATTTTTGCTCAAACTTCTGGATAGTGGCAGTGGTAGCCAACCATTTCAGTTTGTTGAGTTAGTTGTCGGTAGGATTATGATATTCGATGGAAACGCTCGACGAAATTCAATTCAAACGGATGGAGTACTAAAGATAGCAAGGATGTGCGATGTCGCATCGCTCACTCTAAAACCCAGTCACTAAAAAAAGCCGATATTTCTCGGTCCAACGGCAACAAGGATAAACGGTGGAATTACATTAACCCGACTGTTTACCGCTCGGGTTAAGGAGGAAATGTGGTTGGAATAAATCCCGGTTTGCGACGCTCCGCCGGACTCTAGCCGAGTAGATTTGTTTAGGTTTTAGAGTTGAAGGTGCGAAACTACTATCTAGTGTAGGTGTTTCTCGGGGGAGTACTTCTAGCTCACTTTCTATTTGTTTCGACTCGTGATGGATTAGACAGCATCTCAGTGCCACAGAGGCGTGTGTGGTCACTTTTTCGTTCAGATTGATATATAACATTCGACAACAATGTCAATGTATAAAATTATTATATACCTACCAATATTTTATATATCTTTAGGGAGCGAGTGTGGCTCAGAGGAAGCACGTGCGACTTTCGATTTGACGCACCCGAGTTTAAATCCCGGTAGCCCCGCACCACTGACTTTCTTAAGTTATGTGCAGATTTTACACTCGCTCTAAAAACGGTAAAGGAAAACATCGTGAGGAAACCAGCATGTCCAAGAATTTGTTACAAAAAGTTTAAGGACATGTGACATACACCAACCCGCACTGGGCCAGTGGCGGATTATAGCCCACTCTCTCTACGAGAGAAGGCCTGTGTCCCAGCAGTGGGAACGTAATGGGCCGATGATAATGATATATATTTTATTTACACCGCCGACCTATCTCACTCCGTTAATTAACTCCATCCAAAGGTTGACTGGAAAAGATCGCTCTTAGCAATAAGTACGCCCATTATACATTAGTCAGTAAGTTGTTTCATATACCTATTAATTCTATTTTTTATCTACCTACCAGCTGGATGGTCGGCGTCACGGGGACCATGTAAAATTAGTTTAACAGTTGTTCCCTAACTATTATTCCTTGAAACTGTTATTATTTCCGAGATTAAAAGTTCCTTATCTCCTAGTCTGGGACCTAAAAAAAACACACACATAGATAATATTAAATAGGTAGTCAGATCCTATACATAATAATCCTACGTCACATTTATAATATGAAGTAGGATTATTATGTATAGGATCTGGGTACGAATCTTCATAATAAAACTGAAGTACTGCGGTCGCAGCCCACCCTCGCATACCTTATAGTCATCTGCATGCAATGTGTTTGTACAAAAGCCATAATAAAAATAAAAAACGACCACCATGTCCCTATGTCTCCTAACAAACCATAAAGACAAGTAAGCAGTAGGACGTCTTAACGCAAATGCTAATGACGAGAACGACTAAGATCTTAATATTTTATGTATGTAATTATATGTAAATGTATACAGGGTGAATTTTTCAATTGGGCGTAGAAGGCCAAATCCGAAACTATAAGGAATAGCGAAAAATGCTCAAAGGAGTTCGAGGCCGATTTTATATAAACTAAAACAGCAACATCGGATTTTTGAAAAACCTATTTTCCTAGTCTGGAAACGAACAATAACACACCCTATGTTATTGCACCAGCCGAGAGTATCGCTTATAATAAGGATTAAGTTTAAATTCTGGGAAGTATGTAATGTCAAACGTCAAACTAAAGAAAACTGCTTACTTTTTTAAATAAACTGACTCATATTTTTAATGTTCATACATTTAATACCCGTACTCTTCAAGTGTATTTTAACAATAGCGAAAAGGACAGGAGAGACTACTTTGAGCAGTCTCAAAATGTTCTGTACAGTGCTTTGGAGTGGTAGGCTCTGGCCGTGGTTGTAATACCACCCACTGAACAAAGCTATGCCGTCAAGCGACCTAGTCGTGTTTCGGGATGATGTTCGGTGAACCATCGGGGAGGCGGGTCTGAGCAGCCACTCAACTACCGTCTCTCTCTAGATCTATGTGCTCCATCTTAGGCCACATCATCGCTTCACATCAGGCGAGATAGTAGCCAAGCAAAGATATATTAAGCGTTAAAAAAAGTACACCCTTGTAGTCCCTTAAAATATAATGACAAAAATCACAGTAAATCATCTAAGCACAAACGGTCGCGACGACAACGATCAAACTGATACACATTGACCGACGACAACGTCAAACCCGTATAGAATGACATACGATGCAATCAACCAAGATGTGTGTGTACAAAACGCCATCATAAAAGTAAAGTACGATGGTCATGTTCACGCAATCCTCACAGTACATTACTTAACAGTAAAACAACTCAGTTGGTCGCTTGTCTAAACTTTACTTGTGAGTATGACGCTTGATCTTAAAATGTCGAAGGTAAACATCGTAAACAAACACTTTTAACCAAAATTCAAAAATATGATCTATTTAGTAAATTGCACCGACACCACATCAGAATCTGGTTCATAATTTTCTCAGTGACTCGTCAATACATATAAAATGTGTAATAACGGCTCTCATATCTCTCTTACGCATGTCGTTTATGAAAGCACCTGAGCTGTGCTTCTGTCCACAGTGTTTATACTGCACAAACATCGCAAGACCCCGTCCATCACAACGGATAAAAAATAATACTCGGTAATAATTTTCATGATTCGCCTTCTAAATCGGTTGCCGTGGCGTGTCGCGACTGTATAAACATTACGTCAGGAGCTGGATGGCTTTCTCACGTCTCTCAAAGTCACCGCCGCGCCGCCAAATGCAAAAGTGGCACGCGTCGCCTTTAAAAGATTTGAAAATATAAATATTAATTTAATTAGAAATATTTATCATATTATTGCATATAATTTTTAGAAATTCATCAGCGCCGAGTAGTTTAAAACTCTGGGCATTTTATGCTGAGCTGAGCCCATTCGGCACATATATTTATTATTTAAGTTTTATTTTTTATTTCTTGTTTGTGTGCCGAATAAATGGTTATTCTTTTTCTTTTTCTAAATTGGCCGCTAAAATTATCGATACAAATTCAATACGTGTCGGGTACACATGATTGAAGTTGTATCGATAAGCATCGTTTAATAACGCGTTAATTAGAAGTTTGTATCAAATTGACGAGTATTAAATAACAAAGACACCACCTCCTCGCCTATTCACTCTCCGTCTTCATCTTTACGCCATTAATCTGGCTATATGTGTAATATTTTTCGCTAACTGATCTTTTATTCACCGCGCGCAATATATAAATTGTTTCTTTGCCGTCATTCTGTCTCCTTGCAAATAACGGACACCGGCTCCCCCTTCACCAACTACGTTCATTGCTAAGACTTCTATTGTGTGAGTCCTTATTGGACCGGACTAGAATACTAAAGTTGACAATGGCTTATTACTTACTGAAGTCTTTGGACTACAGCGATGGGGGTAACAGCTGAGATGATGGAAATCCTTTATACCCTTCGCCTTGTTTGCCACATTTTTACATAAAAACAGTGACATAATAATATTAACATAAGTTTGCAGTTTGTAAGACTAGTTTTAAGCTACATCTGAAAGTTTTCAAAAAAGTCTTGTAACTTTATCTATGTTTTTTTATGATAATGAGTGATGAGATGAGCAATTCGTTCGCCTGATGGTAAGCGCCATGCCTGCCCATAACAGTTGCAGTGCCAACCAGTACCTACTTTTAATTCAGACAGCCTCTGTGGTGTGGTTGGGCAGGTTGGCTCAAATCTCATACACCACTGAGGTTGCGGGTTCGATTCCCGCGACGGGACAAATGTTTGTGCACAGAAAAAGTGCAAGCATTTGTTTCGTGTCTGGGTGTTGTGAGACCATGGTCCTCATAGCTCCTGGTTCCTTAGATACAGGGAATCCTAGTTAGGGGTCAGGATCTATGTATGTGATCGTTGGGCGTTATCATTATTTATTTATTTAATTCTTAATGCCCAGTAGTTTCGCTGGCTACAATGCCCTTCAAACGGGAACACTATCATGCCTGCGTACTACTGCTTGGCGGCAGAATAACTGGCAAAGCTGTGGTACCTACCAAGACGGCCTGCCACATATGAGAGGCCTACCAAGATGTTAGTAATGTGTTTCGGTTGTTAGGACAATATAAAGTCAATTTTATTCAACATTGTAAAAAGCTAATTATAGCCAAAATTTAAGGCTATAATATCTCAAGTTATAAAAGAACGTAGGCGGTGGCTAAGCTTAGAGTTAAAAGTACATTGAAAAGTAAAAGGAATCCTAAACAAATAACAGCACATCCCACTTTAACTCCCACGAGCATGACGTCATTGGTTCTAAATCTATCACAAGCTTAGTATGATGCCCGATTTTACACAGATTGTCAAGTGACAGTTAGTTAACAACTAACAAAGGTCACTATTTATAATAAATAACCTTTCATCTGTTGCCTTTTCGTACCATTTTCATTAGGTTTGGCCGCTTTAATAGGCCTAGCGCACTCCGCACTGTAGGTACGAAGCTCTTGCAGCTACGTACCTACAGTATATAGCTGGACACCGACGGCGGGTCGCGCGTCGTTACACGTGCCGCTTCAGAAGAAATAAGAGCTATGCGATAGAAAGAGAGGCGCTCTGTATATTAATATGACTGGTAGGTATGCAGCGCTACGCGAGCTGAATTGAATTTTATTGCGTCATAGCAAGAGTCGATATTTGTTTAAATTTCTTTGCGGAGTGATGCTTCTGTCCCTTAGTATTATGTGGCTTTAATCATAGATAATATTTAAATCAACCTGACTGATCTGACCTGACCGCTGAATAAATATGATGTGTCATTGTAACCTTTTGATGGAGAGCACGTTTAAAAAAAAAGCTATATTAAATAAATTTATCTTATCTCTATTTTATCTTATCAATAACTATAAGCAATGTGATTGATCTGATCTCAGACACAAAGTGTCAACTTCAACTAGAGAGCAACACTTAATTAGTGATCCGTACGAGTATTTAGCAGTTTATTTGTATGTTTTGTAAACTGGCTTGCTTTAACTAATTAGGGCTGTGGATTTAATTTGGTTTGTTAATGTCTTCAAAAAAGGAGGAATTTCTAATTTTTTTATGTTTGTTACCTCAGAACTCTGTCATTTAAAAACCAATTTTGAATTTATTTTTGCGTTATGTTCACTATAGCATCAAATTGGTTGCATACAAATTTCTTCGATATTCGACCTTAGACTTCGAAGATACATCAGAATAAAATTGAAGAAGGTTGTCTGTGTGAACGACAGACGAAGGCCGTATTCGTATTTTTTTCTTCTTCTTCTATCTTAGCAAGACCTCCCCAAAGTGTATCTTCGTAATCAGTCAACCGATTTTGATGTAACACACCCACATCTAAGTTGGAAATAATGCTACCAAACCCTAAAAATCACAATAATATCCGTTCAGCAGTTTCCGAGTTTATAGATAACAAACACACAAACAGACAAACATTCTAAAAACCGTGGATTCGTGTTCAGTACCATCTAAATACACAACACTTGTATGGAACAAGTCAGTCGCCACCTTTAGACTTGTAACAATGTGGTGTAATGTAACATGTTACAAAGCATATAATAGTACAGATAAGACAATTTATCGCGTAGTACGATTGGGTACTCATAACTTTGATTTGAGTGTGGAAAAGAAATGAGTAGAAATGCTTACCTACCTTTTTTAATGATTTGATAACTTGAGTTACAAATTTTAACGTATTTTTAATTAACCTGTAAGTACTATGTGTTTAGGACTTTTAAATTTTATTTTCGTGCCTATTTAATAAATATTTTTTGACTTTGACTTTTGTACTTTAGTTTTGAATTACAAAACCTAGCCCGAATGTAGTAATCGAACAGAGTTACCAAACCCCAATTAACTTTCCTAGCTATTTAACATACTGAACTGTAGTTTAATTAAGTGACTGTTGTGGACTATTTATGCAGCCCTGTGCAAGCTGGGAGAATAATTAATCAACAGCGAACATGTGCATACGTAATCGTAAGCTAAGCTTTGGAAATAGCTCGTATTATATTTTTAGGAGGAAGCTTTATATGCCCTACAGTGAGCGGACTTAAGCTGATAATGACGGTGATAATGGTGTCATAAAACCTAACGCAGGTAGACATTGACTCTGTATCAATCGTTACTAATATTACACTTTTTATTTTAAAGTCATAAACATTTTGGCTGCCGTAATGTTCTTCTCTCATGTGGGTATGTAACCAACATCCGGGTCCGACGGCTTAATGTTCCCTCCTAAGCATGGTAGCGCTCAGATGTATATACCACACAAACGGCCACCCATCCAAGTTGTGACCGCTGCAAACGTAGCTTAACCTAGCAGATCTGTTACGAACAGCTAGGCGAGCTACGCTACGAGCACTACAATACGCCGTAATGTTACAAGCTCACTCTGAATGTTACTTTACGATCAGATGCTCAGGCCGATATCTACCTTTGTCCTAATGCCCTTATTCTTTCCAAATTCATTGGTTTGTCTTTCTATTCCGCTCTATCCATAGCGCGTAGCGCGTAGACTTCGTAGCTTGCTACGCCAATGCGTAGCGAATCTACGCGTAGTATTATTTTTCGTAGCAGATAGCTTTTGAAGAGCAAAATTTAGAAGGGGATCTCAGGGTTTGCGCTTTTAGACACTCTAAATACGAATTTTCATTGAAAGTCTTGAGACGTCAGAGTTATTTATTACTTATTACTTTGATGAGATGTTCCATGTTGTGATTACGTTTGTATTCAGTGCAGCTCCAACATAGTCCTTCGAGTTGAAGCGCGAAGGTCAGTGCACTCATTAGTGATGCTTTAATTGAACATTACTTAATTGTAGCATATTTATTAGTTGTAAGACCTCTGTAATTATTATTTCATATTACTATTAGTTTTACACATACACCTCGACCAGTTTAATTAATCAAATACTATTTAAATAATCACTTTTTATATTCTATGTTCTGTATTATTCAGATATTTATTTAATTTCTTAGGTTAAGGTTTTTTTATAATATATCTATGAATATTTCTATAAAAAAATATATATACAAAAACTCTATAAAAACCTAAACCTAGAGTGCGGGGCAGGGCCCAAACTACTACTTATTATTTTTCCTCTTATTAATTTGATAATTTTCCTATATATTTGTTATGTTTAGGAGCAGTCTTTCTCTCCTCTAAATTGCGTGCCCGACAGGGTCCTTAGTGGACCGTTTACAACTTAACCATCTATTGTACCTAAATAAAATAAGGAATGCAATAAACGATTGAATTGAATTGAGTTGGGATCATAAAGGCATGTTGTGAAAAAAATTGACTCATAGTCTGTCATCGTGTCTGAAAGCTGTAGTGTCATGCTCCTCATTGGTTTAGGAATTTTCTGTTATAAATTTTATTATCTAGGTTTTAATGGGCGTTAATTGTTTATGAACTTTACATTGTATTTACTGTGCGGTATGTATTATTTGTGTAAAAACTGTTTTTTTTACGCTTAATAGATCCATGTTTGGTCACTATCTCGCCTGATGTGAAGCGATGATGTGGCCTAAGACGAAGCACATAGATCTAGAGAGAGACGACAGTTGAGCGGCTGCACAGACCCGTCTCCCCGATGGTTCACCGAACATCATCCTGAAACCCGACTAGGTCGCTTGACGGCATGGCTTTGTTCGGGGAGTGGTATTACAACCATGGCCAGAGCCTACCAGTCCAAAGCGCGTAAGCGGGTTTCATCACGATGTTTTCCTTCACCGTTTTAGAGCGAGCGTGCAAAATCTGCACTTAACTAGTTTAAGTCATTAGTTTAAGTCATTGGTGCAGGGCCGAGTCGGGATTCGAACCCATGGTGCGTCGCATCGAAAAGCGCACGAGTCCCCGCTGAGCCACAGTCGCTCTAAAACTGTGGGAAAATAGTGCATTAGAGCATGCAGAAGAGAGTTTGATAGGCTCAGTTTGTGGTAACAATCGCACCCAGTTGGTTGAATCTTAATTGAATTTACTGGTGGTAAGTTTCTCTTAAGCGCAAGAGGTCGTCTGGCTAGGTACTACTGCTTTGCCAGTTATTCTGCCGCCTAGCAGTAGTGCGCAAGCTTTACTGTGTTCCGGTTTGAAGGACATTGTAACCAGCGAATTTACTGGGCATTATGAGACTTAACAGCTAATTGTCTCAGAGTGACGAGCGCAGAGCAGCACCGCGCAGGATATTGCAAACGACCACCTCGTCCCGTCACTAAGTTATATTAAAAAATAATAAATCTATACAATTGAATTGATTGAAGAGTGATATTTGACGACAAGTAACCCGACCGTTTGAGAGAGCTTTTCTACTCATATTTACATAAATAATTTAATTTTATATCTTTATTGAACCGCACAGATTAATCTGAAACGCAATTTATTGAGGTAATAAGGTTTACGAGCGGTTATTCAATTCCAGTAATGACGTCACAAATCGCTCTTTCGCAGCCGAAGCCACAAGCCTCTTATAATATTCGATCTAATACGAGATCGAATTAGGTCTCACTCAAAGGCTGCCTGTGACAGGTACCTAGCAACATACGTAGGTATATCCATATGAGACATTAAAGTAGCGCTTTTTTCATAAAAATTTGAAAACTACAACATGGTTTAATATGAAATAGCTTCGCGGTACTCGCTTTTTTATATATAATAAATAGACAAACAAGCAGACGGTTTTACTGGTGGTAGGTTTCTCGTATGCGAGAGGCCGTCTGGGTGAGTACCATCGCTTCGCCAGTTATTCAGACGCAGTAATGCGCAAGCAATTAATATGCTTGAAGGGCATTGTAGCCAGCGAAATTACTGGGCATTATGAGACTCAACAGCTAATTATCTCAGGGTGACGAGCGCAGTACAGCGCCGCGCAGGATTTTGCAAAACAAAGTTCTGGGTGGTGCTGTTATTGTTATGGGCTGGCGTATTGCTTACCATCAGGCAAACGACCAGCTCGTCTCGTCATTCAGTTACATAAAAAAGACGGCCCACCTGGATGGTAAGCGGTTACCGTCGCCTATGGACACCAGCAACACTCGGGGCATTACTGGTGCGTCGCCTACCTTTAAGGACCCTTTTCACCCTTCTTTTAAAGTACCCCACGTTATAGCTCCACGGGAAAACCTCGGGAGGTATCTCATTCCATATTTTGCAGGTGTGCGGCAAGAAAGATCTGGAGAATCGGACAGTATGCAACCCCTAGATGTATGATATGTAAATGGGCTTGTTTACCAGTGTCACTCGCTGTTAAGTCGCCATTCAAATTTGATTCACAAAATAGTATAAATTGTCAGCATTTTCTAGCTCCATAATCATAATAATTATCATCATCATCATCAGCCCATCGCGTTTCGTGTGTACAAACTCGTAACCCTCCAAAATAAAACCACAAGGTTAAGGTATTACAAGAAAGCATTTATTTAAAAATCACATTTAAGTTCAACGCTCCGTGTAAATCTTACCACCGCGAGCTAACTTTTCCGGTGGTGCCATCTAGTTAATTATCACTGAACTAAATTGATTGAGCGTTAACTATGGATCTTGACACCGTGTCCCAGACACGGGTCTTCTCTCACAGACAAAGTATGGCATAATTCACCACACTCACTGTCCCAGTGCGAGTTTGTAGTTGTCACACTTCCTTGAATTTTTGTGATTAATTCTTGCACGTGCCGGTTGTCTCACGATATTTTCCTTCACCGTTTTTAGAGCGAGTGTTAAGTCCGCACTTAACTAAAGAGAGTCTGTGGTGCTGGACCAGCGGGATTCGGGGATAATTATAATTACTGTTTTATGAGTGTAAAGAACTATTAACGTCACCTACTTTACGCGTACGGCTTCCAAATTCTAAATTTAATTCACTCAGCCATTCGCTTTGATTCCAATTATAACTGAATAAATGAGGAGTCACGCGAACGAAGATGGGAACCGGTATAAACCGGAATAATCACCTTCCAATAAAGGAATCCAATTCTATTCTCTGGAATTAATAAGAACGTGATTCAAGTGAGATCCGCAGGTGACTGCCTACAGGGGGATGAAACTTTAGAATGATATAGTTTTAAAATTGTACAGTGCACTAAGTAATATAAAGAGATGTACAAAATACCCTGTACAAAGTATCTGGTATGCAAGATACATTTAAATTAAGTATTTCAATAAAATATACAAAATACTTTCGAGAATAGTATCTGAAATACTAGATACAAAATAAGTATCTTTTAATTACTTCTTAAGATGAAAATACTTTTGTAAGAAAACAATATTTTATTTTTTAAGTTTATTTTGACAAATGACATTAATGTTATCTATACTATTATAAAAATGGAAAAGAGCCGGTTTGGTAGCATTAGTCTCAATTTAGATTATAGGGTACCCATGTTATATTGAAATTGGTTAGAGGTGACAACGAAGATATAGCTTGACCTCTTAGTAGTACGCGCTCCCATATACTGAGGAGGTCTTGCTAAAATGGTTTACAAAAAAAGAAGATTATAGGCTTCTGTCGTCTACGCGGACGAAGTCGCGGGAAAAGGCTAGTTTACGAATAAATCGTGTAAACCGCTGAAATATGACAAGACAAAATATTATATTTTTAAATTTAGTAAAAGACTTATTACATTAGGAGAAAGAAAGAGTCGCCATCTATCAATGTGATGTTGGACTAATAATGACACGTTCAGTTTTACGCATTTATTTTATAAATGTCTACTAACATATTACTGAAAGTATTTTATCAGAAAGTATTTATAAAATACTAAGAATCCAAACAAAATGTATTTAAATGCAAGATACAAAATGAATTTATAAAAAGTATTTTAGATACAAGATGGAAATACATATTTTGTATCTTGTATCTGTATTTCAGATACTTGTATCTTAGATAAGTCACATCTCTGGTAATATAAATATAAAATTATTTTATATAATCTAAAATCTTGTCTCACAAAGTCCTATCTAGCCTCTAATGACCGTTAAGAAAATTCTCACCATCTGAATCTTTAAAAATGTATCTAAATACATATATATAATAACGAAATCGAACGAATCGAGTGATGACACTCGATGAGGTCGATTCTGGTCTATCTTTAATAACAACGATTATATTCTGGGCTCAAAATTGTAAGTTGATTATAAAATTAATTTAAACAGTGAAAAAGCGTGTAAAGGATTTGGCTCAATTGCATTTCAATAACTTCTTAACAAATTACAAACGACTTTATAGTTAAAGCATCCTGTATGATAGCAGTGTCGAAACCGCAGCTCGCATTCGATATCGGAATAGAATTGAGATATTATGGATCGAGTCGCAGACACGTAATACGACCGCCGGAATCGCCGACACCTTCGTCTCTAGATTTGCAATTCTGTCTGCACTCTGGCTTAGGAACTTGAGGTTTTCATAGAATATATTTTAAACTGAAATTGTCATAGCTTAAGATACTTGGCCGTGTACTTGGAAAGGGTTTTGGATGCCCTTACATATGTTTTTATACATTTTTAACTGTTAAAACTAGTATTTTTCTTGTCCATACCGTACGTATTGGCACTAATATTTCTAACTGAATCGGCGTTTCTTAATTTAATTAGTCCAACCAATTCTATTAACAGTTTAAATGATATGGAAATTTATTTCATTCTAAAAACTATTTACAATTGTAAGAAAAATAGAAACCCTGTTATAAAGATACTAAACATTTACCAAGAACGCTATTCTATTAATAGACAACAGATTTTAATTTTGCTTTCAAACAATTATACACGACCTAAGTACATAGGTACATAGGTACATAGAGCCAGCAACCTTCTTTACTTATTTTTCAACTATCCCTTGAATCAGATAATATACCGAACCCACCTTATGAATTAAATATATTTTAGAGGTGACATTGACTTCCATTAATATTCGTGACAGGCGGCGCTATAAGATTATCCTGCTAATTTGGCAATGGACCTCGTCTGATGGCTTACTTTTGAGGATAAGTCAATTTAGCTTCTATATCGAATCGGATATCTAATTGGAATCAGAATAATGCAATAGCCACTATATAAGGAGCCAAATTATCTTAAATTTGATTTCAAATGATTGGACATCAAAAGGAATAAAAGATCTAAGATACGTTTATAAATGTTTTGGTCCACAAAAAACAATTCGTGACGAAGACACTTCGGATTCGATTCCTGGTCAAAAAAGCTTGGCGTACCGGAAAAGATTTTTTTTCTAAACAATGAGGTAGCCTAAAAGCTATTCATAAAATATTTTCAAAGTATTCAGGCATAAACCCATCAAAATATGTCCACCGGCATCGACCCGTGAATGAGTTATGAACATCGGGCAGTTTCCTTTTAGAAAAGTGCCTTTCTCTGTTTTTTTACTTTTAAACACGCTCCATCTTCATGATCTTAATATTTCACCCAAATAGGGCATCTGAATATTTTTAAGAATACTTAACTAAACAGAATTATTTATGAACCAATTTGTAATCCCAGGCCCTGTATTTTTCGGTAAAAGTCCAGATTTTTCTTAACGGAAAAATATATAGAGAAAAGAAACATGACAATCTTATATAGGTATAATGTCTAATTCAATTTATTCTGCAAACAGACCGCTAAGGGGTCGTTTTCGCGTCAATTTAAGTTTGTTATAAGTAAGATACTGGCATTACTAGCGAGACTCCGAGACTTGCGAGACTTTATCATACTTTTCTTTATGAAAAGTCCAAATTACCTCCAATGTCAGAGGTTAGGGGTTAGGACGCGCCTTTCTCAAAGTCAAACAGATATGAACTGAGGCTGAGAAAGTAGTTCTGACGGCATTTGACAAGCCTTTCATATTTGTGTGACGCATCAAATTTAACTTGGCATCTTTTTCATACAGTGAACATCAATAATAAGTAGTTTCAATACCATGTCATAATCACTTGTTTGACATTCGCTTCTCTCAAATGCCTTATCACAGAAATCGTTATTTCGACATGGAACAAAAATGTATTCTTATTGGACTAGACGCCGACATACTATAATTTATTCTGTGCTAAAGTTAAATAAGTTAAGATGTACAGGAAAGTTTAATCCTTTGTTTTATTTGTGGATAATCAAAACTAAAGTTCTCCAAAGTTAATTTGGGTAAATGAAATATTATCTGTGAGCATTCATAGACTCAAACGGTCTGTAGCTAATTAAAAAAGTTTGTAAAAGACAGACAGTGAAACAGCTAGGGCGCTGGTGGTGCTCCTTCAGTGCAGAACCCTAACAATATACATCAAATTAGGAATTCATCATCATCGGCCCATTATATTTCCACTGCTTAGACACGGGCCTTCTCATTGAAGTATAGGCCATAAGGCCATATTCCACCAAGCTAGCCTAGTGCTGGTTTGTCGATGTCACATGTCCTTGAACTTTGATATTCTTGGACGTGCCGGTATCCGTACGACGTTTTCTTTCACGAGGTGTTAAAGTTTAATTGGTGTGGTCCATGACAACGGAAAAATTAAAACGGCTACCATATTTTGTATTTTCCCCATCATCATCATCATCAGCCCATTACGTTCCCACTGCTGGGACTCGGGCCTTCCCTCGTAGAGAGAGTATGAGCCATAATCCACCACGCTGACTCAGTGCGTGCAGTGTTGGTGGATGGCACATGTCCTTGAATTTTGGTGATAAATTCTTGGACAAGGCGGCTTCCTCACGATGTTTTCCTTCACCGTATTTAGAGCGAGTGTTAAATCCGCACAAAACTTAAGTAAGTCAGTGGTGCCAGTGGGACTCGGGTGCGTCAGATCGTAAGTCGCAAGTGATCCCACTCTCTTGAATTTTGCATTTCCTATCTGTCGTCAATCGCTTGTTGACAATGTTTAGTCCAATAACCGCGCGATACCCGCTCTCGAATCCTGTTTCAGATTACTTTTGGACAGCGATTAGAATTACAAAATAGCCCCGCAGAATATATTAAATCCTCTTTGGATACCAAAAGCTGCGTCTGTAGAACTCGCTTCAATATAGAGGTATAGTATAGATATACAATGAGTAAAAATTCAAGAGATTTATTATTTTACGTTTTTACAATATTCAGGCGACAAAAAACCCCGGCACAGTTGGCATGGAGGGGACACCGGAAGTGCGTCACAGGGGCAGAGGGAGCAGGGAACAGGAAGTTAACGCTCGCGTTCAACTGGAACCTAGTGACGGTAAACCATTTGAATAACACTTCTTTTTTGTTGTTGGGATGGAATTTTTCGAAGTGAATAGAAATTTCAAAACGGGTGGATATTATTTTTAGGCGTTTTACGGAGTTTACCCGTTTTACTTTCGTGTTGGTTTTTTTTCATAAGAGCGTGTGACCGAACCGTATATTTTTTTATTGGAATAGACTCAATGTCTCGTAAAGAATAAAATGATTAAAGTTGTTCCGTTTATAGAATTGGTTTGTATTTCTGGGCTGAAAAGTGGCATGTTCCAGAAAAAAACAAATTTAATCAAAATCTGTTCAGTGGTTATGAAGTCAATGGTACACACAATAAAAAACAATGGTGTGTGTATGTGGTCAATGGAACACATACACACACTTTTGTATTTGTAATAGACAAAATGAAAAAATATTATGAAATACGCACAAAAAGACCGTCCATTGTATTACCTAGCTAGCTAGCCTAGCCCAGTATACGGAATTTTGTACTTTTTTATTTCTTTTGTAAACTGGTATGCAATAAAGAGTTTAACATTTATGTATTTGTACTTTTAAATGTATAATTAAAGTGTAAATTATATAGATCGAGAAGATTAGATCACAGCATTATCTAGTCTTGCAACCGCGATCAGTGCGACTTGATCTTAACCTCAAAGTTATCAAACGTAATGTTTTAGCGTGAAATTAAGTAAGTTCCCTTATGTGTTACAATCACAAAAGGTAAAAAGTTACTAATTTGACACCAGATTGACAAACCAGAAACAAAAGTTACTAATTAGCTTCGTAACTTCCAGAACATTGTACGATATTCGCTTCTAATAATTATATACTTTACTTTCCTCAATGGTTTGGATTTCTTATTAATTAACCGACTTCAAAAATGGAGGAGGTTCTCTGTTCGATTGTATTTTTTTTATTTTTTTTATGTTTGTTACCTCAGAACTCCGTCATTTATGAACCGATTTGAAAAATTCGTGTCGGGTTCAGTATAGCTACGAAGTACCATATAAATTTCATCGATATGTTGTATATGGACTTCGAAGATACATTGAAGTCGGTTTTTGTTTTTTCTAAAAAATATTTTATAACGAATTTAAGGCTAACGGAAGTTCATTTCCTCTGTTCGTTATTTTTATCTTATTGAAAATGTTCCTTGTTCAAATTAAATGTTTTTAATTGGTACTGACGTTAAAGCTGTAGGTGAAAATACAGAATAATCATTGTTTTTGTGTTTTTTTTTTAATTAGAATGTTATATGATGTAAAGTTGCCAGCCTGTCGGTATTTTATAGCATTCATCACGGTGAGTATGCGATGGAATTATTCGAGCTCCTCCATCTCCTTTCTACCATCGGACAACAAGTCGCACGGAAACTCGGCATCCGTACATGGTTGACATTCCTCCTGCCCGAACAAAGCGTTTTGCTTCGACCTTTATAAAGCACACATCTAAGAAATGGAATACCTTACCAACGTCTTTGTTTCCCGATTCTTATAATTGAAGGTTAAACAAACTTACCAAGTGAAGTTTGACCGTAATTATATAAGCCGTTGCATCCGAAGAGATTTATATAATTTATTCACCAGGTAGTCCACTCCTTGAGCTACTGGGCATCGCACAATTTTAGAGCTATCAAAAATAAAAAGCACAAAATGATTTATTTACAACTCCCGGCGCAGAGGGCGCCACTAAGCTCTGTCACCTCATTTATTTTAGAGAACAAATTTCGCAAAATCTTAAGGCCACAAAACAGGTAAACTACTAGTAGGTACTAAGTATTTGTAAGGGTTTGTGACAACAAATTAGGGCACGGGTGGGTTATTAGTATAAATCTCTTCGGATGCAACGGCTTATATAATTACGGTCAAACTTCACTTGGTAAGTTTGTTTAACCTTCAATTATACTTCGCCGTTGCATCCTCGAGATTTATATAATTTATTCACCAGGTAGATGATTAGAGCTTTTGCGAAATTTTCATGTTCCTCAGAGTAAAAAATATTTATATCGGCGACACGTATATGTAATATTTTAATAACAATTGTATAATATAAATAACAATTGTATAATATAAATAACAATTGTATAATATAAATAACAATTTTATAATATAAATTATGATTTAACATAATTTAGTTAGAATTATACACTGCTTTAGCAAAATAGTACTCCCGTCAAATGGAGAGGTTGGTTATAGAATTTGGCTGTTATTAAGCTGTTGTCATATTATCCGGCACCTTATTTGATAAGGTCAATATAAAACTCCATAAGTAAGCTGCTAATGTTTATGCATCACAAGTAGTTCCTGTGTGCAGAGAAAATCGCAGTGTTTATTGAACAGTCACATTATCCTTTTGATCTATTTACCTTCTAACAAGATGCTCGTATTATGTATAAGGTTTTCTTTTCATGACAAAAAAGTTCAAACTTCGCCTCTGATCGAAAGTAAAGGCAACAAACGCCTTACGACTTATATACTTCTATGACAAAAGTTACTGTTACCGGCAAATTTATAGTCTATTTAGAAATTAATGCGTGATCGACGCCAACATTTTAATCACAGCTTTGATTACGATTACATACATTCTATATAAAGGATAGTGATTGAACTCATCGTCCAGTTGACAATACTAGTGAAACTGCCATTTATTTTGTTGTAATTTTGTATAGTCATCGTTGGGAATATATTTGAAACAAAATTTAGAATAATTTTGATTGTTTCTGGTTGAAGTCCAAAGGCTAACCTAATTCCTGAAATGATATGTATCAAATAGTATTGGTTCCTAACATGCCAAAAACTGGAACAAGGGATACTATGGTTGATTGTTCTAGTAAAGAATGACTATGGCACGAGTTACTCGTTGTTAATATTATTCGACAATTTTTAAAATGGGCAAAATAATAAAAGGCTACTTTTTTTTTTTCTTATTATCACACGTGACACTCCACCCAGTTAAAAGAAGCCTCAGGGAAAGTTTCCAGCACATACGAGTAACGTCCGTTACTTATTATATATGACACATTAAAATTTTGTTATTACCAAATTACGTGTGTTACTAAGACAACCTTTACTATTTTACAGTTATAATTTATGTTTGAATTCTTTAACTGTTTTTATATGTATATTATTATTATTATTATCATTATTCCTTTTTGGTTATTCATTTATTAACTATGACCCGAAAATATAATAGACATTTTGCGTTGTCTAATTCTAATGTGGCTAACCATCTATGGATTTGAATGAATTGAGCCCAAATCAAGAATTTGGAACAAGCTGGCATACTTAATTCCTGAGTAAGTATACTACCGGTTTGAAGAGCTTAGAAAAGATGATTGGCACTGACGGCTGAGCAATCCATTTGACATTGACATTCGAATATCTGAACCTCAAATTTTAATCACTGATTCTTAACTGCCATATTTTTATTAGGCATTAACGCATAATTAACAAAATGCTCACATTAAGTTTTTTGAAAAAACAAAGTACAGCCACTGAGACTTGAACCCGCATCTAAACATTAATTAGAAGGCAAGGGTTCTTCCCAATTAAGCTACAGTGATCACAAAGTCGAGTTCGGAATTTATTTAAAAATATTACCTATTTTCATATTAGTCATTTTGACGTCTTAGGGCTAACCTGTACGTTGTCTATCAAACAACAGAGTTTTTTAGATAGAAATGATCAGGTAAATCATTGCATGGTACTTATCACAACAGCTGCAGCAATTGGACAATTTGATTGGTTCTATTTCTAAATTTATATCTATTAGTTTTGAATCAGTTTTGCATTGTTGGGTATTATTAGATCGTATATTATATCGTGAAAAAACTGGTTTCGGTAATGATATTTTATAAGCATTTTACAGCACAGTTCAACTGTACTGATAGATAAAGGGGTCTTTCGAAATTGATTTCCATTTTTGTTAAAATCTCTAACGAGTTTTGGATTGTAGCGTAGACTGTGACCTCCATGAATCCTGGCAACGACGCCGGTGCAGTCCGCGTTGTAATATAGGATACTCCGGTGTATTCCGATACCCTTGGCTACTTTGCTTGTTTGGTTTTCTGGCTGACCAACGATTAACTTCGACATCAAAGCATTCATCATTTTAGCCTTCTTAACCTGAAGGCCACATTTCTAAACCGATTCACAAGCCTCAATATTACAACTGCAAGGTTTTTTGTTTTTTGTTTTTTAAGAAAATAATTTGTTTAGCGTAATATATGTAAAATTCGGTTCCTTCGATTTATTGTGTTTGCAAGGCGTAGACCTAATATAATAAATTGATCAAATTTTTGAGCTTTTCCATATCCTTCCTAATATGATAGGATGACCGACGAAATCTGAAACATAGGTTTATGTGTTCTCTAGCTGGCGCTGGTTTTTAATTGAAGAGTCAACTTAGATGGTTTTATACCCTTTAACTGAAAATTTATACAAGAACATTTTCAGTAAAAGCCTTTTTCAGGTCTTTATTTATGTTACTATATAGGATAGATATGCCCCCAACGTTTAGAGATTTCCTCCTCAATCTTCGATCCAAAAACTTCTTGTTAACCTTTCGTCACCCAACAGTAGGCTGCATAAAGCTTAATATAATTTGCATCAGGAACGTTCATGGTCTACTGGTTAAAGTAGCTTGATCAAGAAGAAGCCACCGCAGAACGCGGTGACGTCACCATAAGTAACTAGTATGCCACTGGGATCTACTCATTGTGAATATTAACTTGTTGTAAGTTCAGTGGAGTGAACATTATATGCATACGTTAAAACCTGCTATTTTTACGGCTGGACAGTTTTTTCCATAGTGGGTGTATACTGGGCCTCTGCTGCTGTGGGCGTCTCATGAAGGAACAAACGTCATAATCGTGTTAGGACTCCTAACTGCATGACTACGACCAAATCGTACCGCTAAAAATGCACCACTATGATCGCATCATAGTTCCAAAGCACACAATTTGTTGTAGGTATTAGGTTATAAGAAACGCGTCAATTGTGGGCGTCGCATGAACCCCGAAGTCATGACAGTGTTATGACTCTTAACTGCTTGACTACGACGAAGTCTTAATGCTTAAATATACATATCTGAGACAATGTGAAATATCAAAAGATGAAAAAATTGAATTAGGTATATTTAGAACTAAAAATATGCATGACTATGATCGCATCATAGTTCCAAGGCACTCAATTTTATGTTGTGCACGTCTATGATCGCGTCATAGTTCCAAGGCACTTAATTTGATGTGTATATGACTATGATCGCATCATAGTTCCAAGGCACTCGATTTGTTGCATTAGGCTATAAAATATATCAAATGTAGCTGGACGAAAACAAGATAACGCAAAAGTCATGACCATGTTATAACTCTTAATTTCTTGACTACGACGAAGTCGTAACTCTTAAAATATAACAATTATGAGCGCATCATTGTTTCAAGGCACTTAATTACATGTTGTGCACGTCTATGATTGCTTCATAGTTCCAAGGCACTTAATTTGATCTGTGAACGACTATGATCGCGTCATAGTTCCAAGGTACTCAATTTTAGCATTAGGCAATAAAAAAAATATCATGTACGGGCGTGACATGAAGGAAAGGCAACGCAAAATTCATGAACGTGTTATGACTCCATGACTACGACTAAGTCATGGCTGTGTACGACTATGACCATATCTCAATTCCAAGGCACTCAATTTATTGCATTAGGCTATGAAAATAGATCAAATGTGACCGTTGCAAAAATAAAGGCAACGAAAATGTTATGACCGTATGACTCTTAACTCCTTGACTACGAACAAGTCGTGGCGCTAAAAATGACCGTGTACGACTATGACCGCATCATAGTTCCAAGGCACTCAATTTTTGTATAGGACTTTAAAAAAGCATTATAATACACCTCGATGTGATGCATTCATGATATTGTCTTAGCAGAATATCTATTTTTAAGTGCTGTAGTTACATATTTAGTCGCATAAAAATTTATAACTGAGGGTAGTTGTAAAATTATTCAGTCTGGTTACTAAACCCAGTAAATTTATTACTTAGTCAGTATTTTATTATACATATTTTTTTAAAGATGTAGTTATTTTTCTTTTTCTCTTTTATCAAATTTATAAGAATGCGTAGGGTATTTTTTATTATGCCTTTATTCAATAATTAATCCTTCCAGAGTACTACACAGTATACTTCGTAACGAAAATAGAAATACAGATTCAACAAATAAACAACTGCATCGTTAAGTAGGTAACATAACCTACATTGGAGTGAAATGCTATTTCTTGATTAACATTAAACATGCAGATCGGAAGTCAAGACGGAAAGATAGGCAAGTTCTCACCCTGATA
Source organism: Petrophora chlorosata (assembly GCA_951640565.1). Taxonomy (NCBI): domain Eukaryota; kingdom Metazoa; phylum Arthropoda; class Insecta; order Lepidoptera; family Geometridae; genus Petrophora; species Petrophora chlorosata. The sequence goes on along the minus strand of OX621189.1, from coordinate 18,023,236 downwards.
GCTGCTATCGGAACTTTCATACGTATATAAATGTTTCACGAGTTTTATTTCGTGTCTTTCATACCTTTATTATGGTCTTGAGATCGAGACTCCTCACGATTTCTTATTCACATAGCACTTAAACTGAAATTAATTGTTAAATAGACGATAAAAACACTAATAATTTAATAAAGAAAGAATATCAAAGAATTTAGATGCTACGATGCCCGCACACAAAAAGCGAATGAGGTGACAGAGCTTAGTGGCGCCCTCTGCGCCGGGAGTTGTAAATAAATCATTTTGTGCTTTTTATTTTTGATAGCTCTAAAATTGTGCGATGCCCAGTAGCTCAAGGAGTGGACTACCTGGTGAATAAATTATATAAATCTCGAGGATGCAACGGCGAAGTATAATCTAGGTGTCTTCAAGTCTCGAGTGAATCGCTATCTTCTAGGCAAGCATGATCCATCGCCAACCGCGTCTTCACTGCGTGCACTGTGTCAAGACTGCGATCATATGCTTGCCTATTCGGTAATAAAAAAAGTTATAAACTAATTATATGGTTAAATATTTGCAGATTTTTAAGAGTAAAATTCTTTATTTATTTATTAGAGAACCAACAGCTCTTACAATAAGAATATACAGAAGGATAATTAATAGAAAGTCAATTACAGGTACTCACGAATAGATACATATATGAACACTAAGACACACTGAAGAAGGATATTTGCTAAGATACATAAAGGATAGTTAATAAGATACATACAAATAAGATACATACATTATAAAAACTTATAAAATTAAATAATCAGATTTTGACATTTTTAAATTTTGTAACGAAGCAATAAGACGTCGCGCTATTAATTATTTTACTCTTTATTACTCCACATACCGCGGATACATAAACCTCCAAATAATACAGGCGTGACGTAACGTCTGTATGATTCCACTACTGGATTTATTTCCGGCAGTGAAGCAGGCGTATATTGGGAGAGACATTTATATGCCTCCTCAATACACGCCACTAAGCCCGATCGTCGTCTTTCCTCTTGACGCTGCTACTTAGCAGGTCGTTGCTTCATCTGCTCGGAGTAAAAGTACGGACGTCTCCACTCCTTTAATTAAAAGTTAGGAACGTTTATCTATTATTTCTCAATTTGCTATTAGTGTGTGGTTCTCAACAAAGCGATGTTAAGTTCTAAGTAATTAAATTCTACTTTGGGACAATAGATGTAGCAATAAACTTCGTGAAACTGCCGCTGTTGCTTTTATTTTCGTTGATTTTATTATACACTTAAAATAAACTTTACCTCTTAAAAGTACCTAATTAATGAACAGTAGTTCAAGACTTTTTAGTAGGATACCAACTCGTAATGGTCAAAAGCGTCATTCAAGTCATTTAAAACCCCCGACGCAAAAAGGAGGGAAAGAAAGAAAGAAAGAAAGAAAGAAAATAAGTTTATTATGAGACCATCTTATACTGTGAGGGGTCTTATAAGTTTGACCACTGTGTGTGTCAGTGGATCGGTTTGGATGCGGTTTTTTTATTTGAAAGCTGGTTTTCTAGCGATGGTTCTTAAACATGTTTAATCAAAATGTGTCAGAGATATTTTAAATTTGTAACTAAATTTTATATTCTTGATTTCATTATTTAGAGAAATTTTCTAGCATTGCTACATAAATGGATTCAAAGAAGCCTTTATTCATATAAAATACACATATCTATTGTCAAAATAAATTAAATCTTTCCAGCCATCACTCAGTATTGATCCACAAAACCGCACGCCAACAATAAACTTTTAAAACCTAATTAACCATGAAAATGCCAGCAAAATTATACCGAAAATTTGCTTCCATTGAAAATAATTGTGTAACTTCTGATGGATTCTCATTATGCGACGTGATCCATCACCCTAGACCTTTGTTCGTTGCAGAGATGAACCATATCATTAGAGGAGAATGTAGGTATCCATGCCACGAAACTCCAACATATCAGAGAACGCTCTGAGCCAATCAGTGCTTATGTCTTCCCGCTCTAGTATCTCAGATAGTTGACAGAGTTGAATATTAGGAGCAACGTGGTCCGCCTTGTGATTTTTCATCATCATCATTATCATCATCAACCCATCACATATCCACCCATAATGATACCCAATATGATAATTATGTAAATGGGCTTGTTTAACAGTGTTACTCGCTGTTAAGTCGCCATTCAAATTTGATTAACCAAATAGTATAAATTGACAGCATTTTCTAGCTCTATAATCATAAGCACAGATAATAATTATCATCATCATCATCAGCCCATTACGTTCCCACTGCTGGGACAAGGGCCTTCTCTCATAGAGGGCCATAATCCACCACTCTGGCTCAGTGCGGGTTGACGGATGTCACATGTCCTTGAAATTTTGTGATTAATTCCTGGACTTGTCGGTTTCCTTACGATGTTTTTCCTTCATCGTTTTTAGAGCGAGTGTTAAATACGCAGTCAACTTATGAAAGTCAGTGGTGCGGGGCCAGCCGGATTCGAACTCGAGTGCGTCGGATCGAAAGTCGCACATGCTCTCACTGAGCCACACTCGCTTTCTTTTAATTCTTACTGCTGCTTTTTTTGTAATGTGTTTAATGCTTGGTGGTTGATTGATTTATCGAACATCTCTCGAATAAAGAGGTATGCTGAAAATTAGCCCTACGTGAGCTAGGTTTACGCTCAGGGCTGAGCCTACCCCCATTTGCCGCTGCTTTTATATGTCTTATGCTACTTTTAGTCAATAGATACAGCTCGACAATAAAAATTATTTGTCTATTCTGTTTTTAGTTGTCACTTTTTACCTAATGTCGTGACCTAAAAAAGTCCTATACATTCTCCTCTACAGATTGGCTCCTCGTCGCCTCTAGCCCTCTGTTCCAAGTTTTCAGAGAGCTGTGAGACATTTGACATGTGTATTGGGAGGAAAATTATGTGTATCCGCCTCGAGGACGCCTAAAGTAATAACGGAGACTTGAACTTCTGTACTCAATTAAATTGTAGGTGAGTTTCTCGCAATCTTATATTCAATGTTCTGAAATATTGGAAGTATTTCAGAATTATTTTGGTAACATTGTGTAATGTGAATTAACTTATTTTGTTTTTTATTAGCATCTTTACAATACTATTACACTTATGTTTACAAGCTTTTATTTTACTTGAAATGCATTTATGTTTGTCCAGGTGGAATCTTGCAAGCTGAATTAGAGCCACTTCCTACTATCCGACGGAGTTGAAATTTTGCATAATTGTCAAAGTCCGATGACAATGCAATATTATGGTGACAGCCAGCTGACTTGATGATGGAGATGGAAGGTGGGCAGTGAAACTCCTTGACGGATAATCGTAAACTACTAGCGTTTGGGCTCATTTTAATCTGCTTGCGGTTCCGATTACGAATTTGTTAAAAACTTATGTCTTGAAAAAAATAATTTTCAACAAAATACTTATTCACTATTACACTTAAAATTACTTCCTTAGAAGTCGAGGTTTATTTCATTTTTTACCCGACGATTGGTCAGCAGCACTCACTGTTTGCCTTTTGACGTAAAATAGAAGCAAACAGCACACTGCCTACTTGAAACGTTCTATAAAACTTTGCAATGCTTTGTCGTTGCTGATGTTACCGACCCTATAGGTGATAATTAATGTTTAGAAAAAAACAAGAAACAACTTCAAGACTAAGCTTATATTTTTTTTGTTTTTGTTGACTTTTTTGTTTTTGTTCATTCATAAAATGTATATGGGACTATCTCTGAAGTATAACCTACCAAATAAAATAATAATCATCAAAATAAATTCATAATTGGCGGAGTAAGAGAAGTCGAATTGAGAACCTCCTTCTTTTTAAGTCGGCTAAAAAGAGGATGGATAATAGAAGGATTAGTGAACCAAAGAATCGAGGATATCGTTTCTTTCTACATAAATGGTGTATCTCTGAAAAGTAGCGTTGTACGAGCAACATACATACCTATATATATATATATATATATATATATATATATACATGTAGTAGAATATACCGGCTTAGAGTTTAGTCAGCGTAAAGTGGAATCCAACCGTTGCTCAATATACAGGGTTTGACATGGGTTCGAACAGCCAAATGCAAATATATGAGAAATATTGTATGATCAAAGGGTATGGTGATCTCAATATTGGCGAAACATAATTTTTCAGTGTTTATATCCTATTTTGACGGGAAAGGTTATAGTAATTTTTAAACTTTTGCGATTCGAACACATAGTTTATGATATTAAAACGGGACTTAATCGCGCTAAAAACATTAATTTTATTTACCTCGACGTTTCGACCAAGTTGCATTGGCCGTGGTCACGAGAAGACTGACTTCTGAAGACTGTCTTCTCGTGACCACGGCCAATGCAACTTGGTCGAAACGTCGAGGTAAATAAAATTAATATTTTTAGCGCGATTAAGTCCCGTTTTAATATCATAAACTATGGGAAAGGTTATATAAAACTACAAATGTAAGCACTTTTCTTTTACGATTCATTGTAAGTTTTGATGCTTATGAGCAACACTATAAATTGGTGCAATAACATACTGTTATTAACTGGTACTGGTCGTAGCTTAGCTCGCCTAGTCGTAAACGAGAGAGCGATACTGTTATTGACTTAATGCACTTTTCCATGTATTTTCCTCTAGATAACAAAGTTCAAAGATCAAAAGTTTTTTATTCAATTTTGGCATCACAGATACACTTATAAACGTCAATTATTACAATGACTATACCACCGTTTCGGAAAAAGAACCACCACTCAGAAGATACGGCAAGAAACTGAGGGGCATTTTTTTAGAACTTTTTTACTATATTTTATGTTTGTTTTTGACAATATTATGTTTCTTATGTGCCAGTTGGCTACTTGGCAGAAGCGGAATGTTCTATGCAACTATGTTATTACTAACAGTATAGTATGCTTTTTCATTAGAATATTTTTCACACGCAATTTGAATCTACTTTCTGTGAGCTCCGTTATACATTTTGGAATTTTATACAAATACAAATACAATAACACTCGCTCTAAATACGGTGAAGGAAAACATCGTGAGGAAACCGACATGTCCAAGAATTAATCACAAACATTCAAGGACATGTGACATCCACCAACCCGCACTGGGCCAGCGTGGTGGATTATGGCCCATACTCTCTCTATGAGGGAAGGCCCGTGTCCCAGCAGTGGGAACGTGATGGGCTGATAGTGATGATGATGATGACAAATACAATACAATACAAAAACTTTTTATTGTATAAAAAAATGATTACAGATAAACCTTATAACTAGGGTAGTACAATAGGCGGTCTTATCACTTAGAGCGATCGCTTCCAGACAACCTTTGGATAAACATTATCGGAGGAAAAGGAGTAGACATTTATATATAGGCAGGTATCCTATATATAAACGTCTACTCCTTTTTTTTCGTTAACCTGTCTCATAGTTTCAGGTTAGGCCAAACCCTTCTTAATTATTCACCCTGTACGTAAATCGCTAGGTTCAAGCTATATCGCTATGTTTACTTACCATGGTCAGATAGGTATATGCCAGATGGAGGTAGATGCCCCTTTGAGATATGTGAGACGGCTTAGGGAAGGCTTATCCAAAATTTGGTCTTAGAACCAAGTGTAGAATTCTCATGAAAAATAAGGTACATACATTTTAGTGCCAATAATGGATCACAATAATGATTTCAATAAAAAGGTATTTCAACATCATCATCATCAGCCTATTACATTCCCACTGCTGGGACACGAGCCTTCTCTCATAGAGAGAGTATGGGCCATAATCCGCCACGCTGGCCCAGTGCGGGTTGGTGGATGTCACATGTCCTTGAATTTTTGTGATCAATTCTTCGACATGACAGTAAAAGGTATTTAAGAGAAGGAAAAATCAAACTATTAATTATACATGGTAGTAAAATATTGACTTTTTATTTATACTGACCGTACCTACTCGATGCTTCCATGTTTCTTATTCTGAAGTTATTTTCTTCTCTGTAGGTGCGTACTGTTGGTAGGTTTGTCGTAGGCGAGATGCCGACTGGGTGGGTACCACCGCTTTGCCAGTTATTCAGCCGTCAAGCAGTAATGCGCAAGCAATACTGTGTTCCGGCTTGAAGGGCATTGTAGCCAGCGAAATTACTGGGCATTATGAGACTCAACAGCGAACTGTCTCAGGGTGAAGAGCGCAGTGCAGCGCCGCGCAGGATTTTGCAAAACAAAGTCCTGGGTGGTGCTGTTATTGTTATGGGCTGGCGTATTGCTCACTATCAGGCAAACGACCAGCTCGTCTCGTCATTCAGTTACATTTAAAAAAATTACTGCTAAAGCCGGCTACCATATTTTGTATATTTAACAGACGGAACAGACTTCAAAAGTTGGAGGAGGTTCTCAGTTCTGTTTTTTTTTATGTTTGTTCCTTCATAACTCCTTCATTTTATTCGTATATCGTTATTTTCCGGTTCCATTAGCTACAATATGGCCCCATATAAATTTCATTGATAATCGACCTTTGACTTCAAAGATACAAACGCGAAGTCATATTGAAGTCGATTTTTTGTGTTATAAAATGATGAAATTATACCCACGTTTTTATTACATCACTTTCTTGTTTATCTGTCGGTCTATCCGTTTGTCTGTCAGTAGTTCCGGGTGGTATCGTGCAACTCAAATTTTGAGCACTTCCCAATTAGCAATCTAGCTGAAACTTTCACAAGCGTTTTTAGTAATTTTTTTAATCTTTCTTCTTTCGCTCTTAGACATTAACGTATCCAGCGCAAGCCGAGCTCTATCAGTTCGTTTTTTTACAATACCACTTTTCCACCTAATTCCGTTTAATGCCACGCTCTCAGACTAAAACTTTTCCAGTCGCGCGGTAGCACGCGGCAACGGTTCGACAAGTGAAGCGTCGCAGAAATATTTATTATTGACAGACACGCGCCGAGCTATTCGATTGACAAATGCGTACCAATAAACAAGTTACTTTGTGGGCCATAAGTACATACGGGCAGCTAGATTGGTTAGCAAGCTATGTGCTAGGTAAAAAGCTCAGTCATCAGTCACACTAGTTTGTCACAAATGAAGCGGTCAATTTTTTTTGGATTTAAGTTGTGCAATAAGTGAAAGTAGATAGATAGTTTTCATTCTCCTTACTTAATTCAACAGTAACAAGATGTCTCTCGCATGCCTTGCAAAATCCTCTGCGTCACTGCACTGCGCTCGTCAACCTGTGATATTAGGTCTCAACTCTGTCAAATCTCATAATGCTCAATGATTAAACAGCTTCGCTTCATACCGGAACACAGTACCGAATGTTTGCGCACTACTGTTTGGCTGTTCAATATCTAACAAAGGTGTTGAAAATATATCTTGCTAATGTAATTATGTTACCTAAAAGGGACTGCTGTATGTAGGAAACCATTTTATGTACCGTCGCGTTCGGCAAATTCAATTCCAAGACTTAATCATGAAAGTTTTTGAATAAACAATGTGCCGAGTCGAAGGCCCGCTCTGTTACTTTAGAAACTTTGGGAACAGGTACACGGCCTATCCCAGCAGTGGGAGGGGAGTGGGTAGGCGCATTGTGGAAAAGGAAACCAAACAATGTAAAGTTTATTTTGAACGGTGTCCAATAAAATAAACTCTCTCATAGTTAAATGTGCATGGGCGTTGAAACTTTTGGCATTTGAACATCTATTTGCCTAGAGTTCAAATTTCTAAAGATAATTATAATTTATTTTGAAAAACATGGCAAACACATGACTGCATGCAGGGTCTTACTCGTGAGGTTTTTGCACAACATGTATTTGCCCTATTAAGCGTACAAATATATTTTTGGAGATGACTCACAATTTTCAGTTTGTAATAAAATTGAAATTAAAAAAATTAATCGTAATATAAAATAATAATATAAATGTTAAGCAAGGCCTATGTAAAAGTTGTAGAATAATCATTAAAATTCTACTTCGAGTTGTTTTCATCCAGTTGTTTCGTTGTCATCTTTGTTTTATGTTTATTTGTAAGTACTCTCAAATTTAAGATTTCGACGAATTTCGTCAACAACACTAAAGCGTGTCACACACTACGCAGATACGGTAATATTTTATCTGCGTATAAAAACTTAACTTATCTGAAAGTATCACAAGTATCAGATACTATAATATACTCGTACGAAATTATACATTCACGCGTAATCCTTCAAACTGACTATACTTGTTTTTTGGCGGCTTTGGCGCAGATCGTATATACAGTGTGTTACAATGAGTTCGCGTTTATTGCTTCTGGATTTATTAGACAGTTCCTCAGAAGAAGATTCTGATTTTGAATTGTATTTGTATACGCAGATAACATCTGACCATCTTCCGATATATGTTGGTGCCTACAGATACTTGACGAGTTATCTGCTTAGTGTGCGTTGCTCCTTGAGTTTAGTATAGAGAGCGATATTGACAGATACGTGCTCAGATACAGATATCTTACCGTATCTGCGTAGTGTGTGACACGCTTAATTGTATATTACAACCTAAATACATACCTCCTCCGGCACCAGGGTTGGCCACGCACCCACAGACAAAAGAAGAAGACCTACATTTATTTATTTTTAGTTAGTAAAGGCACGAATATCTGTAGGTATAAGTATTTATTTGTATGTAATAAATTACTACAACCAGGTCTAGCGCACTCCACACTGTAGGTACGAAGCTACAAGTACATAGCTGGACACCGGCGGCGGGTCGCGCGTCGTTACACGTGCCGCGTCAGAAGAGATAAGAGCTATGCGATAGAAAGAGAGGCGCTCTGTAGGTTAATATGACTGGTAGGTATGCAGCGCTACGTGAGCTGAATTGAATTTTATTGCGTCAAAGCAAGAGTCGCTATTTGTTTAAATTTCTTTGCGGAGTGATGCTTCTATCCTTTAGTATTCTGTGCTACAACAAAAAAAATATAACTTCTTTATTTGTTTCAAGCTTTATTAGTGAATCAGTATACAAAATTGAATGTCATTTGACATCAGAAATCTGTCATCAGAATTTACTTTTCATTAATTGGATAAATTCGTGTAATGACGCATTTTCACGCTAAAGTATTTTCGTCATATTTGTTCGCTCCGCGTTAATATATGCAAAATGTAATTTCACACGGACTGCCTGACTTACTCGTATTTGTGGAATGCAGGTATTTTTAACATTTCATTTCAAATAATCTTTTGATGTCACGCTTGCTGTCTCGTGAATAGATAGCACGACCGTAATAATTTAAGACTGAACATGTAGAGATATTATGTAATATCAATTTAAAGCAAATAATACGTTCTCTCCAACCAGATCGTACTACGCCCCCTCACAGACCGTCACTTATAGTTACAATTTTAGCTATTGAACAACTCTAGTAGGCACATATAAATAAAATACTCGGTACAGAAACATAAACCCTGTGACACAGTTTAAAAACTACTGTAATATAAATATGTAATAGTAAATATAATAAATTTGGATTTGATTTCCGGATTTGACGGGGCGGCTGGTGGAATCCACACGTGACCAAAACGCTGGCGTGTATTTTGGCCAAAGAATCAGCCTCGCAATTCAGCAAGGCAACGCCGCCAGCATTTGGGCACGTTGCCGGACGACGGGTATCGGTTGAATTAACTGTAGGCCATTCAGTTGGCTCAACCGATACCCGGCATGTACATAGTGTTTAATATCTTTTAGTTTAGTTTTATTTAGTTTTTAAATTATTAAGCCTTTTGTTATATTATAATATAATATAATATTTTATATTTGACAGCCTTTGTGGTGTAGTGGTTGGGCAAGTTGCCTCAAATCTCATACACCACTGAGGTTGGGGGTTCGATTGCCGCGACGGGACAACATTTTGGGCAAAAAAAACGCAAGCATTTTTGTGTCTGGGTGTTGTGGGACCACGGTCCTCATAGGCCCTCGTTCCCTAGATACAGGGAATTGTAGTTAGGGGCCGGGATCTATGTATGTGATCGTTGGGCGTTTTATACTTTACTTATTTATTGAAAGAAAAGAGAGAAAGAAGATTAGTTTATTATGAGACCATCTTATACTAAAAACACAGGTAAAAGGTATAGTTAAACTAAATTAGATCGTCATAAAAGGACACAACTCAGCATAATGCGCCATGACAGCGCGCTGATTTTCAGTTGTGCCCTTTTTCGTGACGAGTAGTTGCAAATTAACTTATAGGTAGGTATTTACATAGAGATAATTTATAATATTGTTACACATGAATAAATTTACATAAACAGGTTACAGATACAGTTACAAATACTATTTATTTATATATTTATTGCAAAAAAATATTTTGCAAGGAAAAGCTTAGCTTAGCTTGTAAACCCTCCATGAATGAAGCAGAAAATAGTATCATATACCGAGAAAGTGCTCACTTACTCGTAAATAAGCCTCTCACTTAAAACCAGTTGCGTAGGATGATGAACACTACCCAAGAGACTGTGAAGCTTTAACTGCATCCGCACACTTGAAACTTTTCATCACAGTAATGGGCGATTTTTCAACAGAGCTACCACTTTTTAGCAACTTTTTTTTCGGACGAGACGGTCGGCGGGTTGAAGCAAAACATTTTTCCTCGAGACAAAATATTTGCCTTCCAGTGGAAAACCAACCCGCAACCGCTGCGGTATATGAGATTTGAACCTCTCCAACCGCTACACCGCAAAGGCTCTCAAACTTTTATCCTGGAAAATGATCCATGCAGCCGAAACTGCGAGGCGCTACCTGTGCCTCGCAGTTTCATCTATTATTGTAAGCGGGTAGTAATATTTGGCAATTAACTAAAGCATATCACAAGTATTATTTATTATCATCAAATAACAAATAATCAAATATCATCAAATTAGAACAATAACAATTAAACCCAATAATTGTTCTTCTATCGATCGTTTTACTCGTGGTCGGTCTCTTGTTTGCGGAGGCCGTCTGGGTAGGTACCACCGCTTTGCCAGTTATTCTTCCGCCATGCAATATTACGCAAGCATTAGATGCATTGGCATTGTAGCCAGCGAAATTTCTGGGCATATGAAACTTAATCTGATGTCTAGGAGTGATGATTATTATAGAGCGAATGCAGTGCTACCCAGTGCTTTTCAAGGTATTAGAAGTTTCGAATGGCACTGCAATTGTTAAACGCAGGCGTGGCGCTTACCATCAGGGGAACGACTTGTTCGTCGCATCACTCAATTCCATAAAAAAAAAACGAAAGTACCGAGTGTGCGCTAACTATAATTCGACGAAGGCAGACCTATTTATAGTGTTGCCATGTGTCTCTTGGAGCTTTACTGTAATTGTTTTAAAATCACTCCAAGAGCGCACGCGGGGAAGCTCTATTATGTAATGAGCCTGTAACAAAAGCTTGTTACATTCATTCTGTATTTGTTCATTAATTGCACCTTGTTTAGGTAATTAAGATAAGATAAGATTAGATAAGATATTTATTTCCAAAAACGAATGTTACAGAGGGAGCGTAATGCTACATGAACATAGTTAGGAGTACATATATCTATTACAAAATTGAATTTCCAGTGAATTAGAACGGTGGTTCCACTCTAGGCTCTGGACCCGTATCGTGGAAACCTTAGTATACAATTACATTTGTACATATCGGATCCATCCTAATAAATTGAGGTCTACGTTACGTCTACGTTATGTGCCTGATTTGTAGGTATTATATATAGTTTATTAGAGGTTGCGGGTTCGATTCCCGCGACGGGACAAATGTTTGAGCACAGAAAAAAAGCGCAAGCTTTTGTTTCGTGTCTAGGTGTTGTGGGACCATGGTCCTCATAGTTCCTGGTTCCCTAGATACAGGGAATACTAGTTAAGGGTCAGGATCTATGTATGTTATCGTTGGGCGTTATTATTGTTATTATATTATTATAGTGTAGGTATACTTCCGTTCATTACTATTTTCCATGTATCTTGATTATTCATATTAGAAAGTATTTGTAATTAAAAGTAAAGCTACAACTAAAATTAAAAAAAACATCGTAAGAAGTAAAGGTTTGAATCACACAAAACTCTTTGTACATAGATTTAACGGGAAATATTTGACTCCATCGCGAAGCCTCGACAATTATTCCAGACCGCATTGGATTAATCCGGATCTTTTTCCAAGCCATAATCCCAGCTAAGCTTGTGACGTCATATTCCTACTACCCTGTGACGTCACACATCCTGCGTGAATTGAGCTGGTCCTCAGTGAGGTCGAATTACCGCGTATGATTCAACGGAGGGCTCCGGCTGCCAGCTGTGAGTATTTGCCTGAGGAGATAGCACCCAATTATACGCGATACATAGTTTTTCGTCACTTTTTAACGGCAGCGTTATAAAGTTACAACACACACACACACACACTCACTTTCGCATTTATAATAATATGTAAGATAGCTTATACCCGTGACCCCGTCCCTATATATCACATCAACATCGAAGGTAATAAAGACACACACAAATACACCCTCACCAGACACTCACACATGCTGTAAGAGGATGTGTGAGAGTGTGTGTCAATCACACTAAAGCAAACTTGAAACCACAGGAACTAAGATTCAGGAGACACGCATGATGATGGTCAAAGTAAGGTATACTAAAAACACGTCTGTCGGGCTCTCTTTACTGCCTCCTGTATTAAATACTCGAAGGGTAAGGGAGACAAATGTAGAAAATTGCGTAAACATTTCCTGGGTTCGGAGGTAAAGGGAAGTAGGCATACGCTACGTCAAAAGTAAAATGAAATTTGAAACATAGAAGCAAGCGAATTTTTTTCTGTTTCTCATATTTTACCACCATGGCGATCCACCGCGCATTTTCTCTTTAGAATGTTCGGTTACTCAAATTAAAAAACTTATTTTATATTATACCGATTTTACTTACATTTTTCTTTATGTGCGAGTGTGCGAGCGTTGTTCCTACGGAGCACCCGCATAGCTCACGAGGAAGGACCTCTAAACTGTTCGAAACCGGTCAAGCACCGTCGCGAACTCGACTATTTTTTTTTAATTCCCCCTGAGAACAGGCTCAAGTCTCTAGAACCATACCGCCATGTCTTACGTAGTTTTTAACCGACTTCAAAAAAGGAGGAGGTTCTCGATTCGGTTGTATTTTTTTTTTATATTTTTTATTTTTTATGTTTGTTACCTCAGAACTTAGTCATTTATGGACCGATTTGGAAAATTCTTTTTTTATATGAAAGGATATACTTCCAGATTGGTCCCATTTTTAACCGACTTCAAATTAAAAAAGGAGGAGTATATTTTTTCCTTGTTTTTGTTTGTTACCTCAGAACTTCGTCATGTATTACCCGATTTGGAAAAATTCTTTGTTTATTTGAAAGGACATACTTCCAAATTGGTCCCATCATTAACCGACTACAAAAAGGAGGAGTATATTTTTTATGTTTGTTAACTTAGAACTTCGTCAAGCTGATTTGGAAAATTCTTATTTTATTTGTAAGGATATACTTCTAGATTGGTCCCATTATTAACTGACTTCGAATTAAAATAGGAGGAGTATAAATATTTTATTTTGGTACCTCAGAACTTTGACATTTATGAACCGATTTGGAAAATTCTATTTTTATTATATTTTTAATGTACTTTCAGAATCGTCGCATTGTGGTCCGACTAATTAATAAAAGGAGTTTTTTTTCTTATTATGTTTGTTATCACAGAACTTCGTCATTTATAAACCAATTTAGAATATTATTTTAAAGTTTTAAAAAGGAGCAGGTGCGTTATGTCGTTTTTCGCTCTGTCGTCGTGTGGTCCAATTAATAATTTACCGAGATCGATCACAGCTCTTTCGAGGGTGGTCCCCTGTAGTTTATGGAGTGTGACCGCCCAGCTTAATATTAGAGGAAGCATACGTCGCTCTACATCTCCGTAACCCCTCGCCGCCTGAAATGTAGAGCTTGATGGAGGTATGGGTATGCAACCGTCACTATTTTTAACCGACTTCAAAATAGAGGAGGTTTACAATTCGACGGTATGTTTTTTTTTTTTTTTTTTTGTGTGTGTTTGTTACGCGATTACTCCGCCAATTATGCATTGATTTCAATGATTCTTTTTTGATTGGTAGGTTCAAAGGTGGTCCCATATAAATTTTATCGAAATTCATTCAGTAGTTTTTAAAAAAAAATAGCAAAAACAAAAAAATATAAGTTTAATCTTCAAGTCGGTTCTTGTTTTTTTCGTAACCAACTTTCTAAAGGTGGAGGTTTGTATTCGACTGCTTCACCTGCTTCACCCAGGGTTGACTTCCGGTGAGGGAACTCCTCAACGGTGAATAGTACAGACACAACATTTCATAAATGGATTTAACCATAATAGCCTGTTCTAAATTCCATCATGACATGGCAGATACACCCAGGATTGACTTCCGGCGAGGGAACTCCTCAACACACTGACAACACACTGACAACTGAATAGGACAGACATGAAATTTTTTTGTACATGCATTTAATTGTAATAGCCAGTTTTAAACTTCGTCATGATGTGGCTTCTAGATCATAAAAGCTTGTCTTTAAAAACTTTTTGAATTAATTTAATTAAAACTTGTTTTTCACTAAAAAGGTTAAAATAAATTATTTTTCAAAAAAAACTAAACCGACTTTAAAACCGCAAATGGCACTCAAAAGTAAAAAATAAATTAATATAATTATCATAAGCGCTACCCACTCATATATTTGAAGTCGGTGCCAGCCAAGTCTAATAGGTAGTAGATAAATACTATGTATATAGTAAGTACTACTTGTAGGTAGTATTTATCTACTACCTTTCAAACTTGGCTGGCACCGACTTCAAATATATGAGTGGGTAGCGCTTATGATAATTATATTAATTTATTTTTTACTTTTGAGTGCCATTTGTGGTTTTGAAGTCGGTTTAGTTTTTTTTGAAAAATAATTTATTTATTTGATAGTTTAATATTCCATTTATTATACTTTTATTGAGAATGAGGGTCAACAGCAACAAGCCGGACCCTCGCCTAGTGCTTCAATAAAGTGGTGGAACTTTATTCAAGCTTTCCATGGACTTTTTGGGAGAACATAAAAAGCAATGTTTTTCTCTATTTTGTTTCATTTGCCTACACACGTGCACGTTTACGAACACATAGTGGTTAATATTCCACCGATATTACACATGATCACTCGAAATAACACTTGTTTGGAAAATAAAACAAAATCGAACTGTATCACTTTTCACTTAACGCCAAAAAGTCCGAACTCGACTAATAAAGAAAATCGTGAGTAAAATCGGTATAGTTTTAAATAATGTGTCAAGCTCACGAAAGTTTTAATTTATTTATTTAATTTGTTTAAGTTCGGAAGTTTTTGTGGTAATGTCAGACAGTCCAGTCGGTCCATTAGTAGTATTTACCTTTTACCATTTACTTGGAGTAAATCGTTTATTATGTAATGTGTTACATAATAAACAATTTACTGAGACCAAGGCTTTCAGAGCTTTTGCACATTATGTACATATTTAGTAAGTAACTCAGGTTTTTACGATTAGTACACATGGAGCCATAAACTTTTTAAGAGAACTTTTTAATATTCGCAAATATTTTAATTTTTTCAAGGCCCAGCAAAAAACTCCTGTCGTACACTTTGAAGCATACTTGTATCTACTTATTAAATATTCTGTGGTCATCGGAAGACTTCCTACCTCCTCTCAGGTAATATATATTTTATATTAAACTTGAGGACCTGTAATTGGCTTTCCGATAACTAACTACGTTGTAATTTAGGCTGTCGGTCTTCGTCTTAATAAATAAATAAATTTTGCTCGTACCTATATACCTTCCACTTATTTAATTACTACCTAGACGCTAAGGTGCAAGTTTAGCGGTATTTTATCGGAGAGAGATTGTGCATAAGAATTACACGACTTCATACCACCGTCTGCATTCCATCAAAGGCCGCAAGGGGCCTCTGACCAGACCCGCGCCGCCGACACCGCCTGCTGGCGCCCCCGCCCGCGCGTCTCCACTCTGTCCGCGCGCATAACGCCCCCACCGCAAGGACTATAAAAACGCCCAACGACATGCTCGCTCAGCAACCAGATTTGGATATATTCCACGACAAAACCGGTAGGTTTAGAATCTTAGCGCTTGCCTATCTAATGTTCCGCAATGTAATATTTGGATATGTTCTGTAAATTACTTGTGCAATAAATAAATAAATAAATAAATCAATAGGACAACCAGACACACGGCTATGCGTGGTAGATATCCCTCCCATACGAACAAAACGTTTTGCTTCCACCTTCATCTAACGACCAGCAAAGCAATTGAACGCATTGCCAACCCTGTTTCCTGACAACTACAACCTGGAATTTTTCAAATCGAGAGTGAACAGGTATCTTCTTGGCGAGCGTGCTACATCTGAGACCACATCATCGCTTACCATCAGGTGAGATAGTGGTCAAACGCAACCCTGTAACCAGTAAAAAAACCTACTTCTCTTCTTTTATAATCGCTTAATTTTGAATATGAAAAGGTGCTCCTGACTTAATTCCCAAAGAAGCGACTAATTCCCACTGCACCCTCACAAAGACATTGTAAGAGCACTGTACACCATAACGCAGTTATAAGGGAAAATTTAATACAGCCCGGTTCCTTTGCGTCCGTGGCCACTGCTGGCATAATATAGTTCCTTTGCGCCACAGATACTACTACGTATACTGTGGCGGACGACAATTAAACCTTAGTTATGATGCCGTGAGGAAGCCAGAAAATACAGCGTAGAGGAGTACTTAGAGGTAAATTTTACCAATTTACGTTTAATTATTTTTTAAATTATTTATTTATTTTACTGAGTGATGAGACAAGCAATTCGTTTGCCTGATGATAAGTGATACGCCTGCCCATAACAATTATTATTGCAGTGCTTAAGTAAAAAATTTAATACCATAATACCATTTATTTATTACGTATATATATTTTTATTAAAGTGCCAACACGAGAAAGTTGACCTGGTGGTGGCTTGTAGATTTGTTATTATGGAGTTATGAATACAGCATTTGTATTTTAATCTCATACACCACTAAGGTTGCGGGTTCGATTCCCGTGACGGGACAAATTTTGGTGCACAGAAAAAACAAGTATACATTTTACCAAAAAAAAACAGACTTCAAATCTATCTTCGAAGTCCAAGATCAATTAATATCGATGAAATTTATATGGGACCACTTCGTATATACTGAAATGAACGCAAAAATAATTTTTAAAATCGGTCAACAGTTGGCGGAGAAATCTGTGAACATACATAAAACATATATATATATATAAATTTACAGTGGAAGATAGTACCTCCTCCAATTTTAAAGTCGGTAAAAAAAGCGCAAGCATTTGTTTCGTGTCTGGGTATCCTAGTTAGGGTCCAGGATCTAAGTAAGTATCGTTGGCATTATTAAAAAAAACCGGGCAATTGCGAGTCAGACTCGCGCACGAAGGGTTCCGTACCATTATCTATAATAACAGCAAAATATAATGTTTGTTGTATGAGAGCCCCCTTAAATATTTATTTTATTCTGTTTTTAGTATTTGTTGTTATAGCTGCAACAGAAATACATCATCTGTGAAAATTTCAACTGTCTAACTATCGTGGTTAATGAGATTCAGTTTTGTAACGAAGACAGACGGACCGACACCGGAGTCTTAGTAATAGGGTCCCGTTTTACCCTTTGGGTACGGAACCCTAAAAAAGGACCTTTATTATCATCATCATCCCTAGGCGCTTCACTATCCAGCGCTGAGTAATTCTAGACCTTTTATCTTAAAGTTATACTCGTATATTTACGCCAAATATTAAAGTAGGTACTTTAAGGAGCGGAACCACGAGCAATTTATACGCGAGTCTCAACATCCATCTCCCGTATCCCTTCGTTTAATCATACGAGGCCATTCAGCTAGAGACTGGCACAATTCAAGAGATGACGTCACAAGTCTCGTGAATTTACTCACGATTGCGATCGATGCTACTCGATCGCAATCGTCGTTAGTCAAAATGGTATTTCTTCAAAAAATTAGGAGGTTCTCAACACGACCTTTTTTTTGTTACGTGATTTCTCTGCTCTGCTTCGATACTTCATCTGAGTAATTGTGTATTGATTTTAATGATTCTTGAAAACAAAAACATTTGAATTTGATTTAGAAACGGGATATTTACCATGTATTTCTTTTGTTTGTTGTTTTGTTCGAGAACTCAAAACAAAAGAAATACATGGTAAATATCCCGTTTCTAAATAAAATTCTATTGTCAGTGACCATGTTAGTTTAAAAAGACATATTATACAAAAAATATTAGTTCAGTCTTAAGGTCGATTCTTGTTTTATTCTAAAAAATAATTATGTTTACATTTTTCTAATTCATTCTTAATTGGTTATGAAAAATTAATTGGGTGTAAAGAAATTAATTAATGAATTAATTAATTAATGATACTTTATAGATAACACCACAATTGAGAAAAAGTAACAGTTTTAGACAAATTTAACAATATAAGTGTCACAAAGGTGACACTTGTGTGTGTAGGTAGGTACACCACTTCAAACATGACGTCACAGTGCACGAATGTGACGTCTTCACCAGATCGCAGGTCTTTCGTACATGCGAGGCCTCCTGGATCAAAGATAAAGAATTAAAAACTGGATTGATACCACCGGTTTGCCAGTTGAAGATGTATTGTTGTTAAGGTGACGAGCGCAGTGCAGTGCCGCGCAGGTTTTGCATTACAAGGTTCGATGGTGTTGCATGTGTTATGGGTAGGCGTGTTGCTTACCATCAGGAGAACGACCTCTTCGTCTCGTCACTCAATTAAATTAAATATTTTGAATTTCTTATTTTTCCTTCAAGATTTTCATTTTTTTTATGTAACTAAATGACGAGACGAGCTTATCGTTTGCCTGTTTATGGTAAGCAATACGCCAGCCCACAACAATAACAGCACCACCCAGAACTTTGTTTTGCAAAAACCTCGCGGCACTGCACTGCGCTCGTCACCCTAAGACAATTAGCTGTTGAGTCTCATAATGCCCAGTAATTTCGCTGGCATTACAGATTACATTCATTATCTTCCAGCTGTAAAACTTGAATTAGCAAAGCTTAAAATTTGAAGCTGAAGAGTAGTTGTCTGTTACTTAGGGGTATGTACAATTGTACATACATATGTACGTATGTGAAGATATAAATCGTGTCACTAGTAACTAAAATTGACTACTAACAATACTATGAAGAAGTTTTCTTAAAAGGAGTAGTTATTTTGTGAACTGTTACACCGCCGATGGGGTAGACGTTTTAAAAACAAGGTGATATCGTCCCCTTACTGCTAAAACCAACAAAGTGCGCTTTTTAACAAAAATGAGTTACGAATACTGTTGGGTTTATTTTGTTAAATGGCTTGATTTTGCAAACGAACCGTTTCCCGCCATACAAGCGTCTCGACCGACTATGGTTGAGAAAGTTCCGCGCGCCGCCGCTATACCGGTGTGGCGGCACTGTCTGACTTCGAGAGAAATTGGCCGCGCGCGCTCCAACAAATATTGTGAAAATAATTCAAAATTAACTGTTTGTGACGTGAAAACTGAACAATACAAAGTGCTAGCTGGTGCTCCGTCCCGGGACACGTCAGCAAGGCTGTGGATCTTCGGTGAGTCACATTATCAAAGCCATTTCAAGTTTCTAGATTTTCTACAATTAGCTATCGAATGAAACAAATACCAATAGAGTTTTATCTTCAAGATCTACATGTATACTAATGTTAAAATGTTAAAAAGCGCACTTCGTTAGTTTTTGCATTAAGGTCGGTATAATTCGATACTCCTTTCGATCAGACGCACCTGGGTTCGAATCCCGACTCGACCCTGCACCAATGACTTATAGTTAAGTGCAGATTTTGCACGCTCGCTCAAAAACGATGAAGAAAACATCGTGATGAAACCCGCTTACGCGCTTTGAAGTGGTAGGCTCTGGCCGTGGCTGTAATACCACCCACCGAACAAAGCCATGCCGTCAAGCGACCTAGTCGTGTTTCGGGATGATGTTCGGTGAACCATCGGGGAGACGGGTCTGAACAGCCGCTCAACTGCCGTCTCTCTCTCTAGATCTATGTGCTCCATCTTAGGCCACATCATCGCTTCACATCAGGCGAGATAGTGGACAAACATAGATCTATTAAGCGTAAAAAATATATATATTAATCTGAAAGTATTTAATCGCTTTCACAATGAATGATTATAATAAAATGATTCAATTAAAGGGAAACTCGGTAAAAGACTATAGTGAAAGAAGTGTGTCGCGGATGGAAAGTAGAGATGAACTCCTCGACGGTGGTCCGGCAGTATTGGACGTGGGAGACAGCTGGCATCGCATTTGAAGAATAAGACGGGACAAACAAGTGATTCGGAGAAAGCGTCAGCACATATGCCTACAATAAATAAATAAATAACGCCCAACGATCACATACATAGACACATACATCCTTCCCCCTAACTAGGATTTCCTGTATCTAGGAAACCAGGAACTATGAGGATAATGCTCCCACAACACCCAGACACGAAACAAATGTCGGTGAGCTTATCGTTTGCCTGTTTATGGTAAGCAATACGCCAGCCCACAACAATAACAGCACCACCCAGAACTTTGTTTTGCAAAAACCTCGCGGCACTGCACTGCGCTCGTCACCCTAAGACAATTAGCTGTTGAGTCTCATAATGCCCAGTAATTTCGCTGGCATTACAGATTACATTCATTATCTTCCAGCTGTAAAACTTGAATTAGCAAAGCTGAAAATTTGAAGCTGAAGAGTAGTTGTCTGTTACTTAGGGGTATGTACAATTGTACATACATATGTACGTATGTGAAGATATAAATCGTGTCACTAGTAACTAAAATTGACTACTAACAATACTATGAAGAAGTTTTCTTAAAAGGAGTAGTTATTTTGTGAACTGTTACACCGCCGATGGGGTAGACGTTTTAAAAACAAGGTGATATCGTCCCCTTACTGCTAAAACCAACAAAGTGCGCTTTTTAACAAAAATGAGTTACGAATACTGTTGGGTTTATTTTGTTAAATGGCTTGATTTTGCAAACGAACCGTTTCCCGCCATACAAGCGTCTCGACCGACTATGGTTGAGAAAGTTCCGCGCGCCGCCGCTATACCGGTGTGGCGGCACTGTCTGACTTCGAGAGAAATTGGCCGCGCGCGCTCCAACAAATATTGTGAAAATAATTCAAAATTAACTGTTTGTGACGTGAAAACTGAACAATACAAAGTGCTAGCTGGTGCTCCGTCCCGGGACACGTCAGCAAGGCTGTGGATCTTCGGTGAGTCACATTATCAAAGCCATTTCAAGTTTCTAGATTTTCTACAATTAGCTATCGAATGAAACAAATACCAATAGAGTTTTATCTTCAAGATCTACATGTATACTAATGTTAAAATGTTAAAAAGCGCACTTCGTTAGTTTTTGCATTAAGGTCGGTATAATTCGATACTCCTTTCGATCAGACGCACCTGGGTTCGAATCCCGACTCGACCCTGCACCAATGACTTATAGTTAAGTGCAGATTTTGCACGCTCGCTCAAAAACGATGAAGAAAACATCGTGATGAAACCCGCTTACGCGCTTTGAAGTGGTAGGCTCTGGCCGTGGCTGTAATACCACCCACCGAACAAAGCCATGCCGTCAAGCGACCTAGTCGTGTTTCGGGATGATGTTCGGTGAACCATCGGGGAGACGGGTCTGAACAGCCGCTCAACTGCCGTCTCTCTCTCTAGATCTATGTGCTCCATCTTAGGCCACATCATCGCTTCACATCAGGCGAGATAGTGGACAAACATAGATCTATTAAGCGTAAAAAATATATATATTAATCTGAAAGTATTTAATCGCTTTCACAATGAATGATTATAATAAAATGATTCAATTAAAGGGAAACTCGGTAAAAGACTATAGTGAAAGAAGTGTGTCGCGGATGGAAAGTAGAGATGAACTCCTCGACGGTGGTCCGGCAGTATTGGACGTGGGAGACAGCTGGCATCGCATTTGAAGAATAAGACGGGACAAACAAGTGATTCGGAGAAAGCGTCAGCACATATGCCTACAATAAATAAATAAATAACGCCCAACGATCACATACATAGACACATACATCCTTCCCCCTAACTAGGATTTCCTGTATCTAGGAAACCAGGAACTATGAGGATAATGCTCCCACAACACCCAGACACGAAACAAATGCTTGCGCTTTTTTTCTGTGCACAAACATTTGTCCCGTCGCGGGAATCGAACCCGCAACCCCAGTGATGTGTGACATTTGAGCCAACCTGCCCAACCACTATACCACAGAGGCTGTCAAAATACAATATATGGGTATAACGGAACGCAATGATAGTCTAACTTTCATGAGACTCATGAGACTTGGGGCTCATATGAATAAATGAATTTTGGATTGAAACACGAATTAATTCGCTTCCGCCAAACATTAAATGGTATACATTCCTTCCGCTACGTAGCTGCGGAAATCGTATACCCAATTCCTAACATTCACCACCTTCCGCCATTTGTGTAGCCCTGTACACTTCCTGTTTATAATATTCGATACGTCTTAGAAATCCGATGGACATATTATATTACCTACCTATACATATCCTGGCTTATACCTACATCAATAATATTACTAGTAACCCACCCCGGCATCGCGCGGAGGCATTTCACTAGGTAATTTGGTGTAATTTTTTGACGACTTGATTAAAAAACATTGAATTTTCTCTACTATACACACAAAACTTACTTAGAATGTATTGTACATAATTAACCTTCCATAAAAAAATCTAAATGACAGTGCAAACCGTATCAAAATCTGTTAAATGGTTTAGAAGTAGTAAACGGAGAAACAGAAATGAGGACGGGGATAGCGACTGAGTTTTTTTATGGAACTGAGTGTTTAGAAGAGCAAGCCGTTCGCCTGATGGTAAGCGCCACGCCTGCCCATAACAATAACAGTGCCACCATAAAAACACTGAGTAACACTGCATTGCGCTTATCACCGCAAGACATTAGATATTAAGTCTCATATGCCCAGTAATTTCGCTGGCTACTATGCCCTTATACTATTTACTGAGAGATTATCCTATTACCTACTTTCTGACCTACCTAACGTATATTATATGTATATATAGTCTTAATGTAGCTGTGCATGTCTTGAATAAATCAAACTGTTTTAGAACAAATGAATAATTGTATAATGTGAAATTTTGTGATTTTATCTTTTCGTGTTTATTTTATATCTCATTTTGTGTACTAACATAGTTTTTAAGAATGTGTGCTGTGTCTACTAACATTTTTATGGATTTATGGTCTGAAATAAAGAATGTAATAATAATAATAATTGTAATATTATTATACATATATTGATTTTCCTTATTAGGTACTTATGGGTTTGTTACAATATTTCTTTAAACCAATAATATATACAAAAATGCTATAAAACCCGAACCTAAAGTGCCGCCAGCAGCGAGGTAAAGCCCAAACTACTGGTGGTTAGGGCTGCAGAGTTAGGAACCTCCTGACTATACATGCCGTGTCAAGGAGTACTGCCTTCTGCATCTGTCTCTTGAGCCAACCGTCTATCGAGAGCCGCTTTAGATGTTGTTCGAGGCTCTTCGTTATAAAACCGTTCGTCGAAACAACAACAATGATCGTCGAGGATCGAACCCGCGTCTTCAGAATACCGTCCCGACACCTTAACCACTGGGCCACCGAGCCAGCTGCTTGAGAAACCAAATTTCATCTATCTTTCTTATATCGTCTTATGGGGACGATAAGATCTTAAGATTTTCGCCTAGCATGCGCTAATGCATTTAATATCAAAAATTTGATAAAGCAGTTTTTGAAAAAATAACATGGTCTTGTTTTTGTCTAAAAATGTTTTTTTTTTGCTACAACCGAAACTGCCGGTACAACTTTACATCGTTTAGTTAGCGCAATAACCGTTTCCCTGCATCTCCAGCACATGCAGTAAATTCCGTTCACCATGACGCGCAACATCGGCGCCGAAGTTAGAAGCGCTCCGTTTAACTACATCGTATCCATTCATTTAACTCGCAGACGGTAAATGTGCAACTAATTTGAATAAGTGTTATGCTGTTTTCTATTACGTGTTGGGTTCGCATTTAATAGAAATCGGTTGTAAGATAAATCAATAAATATGAAATAAATACGCCAAATGAAATATACATACATAAACATTTGTTAGATATTAGTTCTCTCATTTTTAGGAGTCTCAGAAAATACTAAGGACAAATTAGACACGGCCATCTAGAGATCTTGAAGAAAACGTGGAGGCCTGTGCTTCTTTAAGTGCTGATGCAATTTACATTTTAGAAATTTGCGAATTTGTCAGAAAATACCCTATGTTTTTTGAAAAAAAAATTGACAATCTGCAACGTAACGAAACTAGATATAAATATAATTTAATACTGCCCTCTTCAAGATTAAAAATACAAAGTTCTGGCCCAAACATCATGGCTGTAAAAATTTATAATAAAATTCCGGATATGATAAAAGCACAAGATAAAGACCAAATATTTGAAATTAAACTTATAACGCTATTACTTACTAAAAGTTATTATAGTTTAGACGAAATTTTTAAGGATAAATTTTGACGAAAAATGTAATAATATATCGGTCCATTTCTACTCATATTGCTATGCCCTAAATTGGGTACATATATGACTCTGCATTATAATATTTAAGATCCCTGTAACATGTATGATGCAATAAATGATATGAATATGTAGTGCATGCAGAGTATATTAATCTCTGAGATGTTCATCTCACAAACCTGCCACACTTGTTGCGGTGTGCTGTTGTTATGGAGGGTTGCAACTCCATTTAATATATATTAGTAAAGTAAAGATGATAAGTCTTTACTTATCATCTTTACTTTACTAATTTATCTTATCTTATCTTTATAAGGCCTCATAATATCCATTTATTTTGAAACTGCGTGCTCAATTATGGAAACTAAATTACTTTGGGGAGGTAGGCGAATCGAAGTGTACAAATCATTTATATGTTATAGATAGCAATCACAAATAGTCTTACCACACGTGCCTAACAACTAACGTACGAGCAATTACTCTTCAGTAATGTAAATATATGCAACGCGCTCTGTTGGCTGCTCTATTGCTTTAATTAGATCCTTCCTCGCTGCAAGTCCTTAGAGCGCTGAAGCGGTCACTCTTCAATAGCTCTTCAACTTCAACAAGACAGAACTAAGAGCAAATGTGAAGCAAGCTCCTTTTTAGGGTTCCATACCCAAAGGGTAAAACGGGACCCTATTACTAAGACTCCGCTGCCCGTCGGTATGTCTGTCGGTCTGTCTGTCTTTAATAATAATAATAATAATAATTTATTGTAACATAATAGATATTTTTACAGAGTAGTAATGAATCCATAGGCTCTCGAACTATAGTATAAACTATGTTTCGAGAGCCAGTGGCTTCTCCCAAAAAAATGAGGACGGGGATACGATACGTGTGTGTGTGTGTGTGAAGTATATGTATGTAGTGTGTCAGTAGTAAAATTCAGTAAGCATACTTTCAATGCTACCATAATCAAACGTCTTAAGCCAAGTGAGTATTTTTTTTTTTCCATCTGTCACCAGGCTGTATCTCATGAACTGTGACAGGTAAGCAGTTGAAATTTTCAAAAATAAGGTATCAAAAATAAAAAAAGAGAATAAAATAAATATTTATGGGGGCTCCCATACCCATAGATAATGGTACGGAACCATTCGTGCGCGAGTCCAACTCGCACTTGGCCAGTTTTTTTTCGATACTATCCTTCCATAGGCTGTCTAGAAGAAATCGCTTTAAGCGACAAGACCGCCCATTGTACTTCCATACTGAGGATTTTTTTGTGTTACTATTTATTTTTGTGAACTGGTATACAATAAAGAGTTTTATAATTGTAATTTGTAATTGTACCCGCCATATTTAATTCCGTAAACGCCACTTGGTGCTGGACACCATATTATTTGATTTACCGGTGGCTCAGACCACTCGGTTACTACTTTGCTCAATTTTTCACTTGTCTCTAATTGTCTGGCACGTGGAGGTAGAAAAATTCCTCTACAGACAATCTGGCAAAATGTCCGACAATCAATATAGGTACCGCTTTTTTAGTTTCTACAAGAACACACAAGTAAACTCAAAATGTATTGTTATGGACTAAAGTATTTAAAACTAAATTTAATAAATGGTTATTAGACAATAGTTTTCACAGCGACCGTGCCTGAAAATTTTACGATACTAGCACGACAACTTGCAGACTTAACACATTGTGGAATCATAAGTTTAAGACCTTACACAATAATTTATTTACAATGTATCATAGCAAAATTTTTCACGTCTTCTCTCATATGGGTGCGTGACCAACCCTGGTGCCGGAGTTTTTAGACCACTCGAAGGCCTCCGAGATGGCTGTTGTTCTAATACAACAACCGGGACCGATGGCTCAACTTGCCCTCTGAAGCACGGCAGCGCTCAGATGTAAATAAAATGTTTACTACCTGGATTATGTCTGCTGCACCTAACTATTTCTACACGCGCTCAGTTTAAACGCCTCGCATTTGAGGCGCGCTTAGACACTCCTAATTCTTAAACAGCTTAGCCTGCTTTACAAACTCTTTACCACCTTCATTAGTAAACTGTAAGCTCGCCTTTTCACGACCATATCGCTGGGTTGCGTCGCCATTGCTGCTTTTTTATACTGTCGCGTTCTATTTTGGGAAGGATAAGAGCAATGGATAGTGGATAGGATTGGTGTAGATATGATCGTCGGTGTTTTTCCTAAAGTCTACAAAGATTTCCCTCGGTACGCAAATCCGGTGTTCTTATAATGAGTGGGAAGCTTCTGAGGACTGCCTCGGTTGTCTTTCCATAAATATTAATCAGTGCCTCATTAGCAGTCGTCAGGTGGTCGTTTGGAGCTATTTGCATTTAACTGTTATTAGGTTTCGATTCGAAATTATACAATTAAAACTCTTTGAGAGCCATTTCGTTGCTTAGCTCAGAAGGTTTGTACCTCCTACTATACCTACATTAAAAATTATAATGGCTCAAAAATATATTATAAATAAATATATATTGAAAGCAGTACGGCGCAAGCATTACTGTGTTCCGGTATGAAGGGCATTGTATAGTCATCTAATTTACTGGGCATTATGAGACAATATCATGTCTCGGGGTGATAAGCGTAATACAACGATACGCAGTACTTTGCATAGAATTAAAAGTTCTATGTGGCACCGCAATTGTTATGGGCAAGCGTGGCGGTTTCCATAAAGCCAATGCCATCACACTTTTCATTACTCAATAGCATAAAAAAAAAACACCCAAAACTTTAAATAGGCACGATAAAAAGCACTGCGTAGCACTGCATTGCACACATCACCCCGAGACAAAAGATATTAAGTCTCATATGCCCAGTAATTTTGCTGGCTGCAATGCCCTTCAAACCAGAACACAGTAATGCTTGCGCGCTACTGCTTGGCGGTAGAAAAACTGACAAAGCGGTGATACCTACTTAGATGACCTCCCGCATACGAGAGACCTACCACAAATATAGTGGTTTTTGTTGTAAATAAATAGAGATTCTGATATTGAATGCATTAGCGCATGCTAGGCGAAAATCTGCCCTGCCCGAGCAATATCATTTTTTTTTTCCTAATTATTTAAAATCTTAAAATAGAGATTCGTTATAAATATTTAATCCTAGCAACCGCTCGCGACTTTGTTCGCTTCGAAATAAGATATAGCCTAAGTCACTACCACTCAGGAATAGTGCAGCTTTCTATTAGTGAAAGAATTTTTGAAATCGGTCCAGTAGTTTTTGAGTTTATTCGTTACAAAGACACAGAAGTACAAATCTTTCCTCTTTGTAATATTATTGAGGATGTAGACTCATGTTGTAAAGGTGGTGTAAGCAAGTAAATTACACCCGTTCACAGCCAGGCCAGTTCGCTAGTACCATCGATTTAAATCCTCCAAAAACATCCATCGAGTCACGTCAGAACCACGCGTATCGCGAATGCATTGCATCTACATACGTATCGACGATATTGCCGCGCTCCAGACGTGATTCACTTGACAAAACACTTACATTTACTTAGATTTAGGGTTCATGGAATCTGAGAATGATAATCTGTCTGAGAATGATAAAGGTAATTCAGTACTGTTATGTGTTTGACTTTGTCGTGTACACTTGGCTAAAAATTTAAGTCAAAGTCAAATATAATTTATTAAATAGGCACAAAAGTGTGCTTTTAAACGTCATAAACACAATACAAATAAAATTAAAATATGTTAATTTTTTAACTTAAGTTAACAGAAGTCCAAGCTCAAGGTTTGCCAAAAGGCAATGAAGCACAGCATTTTAGGTGTTAAATTAACGGAACAAAACACCGAGCTGCGCTCCAAGACTCAAATTGATGTGACGAGTGATGTCAAAATGTGGTTTGTGTATGTAAACACTTGTATTCTTCGTCGTTTTTTGCTTCAAAGTTTAAAGTTCAAAAATTCTTCAATTGAGACATCACAGATTGAGACTCAATTATAAACAGCAATTATTACACTGATTCTACCACTGTTTCGGCACTATTCTGTGGCATCGGTAAAAGATTCAATAGCTAAGTATAGTCCCATAAAGATCTTAATGAATAACTAAACTAATCGACTAATTGAACTATTCCTTTTGATCAATATCATCACTAGTTGCCAAACTCGACGTCACCTATACGTTGACGGAGGCCTTCATCCACATTAGTGGGCATAAGAAACTTAACATCTGATGTCTCGGGATGACGAGCGCAATGCAGTGTCTATATATATATATATACAATACTATATAACAATGAAACGTTGCGTGATTAACAGCTCTGTATGGCACTGCAACTGTTATGGGCAAGCGTGGCGCTTACCATCAGGTGAACGGCAAACTCATCTCGTTGCACAATTTCATAAAAAAAAATATTCATACATAACATACCGAATGATGATTACATACCCTTGTCTTACTGGACGTAACATTCTCTCTAGGGCAAAGGTTTAATAAAAATACACTCTCATTCCATTTATAAAGCCTGATATGTTTAGGAAAAGGTCCAGCGCCCTCTGGTAGAATATCCAATTACAGGGCATTTGTATCGGATGACGCAGATTCGGCTAATCATTCGGAACGTTTGCGTTTTCCTGAATCAAATGACCCGTGGGTACAGGTTTACGAAATATATTCCTCCATTTTTCCAGTACCGTTATATAAATCAGTGAACAAAGTAATGATTAAACTTTATGTATTTTTAAAATAGAATTTTTATTTAAGTCACGAATTGAAATTTTAGGAATGAACTGAGTAATGATACATTAATGGGTTTGGTCGATTTATTTGTGAAGACAGAATAGTTAATAACAATGTAGATTGACAATTACTTTTCTGGTAATTCCCACTGGGGAACCAACCTTTCGCAGTTCGCACCCTGTTTTTGAAGTGGGAGTCATCGGTAATAATCCGATTGTTCATATTCCGTGCATTATTCGAATGCAATGCTACTTTGAATTTAATCATTCTATTAATTTTGACCAAAATCAAATTAAGTTTCGTTTGAAACTATCTTCATTTTTAACCGACTTCATATAGGAGGAGGTTCTCAATTTGACGGTATTTTTTTTTTGTATGTTTGTTACGCGATTACTCCGCCGATTATGAATTGATTTTGATGATATTTTTTTTTGTTTAATAGGTCATACTTCAGGTGGTCCCTTATAAATGTTAACGAAATTGACTTAGCACTTTTTGAAAAAATGTACAAAATCAAAAAATATTACTTTAGCCTTGAAGTCTTGTTCGGTTAGCGGTTCTTGTTTTTTTAAAAAAATATTATTTCATTTTCCGATAAAGCTTGCTGCAATACAATTTATATTCTTTAAAAATGATGAGACAGAGGTTCAACTTTGTTGTTCAACCAAGTTAAAAACTGGTTCTTTTATGATAAACTAGATGATTCTTCCCGCGTACAAAAAGTTCAAACTGCATCGTTCGGCTTGTTACTTCCTTTCATATCTCGCGGAACATCCTACCTCAGATTACGTAACTGCCTCTAGAATGTTCCCACTATGTCGGAGGTACTCTGAACCATAACACTAAAAGCTCTAACGCTGACGATATTAATCAGTCGGAGACAGTTAACTTCGATTGTGATTATTATTACAAAGATAAGAATTAACATAATACCATATCGAATTATATTAAGCAACTTACACACGCCTAAGAATATTAATTTGTAGTCTACTCCCACGTCCATGTCGAATGCTTGGGGTAAAACCATTTATAAACCATTAAAACCATTTATTTGGCACACAAAAACAACAAACAAACAATAAAAAATTAAATGATAAATATATGTGCCGAATGGGCTCAGCTCAGCATAAAATGCCAAGAGTTTTACAAAACTCAGCACTGATTTTCAGCTAACAGATTTTCAGTAACAGAGTTAGGAATAAATATCAGTGTTTCCCTTATGATAACCTCTTCTGATTTTTGCTGCATTTTCGTAGGAGCAGTGTGAGCAGACTGTGTAAAGTGCCTACTTGTGCTTTAAGTTTTGCTGTTCATAAATGCGTCTGTGAAGCCTAACTTGATTATAGAATTGTGAGTTTTAGTTTCACTATTTGTGTTTTAACTGGTATTTCTTTTTCTGTGCTGAAAATAAACATATTTCTCCTTTCCTATCTCTATCAGATAGAATTTTTCTTCCGTTAGAATTATTAGACATCTGTGCTAAGCCAAAATCCCATTTGGCACCGCAATTCCATTTGTTTTGTTTATTAGTATAATATGTTTCCGTAGACTTTTTCCTTGTTAGTTCTTTTTCTTTATTAAGTTTGTTCTATATTGTGTGGTTGTCAAATAAATATCATTTTTTTCTTTCTTTCTTTCTTATTGACATTGGTATATCTAAAACGGAAACGGAACGAAAAGGAACGAAAAGAACCGTTTATTGAACGGAAAGAACCGTTCACGGGGTATATCCGACGCAGTATAAACAAGCTCCAGACTTTACATCACAAAGCCCGCATTGTTGTAGGCTGGGCCCGTCTAGTATGAAATTCTGAAACCGTTTCAGCAAGTCCCCGCTCCCCGGACAAGTTTCACGGAGTTTCTTAAAACTGAGTTTATTTGTGTGGCGACCGCGTAAACCGTGCTTCCCTTCACGAGAAGCGTGTGCAGTGTTTGCAAGAGGATAGTGGGACTTGCCCTAATTTGTCCGCAAACATTTGTGTAACGCTTATTTTGGCACGGTTCTGTGTCCAGTTGTAAACTGAGCAAAACTTTTCATAGACGGGCAAGTACTGAAATTGAAACTTGAAAAATTATGAACGAAATATATATTTAGCCTGCTTATTCCTAAATGTTTTAATGCATTTTGAACTCTGAGCAATAAAAGTTTGTCGTTTTTGTCGAGGCTTCAAATTACAATTTGTAAAGGAATGATTTTTTTTAATACGGTCAACGGTTGCATACATAGCACACTGATCTAGCTAGCTCCTATGTTTCTAGAAGACCAGGAATAACGAATGTCATGATCAAAGAACACCCAGACGAATACTTGCGCTTTCTTCTGTGCACAGACGTATCTCGTAGCGGGAATCAAACCCATAACCTGTGGTGTATGAGATATAAGCTGACTCATCCAACCACTACACCACAGAGGCTGTACAATTTAAGTAGATTATAGTAAGTACTAGCTGATGCCCGCGACTTCGTCCGCGTAGTGGAGTATTCATCCTGCATCCGAACATTTTTCGTCCCATCATATTCACATTTCAGTTCCCGTCTCGCTCCTATCTCGTTCCCGTACCTTACCGCTTCTGTTCTGTTACCTTCCCACTCCCACCCCGTTATCTTTCCACTCCTATAGCGTTACCGTAATGCTCTGGTTCTGATTCCGTCCCGCTCCTATATCATTATCGTCCTACTCTGCTACCAATCATATTCCGATCCTAACCCTTTATCGTCCTCCCTAGCGAACCTCCTACCGTGTTATAGTTCCCCTCCTATACCGTTATCATCCCCTTTTTGTCCCTTTGTAATCACACTCCGGTCCCGATATAATTACCAAAATTTTCGGCCCTAACTTCATTTGTGAGTCATGTGTTTATAGTTTTTTGTCCAAGTATCAAACGTACAAAACGCTAGCGTAGTAGTTTGAAACATATTACAGACTATAGAAACCGGGTGGAAATGAAACGTCGGGGGGGAACCGCCACGGACCCTTTACGATTCGTAATACCAGTAATACGTACAAACGGACGGACGGTGCGGCGCGCGTGGTCTCGGTCCGGGTTTGTAATCATTTACATGAGTTTGCGGTGCGGCGGCAGCGCCGGTCAGGCGCCATGTACATACATGAAGCCTGAGTTACAGAAATCTTTGAAACCTAAATCTCCTATTTACATATACATAGCTGTTGCCCGCGACTTTTTACGCTTAATAAAATCATTCATTTTGCTCCTGGCTATTTCCGGCTGCTCTCGCTTCTATGCCGATTTTGTCCTGCTTCTATCCCAATCCTAACCGGAATTCATCTCGTTTCTATTCCGATCTCTTTCAGCTCTTATCTCGTTTTAAATAGACAGAATACTTACATTATAAACATATATTTTCTTTACAAATTTTACCATCCGTTTAAATCTATCAGGGGATGGTATTCAAAACAATCGTAATAATACATGTGTCAAAGTTTTTTTCACGATTAAGTATATGTAAGTATTTTGGCCAAAAGTCAATCGTCGTAGCTCCAGAAAAAATATTGTATGTCGCAGGGAAATGATGATACCAGGGATTTCTCGAAATCTCTAGGGATACGACGTACAGTTTTAATAAATAGGCTCTCGCCAGAACTCTCGCTTCGTCATCCCTTCGCTTCACTCGCGCAATCGACCATCACTCCACTCGGGAGGTCGCCGGCTCGCTACGCTCGCCACCTCTCCCCCTCGCTTCGTTCTGGCCTTGCGCACTCGTTCTGCTCAGGAACTCCTCGCGAGCTCCTGGCTCCGCGCTTTTTATATACACTCTAGGGGTAAATGCTAGTCGGACCGCGGAGAAATGGTCCTTACCATACATGATTATACCATGATTTTGTCGTATCCCTAGGAATATCGCGAAATCCCAGATATCCTCATTTCCCTGCGACACGTACGGTCAATGACAAAAGTTGCTGAATATTTGTAAATCTTCGATTGACTACACCTTTAGTATTTCTTATTTTTCTGAATGTTGCATTTTTAAAGTCTATTAAAATCCTGTACGAATAAGGAAATTGCAAAAAATTGCATAACGTTAGAAATAATTTATTTTGCCTAGTCTATAATACAAAGTTTCGCTTTCACCTTACAAACAAAGGTTTTCCACACAAATATTTGCCATCCCGTTTAGACCTTTTAAGATGTTTAAAAAGTAGTGAAACATGTGCGTATAGTATCTTCGATTAGTATATACGTACCGAATTTCAAAATCATTGGTTTAGAAAAAAAAATATTATCCACCTTGTTTAACGTTTTTAGAGGTTAATTAATATAGCGAGTTTCGTTTTAATTTATTGCTTTTGTTTGGTCTGTATACGAAATTTCATTGCTACAACTTCATAAACAAAAATTCTCCACACAAACTTTACCACTCTGTATAACCCTATTAGGGGATGATTTCAAAACATGGTGAAATAAGTGTTTATAATTTTACTGGCTGAGTACTTATAGTAAATTTCAACATAGTAGCATTAAAAAAAATTTGATATTTGATTGATCAAAAAATGGCGAATTACGTTTAAATTTATTTCTTGTGCTTACTCTGTGTACTAAATTTAATTGCCATAACTTTATGAACAAAGATTCTTCATTTAAACTTAACCACCTCGTTTGAACTGGTTTGGGGATGATTTCAGCAAAATGGTGAAAGACGTGCTTAAAATTTATCTGTCTGAGTAAATGAACCGAACTTCATCGTCGTAGCTTTAAAAAAATATAATTACATTTCACCCTTATTTTACCTAATTAGGGGTAGATTTTTAAAAAATTTTGCTTCACGTTTTAATTACCTTTTTTTTCTTAGTTTATGTCCCAAGTTTCATCAAAACCACAAACTTCATAAATAAAAAAGATTTTCTATACAAACTTTACCACCCCGCTTAGGCATGTCGGGGGATGATTAAAAAAAATGTGAAATACATATCTATAATTTCAATGGCTAAGCACGTATACCACATTTCATCGTTGTAGCTTAAAAATAATAATCTTCACTTTCCACCCTGTTGAACCCTGTTAAGGGATGATTTTCAAAAATAGTTAATCACGTTTTAATTATCTTCTTTTACCAAGTTTTATCATAGCCACGAAACTTCATAAACAAAGATTTTCTGTACAAACTTTACCACCCCGCTTAGGCTTGTTAGGGGATGATTTTCAAAAAATGGTGAAATACAAATCTATAATTTCATTAGCTTAGTACGTGTACCACATTTCATCGCTGTAGCTTAAAAATAATAATTTTCACTTTCCACCCTGTTTAAATCTTTTAAGGGATGATTTTCCAAAATTGTAAATCACCTTTTAATAATATTTGTTAGGTGTGTGTACCAAGTTTCATCGCTATAAACAAAGATTTCTTATGTAAACTTTACCACCACGTTTAACCCTGTTAGGGGTTGATTTTTGAAAAACGCTGAAAACTTATTTTTAAGCTTGATCAAACTTAGTTGATTTACCCTATTTCTTTACTGTAGCTACAGTGTCCCACTAATAAAAACTCCTACTCCATACAAACTTTGCGGCCCTATTTAATGACCTTAAGGGTTGAGTTTTTAAAAGTTACTGAAAATATATTTTTAAATTTTTATGTTTAGTCAATTTACTAAGTTTCATAACTTTAATAAAAAAACATACACCATGGAAAATTTGCGACCCCAATAAATGACCTTAGGGGTCGAATTTCGAAAAATGCCGAAAATAAGTTCTTAGTATTTAGATGCTTAATGCTCCCGCAAAATTTTATAACTATTGGTCAAGAAACAATCACCGTAGCATACATTACATAGTTACACATACATGGTATATACATACATAGTTTCCGCATTCCAATCTAAAAAACCACACTAAACCCCCCTTAAGGGTTGATTTTCAAAAAACTGTGATACACGTGCTCTTTTATTTCTTTTGCATAGTATACTGCCAAAGTTTCGTGACCGTGCGACAAAAGAATTTTTTTTCCCCATACATCCTTTATGACCCCATTTGACCCACTTAAAGGTCAATATTCGAAAAATCCGTTCTTAAATGACGCCTTCATTACTTGTAGAATACGTGGTCCAAATTTCAAGTTTCTATGTTAAGCGGTTTCGGCTGTGCGATGATTGTAGAAAAAAACCCTGTTCTTTTATTATATAGATTACATAAAGCAAGTAAATCGAAACATGTAAAGCCCCTGCGTCGTCGATGCATGCGATTCAAAAATTCCATATTTCCTTTCTGCATTCGGATAGATGGGGGAGTTTTCTGTAGATATATTATTTGGCATTCAATTTCGATGTAAAAGATAAAGCGAGTGTTATTGTTTATTGATCTTTACTTGTCTCATAAATATACGGCAGAGGGTAAAACTATATTCGCATGATAAATGATTGAACATAGTCATAAATAAGAAATAATTTATTTCTTTCTTTCTTTCTTTATTCTTTATTGCATCTGTAATGTTAAAATGGTGTTCATAATAAATTATAAAAGTTCATTACAGACCCTGTTGGGCACAGCAAGTAGGAGAGAGGAAGACAAAAAAAAAATAGAAAATAGTATTATAGAATTGTTAAAAACATGTCAATTTGTTAATAAATTTATCACTTTCGTCATTTATTATTTTATTATTAGTCATAAGTATATTATTTTATAAATTTGTCATCTAAATATTCGTTTATTGTATAATATGTTTTTTTAATTAATAATTGTTTTATTTGTTTTAAAAAATGTATATCATTTATTTCATTTTTAATTTGGGGCGGGAGCTTATTATATATTTTTATGCACATAACAAAAGGTCCTGATGAGTGCATCTTGAGACGGGAAGTAGGTAGCATTAACCTGTTTTTGTTGCGTATTGAGCGATTTGTAGGCATATCTTCTCGTTTCGTAAATAAATATGGATGTTTTCTGACGAATTTACATATTTCTAGAATATAGATACACGGTAAGGTAAGAATGTTATGTTTTTGAAAGTATGGTTTGCAACTGACTGTTTGTTCTATATTTACTAGTATTCTTATTAGTTTTTTCTGTAAGGTGAAGAGAGTGGGCGCGGTGGTGCTGTTCCCCCACAAGATAACACCATAACTCAGCCATGCATACGCGTACGCATAATACGTGATGACTGCAGTATGTAGGTCAGTTGACCTTTTTATTTCGCGGAGTGCATACGTAAATGAAGATAGTTTCGTTCGCAGTTTTTGAATGTGTGATTCCCAGTTTATGTGTTTGTCTATAACTAAGCCAAGCAAAGTAAATTCTTGTACAATTTCCAATTTAATGCCGTGAAAGCTGAAATTGAAATTAAGTGATGTTTTTTGGTGTGGGTGGAAGACTAATAGTTTAGTTTTGGAAAAGGTTTATTTGGAGATTGTGATCACTCATCCATTCGGTTGTTTTATCAAGAATACTGGTAAGCTTTTCCTTTAAGTTAAAATTATCGGTAGTTGAGGTTAGTATAGAAACATCGTCAGCAAATAATACACATGGATCCGCCATGATTTTCGGAAGGTCATTGATATAAATCAGAAACAGGAGACATCCGATCACGCTACCCTGAGGAATTGAGGTATTTATGATTTTGCCGTCAGAACGTACATTTTTAATTGTTTTTGTTTGATGATTGAAATATTCGATTTCCACAAACTGTTCTCTGTCCTTCAAATACGATCTGAACCATTCGTGAGCTAAACCGCGAATCCCTACTCCATATAATTTATTTAATAATATGTTGTATTGTACTTTGTCGTATGCCTTGGTCATATCCAAAAGAATTCCTATTGCATATTTTTTGTTGTCAATTATGTTAAGAGCTTCTTGCATGTACTTGTAAATTGCTAAAACTGTCGATCGTTTCTTGCGAAAGCCATTTTGACTTTCGTCGAATATACAATATTTTTCACAAAATTTATAGACACGATCGCACATTGCTTTTTCAAGTATTTTAGACACAGTGGGCAGAAGGGCGATTGGGCGGTAGTTGTTAGGGTCTGTTTTGTCGTTTTTTTTATGAATTGGTTTGATAATAGCCGTTTTTAATAGATTTGGGAAGATGCCCTCATTAAATGATTGATTTATTAGTATATGTAGCGGGAAAGTAAGTTCATCGGCGCATTGTCTGATTAAACTTGGTGGTAATTCATCGAATCCATGGCTATTTTTGTTTTTGAGATTTTTTATGAGTTTGAATGTTTCTTTAGGCGTTACTGGACTAAGAAACATGGTATTCTTTGTAGGCTGAAGTACCGGGCGGCCGCGTGAAGGGGGGGTGTTACTAGATCCTCCGTTATCTTCGCCTATTGATGCGAAATAATTGTTGAAAGTGTTTGTTATTTGATTCGGGTCTGTAATTGTTCTGTTATTTATTTGTAGTGTTATATTACGTTTTTCTTTTATCGGGTTTTTATTTGTTCTCGCATTAATTATTTGCCACATAGTTTTTATTTTATTGTTTGATCTTTTAATTTTATTTTTATAATATAATTTTTTAGCTACATTTACAGTGCTTTTTAATAACTTCTCATATGTTTTATAGTATTCTGTAAGTATATGGTTGTTTGATTTTAATGTTAATACTTTTAGTAGTCTCTTATTTTGACACGATTTTTTTATACCTACAGTCAGCCAGCACTTTTTAGTATTAGTTTTTAATTTAATTTTTTGACGCGGTATACATTCGTCTAAAATGTTTATTAATGTCTTATGGAAGGTCATATAATTTTCGTTAATATTTTTACTTGTTATAATTAAGTTATTCCAGTTAATTGATTTCAATTTATTTTTAAACAATTGTATATATCTTTTGTTAAAAATCCTTTTCTTGGTAAACCAATTTCCTTGTTTTGTTTGGTGCTGTATAGGGATATGTAGAATTGTTCCCTTATGATCCGAAAAGCCAAGTTCCTCTACTGTTGCGCACACATTTTTATCAGTTAAATTTGTAAATATCAGGTCTAGGCATGTCGATGTCGTAGACGTTATTCGTGTAGGCATTTTAATATGTTGAGTTAAGTTATTTTCAGACATGAGATCTAGAAATTGGTAAGATTTTAAATTATTTTGTTCAATATTTATATTAAAATCACCTCCTATAATTATTTGTCGACCAGAGTATTTTGTATTTATATATTTCAATATTAATTTTAATTGTTTATAGAAAATTTCTTCCTCTCTTCTATTCCAATACATTGTTATTAATAAAATATTTTCATTAGTAAGTTCGATCGCACATATTTCTAAAATATAGTCAAT
Organism: Petrophora chlorosata; assembly: GCA_951640565.1. Classification (NCBI taxonomy): domain Eukaryota; kingdom Metazoa; phylum Arthropoda; class Insecta; order Lepidoptera; family Geometridae; genus Petrophora; species Petrophora chlorosata. Next base: position 17,984,571 of record OX621189.1, on the reverse strand, counting down.
GGACATATTTGTGATATCTACTCGTTCTTTATAATTTGTGTGTTCTTGTAGTAGTATACATACGCCGCCGCCTTCTCTTGATTTTCTACAATAAGACGCTGCAATTTTATAGCCATTGAACTGGACCATGTCCAATTTAACTTGTGTCATCCATGTTTCGGATATGCAGATAGCTTGGTAGGTTGAATCTTGATCCATAAACGCTTCTATTATATGTTGTTTGTTATTTAGGCTTTGCATGTTTTGAAACAGAATTTTAAATTGTTGAGTTTTATTGTCGAAAAAAGTCGTTGTTCCGATTTGAGATGCTGGATCTGGAATGATAGTTTCGAAAGGAGTTGTTTCCACGTTGCACGTTTATGTTGTGATAGTCAGGGCGATGGTTCATAGTTTTTTCATTAATTTCATCTGTTGGCAACTTAGTGTGTAGCTGGTTCTTTGTATTCACTCTTTTTCCGTCTATGAATAACTGGTTGTCTCTTATTATTGCGTGAAGCCCTTGTTTACGAGCGATGATCATTTCTTCCCTCATAATGTTTCTAAGTTTTCTTGCGTTGTCATCTAAAAAATCCGATATGTTTAGTCCGCTATCCTGAAAGTAAGCGCCGTTTTCTAAGATGTACCTGGTCATTCTTTTGCTTATCAGTTCAATCACGAGTGGCCGCGGCCGGTTATTGTTGTTTTGTTTGCCGATTCTGTATGTATCTTCAATGTATCCCAGCAGGTCTACATGAAGGATATTCCTAAATACTTCTACTATTCTACCGTGTATCATGTAATCAGGCTCCCTGTAGTACTCGTCTAGGCCATATAATACAATTTTTTTGCTGTTATTTTCCGGCACGTAGTTCTGAAGAGCTGAAGTTTGGGTTGCTAGAGTTTTTAATTCATTTTTCAATTTGTCATTTTCTTCTTGAAGTCTATTAATTTCTATATTGATTTTTTCTATGTCTGTTTTCCTTTGATTATTTTGTTTATATAATATGTTTGTGTCGTGTTTAATTTCTTCTTTTAATGTTTCTATGGCTTTGTTTATTTCTATTTTAATTGTGTCTTGCAGGCCGCTTATGATGGATTCATTATTTTCTTTTAATCTTAAAACTATTAATTCATTAAGATTTTGTAAAGTTAATTCGTTTCCGATGTTATTTCTTTCGCCATGAATAGTATCGCCAGATATACTAGAGTCCATCGAGTTTATTGTATCGTCATTTGTAATTCTCATCTTATTTCTTTGCGTAATATTATTTGTTTCAGTCAGTGATAGGTTTTTAGTTGTATCGTAGTCTCGCTTGCTTACAGGAGTGTTGGTGTTTCCTGTTTTACGCATTTTACAATAGCAGGCCGGACACTTCCAACTTACTTTGTGCTCAGGTTGCATAGTATTATAGTATCGCATTGTTGATACGTTAGCGCATTCTAGGTCGTAGGAATGTTTACATTCCGCGCATTTTAGGAATTGCCTATCAGGAAGGTCTTGGTGACATCCTGCACATTTTGTGTGGGACGCCATCTAGATGACTCTTTGGAATCTTGTGTTGTTCTTTATCGATATAGTTCTCGCCTGAGTTTAGTAACTAAATATGACTGACTTAGTAAAGCTAATCTCCACCAGATGGCGTTGTTTAATATAAAAAGTTTTCGAATGATGATCAGCCGTTTTGTGTTTGAGGTTATTATCTAATCGAACATTTCTCAATCCTACCTTTTCTGGGTTTGTAATTCACTGATTATTCACTTTGTCACACAGCATATATAGTTTTCAAAGCAACATAGCACTTTTGCACTAATAACCATAGCTTTTGCACTAAGACCGTCTTTAGCCGTTTGTGATTACCATTTGTTATTATCTTGTTTCTTTAATCAGTGATGTAGCTTCAAATAACGTCGGTCCTCAAGTTTTCAGATGTAAATCACTTTTCACGCAAATTTACTTAAAATATTTATTATTTCTGAGTTTAAAACACGGAACCGTTGTTTACTTGCGCACAGTAGCGCCCTCTCTCTTCTTTTTTCTCTTATAAAACTATAACACGAAACTTTGTTGTGTACTTTCTTTCCTTTTTTACATCCGACTGGTTCTGCATTTGACAACGATCTCACCTGATGGGAAGCAACGATCTGTTCGAAGATGTAGCACGCTTACTCAATAAGTACTGGTTCACTCTTGATTTGAACACACCCATATTGTATTTATGTGGAAACAGACTAGTGATCGCACAACTTCCGCACAGAAAGGTCGCGTCTCGCGCTCTTGCCCTAGTTCGTGCTCGGGTAAAGCGCTGACGCTGCAACCTACGCCGCGCCGCGTACCGTAGTTGTCGTCGCGCGCGTCTGTATTTCGTGGTCATCGCAATGACCCAGATAATAATTGTAAACAATTGTTAAGGCGTAGCTATAACTTGTAATTATGGCTTCGTCCGGTGAAATTACAATTAAAACGGAAACTGAACGCTTACTATACCAACATTACGAGAGAGAAAAAGTAGAACGGAAAAGACTGGAGAGTTTGGTAAACGAACTCAAAAGTCAAATAGAAGAACTCCAGAGGAGGGAGCAGAATAAGGTTGTTTCGGAGAAACAGACTACAAACGAGGTTAAAGTATCAGATGACATACGCTGGGCTATGGATAACAAACTCCTCACTGTGTTGACTCTTTTAGACTTCAGCAGTGCATTTAATTCGGTAGACTATGACATTCTTCTTGGCATCCTGTCCTCACTCAACATCTCTTCCTCAGTTATATGCTGGTTCGACGCTTATTTGAGGGGACGGTCGCAGTGTGTCCGGCATGATGAGAATATCTCTGATTGGTGTGATCTCGCTGTGGGCGTTCCCCAAGGTGGTGTTCTCTCGCCGCTCCTTTTCTCAGTTTTTATTAACGCTATTACCTCTGTTCTCTCATCGCACTTTCATCTTTATGCTGATGACTTACAGCTTTATCGCCATTTCAGAGCGGATGACATAGTTGTAGCTATTAACCAGCTTAACACTGACTTGAGTAATATAAGTAATTGGGCTAAATCCTTTGGTCTCCTTGTTAACCCCTCGAAATCTCAAGTCATGTTAATTGGTAGTATACACATGCTCAATCTCTTAGACCACTCAAGACTCCCAGTAGTGAACTATGATAATATACCTATCCCTTACACGAACACTGCTAAGAACTTGGGTGTTACTTTTGACAGTCATTTGTCATGGACAAGTCACATTAATACTGTAAGTAAAAGGGTTAATTATTCTTTCCAATCACTTAAACGCCTCCAAATGTTCCTCCCCTTCAGCACTAAAATAACATTAGCCCAAGCTCTTCTCCTTCCTCTACTCGACTACGCTGATGTCTGTTTCCTTGATGCCACGGAGGAGCTTTTGAACAAAGTGGAGCGTCTTCAAAACTTATGCATCCGATTTATATACGGTTTGCGTAAGTTTGATCACATTTCCGAGTACAGATCCCAACTTAAATGGTTACCCATCCGCAAGCGTCACGATTTTCATGTTTTATCATTTCTTTACTTCATTCTTTTTAATCCACGCGCACCTCCTTACCTTCGTGAGCGCTTTGACTTCCTTGTACCTCGTGACATCCAGTGCAGGACTTCGAAATCGCTACTTCTCAAAATACCCACCCACACATCCACTCGTTATGGTGGTTCGTTCACTGTACAGGCAGTTAAGCTTTGGAATTCTCTCCCCCACACTATTCGCGCCAGTCCCTCATTCGATATATTTAAAACAAGAGTTAAAAAACATTATCTTTCCATATAGCTTCGGTTTATTAGTATTTATGTATGTATTACTCCTTATAGTTTTGTATGGTATAGTTATATTTATTTGTGTATTTATTATATTTATATATTTAGTTATTGATATTTATTTTAGATATTTATGATTATAGTTGCTGATATTTTCTTGTCAAACCGTAACCGTACACTGAAACCTATTTGCTCATGTGACAGTTCTCTTTCCTCAAGGGTTTGCTGGAAGAAAACTCTTTTTAGGGTTAAGCTCGCCTTTGTACATATATTTTATAAATCATCGATGTAAAATTTTTTTTTTGTGTACAATAAAGAATATAAGAATATAAGAGGTTCCTTCTGTAGCAGTCCAGTATGAGACAGATGAAGAGGATCTCGCGAGAGAAACTGAGTGGGTGCGTCAGAAAAGCAGGAAGAAGCGGAAATTGAATACTTCACTGTCCCCACTACAAGGAGAAGACTCCAGCCAAAATGACAAAGAAAAACTAAAGGTAAAGAAAACACCTTTACCACCACCCATAGTAGTCGAAAATATTAAAGACTACCAGAAATTTTACGATCTTCTAGCGACGAGTGTCATAAAAGATTCGTTTATCGTTAAAATGATGAGCGGAGAGACCGTAAAAATTAACGCCAAAGATGAAGACTCGTACAGAGCCATAAGCAAGCTGTTGTTACAAAACAACTGTCTCTGGCACTCTTATGAGAACAAACAGGACAGACCGATTCGAGTGATGGCTAAAAACTTACATTCCTCGTGCCTGCCTGAGAGAATAGCTGAAGACCTTATTCTCAAAGGCTTTAAAATTCAAGATGCGGTTAACAAACTCAGCTGGAGGAGTAAGGAACCGCTCAACATGTTTATGCTTTCATTTCAAAAAGACGAAGACATAAACAAAATCTACGGCATTAAGTCTATTTTGGGCTGCAAAGTGGACATTCAACCAGTTAAAACTTCTAAGCTGATCCCACAATGCAAAAGGTGTCAAGCTTATGGTCACACACAAAAGTATTGTTCTAAAGAGCCTAGGTGCGTAAAGTGCACCGGTAAGCATCTAACTAGGGATTGTACTAAACCAGCAGAATCAAAGCCAAAGTGTGTCCACTGCGGCGAACCACATCCTGCCAATTACAGAGGATGCATAGTTGCCAAAGAATTGCAAACCATAAAAAATAAACTAGCAAGGAAAAATGTTTCTGCGCCCACCATCCAGGTTCCAAGTGCAAACAAAACAAAAACACCAAGTGCTAAACTAAATGTCACAAATAATGTTTCATTTGCTCAAATTACGAAAGGAGCTCAGCAGAGACCAGTATCCCAAACGCAACCTAAGCAAAATAGCTCGGACGTTGATGTAAAATTAAATAAGATTCTACAACTGATGACCTCATTCGATGAAAGATTAAAACAACTTGAAAATAGCACCAAAATAGCTACCTCAAAACATCATAAATGATTAAGTCACTTAAAATAATGGCATGGAATGCAAATGGGCTCCTTCAACATCGACATGAACTACAGGCAGTGTTGTCTACAGAAAATATTGATGTGTGTCTGATTTCGGAGTCCCATTTCACCAAAGAATCTTACATCCAGATCAAAGGTTATAAAACATATCATGCACTGCATCCCAATAACACTGCTAGAGGAGGTAGCGCCGTGATAATAAAGGAAAACATCTACCATTATGAAGAGCATAACTTTGAAGAACAACATATACAAGCCGTAGCTGTTTGTGTTAAAACCAAACGCTATCCTATCACTATATCAGCCATATACTGCCCACCAAAGCATGCACTAAAGGCTGAGCAGTACAGAAACTTTTTGAAAGGACTTGGTAACAGATTCTTGTTGGGTGGTGATTGGAATGCTAAAAACACCTTCTGGGGGTCTAGGCTTACCACAACCAAAGGAAAGGAGCTACTAATTGCCATCAGAGATATGAAATGCAATGTTATATCAACGGGAAAGCCTACCTATTGGCCGACTGATCAGCAAAAAATTCCAGATCTCATTGATTTTTTCATTTACAAAAATATATCACCTAACTTTTTAAGCATTCAGGAAGGCTATGATATGAGCTCAGACCACTCACCTATAATACTGACTTTAAGTGAGAATATTGTGCAGAGAGAGAACAACCCCACCTTAGTAAATAAGAACACGGATTGGGAAAGTTTTAAATTAGATCTAAATTCTATGATTAATCTGAATGTTCCACTAAAAAATCCACAGCAGCTAGAAGATGATGTGAGAAAACTCATAACAGATATACAACAATGTGCTTGGAAAAATACACCTGAAGTTAAAATAAGAATTAGAAATAACTGCTATCCAATAGAAATTAGAAACCTGATAATTGAAAAGAGGAAACAGAGACAAAAATGGCACACAACGAGAGCACCACAAGACAAAAAACTACTAAATAATCTTACGAAAAGACTTAGGAGGGAAATTCAGAAGTTTAACGACGAATCTATGAATACTCAATTAAGTCAGTTAACATGTGACCGCACAACGGATTACTCGCTATGGAAAATGACCAAAAACCTAAAGAAGCCTATAATGCAGATTCCACCAATAAAAGAAGCCAATGGAAGCTGGGCTATCAATAATGAACAAAAGGCAACTAGATTTGCACAACACCTGGAGCAAACCTTTCAAGAAAGTGAAGAAACTACAGACAACATTATTTTGAACAAAACATCGAAATATGAGCTAGAAATTAAACTCGTCACTCCAAGAGAGGTATACAATGAGGTCAAAAAACTAAAACAAAAGAAATCTCCTGGTTATGACCTCATTACTGGAGAAGTTTTACAAAACCTCCCACGTAAAGCCATAGTCAAACTTACCACTCTTATTAACGCTACATTCAGACTTAAATATGTACCCGATGTGTGGAAAGTTGCCGAAGTCATTATGATAGCTAAACCTGGAAAACCACCCAATGAAGTAACATCATACAGACCGATATCACTGTTACCAATAGTGTCCAAATTGTTTGAGAAACTACTGTTAAAACGTATGAAGCCCATCATAGAAGAAAAAACATTGATCCCTGATTATCAATTCGGATTTAGAGAAAAACATTCTACAATAGACCAAGTACACAGAATCACCAACATTATCGAAAAAACATTAGAAGAAAAAAAGTTTGTTCTACTGTCTTTTTGGACGTAGCACAAGCATTTGACAAAGTGTGGCATAAAGGCCTTATATTCAAACTAAGAAATATGCTCCCACAACAGTTCGCAGACCTCTTAGAATCCTATCTAACACAAAGAATGTTCAGAGTGCGACAAGACGATGCTTACTCAGAACTTAAGCAAATAAAAGCTGGAGTACCACAGGGAAGTGTCTTAGGTCCGGTCCTGTACTTATTGTACACTTGTGACATTCCAGATTTAGAAGAGAATACCATAGCAACCTTTGCAGACGACACAGCCATCATGGCCACAGGGGTCACTCAAGAGGAAGCAGTGGAAAAAGTTCAAATAGCCATCAATACCATCTTTGATTGGACCAAAAAATGGAGAATCAAACTCAACGAATCTAAATCCATTCACATAGATTTCACTAACAAAAGACCAAATTGCCATCCGGTGTTCATCAATAGCAAGACGATACCGTACGAAAATACGGCCAAGTACCTTGGCATGACACTAGACGCAAAGCTTCGCTGGAAGGCACATGTCAAAAAGAAACGCGACGAGTTGGAACTTCGCTATAGGAAAATGTATTGGCTACTTGGGAGGCATTCTACGTTGTCAGTGCACAATAAAGTACTATTGTACAAACAAATCCTCATGCCAATATGGACGTATGGTATCCAGCTGTGGGGGTGTACCAACCAAAGCAATGTAGCAATGATACAAAGATTCCAAAACAAAGTACTCAGGGGTATCGTAAACGCTCCGTGGTATATTCGAAATGACGACCTCCATCGGGACCTGAAAGTGGACCTCGTTACTAGTGTTATTAAAAAGTTCGCCGAAGCTCACGAATGTAGACTTCACCATCACGTGAACGTCGAGGCTATCCAGCTCCTCGACACCACAGACCTAGTGAGAAGGCTCAAAAGGACAAAACCTTTTGAGTTAGTGTAGTGAAGTGACAGTGTACCGTAGTACCTATACATACTTTAGTGCTACCCGTAAAGAACACATCAACAAAGTGTCTTCGCCTAAATAGAGACAGTAAGAAAAGTGTTAATGGACACATTCTTAGTTATACTATACTTAGCAATTTAAGTCAAAGTTAAATTACTTATTAGTCTTAGTAGGCTAGATTGTAATATTAATGGGATGTCTTTTTGAGACAGATCATTATAAAAAAAAAAAAAAAAAAAATGTGGAAACAGACGACGGCAAGGCGTTCCACTCCTTCGACGTTCGCAACAAAAAGGACCAAAAAGTACTGTAAAAATGATCCTAAAATAAAAATAAAACCGGCCAAGTGCAAGTCAGACGCGCGCACGAACGGTTCTGCACCATTATCTATAAAAACGGCACGTTTGTTATGGGAGCCCCCTTAAATATTTATTTTATTATATTTTTTAGTATTTGCTGTTATAGCGGCAACAGAAATACATCATCTGTGAAAATTTCAACTGTCTAACTATCACGGTTCATGAGATACAGCCTGGTGAGAGATGGACGGACAGACAGACGGACGGACAGCGGAGTCTTAGTAATAGGGTCCCATTTTACCCTTTGGGTACGGAACCCTACAAAGTAGCGGCGATACTAAGCTCAAAATACACCCAAGACCAAGAAGCTATGCACTATCTAATACCAGTCCGTGCGCCTTACCGCTATCACCGAATAAATTTCCACTGCAGTGTTCTACAGAGTAATAAACGTAATTCTATTTCCTGCACTTTCAAATAACAGTCAAGGGGGACACTTAGTCGTAACAAAAAGGATTTTATTCAAATAGTTTCAGCAACAGCAGCAATACGGATACGGTTACGGATATTGGAATTCTTCTACTTTCTAGGTGAGGATACGGTTTTAAGAGATTATCTTAAAAGCGGGAGCGCTTTTGAATAAAGGTTTTTAGGATACCTACTTACTATCTTGATGATGTTACTGCACATAATGTAAACGGCAACTCGTGTAAAGTGAAATGTTAATAAAATAAGGGTACCCGATAACTTAAAGACGAAGAACGGTAACAATGTTTTATTATGCTTTTAAAAATGTTTGAATAATTAATTGCTAAGTTTGAGTTACTTTCTATAAGATTTCTACTGTTTTTTTTAATTCTTAGTTAAACTAACTTAATTATTTACAAGAAGAAATAATTGTACAACCTATGGACCACCCATAGATAGCCCAAATACTCAAGCCTACTACAAGTTGCACACTACTGGCACAGAATAAATAATAGTACATACTGGCGGTACTTCAAATCCTAATCTAGCCAAACTTGTATGGGTAATAATAGCTATCCTAGCTAGTTATGATATTCTCATAAATAAATAAATCTTTCAAATAATTTCACGTATTTGTATCCAAAATACTTGTTTAGTTACTTTGCTAAGTAGAGCTGTTACTGTTATCAAGCCAATAACAAATGCATTAATCGGAAGCTGATTTTATTGCACCATCACGCAGCCGCGGTTGGTGTAACAAAATTTGATGTTTGACCATAACATGTTAAATGTTTGACTTTGAAATACAGGACATTTACTATTTTCTCTATCTACTAAATCGAATCTGACTATCCACCGATATAAAATAGAAACTGAACCTTAAGCATATTTCGTTTCTGTATCGTGTTCCAAAACTTCATTAGGTTTGATTAGTTATACAAATAGGATCGCCCTTATTGCGCCCTTACCACAAAATCCTCTTAAAGCCTAATTTAAAATCTAAGCCAAGTCTCATCAATATGCGTGACTTGGTTGCTGAGAAAACAAAAACTGAAACAGCGAGCAAAATCCTTGGCCACGAAAGCAGCGGCAAAATAGTACACGCTATCTGTGCAATACCAAGATGTAGTACTTTGTTTGTACTAGGTAGGCTATAGCTGGCCTATCTGTGTACAGGCTTAATCCCCTGCACAAACCATTAGGGGCCAGAGGGGATTAATTAGAGGGATCACTTGGCACGACCTGCTTAACATAAGACTGGGCAAATTGACACTGATGCTTGTTTGGCAAGCTCGTTTAATTACTTGATAGAGTACTCTAGTATTGTAGACAGTCTCTGTGGTTAGTGGTTGAGCGAGTCAGCGCACGTCTTATGCACCTCGAAGGTTGCGGGTTTGATTCACGCTGCGCGAGAAAATATGTGAACAGTATAATTTTGTAACAAAAAAATACCTTTTTTTCTCTTTTGTTTATGTAACTGAGTGACGAGACGAGCTGCCCGTTTGCCTGATGGTAAGCAATAAACTTTGTTATGCAAAATCCTGTGCGGTGCTGCACTGCGCTCGTCACCCTGCGAAAATTAGCTGTTGAGTCTCATAGTAACCGACTTCAATTCTGATATATCTTCGAAGTCCAAGGTCAAAAATCGATGAATTTATATGGGACCACCTTGTAGCTATACTGAACCCGACGCAAACATATTTTGCAAACAAACATTAAAAAAAGGTTTTTCTTTTTTTTAAGTTGATTAAAAAGCGCAAATATTTGTTTCGTGTTTGGTGTTGTGGGACCATGGTCCTCGTAGTTCCTGGTTCTCTAGATACATGGAATCTTAGTTAGGGGCCAGAATCTATGTACGTATGTGATCGATGGGCGTTATTATTTTTATTAATTTTGTTGTTGTTTTGTGGTGTTAAGGTGTTATTTTTAACAAATGTTCGTGAAATGTACAAGTATTTTGTACTTATATATTTGTATGGAATAGAATCGTTGCTGTACCTAACGGCTGAATGTCACATTATGGTGGCACCGTCTATTGTTTTTAATTACCTTGATTCTCGCATTTTTGTCTGTCTGTGTGTCCTTTCGGTACATACAATCGATTTAAAACGAAATTCCCGATGAACTTTCATCCACCATCATCATGTCTCCATTTCATCATAGGACAACCAGACGCACGGCTATGCGACATCCATATATGGTAGACATCCCTTCTGTACGAACAAAGCGTTTTGGTGCCACGTTCATGTTACGAACAGCCAAGGAGTGGAACGCATTGCCAACGTCTGTGTTTCCTGAGAAATACAACCTGGAAGTCTTCAAATCGAGAGTGAACAGGTATCTTCTAGGTAACGGTGTTACATCTTAAACCATATCATCGCTTACCATCAGGTGAGATAGTGGTCAAACGCAAGCCTATAAAAAAAACCAGAAAAAAAAAGAAAAACACCTTTATAAATTATACCAAAGTTGTATGTATGACAATGCCATACATTACGATAAAAACGTGGTACATTAAAAAACAAAATTTTTCTTTGTTGAAATTACTCGTCGTACACAAATTATTAGGTAGAATGGGTAGAATTGTATAATACGATTTTGTTGTTGTTTAGAGAATTCAAATTAAGGTAACAACATACCCTTTTTTCAACTCGCAAACGCGTTTCGCAAACCTTTGATTAAACCGTGTCTCTATCAGCAGTCCGTGTATTTCCGTCCTAATTTACAAATCCTTTAAATTTTGCAACTGTTAACGAGTCCCCGTTTAAATTAACATCTAACTTAGCATTTTCCGACAGAGGAGCAATTAGCTGAGTATTGCTGACGGCTGGTTTGTAACCGCAATTTTATCGCCTATTGCCACTACTGACAGTTAGCCGTTTTGCGAGTAAATTGTCTATTAGTATTAGAAGCAACGTAGAGGTAATTAATGTATGTCGCGATTATGAAAGGGTTGCAACATATATTTTCTAGCGTTTGTAAAACCAGAGGCAAAAAGGGGGGTGTTTGTTTGACGCCTATATTTGTCTGTCTGTCTGTGTATGTGTCTGTCTGTGACTTAGCTCTCTAACGGATGCAAAGCTAAAGTTTAAACGATATGGTTGCGTGTGATTAATAAAATCTGACCAGCGTTTTCTAAGTTAATCCATCACAAGTTTTTTAATATGTTTATGTTGGTTTCAATTATTGATATTAAAGAAAACAATGTCATTATGTCAAAATCAAACATTTTACTAAGTAAACCAGCTTTGAAGTTATGACATCATTTTTAAAGACAGACTGTTCTGTTATATCATACCTAATTATGTGGGTTTTAATAACAAGGTAGATTAAAATAACATTAAAACCTATGTTTAAAATTTCAAGTCGCTACTTAAATATAGAGTTGGCTCTATCAACACGGCGGCGAACATTTTCACACCCAAAATCGATTCCGCAGAGTAATGAGATGCCAAAATTACAATGGGATCAGTGTTCGTCGCTCCCGATTCCCGAATGAATCACGCCGGGATTCCGTGCATTTTTCGCCACATTTCCCGTTTCCTGGGTTTCTCTTATGCAAATAAGTTTCGACAGTCAACGCGAAATCTCAAATGAAAGCGGTTGCTTCTCCAACTAGGGTGGCGTGGAGCTGATGTGTATTTGTTTTAATTTGTAGCTTGCTTTTGTTTTGCCAGCTCAGGGTCAGTTTGAAGCCGTTTATAATCTAGGTAGTTTAGGATAGTATAAAAGTATCTATACTGTGATCTGCCAAGTCCGATAATTATTGTCAAAACACCATACCACTGAGATACTTCTACGATTCGATTGCTATTGGTCGCAAAATTTGTGTTTTATCAAATCAAGATTCAATAGTACCACTATTGTGTTGCAGTTTTCTTTTTTTACGCCTAATAAATCTATGTTTGACCACTATCTCGCCTGATGTGAAGCGATAATGTGGCCTAAGATGTAGCACATAGATCTAGAGAGAGACGGCAGTTGAGCGGCTGCTCAGACCCGTCTCCGAACATCATCCCGAAATACGACTAGGTCGCTTGACGGCATGGCTTTGTTCGGCAGTGGCAGTTGTAGTTTCCCAAAATTTGTCACATGTTGCCATAGTACTGCTATCAGAACACGGCAGTATAGAATACCAATTTAGTAGAACTAGCTCGATAGCAAGTTGATAGCTAGGAAATCTGTCAAATTTGTGAATTTTCATACAATCCACTTGCTTTAACTTAGTTCAATAGTTGACAAACTTGGCCCTTCAAAACGAGAGGAAAACTCTTCTAATCCTTTCAATCCATCTCTCTTCTAATCCTTTCCAATCTAATCCTTTGAACGTAACCATAATGTCACAGCTTACAGATTTCCGTCAGCAATCTAAAATTTTGCTTTCCTTGGTAGAAATATCATCTTTCCGATGATGATGATCATCCAGATCCACAATCAGAGATCAGACAGCATTTTCTTTACCTCCAAAATATTTCACAAATTCTAGCTAGTCTGAAATCAAAAAATGCCGGTAGCCTTTCTACGCCATCCTTTGTTTCCCCAAAAGGAAACTTTTTGCATCGTCCACGCTCTAATGACGGGGTCAGCGGCCGCGCCGAATATTGCATAATGGACTGTTGTGTGTTGGGACTCGGGAGCAGTCGGGACGTCGCGTTGCATCGTCGGGACAAACGGCGCCGTGTAAGCACAGCTATGTGGTATGATATGTGCTATATAATCTGCGTCTGTTATGATGTATGACGATGATGAATTGATGTCCGTGACTCCGTCCACATAGAATTTACGTACACGTAGTTTATAGTGATTGTTCCCCAAGGAACTATTTTTCCGTGATGAACAGTAGGTACCTATTCAGATTCCAGTGTTAGTCATTGTAAGTTATTCTGTGATACTTATTCTAAATATTATATAAGTTCATGCAAAGTACTCGTATATTTATTCTATATTGACGGTTTACAAGTTTTTTTATGGATCTGAGTGATGAGTCGTACAAGTGGTTCGTCTGATGGTAAACGTCCTCAAGTAAACGCCTGCCCATAACAATTGCCACCCAGACCTTTTAATAACATAAAAAGAACTGCGTAGCGCAGCATTACGCTCATCACCCCGAGACATCAGATATTAAGTCTCATATGCCCCGTAATTTTGCTGCCTACAATGCCCTGCAAACTGAAACACAGTAATGCTTGCGCACTACTGTTTAGCGGCAGAATAACCGGCAAGACAACCTCCCGCATACGAGAGACCTACGAGTTATTACTGTCATATTTATTCCAAGCTATTATAAAGGTACCACATGCAAAGTATATTTATGTATAAAGAACGAGTGTATAAAGAAATACAAGACAGCTGAGTTTCATATTACGTGTTGTAAAAGAAATCACAAGCGAATCACATCCTGTCGCCACGCTCGTGACATAAGCTTGATTGAAAAATGCTTTCCAGTTGAAAGCACAGATGCACTGCGAAACATCCGGGTTCTATTCTAAATGGAATCCCTTTGGGGTATCCCCGACGTAGCACGTACTCTATAATAGTTTTTTGTTGTGGATCATCTTCTATTTCTTCGGTAAAACATATTAAATGCATTAATTAGCGCATGCTTGGAACTACATGAAAGACAATGAGAAAAAAATATTTTAGTATGAAAGTTTTCGTGTGTTTGATTCATTCAATTCAATTCAAAAGTTCTTTGTTTCAATTTTGTCGTCACAGACGCACTTATGAACGTCAATTATTATAATGACTACCACTGTATCGGAAAAAGAACCACTACTCAGAAGATACGGCAAGAAACTGAGGGGCATATTTTTTAGAACTCTTGTTACAATATTTTATGTTTGTTTTTGACAATATTATTTTTCTTATGTGTCAGTTGGCTACTTGGCAGAAGCGGAATGTTCTATGCATCTTTGTCTTCTACGTAATTACTAACTGTATAGTATGCTTTATTCATTAGAATATTTTTCACACTCAATTTGAATCTACTTTCTGTGAGCTCCGTTATACTTTTTGGAATTTTATTGTAATAACGTACACAATTGCCCACAAAGGACTTATTCGTTTTACTCAGTCTTAACCTAGGTACTGCAATTCTATCCTTATTTCTAGTGTTTATATTGTGGCATTATAAATATTTAATAAAATGGCTAGGACTCACGTAGTTTGTCGAATTAGTCGACCTAGGTTTCGAGCATATCCGATGCTACTAACTACGTGAGTAACTACCGTTTTATTAAATATTTATAGAAAAATATTTGATGGAGCGGGATTTGAACCCCCGTTTTCAGAGTACCATTGCGACCACTGCTCGAGAAAACAAATTTTCTTGCCTCTTCTTCCTTTTTTTTGAAAATTTTGAATTTACTACTGTACATTCATATACTTTCTAGTCGCAATAGATAATAAATAAATAAATACGCCAAATGATCACGTACATACGAGTAGATCCTGCTCCCTAACTAGGATTCGCTGCATCTAGGGAACCAGGAATTATGATGTCCATCGTCCCAAAAACAAAAAAGATTTCGCTAAATCAATACGCGCTAGAACTATGACATTAAATAGGTATAAAACACATTTATAGATAGGTATATAGTGCTACATCGTCGCATGTTGTCAATCGTTCACTGTCCGTCGGGAATTCCATTTAAAATGGATCGCAGTGACTCGCATGTTTTTAAACGCGCAAGCATTTTTCAATCGAACCTTCTTTAAAAGGATTTTCTTATTATACGAACTTCTTTAACACGAGTGTTTTTCAATTATCTGATAGGTGTTTACTGCGTGTTAGATACCAAAGATAAATGTAAAATTAGATACTACGAAGGCGTGAATGTAATGCATTTCTTCTGTTCTGTGATTATGCATAGATATCTAGGTACATAGCTAGATACATCTAGATGTAAACGACACTAGATCTAGAGATGATACGTCTTCACATTGCATTTTTAGTCACATGCATAAGATAATGGAACGTAGCATACTCGGGGTGAAAAGGACCGACCAGATCCGAAATACAACGCTGTGTTTGAAGACAGGCATTGCTGACGCAGGGTTTGGAAGTGCAAAGCGAAAGTGGGACTAGGCGGGTCACGTGGTTGCATAGGTCTGGAGAGATGGACAAGAGTCGTCTCTCAATGGGAGCCTCAAGACGGGCGGAGACGTCGTGGCCTGCCTCGGATAAGGTGGCGTGACGATCTCTAACACTTACCGACCCGGAAAATCGCTAAAGAATCAAAAGAAAGCAGCTAAAGATGTTTGGAAAGAGATGGGGAGACCCTTTCCCAGGTTCAAAAAATGCATAAGTAATTAGTCATTATATTTTGTGCAAGTCCTAAGTACATATCTATCATAATTTCTATCACCGCCGTCCGCGTTTATGTGATGTTATTGTTCTCCATTTAAAGGTAGTCTGAAAGAGATTGCTTTAAGCGACCAGACCGCCTATTATTACACCATACTAAATACCATTAATAAATAATTTATTCCACCATACCACTCCACACCATACATGTTTTACCATTCCATATTACCATTAATAAATAATTTATTACAATTTATTTTTGTTTGGTCTACTATACTTAATGCAAAATGCTTTATGTACACCTTGCAAAAAGAATCAGTAGGTACATGAAAACCATTTACAAACTAAAGTACTGTGGGCGGACTTATCGCTTTTAATGTTATCATTATTTATATAATACTCATATCATATATAATATAGAATAAATATATTGTTATTAATATTAATAGATATTGTCACTAAATGACACAAACAATTACAAATCACGATGACTTGCATTAACTTGTTTACTGACAAATCATATTTCGTAAGAGATTCAAACCAGTCGAAACGCAAGTCATGCTCTGCTTGCTGGCAATGACCAAGTAGTAATATTATTAGCACTAAATATTTATTTATTTATTTATTTTTTTTTTATGTAACTGAATGACGAGACGAGCTGGTCGTTTGCCTGATGGTAAGCAATACGCCAGCCCATAACAATAACAGCACCACCCAGAACTTTGTTTTGCAAAATCCTGCGCGGCGCTGTATTGCACTCGTCACTCTGAGACAATTAGCTGTTGAGTCTCATAATGCCCAGTAATTTCGCTGGCTACAATGCCCTTCAAGCCGGAACACAGTAATGCTTGCGCACTACCGCTTGGCGGCTGAATAACTGGCAAAGCGGTGGTACCCACCCAGACGGCCTCTCGCATACGAGAAACCTACCACCAGTATACCACCATATCGTACCCACCATATTGTCTCGATTACGAACATGTATCGTTGTTTTATATTGGAACCAAGCAATTCACTGTTTCCATATGTGATTTTGCTGCGTCACGTCATGACTTTGTAACTAAATTATAACCGATACATAAAGAACATTAATTATTGCTTGCGGACTACTGCGAGGCGGAAAAATTACTAGCAAATCAGTGGTAGTAACCGACAGCCGCATACGAGATACCTATACCTACCACCATTAGTAGTTAATATAGTCAAAATTAATGCAGATGACTCATGAGAGGTATCTAATAAAATATGTAGGTATATAAAAAGGAGAAGGTTCTTTATTCGATCGTATTTTTTTATGTTTGTTACCTCAGAACTCCATCGTTTATGAACCGATTTGAAGATTTTGCGTTAGGTTCAGTATAGCTACGAAGTGGTCCCATATAAATTTCATCGATATTTGACCTTGGACTTCGAAGATACATTGAAGTCGGTTTGTTGTTTGATAAAACGTATACTTGTTAAGTTTTATAGACTGTATTCATGTATTGTGTGCTTAGTAATCCATCTGTGGAAAGTTTTATAAGCTACCAACTTGCCCATACATTTATACCCAAATTCAAGAAGCATTCAAGCGACAAACTCGTGAACATTTCATCAAAAAGGTGTACCAGATAGATTGCAACCCTTAAAACGGTTCGTTCTTTCAGTTCCTCTTCTCCTCCCTGCTACTAGATCTATAATCCTATCCTAACCCATTGTCATTTATTATTGCTGGTATATGTCTTTTTATTTATGTAATGACTTAAGTATATATTTATTATGTATATATTTAAGTATATATTTTATAATTAGGCTTGCATAATATGCCTATACCTATTATGTATATATTAAGTTTATGTGGTTTAATATTTCCTATAACACACTTTACTGCACCGCTACCATTTTTTCTTGCACGTCCTGGATGACTGGTAGAAAATGCTATCTAGCATTAAGTCCTCCATGTACAAACTGTTTTGTGCTAAAGTATAAATAAATAAATAAATACCCACATTATACTAAGTTTAGCTGTAATGTTCGTAAAAGAATAAATAAATAAAAGAACGAAGCAAGACACAACTAAACTTTTCTAGATTTATAGATAGACTTTTAATGATATATCACAGAATACTAAGGGATAGAAGTATCACTCCGCAAAGAAATTCAAACAAATAGCGACTTTTTTTTTTACTGGTTATAGGCTTGCGTTTGACCACTATCTCACCTGATGGTAAGCGACGATGTGGTCTAAGATGTAACACGCTTACCTACTCGTAGAAGATACCTGTTCACTCTCGATTTGAAGACCTCTAGGTTGTAGTTGTCAGGAAACACAGACGTTGGCAATGCGTTCCACTCCTCGACCACGACTCTTGCTATGACGCAATAAAATTCAATTCAGCTCGCGGAGCGCTGCATACCTACCAGTCATATTAACCTACAGAGCGCCTCTCTTTCTAACGCATAGCTCTTATCTCTTCCGACGCGGCACGTGTAACGACGCGCGACCCGCCGTCGGTGTCCGGCTATGTACTTGTAGCTTCGTACCTACAGTGCGGAGTGCGCTAGGCCTGGATATATTTATTAAACACCTACAAGTACAAATATAATTATACTCATATATCATGAAATAACAGTGTGCGACAAGAACCAAGCACGAAATTTAGCGGTGGCGGTTTACCGCATCGCTTGTTCGTTATTTCCTATCATCGATCCTGCGCAGCCAGCTGCCGGCTGGAAGCACGTACAAATACAAAATTAATCCTTATCCTATATCCTACATTGAAACTCCGAACCCACCTCCGGAAATCGAAGGTCGTAACTCAAAAAGATCACGTCTCGGGAGACATTAAGACAATCTGCGCAGCGCGTGACCAGAGACTAATGAGGGATAGTTGGATGTTACTAGTTGCGCCAACTGTTACTGAAATCAAACTGTACGATTCTGTAAAAAGATACCTTCGGTTGGGTAACTAATAAAATACGTTGTGACTGTTGTGAGTCACTGTGAAAATAGTTCTACCCATGTGTAAACAGCAGCTATTACTCTGAATTATTCAGAGACCAATTCCGACAGCTTAAAGTCATTTGTATTTGCTTTACTATGGAGCTCATTAATGTTGACGTTTTTATTATTTCCAGATATAATTTAATTTGATATCAATATAATATTAAATTAACCGGAAATCTATTCAAGTGGATCTGCAAATCAGATTCAATAAATTTTCATTATAACAAAAGCCAGGCTATTTTATTGAATTTAATGTCCCAAATAAACTTTTACAAAAGTCCACTTTGTCACTAAAAAACAACTGTGTCGCAAAAAGCCCCGATTTACCTACTGGTACGTAGGGCTTGTTCACACTGTGTGGTCGTAATATAATAAGATGATTGGGCCTAATCATTATATAATAATTATTTTTTATAAATGATCGGGCCCGATATATAGCGCAACAAAGATCTAGATAAACACGACCAAAATTAGAACAAATGCTGTCAACTTGTAAAGATAAACGCAGAGTCTCAGTGTTTTCTTGCCCAAGTCAAGACCCTTTTGGCACTATAAACGCTAAACATAGAAAATAATAATAGTTCTCTACCTCCTTGATTAGCTTCCTTGGTTGGCCGGTTTTTATTTTATTTAATTAACTAGCCGTTAAATTTATACGATTATAGCCGAAGAAATCTTATGTATAAGTAAAAATAAATTAAAAATAGTTACTTGAGTTATCACAACTTTGAAAAAAGGTGAGCATATAATACCATACCCAAATCGAAGTCCGAAGCTAGAAAATAATTGCGAAAACTGACTCTACCAGTCCTTCGGAGATACACCCAATAGAGAAGATAGCACCAAGAAAATCTGCGAGGATGTTTGTTTTTTGCAATTGTTTAAAATATGTCGTTGGTTCAATTCAAATATCATAATATCATAATTATAAAAAATTAATAGCTTTTGCCCGCGACAAATGTCATTTACTCGGCTTTCAACCGACACAGTGGGAACAAGTACTCTCCCTGGTAATATTATAAAACGCTTTTTTGGCAGCAGATTTATCAATTGATTTATTTCGCTCTATTCGATGTTTATTCGTCTATCAATCTCTTTCAATCCATTTAAAGCGAGCACATTGATTTCAGATATATTTGGATTGGAAATAAGTGCTTGTTTTTTTAAACATAGGACCTATTTTTGACAATGTTGCATGCACTAAAATTAAATTAATACTTATCTGGTGCGAATAATTATTTAGATAAACACTCAACATAGTTGAATAGAAATAACCTTTTAATATCAAATTCAAACTAAAATCCGTAATAGATTCAAAAATAACAACCTAAAAATACTTTTTTATGGATTTGAATGAATTGTCATCAAGTTGTGAACTACCTTAAAAGTTTTAGCCGGGTAGCTAATCAGGAAGTGCTCGAAATTGAGTCGCTGGAACGACAGACCGACAGACAAACAAGGAAGTGACTTAATAAAAACATGGTAATTAGTTTTAAAGACTTGACTAATCTCTATATCTGCAGTTTTTATTGCAGATATAGATACAATACAGCAGAGATACAATATATTTTATATATTCTCTAATCTGTTCTCTAAATCATATAAAAAAATTCGCCATCTACACCTGTCTGTTTATTCGTTTAGTTTATACTTGATAGATTTCGATACGGTTTCACTATAATTTAGAAAATTTCTAAGGAGTGGTCTATGGTCTAAGTGTGTAATAAATTATACACATCCAAGCGGGGTTGCTAGTTAAATTGAGATTAAAAATACTTACAACTTTGCCAATGACAAGATAAATACGAACACTGTGTACTTACAGTAAAAACCAGCATCAGCATCAGGGATTGCAATCCCACAGCTCATACAATCCCACGGGATTGATATGCGGGATTACTCAATCCCGCGCGGGATCACGCGGTATCCTGCATCTTTGAAATTATGTTATAAAATCAAATTGAAACTACAGATTTTTGTGTAAAAATCAACTTTTATTAAACATTTCTTACATTAAGTAACAGAAATTATTTATTTTCTATTAATTAAGTATAGTTAATTAGTAATTTTTCCTAGATTTTTGTTAGATTCATCTTTAAATGTTTGGCATAGTTTAATAGTTTTGTTTATTTTAACCTTACTCCTAACAACAGTTTTATACTTTTTTTCAGTTCTGTACGGAACGGCAACGTCGCGCTCGTGCTACTCGCGAATTACGCGAAAGTTTTAGCGCCAAATTTTTGATTTGGAAGTGCGGGATCCAGCAGATTAATAAAAGCAGCGGGATCCCGCGGGAATGCGTGATCCCGTTTTGCGAGATTGCAATCCCTAATCAGCATACACAACAATCGATATTTTCCCTCTACACATCAAGATCCATCCGACTTACTTACGTAAACAGTGCACTGTGCAACACTAAATTGACTCCTCTCTACCTATGCATACCTAACTACGTGAATTTAGTTGATCCCCGTACTGGGGTTCAACTACAATAAGTAGTTTGGAACAATGCACGTGCGGGCCCAAGTTTCCAGACCCAGCCTAGGTTCTAGTTGTCGTATGCAAATTTTAGCTAAGATAAACAGAGGTAATACTCTTGTACATTCAGGTTGAATAATAAGAAAACATTTTAGCATCATCATCAGCTCATCACGATCCCACTGCTGGTACACGGGCCTTCTCTCATAGAGAGAGCATAGGCCATAAACCACCACGCTGGCCCAGTGCGGGTTGGTGGATGTCACATTCTCTCGAATTTTTTGTGATAAATTGGTTTCCTCACGATGTTTTCCTTCACCGTTTCTAGAGCGAATGTTAAATCCGCGCATAACTTAAGAAAGTCAGTGGTGCAGGGCCAGCGGGATTCGAACACGGGTGCGTCGGATTGAAAGTCACGCGTTCTTCCACTGAGTCACACTCGCTTATCGCACGTTTTAGCTTAGCTCGCCTTAATAGATCTGCCAGGTTGCAACTTTCACTGCGGTCGCTTCTTGGATGGGTGACCGTTTGTGTGGCGTTTAAATCTGAGCGCTACCGTGCTTCGGAGTGTGTGTTAAGCCGTGGTTCCCCGTTTTTCTCTTGGGACAACAGTCGTTAGGCCATATTAGATACCTTTGAGTAGTCTTTAACTCACTCACACACATATAGTCGATGCCAGAGTTTCTCACGCGAGAGAGATACATAGAGAGAGAGTACCATGTCACAATAATGATTTCATTAGCAAAGTATTTGAAAGAACCAAATACCAAACTGTTGACTACGTCATAATACCAAAACGTACATTTATTATAGGCGCTTACTGTACTGCACCATACTCGTGTACCTAGTTATGTAGTTTTGCAGCACAAAGACAGCTTTTGAGGCAATGCGCGTCTTTTCTGGCTAAACATTATTATTATAATTAGGTTTTTAGAAGATAAGCTATGAACCTTTATTTATGTTAGAGGAAAATTTGCTTACGTGGAGCTACGTGGAATCAAAGTATGGACATTTATCAATTTGAAAACAATAGCCGTGGAGCAAAGTGACATAACCCACCGAAATCATACTTATGTAGGGTCATATATATGTATACTAGACAGCTAGCTCTCAGACCATAATTGCAATCTTTAAATCTAACAACTTTTTTACTGTAAGTATATCGCTAAGACATCGCTATAAGCGATAAGACCTTTGTGACACTTTAGCTTTAAGTGTTATTTCACTTTTTTGTAATTATGTCCTGTTGATGTGTAACAATAAAGCGTTATCTCATCTAATCTTTTTTTTTGAGGGGGGAAAATGCATTTGCACTGCCCTTCTGGCATGAGGGTGACAGAAGGGTGTGAGTGGGGCTCGAACCCACTTAAACCCTCCGTGAGCGAAGAAATTGACAATAACACAATGTATGTTATTGTCTATCTGTTTATTGAATCCCATTTACTAATATCTAGAAATAACATATGGTAACCAAACGCAACGCGAGCTAGACCTAGTTTAAGCTTATTAGCATTGCATTTATTTGAACTATTAAAGCAATAACATTAAAACGCAAAGGACAAAGCGATTATAGGTATATTTACTGGCGCGATAGGAGTAAAGCCTCTGCACCTAGGTGAAGTTTTTCAATTAAAATGGTTTTACTGCCACCACCGGCGGAACAATGGCACTATGGCACTATAGGTATACCTATAAATATGTAGTGCAACGTCAGACAGGTAATGTTGCACGTTGGTGATAAAGTGCCTTATATATTTATTAAATAACTTGATTTATTGCGGAGTAAAACCAAAAGATGAGTCGACGATATCACAAAAATCGCGGGTTGGACCTGGACGAGGATGGCACAGAGCCGAGGCGAATATATAATAATATATAGGTTTAGACTGAGTATAACGAATAAGTCCTTCATGGGCAATTGTGTACTTTATTACAATAAAATTCCAAAATGTATAACGGAGCTCACAGAAAGTAGATTCAAATTGAGTGTGAAAAATTCTAATGAAAAAAGCATGCTATACAGTTAGTAATTACATAGAAGACAAAGATGCATGGAACATTTCGCTTCTGCCAAGTAGCCAACTGACACAAGAAGAATAATATTGTCAAATACAAACCTAAAATATTGTAACAAAAGTTCAAAAAAAAATATGCCCCACAGTTTCTTGCCGTATCTTCTGAGTAGTGGTTCTTTTTCCGATACGGTGGTAGAGTCATCATTGTAATAATTGAGTCAAGACTACACAGTCTTGAACATCGACGAAGAATTGCCAGGCTATCAGTTTTTTATCGGATACATTTCGGAGAGTGTGCGTCGGAATTGCACCAACTAATTCCCCCAACCCCATTTTATCATCGGACTACAAGACGTACGGCAATACGCCACCGTTTCATGGTGGACATTCCTCCCGCGCGTACTAAGCGCTTCGCTTCCACTTTTATTATGCGTACTGCTAACGAGTGGAACTCCCTGCCAGAGTCAGTCTTTCCCGATAGCTATAATCTGGGAATCTTCAAGTCCCGAGTGAACGGGTACTATCTTGGTAAGCGTGCTAGATCGTCGACCGCATCGTCGCTTACCATCAGGTGACATAGTGGTCAAACGCAAGCCAATTAACAGATAAAAAAAAAAAAAAAAATTGACTTTCATAAGTGCGTCTGTGACGACAAAATTTAAATAAAGAACTTTTGAATTGAATTGAATTTGAATGGCACGAATTATAGTTAATTTTTGAACACTAATATCTTCATGCAAGATAGCACACTGTATTGTATGTATTAAGATTATTTACTATTTTATTAGTGTGTATTCTATGTTATTGGTTTATGTAAGTGTATTGAGATATTGAAAACCACCGTCCATTATTTTTGCGTAATTCCTCTCCCTGCACGGTTGTCTGGAAGAGATCGCTTTAAGCGATAAGACCGCCAATTGTTACACTTTTGTTACGTTGTTTTTATTATTTATAATTTTATGTGTGTGTTTCAATAAAGAGTTATTTCATTTCATTTCATTTCATTTTCACACTCAACCCATTCTCAAATAGAGTTATTTAATTATCTCTATTCTTCGGCGTTCCGCATATTTTCTACGGCAGTGTACTCTGTAGTAGGTAGGTGCCGGTATAAAATGGTACTAACGGCTAACGAAGCGGTTTTCTAAATTGAAAATGTGGACTTCGTAGTTCTATCTCGTTCTTACCTACGGAAAGTATGACCATAATATATATTGCTAGCTTCGCCTCGCGGTTTCACCCGCGGTTTTCTGGGATAAATAAATAATAATGTCCTTTTCCAGTAAAGTACTTAGGTACATACCAAATATCATCAAAATGTGTTCAGTAGTTTTTGTGTGATTAACTAACAAACATCCATCCATCTATTCATTCATTCTCACAAACTTTCGCATTTATAATATTAGTGGAATAAGTAGAATAGCACCTACAAATGACAGAAGATTTGAAGAAGGGAAGTTGTTATTGTTAATATTTATACGTAACTGTACTGTACTGTGTAACTTGTCCTGTTCATGCCAAAATCCAATAGATAAAAAGTTTCAGTTTTTCCTGAATTCCCCAATTATCCGAGCAACTTTTCCAACGTTTCTTTCGATAAAAACCTGATTCGGATTATTATGAACATTTAAAAAAGAAATTAGCCAAATCGGTCCAGCCGTTCTCAAGCGATGCGCTTACCAACGAACAACATTTAATTTTTATTTAAATATATAGATAATGTCTACTATCACAATCTTTAAAAATTATATTTTAACATTATTGTTGTAGACCGCCGTCCACTCCTTCCATCTAAAGGTTGTCTGGAAGAGATCACTTTGAGCAATAAGAGATTGTACTACCAGTAAAGGAATTTTGTGTCGTAATTGTAGAGATGATAAGGATTGTTTACAACATATTAGACAATTAAAATACAAAACAAATGAAGAAAGCAAATTAATACAAAATACAAAACGAAAATAAATAATAAATACAAAACAATTAAAGAGTTTTTCATCTGTAACGCCTAGGCAACCAACCAGCGCCTTTTCCAATTATGCTAGCAACATATTCAAATAAGTAATTATCTTTATTAAGAAACTCGGTAATCCTCACCTAAAGAAATACCGAGGCGTTTGGCTCTCCTCGCATTCGAAAATGTAAAAATTCTCGTAGTTCTAAAACCAAAACGAGTTATAATCACGTTTTCTATAAATAATTAATACAATTATAGAGTCTACTTATTATAAAAACAATAATTATAAGTATTATAAGTATGACTATAATATATGGCGTCATTTGAGTTTTAAATAAAAATATAAATTTTTAGTTTAAATATGAAAATATTGTATGTTCGAAAAGAACACAATCTGTTGATACTCGTTTTTGCATTATATTAAAGTCCATTTTTGTAGACAGTGAACAATAAAGTATATTCTATTCTCTTCTTGATATCGGTCAGAATATAATATATATGTTTATTTGTTTACTTGCAAAAGACTTTATGCAATATTTAGTTGATATGCAGTAGGTATAATAAACTTTGTTATCGTCTGTCATTGCAATCACAGTTTACTTCATTAGTGTTAACGTCCTCTGCTATCGTACAGTTCACTTGTAATCGTTTTTTATCAATCATTATCTTTTGTTTTTTAAATAATCATCATTTTTGAACAAGTTGTTATTGTGTCTACGCTCAGTATCAGGGGGCCTAGTCCGAGTTGGTTTCGTTCGTTCGTTCGTGGGGACTAAAAGAGACTCTCTTATGCCTGTTACATAGCGCTGTCCCTTTCATTCGACGGAACAAAGATCGTTATTACGAATAAGGCTACAGGACACTACATTTAGTTGACGTCAAATGATGTTGTTCTTGGTGCTTCTGTGTTTGTGCGTGAATCTAATATTTTGTTATGTTTCAAAAAACAAAAATTCTGATGTTTGGAAGAAAAGGAATGTTGTGCAAGTTGATGGAATCCTCTGGAAGTTTATAATAGGTGATCGTTCTCTGCCAGAACATTTTAAGGAGACCTACGATGCATATGACACTCATGTTGGTATATTCTTGGGGTCACAAGCAGCGCTTATTTTAAAAGACTTGGAAGATGTCCAAGCAGTCTTAGCCGGAGATTTCAAACGTTTCTATAGCCGTGGCACTTATTTTAATCCCAGTGATGTCTTAGCTGATAACCTGCTTTTCATGGAGGATTTTAAAAGATGGAAGTGTATTCGACAAAACCTATCTCCAGTTTTTACCAGCTCCAAACTCAAGAACATGTTCTATATCATGGACAAGTGTGCAAAGGATTTTGTCCAGTTAATAGGCGACGATGAAAACATGAGAAAAACGCCGTTTAATGCTCTCTATACATATACAACTGCATCAATAGGTGCATCAGTGTTTGGTATAGACACAAAGACAAGAAATAGCACTATGGTATCTCCATTTATGGAAATGTCTTGGAAATCTGTAAAGCCTTCGTTTAAAACCAATATGATAATGTGTATTAATGCTGTTTTTCCGAAACTGTTCAAGTGGCTAGACCTGAAAGTTTTTGGGGAGTATGAAGATTTTTTTGTCGGAGCTGTGAGAACTGTTTTGGAAAATCGCCGCAACAGCACCGAACAGAGACACGATTTCATTGAAATTTGTTTAGAGCTACAAAAACAAGGCGTGATACGAGATGTGCAAACAGGATATGAACTTGAACCAACAGTTGAAGTATTGGCAGCGCAAGCATTTTTCTTTTTTGTTGCTGGTGCTGATACATCAGCAAATTCTATGCACTTCGTTCTTCTAGAACTAGCTAGCCACCAAGATATACTGGCAAAGGTACATGAAGAAATAGATTCGATATTTAAAAACGACGTCGAAGCGTTAACTTACAACGATATTGAAAAGATGCAGTACTTGGACATGGTGATATATGAATCTATGAGAATGTACCCAAACATCGGCGCGGTACAGCGCAAATGTACTAAAGATACAGTGCTGCCGGGATCAAAGGTCAAAATAGACAAAGGAATGATGGTTGTCATACCCATTTACGGGATCCATAGGGATGAGAGACACCATCCCGAGCCGAACGTGTTTGACCCAGAGCGATTTGCTTCAAAAAAATTGTCGAAGATGAAGAAATTCAGCTTTCTGCCATTTGGAGAAGGAAATCGAATTTGCATTGGTGAGTACTTTGTAGACACAGACAGTGCGCAATAACTAAAGGGAGCTATAAAAATGTGTGCCAGACACGTGTGATATTGATATACGAGTATAATTATAATTTAAGTAGTTTAACCTGATAATAGGAAATTAAAATATATTTTTTATGCAACTGAGAAATGAGACGATCAACTTGTTCGTCTGATGGTAAGTGCCACGCTTGCCAATAACAAAATTGGTGCCATCCACAATTATGAATACCAAGCAAAGTAATGCGTATCATTGCATTGAACTTATCACCCCGAGACAACAGATATGGGCATTAAATATTACGCATATCATGCGTGGTGCATATGTGAAAAGTTTTTAAAATGTATGATGAGGGCAAAATCAATTTATAATTAAATTTACATAAGATTTAGTGTAACCTTCAAACCTTTGTATTGAAATCTATACATTAATCGAGACTGGTTTTGGGCTGTACCTTTGAGCAGCCATGACATCTTTATGTCATGGGTACTTGGTCTTGGTCCAAAGGTTCAAAGGTTCACTTGCATGGTCTTCTGAATTCTTTGTCTATGTTGAAGCTTAACTTTTAAACTTGCTAATTTCAGGAAACCGCTTCGCTCGTCTTCAGTTGAAAGCAGGACTAGCATGGTTACTAAAGAATTACACGTTAGCGGAGCAAAAGTACGCACCTGAGCATTTTGAGCGAAGCAGCTTTAGTTTGCGCGATACGAAAGCGCGCTACGAACTGATAAAAAGGGATGTTTAGAATTAATAATAGAATAGAATAACACTTTTTTTAAACACTACAATACAGAAACAATTAAAAACTAAAATAACAATTAATTAAATATCAGACAACCCAGATAATACCAAGTTTTGTTTCGTCTTAGAAGCTGGGAGAGTTAGAATTTAGGATCTGTTTTTATCACTAACCATCATGTAAAATCTTTGTATAAATAAATACGCCCAACGATCACATACATAGATCCTGGTCCCTAACTAAGATTCCCTGTACCTAGGGAACTACAAGGACCATGGTCCCACAACACCAAGGCTCGAAATAAATGCTTGCGCTTTTTATTATGTACATAGGCATTTGTCGCCTCGCGGGAATCGAACCCGCAACCTCAATGGTGTATGAGATTTGAGCCAACCTGACCAACCACTACCCCACAGAGGCTGACAAATATATATATACACCTTATCGACCTGTTTGATGAATATCAAACAAATTATTGTATTTAAATTATTGTCTTGCACTGTGCAAGACCATCATTTAAAATTTCAAACTATTAGCATAGAATACCTTGAACTTAGAAGCCGTTTAAGAGCACTGTATAGGTATACCTCTGTTAATCAGAAACAGGTTATTAAAGTTTACGTAACGAGTGGAGGTATGCATCTAATTTTATGTAAGCTCGTATAAATATAGCTCGTACTACAACTAATATGGGAATATAATTAACGACTATAATAATAATATTAGCATATCAGTATCTAGTTAAAAAAAATGTCGAGTCATTGCAATCTTTGTTTATCTGTTTTATCACATTAGTTTAACCACCCGTGGTATCACGTTGTTTATGTTCAATAATTTGTATAATATAAATAAGCATTTGAATTAGTAATTAGTTATAATGGACTATAATTTATATAGACAGTAAAGTAGCTTGGTATCCTCAGTAAGTAACTGGGCTTGGAGCAATAACAACGTCACATCATGTTGTACCTTGTGCTTGTGCTATTATGTCTAATACTAGTTTATGTGTTGAAGAATAAAAATGCTGATTATTGGAAGAAAAAGAATGTGCTTACTGTAAATGGAACTTTGTGGAAATTTCTTAGGGGCGACCGTTCTATACCAGAATATTTTAAGGAAATATATGATGCATACGATACCCATGTCGGAACGTTCATGGGATTTCAACCGGCGTTGGTTTTAAAGGACTTGGAAGATGTTCAAGCCGTTTTCGCTGGTGATTTCCAGAGCTTCTCAAGCCGGGGAATTGTCGTAAATCCTAGTGATATCCTAGCTGATAACATACTTTTCATTGAAGACTACAAAAGATGGAAATGTATCAGACAAAAAATATCTCCGGTGTTTACGAGCTCTAAAATCAAGAATATGTTTTATATTATGGACAAGTGTGCAAAAGATTTCGTGGAGTTGATAGATGACAACGCAGATTTGAGGAAGACGCCTTTTAATGCTCTGTACACGTACACAACGGCTTCAATGGGTGCATCAGTATTTGGAATAGACACCAAATCAACAAAAAGCACCATGGACTCCCCATTTATGGACATGGCTTGGAAATCAGTGGAACCCTCATTCAAAGCAAGTGTGACATTTATAATTAGCAGCGCATTCCCTAAATTGTTTCGCTGGCTGAACTTGAAATTGTTTGGTGATTTTGAAGATTTCTTTATTGGTGTTGTCAGAAGTGTTTTGGAAAGTCGTAGAAATAGTACGGAGCGGCGACATGACTTCATTGAAATTTGTTTGGAGTTACAGAAAGAAGGAATCATGCGAGACGCGCAAACTGGATATGAACTGGAACCATCAGTTGAAGTGTTGGCAGCGCAAGCGTTTTTCTTCTTTATTGCCGGTGCTGATACATCAGCAAATTCTATGCACTTTGTTCTCCTAGAACTTGCTGGTCACCAAGAAATACTTCAAAAAGTACATCAAGAAATAGATTCAGTGTTTAAAGGTGGTGAAGCGTTGACTTATAATGATATTGAGAAGTTACAGTATTTGGAAATGGTGATATCTGAATCTATGAGAATGTATCCGAACATCGGCTCTATACAGCGGGTATGTACCAGAGATACGGAACTGCCGGGATCGAAAGTCAAAATAGATAAAGGTACAGCAGTTATAATACCAGTGTATGGGATACATAGGGATGCAAAGTATCATCCAAATCCTGACGTGTTTGATCCGGAGAGGTTTGCACCGGGCAATTTGTCCCAGATGAAAAAGTTCAGCTTTTTGCCGTTTGGACAGGGAAATCGAATTTGCATTGGTGAGTAATTTTACATTTGCTTAGAAAAAATTAAATCTTTACTGCAATTTAGACGTAGGATCGTATTTATAAACTAAAATCAGAACTGAGTCTAGCATCAGGGAGTTTCGAGTCAAGTTTTGTTCGATAAACGTAACTTGAAACTAAATTTATGTAATTACAACCCAAGCAAAAGTCAAATTTGAATCTCAACTCAAAGTGTCATTTAAAATAACTTTTCCTTTACGAAATTGCGCATAGCGATAAGGCTTCCCATTATACCCACTGCTTATTGACTTTGTTAACTATTGTTTTTCCTGTTTGATATTCAATATAGTATTATTGTAAAATATTGTATTCTATAAACAACAATCAAGTCTCGACTTCAAACACTTCTTGATTCTAGGGTTAGTTAGGTTCCGAATAGTGGCCGCGACGGCCGCATCTAACATTTTTGTATAGAAAACGTACTGATGGTAAGCAACACACCTACCCATAACAGTTGCAGTGCCCATCCAGAACCTTGTTTTGAAAACTTTGGGTGGTGTTTATTCAAGCGCCAAACACGTTCGCAAAGCCTTCTACGTGTATAGACAGCCTACAAGGCAAGGATTACTGGATTTGACGGGAACCTTGTAAAGTCCTATCTACACTAGGTACACAGTGTAGGGTGTAAGTAGTTGCTACAAGGTAAATTGAAGGCTTTGTAGATGTGTATGCAAGTGAAGACACAATACTAGTTAGAGGAAAAGGTTCCATGTTACTGCTCGTTATGTAACCATGCAAGCAATACAGATATTTACCTAGGTAGGTGCTTGAATAACAATGCTATCAATATTTCCATAAGCACATTATTCTCTTTACAAGGGTTTTCAAAGGTATTCAAGAGTAGGTACCTTTGTGTAAACACACACGTCTTTATACAGACGTATAAATAATATATTAACTTTTATTTATGAAGTGCCTATACTTCTCAGTCGATTGGTTTAAATAATAGGATGATTTTTTTAGCAGGAATCGCTATTACAACGTATAATTTGTTTTAAACTCGGCGAGGAACACCGAAACAATCCGAGGACAGAAAATACCTACAGAGATAGGTAAGCTCGCACGACCTCGGTGCGTATCGTCGGTCGGAATGGCTTGGGTAGATACTGGCGGAGGAAATACACGATTACACAATATACCCCATGCGGGATGTCAGTGCAGGGCTTATCGTCCCCATATAGAATTAGAATAACTGTCGTTGGTCCTCACCCGAACGAACCTTTCTTACGAGGAGCCTCGGTCGAGGCATGCCGTAAGCGCTCAGACGAAACTGTACAGCCGCTATAAGAAATACGAATTTTTCAAACGTATGTACCTATTATAATTGCATAACACCCTACTATGTTTTGGTGCATTGTGCAAGTTGGGTTGTGTGTTACCCTGAATTAAAGCTAATAATACATTTGTTGTCTATTCCAGGGAATCGTTTCGCTCGTCTCCAGCTCAAGGCTGGTCTGGCGTGGCTGCTGAGGAAGTACACTTTGGCCGAGCAGAAATACAAGCCCGACCATTTCGAGCGGAGCGCATTCAGTTTGCGCGATACAAACGCGCGGTACGAACTCATTAAAAGAGAGTAAAAAGAAGTAAGATTCTAAGAAATATAAATATACACTCGTTTTAAATCTGAGAGATTATAGACAGGGAAGAGATTGTCTATTTATTTATTTTAAAATGGAGAAAAGTCGCCAACAAAACTCGCAGAGTGCTCTGCGTTCACTGTGATCGATCATAGCCACTTCGAGCTTAGCGGCTTAAAACTGATGAATTTTAACTGACTTTCTTTAAGCGATGGTTCGTTTTGTAGTAACTATGATATAGTCAAAGCGTATATAATGCCCTTCAAACCGGAACACAAATAACGCGCGCTACTGGTTAGCGGCAGAATAACTGGTAAAGCGGTGGTACCAACCCAGACGGCGGCCTCTCCGAGTAATAAAGGTACGATCTGTGGATCAGAAAGCGTTACTATTGTTAAATCACTTTTAAGTTAGAATATATTTGTATCCGACTACAAACGAGGAGGTTCTCCATTTTAAGTCATTTTTGTATTTTTATTTGAGATTTTTTAAAGAATTTTCCAATTCGGACAAAAACGGACTTGTGAGATAACATACATAAAATATTTTTTTTACAAATACAAAAAAGGAGTCTGACATTTTTTTTTACGCTCAATAGATCTATGTTTGGCCACTATCTCGCTTGATGTGAAGCGATGATGTGGCCTAAGATAGAGCACATAGATCTAGAGAGAGACGGCAGTTGAGCGGCTGCTCAGACCCGTCTCCCCGATGGTTCACCGAACATCATCCCGAAAAACGACTAGGTCGCTTGACGGCATGGTTTTGTTCGGTGGGTGGTATTACAACCACGGCCAGAGCCTACCACTCCAAAGCGCGTAAGCGGGTTTCAACACGATGTTTTCCTTCACCTTTTCGCATTGGGTTCAGTAGAGCTTCACCGTGGTCCCATATAATTTCCTATAATAATACTTCAGAATTGAAGTCTGTTTTTTTGGTTATAATTTCAACACAAGTACCTACTATACAACTAACTAAAGCGTAAATAAGGTTTGCTTTACAAAAGTATACATTTTCTAGTTTGAGCAATGCAACACTCATTAGCAGGCTTTGAGTACGGTGCGCACAGCTTGCCCTAATGTCTTTACTCTGGCCGATTATCAGCCGACAATTTATGGCCGCTCCAGCCTATAAAGTATTGAGCTGGACGTCTTTGAACGTGATTATATAAGGAAAATGCGGTTCGGCTAATGAAGTTGTCATTAAACTCGCATTATCTACAAGTGAGTTAAATGTGTACACTGAATGGATATTAATTATAACCAACTCAAAGTAGAAATAGAGCAAAATGGTCAAATGAGTCAGGATTTTGATTTTTGTTAAATGTTTATTTATTTATTAAGCTATTGCATAGCTTCTATCGCGGGCCTTGAGCGTGGAGATCGAATCCAGAAATTTCGTAACGAAAATAACCTGACACCCCCCACTCCGAATGCTATGCAATAGCTTTACCACGGCAGTCTCCGAGTGCCACACGTCTCTTTTTTAAATAAAAATAATAATATTAATTTGTTTATTCATTTAGAAATGTTGGTACAAAAAACTTAATATTAGAGCACTCGGAAACTTATTGTAAGGTTTACAAATAGGGTAGGAATAATAATTAAGTTATTTAAGGTCAACTAGTTCTCACACTCCTTGTGTCGTGGGACACCAGTCTCTTCCGTAAAACGTTTTAATTAGTCTAAAAGGGTTTTATATTCATAGTTAGGAACATAAATAAATGTGAGCTGAAAACAATAGGTAGGTTCAGATATGTCTTTCAACTTAGAAGTAGCTATTTAAGTTTTTGGATGTCCTGGGTCCCTAAAACTATTACTAGGTGCGTATAATAGTATCATATCTACATAACTACCTTGTTCTATGCGTCCAAATTCGAACCCAAAAAACAAAAAAAAATAAGCTCGGCAAACATCCCGACACGTACAACAGCAGTGGTAGGTAGGTATTTAAAATTATAAAATTATAGCTTAGAACAAAACAGTTTGTACATGGAGGACTTAATGTTAGATAGTATTTTCTGCCAGTCATCCAAGACGTGCAAGAAAAATGGTAGCGGTCCAGTACAGTGCGTGATGGGACATTTTATATATTCTTAATTATTACCTAAAAAAGTTACCGGTTAGAAAGAAAGAAAGAAAATACATTTATTCAAGACAGATACACGCAACATTACATTAAGCTATAATACCAGACCCCCGACATTCCATACAAATGAGCTAACTGTCTAGTACTACTACTTGCGCACCGGCCTGTCCGCACACGTTTTGTGTGTGTGCGTAATTATTGTAGAGATGAGCTAATACGAATCGAGCGTGACAAAGACAACGTTATACGTAAGCAACCTAAGTGTTTCTCTTTCACACCTACTATCGCTGGCTGTGAGACGCGAAAAACCAAAAAATCTTCGATATTTATTTGTGTAAGTGGTTTCTTTGCATCTATACACAGAACAATAACGAACCATTTTAAAAGAGATAGGCAGACCTCCGTCAGTCAGGTCAGGTCCTGGTCAGCTCCACCGTCTTCAGCCGTTCTCCGTCTTTTTAACCGACTTCAAAAAGGAGGAGGTTTACAATTCGACGGTATGTTTTTTTTTTTTATTTTTTTTTTTATTTTTTTTTTGTGTGTTTGTTACGCGATTACTCCGCCAATTATGAATGGATTTCGATGATTCTTTTTTTGATTGGTAGGTCATACTTCAGAGGTGGTCCCATATAAATTTTATCGAAATTCATTCAGCACTTTTTGAAAAAATAGCGAAAACAAAAAAAAATATAAGTTTAATCTTCAAGTCGGTTCTTGTTTTTGTTGTAACCGACTTTCTAAAGGTGGAGGTTTGTATTCGACTGCTTCACATGCTTCACCCAGGGTTGACTTCCGGCGAGGGAACTCCTCAACGGTGAATAGTACAGACACAAAATTTTGTAAATGGATTTAACCATAATAGCCTGTTCTAAATTCCACCATGACATGGCTGATACACCCAGGAATGAC
The DNA here is from genome assembly GCA_951640565.1 of Petrophora chlorosata. Taxonomy (NCBI): domain Eukaryota; kingdom Metazoa; phylum Arthropoda; class Insecta; order Lepidoptera; family Geometridae; genus Petrophora; species Petrophora chlorosata. Next base: position 17,949,373 of record OX621189.1, on the reverse strand, counting down.
TTCCGGCGAGGGAACTCCTCAACAGAGAATAGGAGAATCATGATTTTTTTTGTACATAAATTTAATTATGATAGCCCGTTTTAAACTTCGTCATGATGTGGCTGCTAGATCATAAATGCTTGTCTTTAAAAACTTTTTAAATTAATTTAATTAAAACTTGTTTTGCACTAAAAAGGTTAAAATAAATTATTTTTCAAAAAAAACTAAACCGACTTCAAAACCACAAATAGGCACTCAAAAGTGAAAAATAAATTAATATAATTATCATAAGCGCTGCCCACTCATATATTTGAAGTCGGTGCCAGCCAAGTCTAAAAGGTAGTAGATAGATACTACCTACAAGTAGTACAATACAATACAGTACAATACAGTAGTACAATAGTTACTATATACATAGTATTTATCTGCTACCTAATAGACTTGGCTGGCACCGACTTCAAATATATGAGTGGGCAGCGCTTATGATAATTATATTAATTTATTTTTCACTTTTGAGTGCCTATTTGTGGTTTTGAAGTCGGTTTAGTTTTTTTTGAAAAATAATTTATTCTCAATATGTTTCGTCTATATGTGAAAGTCAAATAGTCAACCGGGCTGCTCTACCTCTGTAAAGCAGGTCGTCGTCATCCAAAAAGGTCATAACAACCTCAAATAACATCAATTGATCGCACATATAAAATAAACATTTGAATCTCACTAATTAGTCCTTCACAGCGAGCGGTGACAACCGAGTGACGCAAGCACGGCATTGCCCATTTTTTCATCGGTTTGTTGCGGGTGACGACAAATTAGCGGGGGGTGGGAGTGTCGCTTCTTTACGTAGTAATATTTAGTTTTCTTTGATAATACTATATATACTACACATAACAAATAATACTCTATACTATACATATAACAGAAAAAAGATAACACATGTAATAACATATATAATAAATACATAATATAATTATAGTATAACCACAGAATACTAAGGGACAGAAGCATCACTCCGCAAATAAATGTATACAAATAGTGACTCTTGCTATGACGCAATAAAATTCAATTCAGCTCGCGTAGCGCTACATACCTACCTACCAGTCATATTAACCTACAGATCACCTCTCTTTGTATCGCATAGCTTTTATCTCTTCTGACGCGGCACGTGTAACGACGCGCGACCCGCCGTCGGTGTCCGGCTATGTACTTGTAGCTTCGTACCTACAGTGCGGAGTGCGCTAGGCCTACAGGAAGATAGATAGAACGATAAACACTTTATTGTTAAAAACCTTAAATATAGGTTCATGAAGAACAAGTACATTTCACAGTAATCAACATAACAATAGGCGGTCTTATCGCTCAAAGCGATCTCTTTCAGACAACCTTTGAAAGAAAGGACTAACAATATTTGGAAGGACGGTGGTTTTTCGAAGGAAAGGATACATTCTTACAAACTATAATCATGATTCAAATCAAAATGTTTCCTTTGGTTTTTTTTTAAATTTTCTTTCCTCGCCGGCCGGCTCGTTGCTTGGAGGCTGCGCATTTGATATCCGATATAAGACAAATGTTTGTATATTATGAAAAAAAATGATTTATTTCTATCATTGTCACTTATTTATTTCGTAATATAATTTTATTGCATAGTATTCCTCTAAAATAAACAATGCAACAATAAACTCATTAGCAAGGCCTGCACACGGCGACACAGCTTGCTCTAACGTCTTTACTCTGGCCGATTATCTGCCGCCAATTTATCGATGGTCCGAGCGTAGTTAGCGCAGTGTTTGCAGTTTGAAGGTTTTTCTGAACTGTAGAGTTGTAGACTGGCTGAAGTTCTTTGACCTGTTTAAAAAAGTTATCAAAGATTTATAATGTAAAGAAAAGCTTAAATACATCCTTCTTAAAAAAAAAAATTACACAGTTTTACACAATAAAGTTTATTATTAATTCTTATTCTATACTAACCCTAAAATATGTGTGTTTGAGGGTGTGAGAGGGGGTGTGTGTGTGTATGTGTGTTTGTTACCACACAACATCCAAATATCTGAACTGATTTTGATGAAACTTGAAAGTATTCTATATGTTAATCCAGCGTATCAGCTATCGCTCCAAATTTCATCTTAATTCGTTCAGACTTTTCAGAATGGAGAGGGAACAAATTAACAAACACACTTACACACAAACTTTTGCATTTATAATTCATGATGATGATTAAACGAACTTATCTGTAAGTGAAGTTCTATCGTAATTATACGTAGGCTTCGTCACATTATTAAAAAGTGTAATAACACTACAGAATTCGTATAATTGTAATCCTTCTATGAAAAAAATAGTATTGCTCAAATCTGAAATGCTTAAGTAAAATATTACCACTTCCGACGAATACAACTATTTAACCAACTGAGGCAAAGAAATTCTTTTATTCATAAACTTGGCGTGAAACTCCGCTAAACTCTGATCGTCAAAGAAACGTATAAAAGAAACCAGTGATAAATCAATTTCATTTGATTTAAAAGCTTCGGGGCGCTGATGGATTCAAAAAGTTTTCAGAAGGGTTTGTACCAGGGGTTTAACTTTCATTACTTTTGAATTTTGACTGCAATGCTTATAGTGACATCAAGTACTAGAAGCATACTAGGCATATTAGTTTATTAAGACTGATATAAGCAGAGAGTAAGTAAATAGAGAGCCAGCCAGACCAGCCCATTATTCCTGGAAACTGAGAAATAAAGAGTGGCTGTAACATATAATAACTTTTTTTTAAATAATTATAGGCTTGCGTTTGACCGCTATCTCACCTATTGTTAAGTGACAATGCAGTCGAAGATGTCGCACGCGAAAAATGTAGAAACCTGTTCACTCTTGTCTTAAAGACACCCAGATTATAGCTATCCGGAAACACAGATGCCGGCAGAGTTCCACTCCCCGGCCGTTCGCATTATGAAGGTCGAACCAAAGCGCTTGGTGCGGGTAGGAGGGATGTCAACAAATTGATGACGGCTTGCCGTACGTCTGGTCGTCCGATGATGGAAGTACGGTCCGCAGCACCGTACAGTGTCAAATCAGCATTCTTACATAACTGCACCGATTCCTAAGCGCGGCGTGTCATTTCATTTTCTCTATTTGTAATAAGTAGCATAAGTGTCAATGAACTATATATTTATCTCATCTTTTCATTATTTTCGGTGTACCAGCGTCTCTCCTACAGTAACATACATAGATCCTAGTCCCTAACTAGGGTTCCCTGAAACCAGGAACTTTGAGGTACATGGTCCCACAATACGCCCAGACACGGAACAAATGTGCAAATGTGCTCCATCATAGGCCACATCATCGCTTCACATCAGGCAAGATAGTGGCCAAACATAGATCTATTAAGCGTAAAAAAATATACTTGTACCGGTTTTCTGTGCACACACATAGTGTAGAGTGTCGTTTTTATTAATAGACGGCGAACAAGGGCAAAACGACGTTTAGGATGTTTTGTCTCTATTCAACTTATGGTGAAATGATTGTGTTAGAAAGAGACGAGATGTGTAACACTAAATTTTATTTTTTAATTTTTTATTATTTTAAGGCATTTAAGTAGCTACAAATCATACATAAGTATATCTGCCCAGAGGTAACGCAAGAAATAAAAGGCTTTTTATTTTATTTGTTTTATTTTTGAGTACGTATTCCTGTACAAAGGCAATGATATAGTAGTAATAGTAAGTTAAGAACTGTTAGCTAAAGACCTATCTACTCTACATTCATTGTTCGCGCTCGTTTTGTAGAAGTAATTTTCATACGTATTCTCTGCTCTTATTCCCATTCACATATGCAAATTCAAAAAAATCTCGCTTAGTCTATCGAAAATATTCGGAAAGCGGCGGAATCGTACAGTATACAAAATAGAACTGAATCAGAACAGCGGAAGGAACTCAATAAGGATAAAATGCTTTCAAATTCAATGGTTACAAAGTCCTTGTGTTTGTATTGGAACATTTGTTTCTGGGAAAGCCCGAGGAAAAGTATTTCCTTGGCCTGTTTTAAGAGAAGGTGCTTGTAAAGTTACAAATTTATTGAGCTGACAACTTTATACAATACTGTTTATTAAATATCGGGCCAGTGAGTATCGTGGGTTGAATTCGAGCACACAAAGTTTCGAGAGAGCCGTTGAACCATAGAGAAAATTAATTTTTGACCGCCGGAGCATCTTACTAAGTCGCTTTAACATAAATGTATTGATATTCTTATTTAACTACTTACTAATAACCGCGACACCGTCCACGTAAAATTTGGTTTATAGTTGTTCCCTGTATTTGGTAGAAAGTGTTTGTTTTCTCAAGATAAAAAATATCATAGTTCCTATTCCAGGACCTAAAGTATCTGCATGCCAGATTTCATCAATAACGAATATAATAATGGTAATAATAAGGGCCAGGGGCGACCGACACTGAGCCTGACCCCGAGATTCTCCCTAGGGCTACATGAGTCCTCTGACCCCCGGCTTGCCTTAACTAGCCGTCCGGGGGTGGAGATGCAAGAGCTAAGAACTAAGCTCCAAGGGTGGAAATGTTAAAGGGCATAACGACGGGAGTAGCGTTTAAGTGAAACTGCAGCACACCTCTCGACACCCTTTAGCCACCTACACCAACGTTGCTCCTCTCGTCGCCAATAACGTGGCGAGTCACCACCTTCCTAAATATTTTTTTAGGTGGTGGAACTGGCAGGTGCCGTAGTCTCATATCATAGACTAGTTCTCATCCATTAAAAATTCACCTCAATAGCCCAATCATAAGTAATTTTCATATCTCCAATAATAGTCCTCGCACTTAACGGGGACTGTCTTTGATTGCATCTTCTTAATGTTGCACTTAGAGACAGTCCCCGATAAGTGTTGCTCATTACAATTGCAATTGTTGCCCATTACATATCTAAATTAAATGCTCTAAGAGGCCTCTACCTGTTGGACTCATGTCCCCGCGCAAGCCTTCCAAAAGACCGGGTGTATAATCCGTGAGAAAGAGCACAATAATGAATAATAAATTCATTTATTTTGAGGCAATAATAAAAAAACACAAAGTAATCATATCAGAAGCCCATATCACCTTAGAGACTAACATATATATAAAATCAAAACATATATATGAATATCAGTTAACTGAAATTAAAAAATAAAACCCAACACAAAAATCCTATAGAACGTACAAAACAGCTAAACAGATTTGATAAAACATCCACCACTATACCACCACCGCAATAAAACCTGGTTTCAAATAAAAAAAAACCGCATCCAAATCGGTTCACACATTTTTTTTTTTTTTTTTTTTTACACTTAATAGGTCTATGTTTGGCCACTATCTCACCTGATGTGAAGCGATGATGTGGCCTAAGATGGAGCACATAGATCTAGAGAGAGACGGCAGTTGAGCGGCTGCTCAGACCCGTCTCCCCGATGGTTCACCGAACATCATCCCGAAACACGACTAGGTCGCTTAACGGCATGGCTTTGTTCGGTGGGTGGTATTACAACCACGGCCAGAGCCTACCACTCCAGAGCGCGTAAGCGGGTTTCATCACGATGTTTTTCCTTCACCGTTTTAGAGCGAGCGTACAAAATCTGCACTTAACTATAAGAGACAGATACTAAAAAGGAGTATCTGTATCTTAAATCCGTTTAATCGTTATGAAGTTACCTGTGGTGGCACCGAAGACACACACATTTTCCCATTTCTAGAAATAGAAATAATTCAGGGGTCGCGGTCGTTAAGCTTAAATTCTGGCAAGTTATTTGTTGTGACAGTTCAGTCAAAACAAAGCCCGTTCTCAGGAGATTCAGTATAACTTAAAAAATATACATTGTTCTTCGTATATTAACCGCCGCCGCGCCACTCTGAACTGTCAAAACGAATAAATAGCTCAGAATTTAATACCACTATGAAATAGCAGCAAATTAATCGCAGACTAGTAATTTTCTTAGAATTATAGTCTCATAACTCTACTATCATGAAAATAATGGGTCTAACACCTAGTGATTAAAGATGGGTCTTATATCTACACAATTAAGTTCTTGCTGCGTACGCCCGGGGGTTATAAAGACATTGACTTGGGATAAAAAGTATATAAAAGGTACTCAAAATACTAATTGACCCTACTATGTAAACTAAATAATATTACAAATGCGAAGGTTTGTGAGGATAAGTGGATGTTTGTGACTCAGTCACGCAAAACTAATTCAAATACAAATACAAAATACAAAATCGTTTATTGCCAAAGGAAATGAAAAAAGTAACGGATTTTAACGGAATTTCGTAAGTTAAGGACATAGAATACTTTTATCCTGGAAAATTGTTGTTAGTTTATTTACCTACTAATAATATATACGAAAAAGAGTACCTAGGTATTTACAATTTTCCCGTGTTGATAGTATTCGTAGTCCAATTTGCATTCTCTCAATATAGTTATTTTATCTCCGTGACTAGTAATCTAGGAGCTTCTACAGGCGAACCTGCCATACTGCTTTATTGAAGCAATGCAAACGTCTATATTACGAAGAGCGAGTGTGGCTCAGTGGGAGCTCGTGCGACTTTCGATCCGACGCACCCGAGTTCGAATCCCGCTGGCCCCGCACCACTGACTTTCTTAAGCTATGTGCGGATTTAACACTCGCTCTAAAACGGTAATGGAAAACATCGTGAGGAAACAAAAAGTCAAGGACATGTGACATTCACCAACCCGCACTGGACCAGCGTGGTGGATTATGGCCCATTCTCTCTCTATGAGAGAAGGCCCGTGTCCCAGCAGTGGGAACGTGATGGGCTGATGATGATGATGATGAAACGTCTATATTACTTCAATGAAGTAAAGTAACTGGACCGTTCACATTTGCACCGATAAACATGTCTCCAGTATTTACTCTATCCAGTATCGACAGTACAGTAGTCTCTGTAGTGTAATGTTGGAAGCGAAGGATGCATCGCCAATTACCTAGTGTCATGGGCAGCCTACATTTACCTGAAGCACTCGGTAGTTAGTTAAACGACGCTATTTCCGTATCTATACTGTCGAAACTTACCTCTGCGTCACTTACGACAAACATTGTTCGAAAATAGCTAGGAGCTAGCACGTATAGTAAAACTTTACGTCTGACCGACTGACCAATAGACAGTGTCCAAATGGGCAACAGACGTTCGAAAAAATGGCGTAATCTTCCGAATAAAGTGCCAATCTTATGACATGTTTTTCCTCGAGACAGGAAAAACAGTGAACAAATGGCAATTCACGGAGTGGCGCTTTCCGATAGATTGCGCTGAATTCTTTTCAATAACTTCATTGGAAAAGTTTCCTATTGAGTGCCCAATCCTAAGAGATTCGGAAACATATTGCGGACTTAACGAACGAATCCGAGGGCAGCTAGCTTCGAAAATAATTGGGAATATCACAGGGCTGTAATAGCCGCTAGCCCGCTGGCCAGGCAGCGCTTTAAAGCGCTCCCAGCGTTATTATTAACGTCCAAACGGCGCTGCTCCGACACTACTACGGCGCTACTTCGGCTCTGCGGAACGCTCCCGATTCCAACTGAATTTCAAATTAGGATTGTTATTAGATCTCATGATGTGGAATGATTATTGTTCAAATATCAGGCGCTCTTACATTTGAGTTAAAGAATTGGAGTGTATAATTTCGCTTGTGTATGTGTATGAAACTATGAACTAGTCAGAAAGTTCGTTACCATGAGTCTAGCCATTGGTCTATACATATATTATATACTAGATGATGTCCGCGAATTCGTACGCGTAGTATTCATTCTTGGTCCGATTTTGATAAACAAAGCTTATGTGAAGCGCCGAACTACATAGAACATATTTAAATTCGTAACTTGCTTTCTGAGTTTATCGCGGACAGACAGACAATAATGATAAAACTGCATTTTTGGGTTCTGTTGCTCCCATATACTCACAAAAAATATTAAATAATATCTTTAATGTACAGCACTACCTTCCCACCAATAGAGTTGCACGGTCGGCGTCGCCCGCCGCCGCCGCCGCCGCCGCCGCCGCCGCCGCCGCCGCCGCCGCCGCCGGTTACTTCAGCAGGGCCCTAATTCACTATGACAACTTGGCGATTCCTTGCTTCAAGGAAACGTCGATTCCTTCATTAATAAACGACATCTGCGAAATTTGTATTCTCTATGACGCGTCTTATATATGAATATATGAATGCGTCATAGAGATGTCGTTTATTAATGAAGGAATCGACGTGATTTCGAAGCAAGGGATCGACGTGATTTCCCCAAGTTATTATAGTGAATTGTGGCCCTGGTGTGGTATTCAACAAAATAATCCACTACACATTCACAGCCATCGGCAGTTGAACAAATTTAGACGAACCAAGATCATCCCACATTGTTATTTGTTACGAGACGATTACAAAAATACTGGAGGGCTAGCATAAACTTAAAATTAAGTACCTAATAAGTTTGATACATTTTAATATGATGAGTGCATTGATATAAACATCACTTTACAATTTACTAATAATTATTTAAACCAAGAATGTATAGCTCAGCAAAGTACCTACCGTTTTAATACCGTTCTAATGTTCTTATAACTAGAAATACCTATGTAATTATGTTCTAGACACTCTATATATATACTTTACTTTAATTTACTCTATGTATAGCTAATAATAAAAAGCTTGTAAGAAAATTCGCTTGATGAAAATTAGTTTATTTGAAATTACCTACCGCTTCACTTTGAGATCATTACCTTAAATCTTACCCAAAAGTAATCTAATTTGGCGAGAGTGAGGCCCGGCCGTGAGAAACATAGTTGATCTCTCTATTAGAATAACTTTACCTACCTGCGACAGTACCATTATTTTGAGTAAAACAACATCTGCCTCAGCATTTTTTGAGATAACCAATCTTCAAAACAACTCTACACTCTACTTACTAAAACTAAACTACTTAAAGGAGAAACAATTGGACAATCCATAGACATCTTTAAAGGATTACCGATGTCCAAGCCACTGGTGGTTTTTTTTTAAGATCTGTCCCACTTCTGAGCAAAGGTCTTCCCACACTTTCCACGTATCCTGATCTCCCGCTATGTCGGACCAGTTCTCCTGGAATGCATCGAGATCATCTCGCCAGCGTTTTATCGGCCTCCCTTATCGCCTTCGATAATCTTCTGGCATCGATCATTTTAATTTATTAATTTAACTTGTATCAACGCAGTAATACGGGTGCCGTAGAGAAAATTGATATCCTAAGCCACCTTGCAATTTTCTAAACAAAAATGTCCATGTGCATGGTTCCATGTCTCTACATAGTAGTCCTTTCAGATTTCTCCGTACTGACCTATCTATCTGGATTACTAATATAAATCACTCAAAAATAATTTGAAGGCAAAAGCTTGTAATTAATAACCGGCCAAGTGCGAGTCGGACACGCGCACGAAAGGTTCCGTACCATTATCTATAAAAACGACAAAAAAATCTAAAAAAAATAAATGTCTGTTGTATGGAAGCCCCCTTAAATATTTATTTTATTCTGTTTTTTAGTATTTTTTGTTATAGCGGCAACAAAAATATTCGTCTATATGTCAAAGTCAAATAGTCAACCGGCCTGCTCTACCTCTGTAAAGCAAGTCGTCATCGTCATCCAAAAAGGTCATAACAACCTCAAATAACATCAATTGATCGCACATATAAAATAAACATTTGAATCTCATTCATTAGTCCTTCGCAGCGAGCGGTGACAACCGAGTGACGCAAGCACGGCATTACCCATTTTTTTACCGATTTATTGCGGGTGACGACAAATTGGCGGGGGGTAGGAGTGTCGCTTCTTTACGTAGTAATATTCAGTTTTCTTTGGTAATAGGGTCCCGTTTTACCCTTAGGGTACGGAACCCCAAAAACATCTCAAATCACAGATCTGCCCTCCTACCTCGAGTGGAGCGAACTCATCATACTGTTTCACCCATATCAGACGTGAAGTACCCTCTACCTACCTAATCGATAGATTTTAACGCAATCCAAGACGGATGAGCGAATTTATTCGATTACCTACTCGTAACGTGATTTTATACTCGCTCGGTACCTCGGGAAGTAGCGATTGATAAACGTTAAGAACGCGGCGGAACATGGAAGAGATAAATGTCTTATTTGTATGTCTAAGTACCTACAACTTAGTAACAAATAAAATAAATAATAATAATAACAACCACCGCGACTTCGTACGACTTAAAAAATTTTGCTTATGCTTATGCCGCTCGGGGAAAGCTTTTTATCAATGAAATAATTTTCAGTGATAGAAAGCTACACTATCAACAAACATACATACTATTTTTACACAATTATATGTGAAAATTCCTTGCGATACGAGTAACGCGCAAGGCGCGATTTCAACATCGTAGGAGATGCGACATCCGCCATCACTGACTGATTATGGCGGTAGTCTGTCGTATGCTAGGGGCCGTCTGGGTTGGTAGGTACCAACTCATTGCCAGTTATACACCACCTAGCAATAGTGCGCAAGCTTTGCTGTGTTTTCAGTTTGAAGGGCATTGTAGCCAGCTAAATGACTTTTCTAAGAGTGACGAGCGCAGTGCTGTGCTGCAAATAATTTTGCATAACAAAATTCTAGGTGGTGCTGCAACTGTTATGGGCAGGCGTGTTGCTGACTATCAGGTGAACGAGCCACTCGCCTTGTCGTTCAATGGAGTAGGTACTTACATTAAAACAGCCCATATCCAAATAGAGGAAACGTAAAGGGTTCAAATCATATCAAATCAAATCAAATATAGATATCTTTATGGGGCCAGCTAACAATTAACAATTTTTATACATCGGAGATATAGAATAATTTGTAATTATAATTTTTTGAATGCAATGCAATATTGGTGATACCTGATCCCACACTAGGATGACCTGTGACGTGGGGTTGATGGTAATAAACCTGCTAACCTAAATCAAATTATCTCCGGTACTTATAGCAACTAAATTAGAGAAGAGTGTCCACTCCTATCCAAACTCTTACCGCAAAAATGCCAAAAGAACTGCGGACATTTTGTAACAAACGTCCTCCGAGATACACGTTTTATCGCGTAAAAAGAAACTTTCAACCTTTCTAAATCATGTCTTCGGGACCAAAAAGAGTTATCAAGATGTTGAGTTGAAATTCAGCCAAAAGTTTGAACTCTGAAAAAAGTTAGGAGTTAGTCGCCTGAGAGGGGTGAGTTTGTCTTAATATTTCACTATAAGTTTATGAAATTGGAGCAGTTATTAACAAGGGTTTTACTAGCAGTAGTTTAAAAGAAAAAGACTTTTACGACTAGTGTGAAGGTTCGTGGGATTTGGTTTTAAACAAAACGTCGTTTAGATTCCAACATTTATATTTTAGGCAGAGCTTCCGCCTTAAAGCACTTATTAATTTACAATAAATGCTGTCAAGCATAGCTGTCACTTTTATACGAACTAAGAGTTTTCAAATCATGTTCATTAAGTTATATCAAGAATGTTATTTTACAATAAATTAACCGACTAAAGAAACATTAGTAGCTTAAATATTTAGTTAAGAATTATGATGAGTTAGTTACATTATTTAATTGATGATTAGATAATAAAGTTAATAAACTACTAGTGGCGCCACTGCTGCTGGCGCCAAAATGTACAATCACTAGTTTGTAATCATGAAACAACCGTTAAAAATTTATATAATTGATAAAACCACGTTACAATAATTAAACAACATTTAAACAATTATTCTATTCAACTAATTCAGTGTTATCTATTTAATTCAATAATTAATCATGTTATTGTTTATGGTCGGAGTGTGACGTAGGCTATGGATGGATGTAATTCGCTAACACTCGGCCATCCTGCAACGGCCGTGTCCCACGGCGCTCTGGTAGCATCCTGGTTTCCGCACCGTCAGTCACCTAGAAATTAGAAAAGAAAAAGCAGTAACTTGTACAAGTAGTGATATGAGTGATTGTCTAATTAATGGTAGCGACTGTTTAGCTTATTGGTGTATAGTAATATATAATAATTAATAATTTAAATTTATATTTTTAATAATTTATATACACATGGTAGGTTACAATCCTCTTTGTTTTTTATTATTTGATAGGCAAACATTTGACTGCTGTCTGACCGCTCTGCTGACGATCTATACTTGCCTAGAAGATACCGATTTACTCTGGACTTGAAGACACCTAAATTATAAGTATGGGGAAACAGACGCTGGTAAGGTGTTCCATTCCTTAGCTGTAAGCATTATAAAAGTTGAAACGAAACGCTTCTTTTCTGGCAGGAAGAATGTCAACCATACTCTGATGCCGAGTTTCCGTACGTCTTGTTGTCGGATGATAGAAAGAAGATGGACGAATTAACTCGTGTAAATCCATCGCACACTCACCGTGATGAATCCTGTAAAATACCGACAGGCTGACCTATTTAGACATTAAAACTGTATTAATGGTATTATATACACACACACACATATCACATCTAACTTAGGCCACACAGACTGTAGCTTTTGTAGGTCACACAGACAGTATATTTTATAGGTCACACAGACAGTACATTTTATAGGTCACACAGACAGTACATTTTATAGGTCACACAGACAGTACATTTTATAGGTCACACAGACAGTACATTTTATAGGTCTCACAGACACTAGTCTAAACAGGTCACAAACCGTAATTTAAACAGGTCACACAGACTGTAGCTTTTGTAGGTTACACAGACACTACATTTATAGGTCACACAGACACTACATTTATAGGTCACACAGACACTAGTTTAAACAGGTCACAAACCGTAGTTTAAACAGGTCACACAGACTGTAATTTAAGTAGGTCACACAGACAGTGAGCCAAATTAGAATAGGATATATTTATTTTCATAAAGTTGCACATTGCATCATACTTACATAATGAATGGTACACATTAAGACTCGCCTGTATGAATATGTTATCCTTAACCCAAGTATAGGTTCACATTTTAATACTTACGTGCACGTACTTTTGATTGAGATGCGGTGTCTTACTTGGATGTCATTAAGCGAATAGGTCACACAGTAGTTTTTTTAAGCACGTCACACAAACTGTAGTTTAGATAGGTGACAGACAGTAGCTGAAGTAGGTCTCATAGACAATAGCTGAAGTTAGTAGGTCACAGACATGAAGCTAAAGTAAGTCACACAGACAGAAGCTTGTAAGTCACAGTAAGTTATAAAAGGTCACACAGACAATGAAGTAGGTACAGAATTGAATAGATTGTAGACAAAGAAGGTAAGTATTGATATTAATGTTCAGGTCACACAGACTGTACAAAAAGTGTCACATAGCCCTTGAATTATTTCTGCAAGTTGTCAAGTAGCCATTTTTATATTTTAATTTGAGAATAACAATCCCTTATACCTTTTAGATATGGTCTTATAATACGTTGAACGTTCTTTAATATAAATAAACACCTGAAGTTGTTATCTAATAAAATATTTCGTAATCAGCATTGGTACATTACTCATTAATATTTTTGTTTAAGTTTACCACATGAATTTAAGGAGACTCCTACACATTCACTGCACCTGACTGTAGCAACGATAAATGTTTTATATGGTGATACTTCTTTAACAATTACTGTTGAAATTTTAATAAACTGCTAATATTTCTGGAGTTTTACTTACGTAGATACCAACGCTAACTATTCATGATAATAGGTACATAACAAGCGTATAGACAGCAAGAGGCAGGCTTGTGCAGATCGATGAAATCGCCCACAACTACTTCCCGGTCATTAGAAGAGCTGCATCAAAACCATTTATGTATAAGGTCTTAATATTTCACTTTATACTTGCATTTTAAATTCAATTGATTTGAATTGTCCCACCGAGTACTTTATTTATTTCTTAAGTGTTTGGTCTAATCGCTTTTTCATGCGAGTCATATTCCCGTCAATATTTACCTTCGCAGATTCTATTTATTTTGTGGCACTTGTTCTAGTGTCGTGACGTCTCGGTAAGTCGGCAAAAGTAAATTTCTACGCCCATACAAAAGTTTAAATCGGGAGAAGGTTATAGTAGAACTGGGTGTCATTTATGTCTCGTACGACATCGACGTTCCATGTACACTCACTCTAACACGTCTGAATTGAGTTTCTCCCCCGCAAGGTGTTCAAATAACGGCCGGTGATAGCTGTACCCCGTTAATCTTTGTAGAGTATCCCAACAGTGAAATTATTTGAAAGTGTTGAACTTTTAACTGTATTAAACTGTTAACTGTATTGAACTGTTAACTGTATTGAACTGTTAACTGTATTGAACTGTTAACTGTATTGAACTGTTAACTGTATTGAACTGTTAACTGTATTGAACTGTTAACTGTATTGAACTGTTAACTGTATTGAACTGTTAACTGTATTGAACTGTTAACTGTATTGAATTGTTAACTGTATTGAACTGTTAACTGTATTGAACTGTTAACTGTATTGAACTGTTAACTGTATTGAACTGTTAACTGTATTGAACTGTTAACTGTATTGAACTGTTAACTGTATTGAGCTTTTAACTGTGTTGAAATTTTAACTTTTAATGGTATTGAACTTTTAACTGTTAACTGTGTTGAAATTTTAACTTTTAATGGTATTGAACTTTTAACTGTTAACTGTATTGAACTTTTAACTGTTAACTGTATTGAACTTTTAACTGTTAACTGCATTGAACTTTTAACTGTTAACTGTATTGAACTTTTAACTGCTAACTGTATTGAACTGTAACTTTATGTAACTTTATTTACCAATATTTTATTTTGTTTACATGTGCGGTTTAGTGTTATGTATATTCGTTACTGTATGAGCACAGCTTTTGTTGTAAAACTGTGGCGTGATTATTATGTTAACATTAGAATCTTGCAATTAAAGAGAAACTAGCCGGACCGATTCGTCAATTTAAAACAATTAGGTTCTACAAGGGTATTCCTACTTAGCGCGTTTACTTCATTCGCTCTGCTGTCCAATATTTTATATTGTAAGTTATACTCCTGAAGTCAGCCACAATCGTCCTGTTACATGTGTGATCAAATCTTTCTTAAACAATACATTCCGTAAAGCTACACGACGACGGCAATTACATTCACAGGTATTCCCGTTAAATAAAAGCGAAAACGTTTCAGTGACTACTACCGCTAGGCTCTCAGTTCGTGAATGTCATCAAGATATTTATGTTACGACATCATTCCTGACATCGTAAGATTGCATAACAAGACGTATAACTTAAGAAAAGACAGCAAATATTATAATTTACTCTTCTATATACGTATTATATAGGGATAAAATTGTAAGTATGTTTTTATGTATGTTTGTAGAAGGTAATCTCTGGAATTACTAATCCGTTTTGCAAAAAAAATATGTCACTAACTTAAAAACGAAGTCTTGGCAGTTGTTAGACTTAAAAAAATCTTCAAAATAATAAGCTTTGCCGTGAGATCATCACATTCGAGACAGCGTCTATTTTTTTAGTATTATAGTCTGAATTTCCTAGTTTAACAGGCCATCAAGTTAATCTACACCTGATTTACCCAGGGACTGCTAGTCAATATCTCATCATCCTTTTTCACTTTGTATTTATAACGTTTATTGAAAAAGTAGTGTTAAATTTATGTAAGCAACAAGTTTTTCTGGGTAAGTGAATGCGATGTTTGTATGTTCTATATATATCTAGAAAATATCGATAAAGTAGGTAGGTATAAATGATGCGACTCACCCGAAATATTTTGGCTTTGCTGCCGCGTTGATCCAGTGGAAGTGGAAGCGTGCCCTCAGGTGCTGGATATGTATCCAATGCAATGGTCCAACACATGTCACAGCGTTGTTGAGCTCGGCAGAACCACCTAATGTCCAATCTGTCGCGTCGGCAAACAGCACCGTTCGACTCCTATTTGTTTTAGCGTCATTTCCTTAGGCAGGCGTGGTGACGAGAAAAAAAAATTGGCCCCTCTCGATCTCTTTGTCGTCAGTCGTGTACTCTTGGCTCTATTTCCTTTTGCCATGACTAGCTGCGTAGGAGGCCCAATTTTTCTCACTGATCCCACTTCTGAAATGTGAAGGTTCGTGGGATTTGGTTTTAAACAAAACGTCGTTTAGATTCCAACATTTATATTTTAGGCAGAGCTTCCGCCTTAAAGCACTTATTAATATAATGTTTTACCTGAAAATAAAACAGTTATTATATGCGAAACCTTATTCTAGACCTATACAGTGAGACAGCATCATCCGGATCTGACGTCACGACCTCTCCGTCTCCCTCCCGCTTGGCTCCGCCCCACTATAGCCAAGGGGAGGGGAGCGCAGCTTGCCCGAGCGGACAGGCGGCTCGTCACATTGAATCTCACTTCCGGTGGACAGGATAAGGTCCACCAGGCAGGATTAAAAATAGGTCTAGAATAAGGTTTCGCATATAATAACTGTTTTATTTTCAGGTAAAACATTATATTATATGCTAGGAACCGTTATTCTAGACTTATACAGTGAGATGTGTTTATTATCGCCTGGTGGCAAGCTAAAAAGATGCCAATGTGTGAATATGATATAGTATGATAGACTTGATTATTGTCTACTAAAGGTAAGTATGTTTGTTTACCAACATCTAAACAAAGCTATTGTAAAAGTACTAAGATTAAGTGAACAAAAGTACCTAATATGTAAGTAAAAAAGGAAGGAACGTCACTGCAAAAGAAAAACCAGAAATATATTGTACACACAAATTATAGTTTTATTCATCCCCAAAAATAAATGATATTGTACGTACTATGTTTATTTTTAATTAATTCCGCATTAATTACAATGGGTAACCTATAAGTTAGCACCAATCACACTTATACATTTTTTTTTTTTTTTTTTTTACATAACATAAATTAGACCAAATCAACATATTATACAGCTTCGAATGTTTGCGATAGATTATTATGACTTTGAGATTGATTTATCTCGGCGGAATAGAATCGCGCAAAGGTGTTAGGAACACGCCAGTTTCCTTTAGCCATAATTTCGTCGATGTTACAACCTTCAAGCCAATTTAGAGATGCTGAGGCACTCCGGGTGCTACCCGGGGAGGCCTCAACACCTGCCTCCTTTAGAATGGTTTTAATCCAACCTCCAATAATGGTCCGGGAAGCTGGCCTGACCTTACCACGAGTTGATATAAACAAATGATTAATGCCGTTATTAGATCTAAGACTTGATGAAACGTCTTTTAACTTTCGCAGCCACCAAACTGGACAAATCAATTTATTCGTATGGGCACGTAGCTTCCATGACGACTGTCTTTGAGTATAATTGTCAGTTTTGGATCCAAATGAAGGATGCAAAACAATATGATCTGAATTATCTTCATAATGCGCTTCATCAATACGTAGGAGCGTGAGATCGTGTACTCGGCGGCTAGATGCGAGTAGCAATATAAGTGCTGTGCGACGAGATATCTGGAACAAATTTAAATCAGTTGGTTGTTTTGAACCAAGCCATTCGACTACTACTCTTGGATCCCATATATAGGGTTTCTTAGGTTCGGAATCCACATTAGCTAAAGAAATAGCCTTAAGCATTCTTTTGACAATCGGATCACTACTTAAGGCTACACCATTAGCGCAAGCCAAGGTAGCTACTGTTGATTTATAAACCAAAATAGTTTTATAGGATAGCTTAAGTTCTAGATGCAAATAAGCGAGGTATTTAGCTAACTGTGCCCCGGAGGGACTTACGTGGTTAAATTGGTTATTAGCGCACCAATTAAGCCATTTTTTCCAGATTCCAGAGTACAACTTCTTAGTAGAAGGACGCCAGCTAGAATTTAATAAATTGATCTCATTCTGTGTCCAGCTGGTTAGATCTTGACACCACCCTTCACTAGCCATGCTTCCAAGTGAATCTGGTCCACGCGAATCGGTGGTAGACGAGTTCGTGTGTCCAGTAGTCGTAGATGGAGGTTGAGAATTGGAAAAGGCGCACTCACCGCTCTCCTCTTGAGGTCTGGCCGCCAAAACACCTTGGACCAGCGTGGCACGACCACTATGTACCGGCCCTTGCATCTGTTGAGGTGTGACAGAACTCGTGGGACCAGATGCGGTGGAGGGAAAACCCACGCTCGGCGGTACGACCACTTTCTGCTGAAGGCGTCGTGAAATTCTGCATTCAAGTCTCTGCAGTCTCGAGAGACGTAACGCGCAAGCACGTGTGCGTTTTTCGAGGCAAATAAATCTATTTCGGGTATCCCGAAGTTTTGAAACACTTCTTGACACGCTTCCCTCGTTAGCGTCCATTCTCCGGGCTGCTTGAGCCTTGATATTAGATCTGCGTCTGTATTGAATTGGCCCGGTATATACTGTGGAACCAGGCGGATCCTGTTGTTTTCCAATATTTTGAACAGCTTGCGTGTCAGCTGATAAAGGTTCTGTGACCGGAGTCCACCTTCGTTCCTTATGTAGCTTACAACGCTTCTGTTGTCTGATTGTATTAGGACCGTTGCATTCTGCAGCGATTGTTGTTGAATCGACAGGGCTTGTATAACGGCCCACATCTCTTTTACATTGCTGTGCCATTGTTTTTGTTCCGAAGACCATACTCCGCTTAGCGTTGTATTGTTTATTATGGCCCCCCAACCTTTGGCTGATGCATCGGTAGTCAGAAAATGCGTAACAAGACCTGGATGGATCTCTGTACTTGCTCGGAGCATTTTTAGCCACCACCTCAATACTGTCGACACTTCGTGATCGAGTGGACATTTCAGATATGATTGGTGTTTTGGGAGCAGTTTGCAAGCCAACTGCAAAGGGCGGCAATGAAGTCGACCTGCGGGTACAACGAAAGCCGCGAAATTCAACATGCCTAATAGGCGTTGGGCTTCGTCCAGACTCCAAAAGTTCGCTTCGAGAATGCAGCGTATCTGAGTTGAAATTTTTAGGACCTTGTCCCCTGGTAAATACTTGGAATTCAGGTTGAGATTCCAAATAATGCCGAGGTAGTCTATGACCTTGGTAGGGGTCAATATGGACTTCTGGTCGTTTATCATCCATCCCAGCGAGGTTAGGACTTGAACAGCTTCCGCAGCTTGGTCCATCAATGCCTGGCGATTTTGATTGGCAATCAAGAAATCGTCGAGGTATACGATGATT
Organism: Petrophora chlorosata; assembly: GCA_951640565.1. Classification (NCBI taxonomy): domain Eukaryota; kingdom Metazoa; phylum Arthropoda; class Insecta; order Lepidoptera; family Geometridae; genus Petrophora; species Petrophora chlorosata. The sequence goes on along the minus strand of OX621189.1, from coordinate 17,930,231 downwards.
CGGTAACCCTTGTCGCGTAAGAGATGTGCGACCCAATTTGTCACTGTCGCAAATGCCTTGGGTGCAGATGACAGCCCGAACGGCAGACATGTGATCTGAAACAGCTCTGGGGCTGCATTCTCCTCTAGGGCATACAACACTCGTAGAAACGGTTGATGAGCATGCGAAATCGGTAAGTGAAAATAGGCCTGTGAAAGGTCTATTTTGATTACCCAATCGTTCGCTTGCAGGAAATCTGGTACACGGTACATATTTATCAACCGAAACTTCGTTTGAACTAAGTAATGGTTCAAATTTTTGAGATTGAATATTGGTCGATTGCTGGCATCCGATTTTTTTACTAAAAACATTGGGGATACAAAACTTGGTGTTAGATCTGATCGAATCAACACTTTTTGTCGTATGAGAGTTTTTATTTGATCTGACATTACTGGACTTGTTGGAGTTTGAAACTGGGTCAACATGTTTGGATTTTGAAGCGGGGGTATCTTGACAAAAGGAATTCGGTAACCACTTATCATTTTTAAAATGTGCTCTGAAGCGCCGAAACTCCTCCAAATTGAAATATAATTCTTTAACCGCCCGCCATAAAAATAATCTAGAATATAGTCACTTTTGATATCTATCGGATTTGCGGTTGCCAGAAGGGCCTTTCTTGTTGTCATTGTGCCTTGGACCAGATTTGTTTGCATGTTTTTGGCCCTTTCCTTTAAAATTTGAACCTTGAAAACTGGTAGAGGGTCGAGGTTCGAACCCAGCGTTAGAGCCGGGAAACGACTTGCGAGGTCGTTTAGCAGGGCCAGCATCGTGTCTATTCCGCATAGACATAGAATGAGGCTCTTCCGCAGAGCGTTTTTGGGCCGAAAACATTTTATTCGTACCACCTGCCTTCTGTAAAAAAGACGTTAACTCCTGTGGATTGAAAAGGTTAGCTTGCGTGGGAGGAATTTTTTGTAAATCCTCTTTTACATATTTGTCTCTAACGCCAGACAATATGCAGTCACGGCGTCTCTGAATAATATCGGCTCGTCTCCCACAAGTTAATTGCAAAAGGTCCTCAGACACCTTCATGTAAGGAGAGTTTTCAGAAAAAAGATTGTTAATCTTTTCGAAAAGTGTATCCGCATTTAAAACTCCGGTCGGCGAATGAGCCCATTCAAGAATCTGTTGGAAGTTATTTCTCAACAGCTCATTTTGTTGGATAAGCCCGTGAGTCAGCGCTCCAAAAGATCTATCTAATAACTTTAGCCAAGAGGAATTTGTATCACAATGTCTTAGCTCGGTATTCACATCAAGCTCGATAAAACCTGGCTTCGCGACGTACTTCTTTTCTGTTTCAAGGTACCTCACTCTCTGCCAGTCATTCGAATCAAAATGGTGAAGCTTATTTAGAACAAGCAGCCTACCCTCCGGGGCATTTTCCACTACAGGTTCCTTTAAATTTGTCGAGATTGCAAACTCAAAGATTTTAGATTTCTTCGGCTTACTAAAAAGAGGTTCATCGTGCCCTAGTGTAACTCTCAAATCTTCCGATGGATGTAAGGATATATCGGACTCGGAATCGACATCTGCATGTCTGTTTGAGAATCTGGCCGAATCGCTATTTTTCAAGTAGTTCAAAATGTCACTCACTTGATTGGTCAGTATGTCTAACCTGTTGTTTTCCACTTCCTTGTTTTCGTTGTGCACTCGATGATACCGACGGTGACGTGGGGCCGAGCTGCTCGACGACGATGAAGAAGATGCTTGTGGTGAAACTGTCGGAGGCGGGCGACTCCGCTCACCTTCTTCAACGGGAACATTCGACTTATTTTCCATTATTGCAAGAAATGCAACTGTAAAATAACGAATTAATTATAAAACTAATTTTATAAAAACGATATATAACTATAAATTTAAAATAATTAAAACAGCAACGCTGTTACCCGCACTAGAAGAGCAGGCAAGGCAAGCTGCGCTCCCCTCCCCTTGGCTATAGTGGGGCGGAGCCAAGCGGGAGGGAGACGGAGAGGTCGTGACGTCAGATCCGGATGATGCTGTCTCACTGTATAGGTCTAGAATAACGGTTCCTAGCATATAATTTACAATAAATGCTGTCAAGCATAGCTGTCACTTTTATACGAACTAAGAGTTTTCAAATCATGTTCATTAAGTTATATCAAGAATGTTATTTTACAATAAATTAACCGACTAAAGAAACATTAGTAGCTTAAATATTTAGTTAAGAATTATGATGAGTTAGTTACATTATTTAATTGATGATTAGATAATAAAGTTAATAAACTACTAGTGGCGCCACTGCTGCTGGCGCCAAAATGTACAATCACTAGTTTGTAATCATGAAACAACCGTTAAAAATTTATATAATTGATAAAACCACGTTACAATAATTAAACAACATTTAAACAATTATTCTATTCAACTAATTCAGTGTTATCTATTTAGTTCAATAATTAATCATGTTATTGTTTATGGTCGGAGTGTGACGTGGGCTATGGATGGATGTAATTCGCTAACACCAGTAATTGAAACTACACTACAACAGTAAATTATTTTTTAATTAAATTGTTTCGTCCTACTTAGGTACCTACCTACAACTTTATGTACCTACCTTTAATACAAACCGCCATAAATTATTTTATTTGAATGATAAAATACAATTTATGCTCTAATTTGTTATGAATTAATAAAGTGCTCACATTTTGTTCAATAATAATTGTTAATAATAATTTGACCACTTTATCACTATGACCTGCAAGATTCGTGGAAACGTACCATAATAGTCTAGCTATAATAATAGACTGTGATCTAAGTGTATATAAACAAAAAATGAACTTATGATGGTCATCAGAGCCACTGCTGGTTTTTTTATGTTGTTGACATGTCGCATTGTTAGTGCGCTGGTAACTCACAATAATAAGGCGCCATCACTGCACCATAAGAGCCTCCGTTAGGAGTATTATTTTTCAGTGATTTTCGCTTGCCTTCTTGTACCTTACAAACACTGTCCTTAAATTTTAAAGTGCCATTAACACTTTCATTTATAACTCTGGAGAAGTTCATTTCTAAGTTTTAGCAGTGCCAAAACAGAAATGTAAGCACAAGGTACTGTTAAGTGACAGACAACTGATAATGCAAAAATCTTTCACGAGCTCTCGCAGCTTCTCCACTCTACCACTTCAAAAGATTTATTAGTTAGCAAAATCAACATCATCACCCAAGACGCTGCAGCCCTGGGTGGGAATAGGTATCCGGTTTTCCTTCTAGGAGACGTCTGAGTGTCCGGCCCTCCTCCATGCGTTCTACACGGCCTAACCAGCGGAAGCGCTTCATATTCATTGAAAAGCCATTGAATTTGTCCAAGAAATAAATAAAAAGGTGCAATCTCCGATCCTCTACATAAATAGGTTTCATTAGTGCACCCCACTTCGAACGGAAAAAACTTCCAACGGCTTAATAGAACCGACGAGTGGTGCCGCTTTGTTTCCGGTACAAATTGTACTTTATTGTCACTCTTTTTGTTTGAATGAATTAAGGGACGGGCGACGGTGATAGACGGTAGCTTGAAGTAATTGTTGTGGGGGTTTTCGCCTTCATCGCGGATTAAAATCTTCAACAAATTTCTGGGTGATGGTACTGTAAATGTTGTAGGCGGGCGTGTTGGCATGTGTGTTAACATCAGGAGAACGACTTGAAGACCTCGTCACTCAATTAGGTACATAACAATTGTACGAGTTTTATGTTATTAAATAAATGTCTATTATAGAATACAAATAGTTTCGTATTAAATAGAAGTTAAGCCTAACTTTCTTAATCTTCCTAGAATATAACAGGTTGAGCCATAGTGAGCGCAGGTGAAAGTTTAGTGATAATGTATTTAGGTATTTGCAAAAAAATACGACTTCTGGCTGCACACACCGGCAACAACATTTCCAAATCGCGGGAAAGGCTCTGAACAATTGAGCCAAGTCGATTGCCGAATCCTGCTTTTATTTTTCGCAAAAAATGCGTTTATTCCTAATAACATTTATTAAAAGGGAAATAAGTAGTCGTAGGGGGTAAGTACACTAAATACCTCGCCATTTTATCACAGTCCAGTCACCCGAAAACTTTTCTAAAATACTTTACTCTTTAGAAAATTAAGTTCGCTCTCCCCCGAGCCTCTTTTAAAATACGTATTGATGAATAAACTGACTGAAACTTGGATTTCCCAGCGGGCTTCAACCCTGAATGCTCCGCCAAATGACGCTTATGGACTGGAGTGAGGGAGGTCTGTAATTGAAAACTGTCTGTTACGCGGATTTTCTTAATTTAACCTTTTGTGTAAAGGCCGTTCTATTTGTTGCTTAATATTTCTCGGGTGATCGACAGCAATATCAGGGCAACATCTGTTCCATGAATTTTAGAAGTAGAAATTTAATATTTACTGTCTTTTATTTCTGATAGTTTTTTGTCTTTTTTTTTTGCAAGAGCCCGTGAACCCCAGATCTTCGTTATTTTATAAAAGCTGGAAGTTTTTTTAGTACCATTTACCTGCCAAAGCCACGGTAGCCCAACCTTCATAATGGTCCATCGTTCTTACATGTTTTGGGAGCATGCGCTGACAAACTTTCAGCTTTTATAAAATAACGAAGGTCTGGGGTTCACGAGCTCTTAGACCATTTGTTTGTACGGTGGCACTCAAATTTTTCCATTTTTCTGCTGAAATTATACCGAGTTCTTAGTAAATAAATCATAAAGGTAGTATACATAAATAGCGTACAAATAGTAGTTACTTTTCAATTATCCGTTCATGAATTGTCGTTACGATAGAATTTATGGAAAACAATGTTATGAAATATTTTACCCGGACATTACATACATTCCATATCCTAGTTTCACTAGGTTGCATGAATGTATCGTTATTCATGATTTCTTTGAATAAAAGCACTTGCATTGTACGAAAACACAATTATTGTATTTCATTGTATTTCAATTATAGATATACAGTTAACAAAAATGTAACATTTGTGTAAAATTACCTAGACTTGTATAAAGGACAGTAGGTTACTAATAAACATAGAAGGTATACTTAATTACTTACTCATGTCAAGGGATCACAAAATTCCCTCTGTCTCGCTCATATTTTATGAAATTTAATTAATTGGTATTTGCTCGGAATAAACTCTTACATAGCAATAAGCAAGTACCTACCTACTATAATATTAAAGATACTTAGTGATAGAACTCGGCACTAGCTTGGAGCTAAAAAAGGGAAAAAGCTCCTTATTATACCTAGCGCCATAAAAGCATCCTGTTCTTAATATCCTCGGCAATAATGACTTGAATCAAGGTCAGCTTCAGAGTTACTCAAACTTCTGAAACTAAAGTTCTGAGACGATTATCAAGTCAAAAAGAAACATTTTACTCCATGTTATAATCCAAAGCATATACCAATTCATTTAGGTATGTTCCCTATTGAAAACATTTAAAGGCATTTACATAATTTCTTTAATCAATCATATTTTATTTTATTGATATACTTAAATAATTTTAGTATATATCGTAACCACACCAGGATTATTTTACATGGTTGATAAAAGAAAAAAGTATCATTTCATGTGTAAAAATACTTCATTTTTCACTCTACGAAATGTTGGGAGCCGCTCCCAGCGTTTAGACATTTCGCGATACGGCCACAGATGCTGTCTATTGTAATGTAACGGACAACCCTTTTTCAGCCGCTCAGATTTCCCGATGCCGAGACAACAATGTTCGCAGAATCACAATTTTCATTGTGTCTCGTTTACTCTGTCTAAATTAAGCCGAGCTATATTTAATAACTTGTTTTGTTCTCAAAATTTCTCCGGGATTTTGTTAATTTGCATTTCATATAAATATAACACTTTATTTAATTTGTGAACATAATAAATTAGACTAATTGGTTTTAGTACTGGCTAGTTTTTTTACTATTCTTTGTCTATTTTTTTTAGTCACTTTAATTTCTTGTTGAGTTGTTGTTTCAGTTTGTAATTCCACGGTAGCAAGAGTGCTTCCATGCGTAATTTCAGGTTCTATAGAAACTGTTGTGAAATCGTTATCATTAGTAACATTTTCATAATTTGAATTCAAGGTTGTGTTGTCAAAATCAGCAACAATACGTTTAGCTATTTCCATACTCGTGTTATTCTGTTTTTCTATCTCCTTAGATAAGTACGTAATCATCTCATTTAAGTCATTTGTCTTGTTCAATGGAGAAGTGTAGTCTACATATTTATTCTTGTCGACGTTTTCATTAGTGAAATTCATTGAAATTACCCTCGTAGTGTCGTTAGCAAAGGCCGTTGAGTTAACGTTAACGACCTTTTCTATTGTTGTCTTTGTTCCAATTACAATTTCATCGCTTTTAGCCATTGCCGAATTCGCCGTCGTTTCATCTAGATTTGTTATAAAATTACTCCTAATCAAATTATCGATCAGTGTTTCGAGGGATAAACTTTTATTTTCTGTTACCAGCGAGTCTAAGACGTAAAAAGCTTTTAAGTTCCTGTCATCGTCGTCTACAGTTTTTGTGAGGTCCCTTTTAAAATATTTCGGAGGGTATTCTGCAACCTCATTCTCGGGTAGCATAGCCGTGAAAAAGTTTGCCTTGCCTAACAGGGGCTTTTCAATGTCTGCGAATAATTTGTGTCCACTCCCTCTATGCTGCTTATTCATCGGCCATCTTGTTTTAGTGAGGTCCACGCCTTCAATTTTACCCATGTCTATTTTAGTATTTTTCACTTTTTCTTTTATGGTGTACCGGAGTTCTACTTTGGGTACTCTCTTATATTTCCCAAACATGCTGTATTTGTCTTTGAAAGGATCCGGGCGCAGTTCTTGAGCATGACCAGGATTATTGATGTTTTGTTTCGCTGAAATAAAAGAGTATCTCATCAGTCTAGCCAACGAACGACGAATTGGTTTAGGCACAAGCGACAGATGCCAACTAGAGCGGCAAACGACGATGGCCAGAAGGCAATGATAATATATTTAATTAGTGACTTTAAAATTAAACCAATAACGGAACACGGAAACAATATAACAGGGTATAACGCGCCGGCGGCGCTATTATGTAAACTGCCTATAAGCCGCATGTGATTTCAAACAATGAATTTATGTGTTGTAAGAAAGGGCCATCTATGTTTTTGTTTCCAGTAGCTGCATAGTGCATATTAGTCACAACTTGTGCTTTTTTCACATTAAATGTAACTTACGTGTTACTGAAACATCCCCATAATTCCTTTCCAAAAATTCCGACATAAAATCATTTTTTTCGTTCTTGACTAACATAAATTGGTTTTTGTTTTTATGTATTTGAGGAGGTGGTGTTGCTGGCATTTTTTCAGAGTTTTCAGTTCCCTCATGTACAGCCATCGCAGACTTCAAGCATCCATTTGGATAGCAGTAAGTAGACTGTCCTGCACACATTTGCACGCACACACAGACCGGTGGCGTGTTAAAGAACTCAGTGAAGATGATGTTGAAGAAATGCTCGACCAAGGAGTTCCTGCCAGAGCTTTCACAGGGTGTCTTATGTTGTCGCCACGTTAGACTTGCTAGTTGGGAGGTGGAGTCTGAAACGATAAGAACCGAAGAGATTCAAATAAACAAACACAAACAACGTAAACAATAACAGATAACATAGGTCAGAGGTACTGGTAAATAAATAATTCAGGGTCCAAAAAGGATTATAGTATAAGTCATCTAGATTGAAAGGTTGGTCAGTGAGAAATAAGTATTCAGTGAATACTATTCACTGTCTAATGTATAAGGTCTGACACACAACAATAGTCTAGTAAAACATCGCATGCTAGAATAACGCCTAAAGATCACATACAAGTAGATTCTGACCCCTAACTAAGATTCCCTGTATTTAAAGAACCAGGAATTACGAAGACTATGGACCTTTAACACGACACATACTTGTAATTTTTTTTCTGAGCACTAACATTTGTCCTGCAGTGTAAATAGAACCCGCATCCTCCGTGATAAGACCAGATCTGCCCAACCACGACTCTACACGAGACTGATAAAATAATGACATGTAATAAAGACTGGATAAGTAATAGTCAACTCACAGTGAACGCAGCAAAACAGGCTCAGTAAATAAATGCATCTCATCGTTTTTTACTCCAACCACAAAATAAGCTGGTCGCGTCTTACGTTCTGCTACCACAGCGCAAGGTACAAGTGTATCTGACAATAGCTAAACTTGTATATCACTTTGTGTCAACACACTCATATCCTGTTTCAAAAATAGTCCATTCACACATGGTAAGTTTACCGGTTGTTTTGGCTGGAGTTTGCGTATTATTGAATGGAGGAAAGAAGGTAAGTTTTATTTCCCATAATTGTAGGTATTAATCACCCAAGTTTTTCTGTTTCCGAAGCGTGTAGAACAGCTATTTAATACTTCTTTGGAACAATAGGTTCACGTTAGGGAACGTAGGTACTCGCCAAAAGACCTATTTGTTCTCGCCCAAAAAAGCACGACATTTCCAACTTTACAGAACCTGATATTGCGTGATAATGCTGCCAAAAAAAACCCCGACACAATAAAACATGTCTAAGAACTACCGCTAGAAACCTGCTTTCAAATAAAAAACCGTGTCCAAGTCGGTTCACCCGTTTAAGACCTACAGTACCACAGACAGACACACATAGTGGTCAAAATCAAATCAAAAAAATCAAAAAGGGTTAGAAAACAGGACTTTCATATAACATTAGGAAATGCCAAATTTCAAGGTTGTTCGTTCAAAAGCATAGGAGTTTGAACCCCCATACCGCAGCCCCTTAGTGTGCCCGTTTCGTTAAAATCCTATAATTAATGTCTTTGACTGTTGTTAGTTAAAACTAATTAGGTGTTATAAGATGACTTGAATGTTTCCATTCGTTGCACTAATGTCACGTTTTGCAGTAATCATCGATAACTAACCATAAACAACAGTTTATAATTATGGCCCTACAAATACTTATACTGGATAGAAAAGCTGTTTATCATTCAGTAGTTTACTTTTTACTGGTCACGCAAGGACGTGTGGAAAACATTAGCATGCTTCTCCCGGCTGTGCTGTTTGTGGCAGTTGTACTGCTACTGCTGGTGTATATCAATGGAAAATACAATGAGAAATACTGGAGGAAGCGAGGAGTCGCCTTCTATGGAAGGAATAAGGTGCTGGGTGTCTTCTGGGATTACGCTGTCCAAGATCGTCCGATGTTTCAAATATTGAAAGATTTATACAAGGAATACAAAGACGAACCAGCTGTTGGTCTAGGCTCGTTCCTCACGCCATCGCTGTATGTAAGAGATCCGGTTAATGTTAATCACGTGCTACAAACTGATTTCTACTCATTCAGCCATAGAGGGATAGCTTTCAACGATGGCGACAAACTGGCTAACAACGTATTGATGCTGTATGGGCCTAAATGGAAAGTGATCCGGCAGAACATGACTCCACTCTTCACGACAGCAAAGCTGAAGAACATGTATTACATTATAAACAACAGTGCACAGGATTTCGTTAACTTCCTCAAAAGAAACCCAGAAAAACTGACAGGCGGAGGCTTTGAGACGTTGAACACGTTCTGCTGCGCGGCAATTTCCGGTGCTGTATTTGGAATAGGCGCTAAGTCAACCTTCGATTCCCCATTCATTCAAATAGTCAAAGATGCGTTACGGCCTACTACCTGGAAGAACATAAAATTTGTAATTTCAAACTTATGTGCACCGTTGTTCAAGGCTCTACGCCTATCTTTATTCTCTGTTCATGAGGAATGGTTCATCGGAGCCATCAAACAGGTGATCAGGGAACGAGAACATGAGAACGTAAAAAAGCATGACTTTGTCGACTTATGTGTTAATTTACAGAAGAACGGACCTATGAAAGATTCTGAAACTGGGTACGAGGTGCTACCGACAGACGAAATATTGGCTGCTCAGGCGTTTTTCTTCTACCTTGCCGGGCTCGAACCTTGTGCATCCGTTTTATATGCAGCAATCATCGAACTGGGCCGAAACCCTGATATGTTGAAAAAAGTACACGAAGAAATCGACGAAACCTTTAAAAAATATAACAACGAACTGACTTACGATACAGTGCTCGAAATGGAATACTTAGAGAAAGTGATAAATGAAGCTATGAGGATGTATCCACCTATAGCGTTCTTAACACGAGATTGTGTTGAGAACACGGTTCTGCCAGTTGGAAACATTAAAGTGGAAAAAGGTACTAAAATATTCACGCCTATATACGAATTGCATATGGATCCAAATTTTTTTGACAAGCCTGAAGTGTTTGATCCAGAGAGGTTCTCCCGTGACGACAAAACGAATAATGCCTACATGCCGTTTGGAAGAGGTAACAGGATCTGCATAGGACTCAGATATGCAAAGCTGCAAGTCAAGGCTGGTATGGTTCATGTACTGCGCCATTTCACAGTCAGGACATTGGTGCAGAAAGAAGGAATCAAATACAAGAAAGAACAAGTACAAGTTAGAATGACTAATGTAGATTTTGAGTTTGTCCCGAGGAATCCTAATGAAAAAATATGATACTGTGAAGTTATTATTAGACGGTAGTTACCTATATAATTTAAGAACTGTTAAAGAGTTTAACGGAATCAGGCGTGACGATGCGGAAATCCATCTCAAATCTGAAAATCAAATTATTCAGAGGAATTACACTAGATATCTTCATTGCGTTTCAGATTAGTTCAAGAGATTATTTCTAACTAGCCTATCACTCGTGGCTTGATGTGTTAAGTGTACTCCAATCATTTCAGTAGTTATGATTAACATTGTGATAAACTGAGTGAATCTGTGAATCTAGGTACATTCAGAGGTATTATAAATACTAAATAAGATCTCTAGTTCCGCCGCTTTGGCATACAGACATAGGTACATAATAATTCTTTTATATAAGGAATTATTACAAAAAGAAATTAAATAATGATAACAGATTAGAAGTTAATAAGTGGAAAGGTGCGTGACAAGAGGGCAAACTTGATAGTGGGGGCAAAATTATGTATGTAAGTGTATTATCTATATGTATCATGTGACATTTACTAACTTGTATAGCCAGTGTGGTGGGTTAATGTCGCTTCTTATCTCTGAAAGGTCCTTGAGGTTAAAAGACCTTAAGGTCAATTTTATTCTGACATGGTTTATCTAATTCTTGAAGACAAAGAGCCAGACGTAGATTTCTAACCCTATTAATACTTTTTCAATATAAATGCGAAAATTTGTGAGGATGGATGGAATAATGGAAGTTGTTAAGATATGACTTCATACAGAGTCTTGAAAATCGGCACAAAGTTGTACGTTAATCAGTCTTTTTCCGGACACATTTCGGAGAATGTGCGACGAAATTACATGAACTAATTCTGCCATCCCCATTCTTTCATCAGACGTCCAGACGTATGGCTAGCCACCAATGGCCACAACAAAATGACTGACATCCCTCCTATTCGCACCAAGCAACACAAACGGCCAAGTAGAGGAACTCTTTCAGGTTTCTTCTATGCGAGCATGTTACATCTTCGACCGCATCGTCATTAAACAATAGGTGAGATAGAGGTTAAACTCAAGCCTATAATAAATAAAATAACTTAGAATATACCGGCAAGGCCTTGGTCAATCATTCTACAGCTAATTCCTTAATTCTGTATCCTTTGGAAACTTAGCGAAGAAGTTCATTGCGTTGTGATGAAGATTGCAGCGAAATCCATTCAGGCGATACTTTAATTTTTGTGTAAGAATAAAACATAATAATACCAAGTAATTATTAAATAGATTCGTAGATAGATCAATGCTTTTTTTTCTATTTAAGTAATAAGTGTATCGCAATACAGAAACAATACAAAGCAAAATTACAATAAAACTTATTAAGACTGTCACTATGGGCGCTCTTAATGCTCAAAGTCATTATTGTACCTATACCTACAGACAGCAGCCAGCAACACAGCAATTACATATCGTCGGATAGCAAACAACCCCGGTCAAGTCAAAATTTGGCACCTATGACTTTCAAATGCCATTAGATGCAGTTATTTCCTAAAAAGTAGCGGAACATTACTTGCGCAGTGTTGTTTGCTAGCCGACGATATGTAATCAGCATCGATTTATAATATCATTTCACATACTTAGTCATTATTTTCAAATTCAACCAATTCAAATTCAACATATTTATTATTTGGACAACAATGAGCCATATATAGGCATGTTACTAGGTAAACTTAAAATTAAACTAGTATCTAGTAACATCACAGAAAACAACAAAACAGAAGTAAATACCTAGCAATTCATGTATTTTGACATCAATTTGCCTTTTTCAAATATTTGTAACTTAAATCGTTAGTGGGACATGGTACCTACTAATGAATTAGAGTTATTTTCTAGAAACAAGTTGTAAAAGGTACTTACGAATGCCACTCATTTAGACCACGAAGAAACAGCGCAAACGCACCTAGCATCTACATGCTTAGAATAAGTAGGTCAAATATTTATACCACTTCACGCGACCACTTCTTAATTGATTAAGAAGTGGCCTTGAAGTTGGTTCTTCTGAATATTATTATAGCAATTAAATTTAATGATTATTTATATCTCTATTTGGTTTGGTTAAACCTACGTGATTACCTACATATAACTTTTTTTTTCTACCTTGCAATATTTAAGTTAAAAGGCGGAAAACCTTCAACTGCGTAATCTATTACCCATTCTAGCTAGCTACACATATTTCTTAACCATGTATTTAATTATACGTTCATCATCCTTAGGGTAGGGTAAACCTGCTTCGCCTAACTCCTTGACAGATACCACGGAGATGGTCTGGAAGCCGCAAGATGCCGCGAGCTTTTGCGCGGCGATCGATGAGAATACCGTCGCTGTGCCTTGGATGCCTTGGGCCTTACAGAGTGGCTCCCTGCAAGGAGAAAATGGTTACAGAGGGGTCTACTCTACATATCATGAACACGGGGTAGCTGCTTCAGCACTAGGCATATAGGATTATCATTACAGGGTGTTCTATTATTTATTTTCTGGTAACAACATTAGCAACATTTTGGTCGTGATCATCAATTAGGTACTCGTGGTAGGTCTCTCGTATGCGGGAGGCCGTCTGGGTAGGTACCACCACTTTGCCAGTTATTCTGCCGCCAAGCAGTTGTGCGCACGCATTACTGTGTTCTAGTTTAAAGGGCATTGTAGCCAGCAAAATTACTGGCCATATATTATGAGATTTAATACCTGATGTCTCGGGGTGACGAGCGCAATGCAGTGCTATGCAGAACTTTTTTATGTTATTAAAAGTTTTGGGTGGCACTGCAATTGTTACCGACGAGCGTGGCGCTTACCATCAGGCTAACGACTTGCTCGTATCCTACCATAAAACTGTGGTTACAACATTAACAATATTTTGGGTGTGATCATCAAATACATAATTGCACTTTTTAAGTACCTATTCAACGAATAAACAGACTAGACGCAAAATACCAGGTGTTTTATATTATTTATCAGCATCAAGCGATGATGTCCTCTGACGTCTCCTGATAGTCCACAGAATAAGAGGTATGGGAATTAAGAGAAAGTTAATTTGAATATGTTCTCGACCTAGAAATAGAAACCTACACCATCCACATTCTTTGTGACTTTCGAAATATATAATGTTACCTTGCCGCCAGCAGCTTTCGTCCTAACTTTGCTCCTCTGTACTCTCTTTTGACGACTAATCCAAACCCATGAAGTACGTACTCTAAACCCAAATACTCATGGGGATCCAATTTCTTTTCCGCGTATTTCATGGCATCGTACACGTTCTTCCATTTCTCTCCTTTGATCTGAGGAATAATAATTATTCAGTTTAAATTGTATAATAAAACCTATCGACGCTGACGCCACCCGGTGGAGACACTAAGATTGAGACAGAAGACATCGCCGGAGCAGCCGCTAAGGCACTATGGCCAGGCCTAGCGCACTCCGCACTGTAGGTACGAAGCTACAAGTACATAGCCGGACACCGACGGCGGGTCGCGCGTCGTTACACGTGCCGCGTCGGAAGAGATAAGAGCTATGCTATAGAAAAAGGCGCTCTGTAGGTTAATATGACTGGTAGGTATAGGTATGCAGCGCTACGCGAGCTGAATTGAATTTTATTGCGTCATAGCAAGAGTCGCTATTCGTTTAAATTTCTTTGCGGAGTGATGCTTGTATCCCTTAGTATTCTGAGCTAAGGCTGAGGTCGACTTCAAAAGCGACACTGCAGATGCCAGTGTCGACTTAGAAACCCGACACCGGCGTCAGCATCGGTACGAAATAAAATTCAAATTCAAATTATTTATATCAGACTTAGTCTTTATACAATCAAATGAAATAAGAAAAAAATTAAAAAGATATTTTACTTTTATTTACAGAACCAATTAACAATTATGTACAAACATATAGAATGATAAAAACTAAACTAACCTACAACAAAATTAAAAAATGAAATTAAATATAAGACACAGAATTTAGGTCACCGTCTGCGGGCAGGGTGCCCAAAAAGCTGGCAACGTTACCTCGTTGAATGGCCAGACTAATTCGTTGGCCGAGGTAAGCGCCAGCTCTTTGGTCACCAGTTGTTTCTATGAGGCGTCTGGCCAGCTCTTTAAACAGAAGAAATTAAAATTAAAAATAAAATAAAACATGTGAAATAAATCTAAAATTATGTCATATTTAATTTTATGTGTGGCCGAGCTGCGTGTCCAATAGGGAAAAATCGGGTGTCAAATCTGCCAGCTACAACGCGCAGAATGCTGTTGGTGCTGCCTCGTACATGGGTCAGCATCGAGGGGGCTCGTTTGCGCATTATGGCGTGAACATGCCCGATGCACTGCAGTACCGAGGCAGCCCCAGCAGCATCCTAAACGCGTTGTTGACGAAACGAAAAGCCGAGAACGAACCGACTTTTCCTGAATACGATTACTCACTTCCAGTATATGATTCTCGCTAGCTCCCACCACGACGCAAACATTCAGCGCTACTAGGGTCTTCTGCCCGTGCTTGATTTCATAGCAGCCGAGGCTCATCCGCTGCTGTAAGCACTCAGTCCAGGTCTGTCTGACATGGTAAACGCTTGCCAGGTCTTCGGTCAGTTCTGAGAAAGAAAATATGGCATAATTTATTTATTTTCTAATATCGCGTTTTTTCTTATGAGACACGTTAGTTTATTTTTTAACAATACTACAGCTGTGACTGCTTACATTTATGGTAAAAAAACAAATGGCCGGTAAATTATCATCATAATAATAATTGATAAGCATTTATATAGTACTCGAATTTAGCCAAGTTATGGGACTCGAGAACATTATTTTTTATCAAACCAATAAGATATCCATTTGCAGTACATTTGAACACATAATATTATTAATGAATGGTATGCAAAAAATTAAATTTATAAGCAAATCTTCGATGGTTGTAACTTCACTTGACAAAATTATATTAATATAACTCCTCGGTTATTTTTTAGAAAAATCAAATGACGACGCCTATGTCGCGTTCCATTGTCGCGCAATAAAACTATCAACCGGAAATTTGGTATATTCAAATTTATTAATTTATCTATTTATTTTTGATTGAGGGAGGTTAGGGACCTATTTTGTTGTTACAAAATAGGCTGCTATAATTTTTTTTTTTTGATAACTGTAACTAAATCATATCACATGCAATTTTACTCAATTTGTAAAACTGTTATCAATAGACATAGATATATCCAGCTAAATACAGCCTCTGTGGTGTAATGGTTAGCCAGGGTGGCTCAAATTTCATACACAACTGAGGTTGCGGGTTCGATTCCCGCGACGGGACAAAATGGTTGTGACAAAAAAAAGCGCAAGCATTTGTTTCGTGTCTGGGTGTTGTGGGACCATGGTCCTCATAGTTCCTGGTTCCCTAGATACAGGGAAACCTACTTGAAATAAATGAAATGAAAGAAGTTTATATTAGTCAGGGGTCAGGGTCTATGTATGTGATCATTGGGCGTATTTATTTGGGCTTATTTATTATATACATAATATATATTCTATTCTGCAGTTATAAAAAAAACTATTCTTATAGCTTACTCTGAATCCGGCACAACGTTTCATCTGTGCACAAGTTTTCCACCAAAATCTTGAGGGCTTCTTCATCATCTTCAGGCCGCAGGTCCTGGTTGACCCACGAGGCCGTGTCTGTCTCCCATGTCTCATACACGTTGGGGTACGAATCGTTTATGACTCTTTTGAAGGGCATGATTCTCCTGGAAGGAAGTCGACTAAGTAACTCAAGCAGTAGGTAGCACGAGCTGTTGTGGAATTGTTATAAGTTGAACACCGATCCCGATCGCTTTCAATTTCAAATTTGGAAGGCGTTAGCATCCTTCAAACTGCGATATGGAACATCTCCGTCCAACCATTTACTTAACTTTTGTCATATGCACGCCTATGAAGTTCCGTAATTATTGAAGTGATGAACCATAGTGAAAATTGCAATGGTTTGTAGGTACTGTTTTCTTTTTACAATAGTGATGAGACGAGCTAATTATCTTCGATATTATTTGAGCACATCGATTGATAACCAAAATTATTAAGGTGATTTTTCCATAAAAATATAAAGGGCTAAATAAATGAATAAAATGTTTTCATTTGTACATAACTAATACAGATCATAAAAGGTTAAATATTAAGATATAAAGTCAAATAAAGCAAATAAAAAAAACAAAATTATTAATATATTTTTTTATGAATACATGCACTACAGTCATTTAAACACCTGATTATTTCTATAAGACATAGGTACAAAACGTTGCGCAAAAATGGAATATCAATTCGTTAAGCCGATTAAAACTTATTCATAAATAAAGTCGATTGTTTTCATAAATCGAATCAGTAACGCAATTAGGACATCACTAATCGAGCTGCCAAAAGATAAATATATGGTCGTACTATACGAATATGGATAGGATTGGGACGCGGATTTGGAGTATAAAAGTTAAACAATTCCACAGACAAATACCGATCACGAGATATCGTTGATAGCGATCGGGATTTCTGTTCAAGTTAGATTGCCCTGCTGGTCAGGACTTATTGTTATTTATTTATTTATTTATTCTAGGAAAACAAACAGCTTATCTCATCTTATATATACAGTATCATAGCTAAAATAAATTTTGAGAACAAGTTTGCCTTAAATTGTTTTCACATGTAGAATTTGTATTTTTAGTTCATAGTCTAACATTTTGGTTGAAAATGGTTATAACAATGGAAATAAAGTTACAAAATTAGATTTTGTATAAATCGAAAGCCATATCAATACAATTTACCCATATAGATAATAATTGATAATAGGCCTATAAATAAAAAATAAAGTATATAAATAAATATATTACTAGTTGTTGTAGTAAAAGTGATACAATTGCATTTTTTGCCAGTTATTCAGCCGCCAAGCAGTAGTGCGCAAGCATTACTGTGTTCCGGCTTGAAGGGCATTGTAGCCAGTGAAATTACTGGGCATTATGAGACTCAACAGCTAATTGTCTCAGGGTGACGAGCGCAGTGCAGCGCCGCGCAGGATTTTGCAAAACAAAGTTCTGGGTGGTGCTGTTATTGTTATGAACTGGCGTATTGCTTACCTTCAGGCAAACGACCAGCTCGTCTCGTCATTCGGTTACATAAAAACAAAATTGCTTTTTGATATAAAAGTTTATTTATCGAACAATATTCAGTCAGTCTATCGAGTTATGGTTATGGTACAACTGGCTGCGCCCTGCGGTTTTACCCGCGGTTTCTCGGGAAAAAAGTAGCCTATGTATTAATCCAGGATATAAGCTATCTCCATTCCAAATTTCATACAATTCCGTTCAATTTTTGCAGCGTGAAGACACGCACACTTTCTTACTTGGTGGTCTTGATATTTCGGTGTTACGTGATTCGCTGATGTAATATTGTGATGACATTCGAATTTTCAAATTTCGTTACCAAGTAACGCACTCCGCTGTCTGTCACTATGTTCTCCTATTTTATACACTATCCTTTTAAATCTAGGATCATATTCATGCGTAACCAACGAAGCTATTTGCATTTGATTAGTTCATAAATTCTCAATGTGCATGCCAACCATACACTTTTAGACGATCTCGATCTCGACCAACAGCCTTACTTATAATCATACCTACTGGCTTCTCTTTAATACCCATCAATGTTTAACTATTCACTTTAGATTTTATTTCCTACACTCGGCAAACGAAACACCACCTTATAAACTACACACACTACATTTATACACACATAGGAACGTATCTAATATTACGTTAAACACAATTTTCATTAAAATTTCCAGTCATAACTTCCACAAAGGGTTGCAAACATTGCAACTTACCCTTTAAAATCTGGAAACAACGACGTCTGTTTCTAGCCGTTCCGCGACAACGAATAGATACACCAATCAGAAACAGATTGTAATATAAACATATGATTCACTTCTTGTTTGAAGGGCATTTGTGGAGTTGCCATACCATCATTCCGCCAATCTCATGTGGATAGATCGACATATCATGGAGAATAAGAGTTTGATCGGTAAAACATATCTAAAAATTAAAGAAACTTTGAATTCAGATAAGCCTAAATACCCTTTGAAATAATAAACAAAAACATTATGGAGCTCAATAGCGACATCAAAAACGTGTCAGTGATGACTATTTCTAAAAATCTAAACTTCTAAAAGTGTGTGTAGATACTTATATATATTTACAATAGGTTAAGCATATATAATTTTCTGTAATAGATATCTAATAGATTATAGAAGAAAATTAAATATCGTGCTTCAATTGCTCCGTTAAATAAATGAAGGACAAGCAAACATATCTGACCTTCTTATTAACAGATCGGTGGGTCAGAATCGAAGAATCGAAGATTTTGATTAACTAGGATGATGCGAGTAGATAATATAATTATTAAATATAATAACTAAGCCTAGGTACTATATTTATAAATATAGTAACTAGCCTAGCACCAAGGCTTTGTCAGTCAGTGGTTCACCTTCAACTTGAACAAGCTCAATAAGTTAAGTAGCTACATTATCCTGGTTATCGACTAGTGTAGGTAGTAAGTAACAAGTCTTCGTGATTTATCTATTTGTTTTCCGGGAGATTTTTTTAAGAGTTATAAGAAGTAAATATGTAAGATAGGTAGGTAGTTATTTAACTAGGTAATTTAGAACGTGATCGACACAAGAAAGACGTGCCTGTGGCTGATTCTACAAACTAATCTAATAAAAAACAAGTAAAAGTTAGTAAGTAGATATTTATATTTTACAATAGGTTAAAGGTAGGGTGTATTAGATAGTTATCTAATAGCGAAATGCACATAGTTTGGTATATGCACGTCCCCAAAAATAATAAAAATATGATAAAAACAGATATAGGTATATAATTTTATATAAATCAAGTGACTAAAGATATTATACTAAATTACAGAATAACTAGTTTATGATAATAAAACGACACTTAATTGCGCTAAAAACATTTTTCCCTTAAATGAGTCTCCTCATGACCACGGCCAATGCAACTTGGTCGAAACGTCGAGGTAAATAAAACAAATGTTTTAACGCGATTAAGTCGCATTTTATTATGATAAGCTGTGTTCGAATCGCGAAAGTTTAAAAATTACTTACTACCTAATTCCTACACAGTAGCCGCCTGTCCACATGCATGACAGCTATTAATTCCGTCCAATATTATTATCACAAAACTGTCTTTCTTCTTATATTTCTTCTTTATTGTACACTATTTTAATATTTACATCGATGATTTATAAAATATATGTACAAAGGCGAGCTTAACCCTAAAAAGAGGTTTCTTCCAGCAAACCCTTGAGGAAAGAGAACTGTCACATGAGCAAATAGGTTTCAGTGTACGGTTACGGTTTGACAAGAAAATATCAGCAACTATAATCATAAATATGTTATTATGTTCCGTCCTTAGAATATATTTAACTAGGTTCCGTCCCTGTGATTCCGTCAATTAAAGGATGATAATGCTATACCGTGCCGGGCGCGAGCCTGCCCCTTACGATACAATGATACAATGATTTATTTGTCTGCGAATCTAGGTATATACGTATGTAGTTGTTATTTTTAATGACCATATCTGATATTCAATGCATTAGCACATGCTAGGCCACTTTCTATCCCTACCTGAGCAATATCATTTTTTTTCTTCCTTATTATTTAAAATATTAATGACCGAGTCAATGAAGAGCGAGTGTGGCTCAGTCGAGCGAGTGTGGCTCATAGAGCGAGTGTGGCTCAGTGGGAGCACGTGCGACTTTCGATCCGACGCACCCGAGTTCGAATCCCACTGGCCCCGCACCACTGACTTTCTTAAGTTATGTGCGGATTTAACACTCGCTCTAAAATCAGTGAAGGAAAACATCGTGAGGAAACCGGCATGTCCAAGAATTTATCACAAAAACTCAAAGACCTGTGACATCCACCAACCCGCACTGGGCCAGCGTGGTGGATTATGACCCATACTCTCTCTATGAGGGGAGGCCTGAGTCCCAGCAGTGGGAACGTAATAGGCTGATGATGATGATGTCTGTATAAATAGAATAGAATAACTCTTTATTGGAACACCAAAATACAGAAATAATTAAAAACTAAAATAACAACTAACTTAAACTTAGCGATAAGACCGCCTATTGTGACATTATTAAATGTCACAATGGCTGGTCTTATCGCTCAAAGCGATCTCTTCCAGACAACCCACAAGTGAAGGAATGTAGACAGAAATATATATGGACGGTATTACTTTAAGATAATTTTGTTATATAATATACCTACCTACATAAACCAAAGTCATTACATAAAATACATAACATAATTAATAAAATATACATAATAAATACTTTAACATAAAATATACAAGTAAATTAAACATAGGTAAATATACAAAATTACAAATGATAACATAAATACTAACAGTAGACGAAGCATAGGTAGCAGCTATTGTGCGAGATAAAACTGTATGCCAATATGGCGGAACTAGAGAACCTTTAGTTCCGCTGCCATGGTCTTACAAGTTAATTAATAATAGGTACATTACAATAGATAACTATACAATAATGAGTAATTGGAACAATGACATTAACTACATTATAAATAATATTAATACGAGGCGCGGATGAGGCACTAATTTCAAACTTTACGAACATTTCTATAAAACGCCCGTGTCACAGGACTCGTCTGGGACACGGACACCGGCGCGGGGTAACAAAATTGTTTCTAAATATCATTTCACATTAATAATAATATAAATATTATATATATAAATTATATGTATATTATATGTATGATAGTTCTAATTTATATATTTATATGGGCCGTAGAATAAGTAAATAACATCTGTAACTTATTTGAATGTTGCCTGAAATAAAGATTAAATAATAATAATAATAAATAAGTAAAGATTTAAATCCGTATCTCGTCCGCGCCTCGTGCGAGGCACAGCTCGCGGCCGGCACCGTCTTACTGTATAAACCATCCTTATATTTGTGTATCATTTTTATCTATTCTGTCTGTGTCTGTCATCAGTTTAGTTACACCTGCGAAACGGCCTGACACAGACGTGGTTTTGTTTCTAGATTTTAGAAGGTGAGTCCAAAATATTTTCAATCTTTGGAAATTATTTAAACACATAATACTTGTGTGCAAAATGTTATCAATGTTTAGTGTAATAAATTACAAAAATATTTGTGGCGAATTTCCGCTTTCACGCTTGAGTTGATAGGAAAATTAGCGCATGCATGTGAATGTGTGATGAAGAGATAAAAAATTTTTTCTCAAAAATTCACGCTAATCATTCTTAACTTAAATAGGTATGAAATTAGTTAAATCATCAAATTAGTTCTAATCACCATGGTAGGTATGCCAGGACATGTACCGGGCGATCACTCCTTGAATTACTTTCCATTTAGGAAGTAAATGCCTACCTAATTAAAAATTGTGCATAATAGTTATACCTAGGGGTAGCGGAAACAACCCTTACATACCCACACTCAAGTAACCAGACGCTTACTTTGACCTTTGCTTACGTTATATGAACCGGTATATACATATACCTATCTTATTTCATAGTCGAATTCTTAATGCCAGTAGAAAGCGAATGTGCGTACCAAGACAAACCTCTCTCTCTCCACCGTTCTCTCTCGTTTTTGTGGTACTATAAAAAATGTATTTGTATAATACATTTTGTATAATAAAAATTCTACATTCCAATTTTTAATTAGTAGGTACCTATCTAACTATATGTATCGAGTTATTTATATTCATCATCATCCTAAAAGTGGACCTCGTCACTAGTGTAATTAATAAGTATGCCGAAGCTCAAGAATTTAGGCTTCACCATCACGTGAACGTCGAGGCTATCCAGCTCCTCGACAACACAGACCTAGTGAGAAGATTAAAAAGGACAAAACCTTTTGAGTTAGTTTAGTGAAGTGCCAGTGAACCGTAGCATAAACAGTTAGTGCTACTTGTAAAGAACACAAGAACATAGTGACTTCGCCTTAATAGAGACAATAAGAAAAGTGTTGATGGACATATTCTTAGTTTTACTCTACTTAGCAGTTTAAGTCAAATTTACATTACTTATTAGTCTTATTAGGCTAGATTGTAATTCTAATGGCGGGTCTCTACTTGAGCCGTCATTACATAAAAAAAAAACAGTCCATCACGTTCCCACTGCTGGGACTCGGGCCTTCTCTCATAGAGAGAGTATGGGCCATAATCCACCACGCTGGCCCAGTGCGGGTTGGTGGATGTCACATGTCTTTGAACTTTTGTGATTAATTTTTGGACATGCCGGTTTCCTCAAGATGTTTTCCTTATTTTATTTGTGTTGTATTTTACAAATTCACATTGTGTAGGCCAAAGCAATTAAGATTCACTTTATGTTTAAATACCTATAAATATAACGCTATTTAGACGATCCTTTTCGAGTCTTTTAGACTTCCAGTCATCATACCTTACGGTTATTCCAGTGGTCATTGTTTCTGAACTTGACATAAGTTCACTTAACCACAGAATAATGAATAATATTAGCATTACCATTCGTATGGTACAAGTTACTTAACTCAAAGAATCAGCCTTGCTATTGAGCGAGGCAAGGCTTCAGCATTTTGTGCACGTTGCCGGACGACGGGTATCGGTTGAATTATCTGTAGGTCATTCAGTTGGCTCAACCGATACCCGTATGTACTATTATTACCTAATGTTCATTTAGTTTAGTTTTTAATTTATTTAGCCTAGTGTGTGTATATTTTATTTTAAGTAGTGGTTAGCATTCCGTGGTAGTGGTAACTTTTTGCGCTACATCTAGATGCAGACCGCGGTTTCACCCGCTCTTTCCCGGGATAAAAAGCCTATGTCCTTTTCCAGGACCTAAATTACATACATACAAACTTGCGCATTTAAAATATTAGTAGGACAACTTATGCTAAAATGAGAAGACCCGTGTCCCAGCTGTGGGCACATAATGGGCTGATGATGATATAATAAGAATTTGCAGCATGGATCCAAAGAGGAAAAATTACTTTGCTAAGGCGCGTTCTTAGCTACGACTATATCTTATCTCGGCCTAACGACAGCACATGAAATAGCTGCCTAAATAACAATAGATATGATAGCTAATGTCTGATAGATATATTAAAAGTTATTGACCTATTATACCCTTAATATCCGTCTACAATAAGATAGCTAACCATTCTCAAAGCGCTGGTGCCGACATGGTGCGGACGCGGACTATACCTAGGTAAAGAGCTGCATAAAAATATAGGTAGCTAGGTAAGTAGGTATAGTAGGTGTAGTACACTACAAGTCCAGCTTACTTAAGGTCCCTAGTGTCAAAATTGTATTACCTACTATGTCTGTTTTTTGAAATAAATTATTTAGTTATAAAACAACCATAACCAACAATCAGACACGAAACAAATACTTTCACTTTTTCCGGTTCACAAACATTTGTTCCGTCACGGGAATCGAACCCGCAACATCGATGGTGTGTTAGATTTGCGCCAACCAGCCCAGCCACTACACTACAAAGGCTGTCTAATTTTTTGATAATATTCAAACAATGCGCGAAGCCGCGCGTGGACTCTATCTATTATAGCCATGACAAGATGCACTTACCTTCGTACCCAGCTTATTTGTACACTTCCTTATTAGTTCCATATTAAGTCTTCTGTGTTTATACTAACCTTGACTGACTTCCTTCCAGGAGAATCATGCACTTCAAAAGGATAATAGACGATTCGTACCCCAACGTGTATGAGACATGGGAGACAGACACGGCCTCGTGGGTCATCCAGGACCTGAGGCCTGAAGATGATGAAGAAGCCCTCAAGATTTTGGTAGAAAACTTGTGCACAGATGAAACGTTGTGCCAGATTCAGAGTGAGTTAGACTTTTAACTATAGTACCATTTTAGCCAACCCTGATGGTGTCGGAGTTTTCAGACCGCCCGAAGGCCTCCGACATGGCCTAATGACTGATGTCCTAACACAACAACCGGGACGGACGGCTTAACGTGCCCTCCGAAACACTTTAAACGGAATCATCGTAATAAAAATATCGTCATTATATCAGCCAGTGTCCACCTAGGTATAAGCCTTCTCTCCTTCTTCTAGTCCTAGTTCCTGGTGTAGCTATGCACTCCGCGGCCAAAGTTTTCCAGTTCCTCTTCACTATGTCATCGGTCCATGTGCTGCGCCGTGGTCTGTCTACCAATCCCTTGTAGACCGCATTATACTTACCCATCATAGAAATTCACTTCCGATCAGATATAAGACTCGTGGCTGTTTCTTGTATGCGGGAGGTAGTCTGGGTAGGTACCACAGCTTTGCCAGTTATTTTGCCGCCAAGAAGTAGTGCGCAAGCATTACTTTGTTCCGTGTTTAATAAACGAATAAACGAATTATTAATTAATGTTCCGGTTTGAAGGGCATTGCAGCCAGTGAAATTACTGGGCATTATAAGACTTAATATCTAATGTCTCGGGGTTATGAGCGCAATGCAGTGCTACGCAGTGCTTATGGTACCTATTACTTATGGTATAAGTTCAGAGTTAAGCTGCAATTGTTATGGGCGGGCGTGGCGCTTACCATCAGGCGAACGACTTGCTCGTATCATAAATCAGTTCCACAAAAAGAAAGATCTGATTGTGGTCCAAAGCTGACTTAGTCTGATGTATCTACTCACCCTGAAAAAGAATTAACGTTACTGAAGCAGATAGAGAATGATTCAAACTAAATGTGTGTTTGCATAATAATCTGTTAAATGTAATTATCTTTTATGTTGGCCTAGATGATAAAGCCAAACATTAAGTCAATAACTTATTGTGCATCATATTTCCTGATAATTTTATCACGTGTAACATCACGTTGTAACCATTGAGATTTTCCTTATTTATATAAAGTAAACGTAAGTTTTCTTATCGACGATAAGTAGGTACCTATACATACTTGTTTCATATCACATATCGATAAGCAATTTGAATAAAATTTTTTTGATTTGATAAAGAGAAATGTACCTTTATGACAGTCATCGAGTCAAAAAGTCCTGACTACACCATGGCGTCCTCAAAATATGCTAAAATGACTCAAAAACATACTACTACTATATTTTCTGAGATAAATTCTTATACGTTTTTAAATTGAATAATCGTCGGGCAATCAACTGGCTATGTATAGCCGGCTATATCCTGCAACTTATTGTCAGTGCAACACATGAATGAATAAGTAACTCTTTATTGGTTACACCACAATACAGAAAATGTAACAGTTTTAAACAATCTTAAAAATATAAAGTATCACAAAGAGCGGTCTTATCGCTTAAAGCAATCTCTTCCAGACAACCGTGGATGAGAGGAATAACATAAGGGCATGGACGGTGGAGTTCATGTGTTACAATTGGAACTATATATAAAAAACACAATAAATCAAAATTACACTACTATTTTAACTAAATAAATACATACATAGACTTGAATACATAAAATGCTTGCTTACATGCGTGTTTTTTTCTTCATACTTCGCTTTCAAACAGGATGCAATTTGTAATGGGAGTTCTTAAATCAACAACGGCATTAAACCCACAATAAATATTATGGAGATATACGTAGTTATCATTAGTCCCTTTCCAGAACTGTCCGAAGACCCGGCGAGCGTTTTCCACATCAAAGAGACCTGGACCGATTACTTACAGCAGCGGATGAGCCTCGGCTGCTATGAAATCAAGAACGGGCAAAAGAACCTGGTAGCTCTGAATGTTTGCGTCGTGATTGGTGCTAGCGAGGACCATGATATTGAGGTGAGTATTGCAATTTATAACTCGTCGATTTTGTTTGAGCTTTTGCGTCGACGCCGGTGTGTGTGTCAGGTATGTCCACGTCGACGACCGCGTCAGGGGCGACCTTAACGTCTGCACCTGAGTCGGCGTCAGCGTCAGTCTTGACCCCACCGTTTGCAACTGAATCGAGGTCAGCGTCAGTTTAACATGACCCTACGTTTGCACCTGAATCAGCGTCAGCGTCCGTCTTCATCCTACCGTTTGCACCTGAGTCGGCGTCAGCGTCAGTCTTGACCCCACTGTTTGCACCTGAATCGACGTCAGCGTCAGTCTAACATGACCCTACGTTTGCACCTGAATCGGCGTCAGTGTCCGTCTTCACCCTACCGTTTGCACCTGAGTCGGCGTCAGCGTCAGTCTTGACCCCACCGTATGCACCTGAATCGACGTCAGCGTTAGTTTAACATGACCCTTCCGCTTGCACCTGAATCGGCGTCAGTGTCCGTCTTCACCCTACCGTTTGCACCTGAGTCGGCGTCAGCGTCAGTCTTGACCACACCGTTTGCACCTGAATCGGCGCATTGTCAGTTTAACATGAACCTACCGTTTGCACCTGAATCGGCGTCAGCGTCAGCCTTCACTCTACCGTACTGTATTGTAAGGCAATACGAATGGATTACTGAGTCAGTTATTACATCGTTATGTCACTTATGATACAGAAGTGCGTATTACGTCTACTCCGTTGACATAAATACGATTGTTCAATCGTATGTTCGCGGCGCGTCTGCCACGCCAACTCCGCCATTGTAACCTATTCTACATTTCTCTAGTCTTGACCCAATCCGTCTGCACTTGAGTCGGCATCGGCTTCAATGACGGTCCTGATTGTCAAATGTTTATGGACTTATTATAATTAACTCGTTTCACTATTCCTCAGATAAAAGGAGAGAAATGGAAGAATGTGTACGATGCCGTAAAATACGCTGAATCTAAATCGGACCCCCATGAGTATTTGGGTTTAGAGTACATACTGCATGCGCTTGGACTTGTAGTCAAAAGAGATTACAGAGGAGCTAAGCTAGGACGGAGGGTGCTAGCGGCAAGGTAACATTATTCAATTTAATACTTTTTTTTAACTCCGTTGATTTATCTATTTCTATGTCGAGAATAAACATCACACTTTGGAGAGTATCTATTCAAACAGAGATACTCATTCATAACCCCATAACTCCCTCCTCATTTTCGATCACTTCCTATATTTTGTCTCTCATGTGGTCACTTAATTTCACTCTCAATAACTCGCTCTCTTAATTCCCATAACTCTTTCTATATTCTTTTTTACCCTACTATTACATAGTACGTAGATCCTGCCCCCGTACCCATATCTCCCTCAAGCGCCAATCGTATATCGTGTTGAGATCAGATTAAGGTGTAGACTAGTCACTACGAGAATATATTATATTGTCCCATTAAGTTTGTCTCAACTTGTAGTTATCGTATTTTGGTTTAAATGAATGAGATTAATTCGATTTCTTGTCTGAATCGACAATAACTAGACCGTATCTCATTAGTCGCAGTGAAGCTTTACTTTAAGTTGAACTCAACACGATATACGATTGGCGCTTGAGGGACATATGGGTAGGGGGACTGGCCCCTAACTAGGATTTCCTGTGCCTAGGGAATCTCTCAATCTCTATTCTTCTTCATTAATACAGGGAGATCCGTATTACTCTCTCTCTCTCTCTCTCTCCCTCTGTCTCTTTCTCTGGGTTAGAGCTGTTTTACCACCGACAGGTATAGATAGGCTATAATATCCTAATAATATCTGAGTATATTAACATTCCTTTATCCTTTTCTCTTAAAAAGAGAGCACAATTGAGGTAGGTATATATAAGGTCTTTGACTTGCAGAGGGTGACATGTGATAGGTTGGTGCCTACGTAAAAATATCGCAAATTCATCAACTAACCGGTCGCTGCCAGTTTAAGCAAAGTTCCCAAAATGCTAGCAGCTTACCGCACCAATACACGTTTATTCGCAAATTTAGTTTGAACACACAAAATTATTGTTCAAAGATTTAAGGCTGTAACCGCACGAACAACGCGCCAAAGGATCTTTGGAATTTCCATTCATATAGCTAGTGGCTAGCGTCGACTGGCGCTTATTCTGTGGCCAGTGGTGACTAGCTAACATAGCGAATTATTTATTTAAAATTAGGAAAGACAGGTCTCGTCCAATGCAAAATAATATTTCTTCCACGTTGGTCAGCTAGTCCCAATAGCCCGACTAAGTATAGTGGGTCACCCATTTATCCGAGTCGACCAATCACCCTTTTATTTTTTATTGGACGTCCTTTATTGAAAACGCCTAAGGTTTAGAAGGAAATGAGAATTTACTTGTAGGTATTCAGGTGCTATTAATTATTCTGTGCCATTAGTTGAGGGTCAGGGCCGAAGACTCAAGAATTTTTGTTTCTCTTTTTTCTGAATACCTACTTATCTTCTTCTTCTCAAAAATTGCAATAATACCAATGAATTAAGTATTGTAGTTTTTGAAGTCAATAGGTAGCACTATGTGGAATGGTCAATAGCAAAATCAAATTATTTAACGTGTAGGAAGTGTTTTAAAAGACGGTCGGGTACAAGGTGAGATAGGTAGGTATATTTTTTTATTAGTCAAGAAGCTAGATCTAGTAGAGGCCGTCTTGCAAAGCAGTTGACGTATGAGGAAAACAAACCACAGAATACTTAATATTACAAATAACAAAGTGCAAATCTTATCTATATATATCTTATCTTCCAGAACCTGTTTGAGAGCGAGTGTGGCTCAGCGGGAACTCATGCACCTTTCGATCAGACGCACCTGGGTTCGAATCCCGACTCGGCCCTGCACCAATGACTTATAGTTAAGTGCAGATTTTGCACGCTCGCTCTAAAACGGTGAAGGAAAACAACGTGATGAAATCCGCTTACGCGCTTTGGAGTGGTAGGCTCTGGCCGTGGTTGGCACCCACCGAACAAAGCCATGCCGTCAAGCGACCTAGTCATGTTTCGGGATGATGTTCGGTGAACCATCGGGGAGACGGTTCTGAGCAAGCCGCTCAACTGCCGTCTCTCTCTAGTTCTATGTGCTCCATCTTAGGCCACATCATCGCTTCACATCAGGCGAGATAGTGGCCAAACATAGATCTATTAAGCGTAAAATAAAAAAACCCAGAAATTCTGTAAAAAAATCTTGAATCGAAATGGTTTTATTAAGGTCAAACAAGTACTAGGTATATACTCTTAATCTGTTAATCCGTGATAAATTTAAAATTCCTAGTTGAGACACTATACATCTCGATATAGGGGAGACAAGAATCTGAACGTTTAGGTAGGTAGGTACATTTATGTGGAATGCCCAAGAAGACCCGATCGAGGAGCGCCACTCTCAAAATCGAGGTGCCGCCGATGATTGGTAACCATAACCAGTGATATTGTCGGAAGCGCCAGAAGCCTGACCTACAGTGTCGGTGCTGAGCGCTGTAGGTAGGTACGTCTATCTCGGCCCATGGGCGTCCATGTCCGTGCTCTTAGACACGGATTAAATCACAGTACGTTACGAATGTTACGATTGCGATTCTTCTGCGCGAGTTCAAGGGCCATTGTAGACCAATATGCTGTATAATCATGAAATTCTTCTTACTGGCACTTTCTGCTCCCGTTGTTCCAGTTGCGTCCATTGCGGGTCCGATTAGTTTGTGGCCATGGAGGTAGAACATAGCTCTCATTTTGAAGCGTAGAACAGAAACTAAAGTTCAGTACGCTTTAAAATGAGAGCTATGTTCTATTATACTCGTGCTTCGTCCTTTGAGATTAGTATCCTGTAATATTATATGTTAATATAGATATGTAGTTACACGCAAGTGACACCACTCATACACTAGTTATTTTAGAGTTATTTTTTTTTATAGTACCTTCCTTCACCTGTCACTTGTCACCCTACTTTCATTCACGTTCTAGTGTTCGACCGCTCAACACGTATAATGATATTAATTGTGTCTTTGTGTCTAATCTTACTTCACGGAATCTATCAAAGTTCAGAATGCTGAAAAGAAGACGCTCAAATGATTTTTAACATATCAGTCGTAAAATTAAAAAGTTAAAAAGGAAATTAAATCGTGCTCGTCACTGAAACAGCGGTAAATAATCGCTCACGGAGCTCGACGCCACCATCTTCTCGAAAAGGACCGAGTACGTACATTTTTACCATTTTATTCATGTCCATCCAAAGGTTGCCTGTAAGAAATTGCACATAGCGATAAGGCCGCCCATTGTTCTACCACTATTTTTGTAACTATAAACTTCTGTTTCCTGTTTTGGTGATCAATAAAGTATTATTGTATTGTATTGTATACCTATACTCACTGTTGTTTATCATGTTAGCACCTGCATGAACGCTGAGTAATGATGACGATTGCAACTTTTATTTAATTTATCCAATATTTGAAATAAAGGTTTGAATGACCACTTCTTTTTTTAATTATAAAAAGATTTAACGTAAACTCTAAGTATTAACCTATTATTACAAGTATTGTGTTGCTATTTTTAACAGCACTCAGGGCAGTTTCTGGGACTGACCCACGCTGTTTTATTATCATAGCCATTCAGAGCAGTTTCTGGGACTGTTTCGCCGGCTTAATTAATACAAATTCAGGGCAGTTTTTGGGACTGACCCGCTTGTACTTACAGCATATCAGAGCAGATCTTTGGGACTGTCTCGCCTGCCTATATCTGTATAAAGTTACTAAATGTTTTCAAAGTATAAGTTCCATGCAAATTCTTTAGAAAGGTACCAATGTGTATGTGTATGTGTATCTATACTCGGTCTTGCTATGTATAGGTACTTACCTATACTCGGTCTTAGACCTAAGCCCGCATTTACCTACTTAATTACCATCGGGTACTTGCTAGATAGTATAAGTTCCAGAATATTGGAACCGGGACAAGGATCATGTGATCAAATATCGGAAGGCCTGGAGGTTATCTCTGACGTCAATGTGATTACAACAGAGAACCTTCCTGGCGGAAATTCATCAGAAGTTATTCTAGACCCTTAAAATACTGGGTGATTAAATACTGGGCCCTTCAACTACTGCCCAATATGCCAGTAATATAAATACCGAGCTAGCAACTAGACTCGAACATATCGCCACTGCAGGACTGACCTAAGAAGTTCGCTCTAACTGCGTAAGGATAGGAGCGCCCTCGATGAACCTCGAAATTAAAGCAGCAGTGACAGAAGTAGTCATGAAACGGAATAAGAGCCTCAAGGCTCGACAAAAACAACTTAGTGCCGTAATATGAGGTTTGCCCTGAGTGCTCAGCATAGAAATTGAGAGCAGAGAAAAGGACACTGGCCACCTGAAGCAGTTAATGGACGTGTCTCGCATATTGTGTGACATTCAACACTCAGAATCCGTCACAAGACGGAACTTCGTGATTTTCACTATTTAAAAAAGATATAAAGGATCACCTTTTCAACACGAAAATAGACAAAACTCTGTTTGGCAAGAATCTCGCTGATACTTACATTGAGTTCTGCAAAGGCAGTGTCTAAGTCAGACTCAGAATTGAAAACAAGGTATTAACCGAAACCGCTGACGACAAATAATTTAAGCTAGAAAAGCCCGGCCCCAGTGCGCAGTCAACAAGTTCCGCAGCGCAGCCAAGAGACCGCGCGGCCACCAGCACCGACACCCGCCGGGCCTTCAGGCAATATTTACTTGCAATGAGACGCACGCCAGCTCGTCGAAGATGTTGCAGCTTCCGGCCAAACAAACCCGCCGTCAATAAGTCCGGTAAAGTAAGCCGCACAACTATTTAGTTTTTACTATCAATGGTCACTTATTACCTATGACCGCAACATATTGTCCTGGACTGATGGCTATAAATTAGTCTTTTCTCGGCCTGTTGTTCAAAGCCATCCTCCTAAATTAGTTTCATTGAACATTCAGAAACTGAAAAAGTACACTTTAAAGAGGCAATTCAACATTTAATTACAATTACAACAGTATCTAAATGTGAACGTGTTAAGGACAATTCATATATAGTATTTTCATGCGACCTAAACCGAATGGCATAGTGCGCCTTATTGAATCTAAAATATCCCAATAAATTTATAGAGACTAACCATTTCAAGTTAGAAGACTGTCACACGGCTTGTTATTAAACTTGTTTCTAAAAATGACCTCATGGCAAATGTAGGTTTGAAAGACGCCTGCTTATTAACTACAAATTATTAAATATTGAAGACAAAGATGCTTGGAACATTCCACTGGTACATAAGAAACATAACATTATAGAAAACCAAAAAATTACAACAAAATAACTAAAAAGAAAAAAAAAAGCCCCTTAGTTTCTTGCCGTATCTTCTGAGTAGTGGTTCTTTTTCGGATTCGGTGGTAGAGTCATGGTGATCATTAAACGTTCATAAGTACGTCTGTGATGCCAAAACTAATTAAAGAGATTTTCATTTGATTGATAAAACCGATAGCCAAACTATTAAGAACCTGTGGGTAATACAATATATTAGGACGTATTATATTATTAGGAATTATACAGTGTATTAGGACGACTTTTATCTAATTGGCCAATCCTATAACGAATGTATAGATAACATAGCTATTACTAAAAAACTTACAAATCTAGGGTTCATCATTAATATAGGAAAAAAGTTCCCTAATGCCGTCAAAAACTTGCAATTTTCTGGGCTACATTAGAAATTCTGAGAAGCTTCAAGTCATGCTGCCTGATGACGAAAGAGCTCGTATAAAAAATGAACTAATAAAAATGATGAACCTTAAGAGTGTAT
Organism: Petrophora chlorosata; assembly: GCA_951640565.1. NCBI lineage: Eukaryota > Metazoa > Arthropoda > Insecta > Lepidoptera > Geometridae > Petrophora > Petrophora chlorosata. The sequence goes on along the minus strand of OX621189.1, from coordinate 17,897,006 downwards.
AATTAGGAAAATTGCTCATCTAATAGGACTATTAATTTTGGCCTGCCCAGCTATAGAGTATGGTATGTTTTGCACAAACGAATTGGAACGTTATAAGTCTTTAAACTCAAAAGATCATGACGGCTATGAGAAATTTATGAACATACCCAACTCGCGGAAAACCGATTTTCAATGGTGGACGCACGCGATTGAAACTTCTGTACGTGTCATAAGAACTGATGACTATCGTACAGATATTTTTACTGACGCCTCAACTATGGGGTGGAGCGCTGCGTGTGGAAATGACACGGCCAGCGGGATATGGTCCAGAAGAGCATGAAAAGCGTATAAACTATTTAGAACAGCTTGCAGCTTTTTCGGTCTCAAAACTTTTGCGAAAAATCTACACAACTGCCCGATACTTATGCGCATAGATAATTCTACAGCAATCTATAATAACCGCATGGGCGGGGTTCAGTACCCACATCTAACAAAAATCACAAAAGATATCGGGCAGTGATGCGAAACTCGGAACTTATTCTTATATGCTTCGTATATAAAATCATCAGAAAACACAATAACAGATGCGGAGTCCCGACGCCTGCATCCTGAAACAGAGTGGGAATAGCAAGATACCGCTTTCCAAAATAAAAAAGTTCAGAAATATGGTCAGCCGCAGATAGACATCTTTGCCATTTGTGGCAATACCAAGTGCGACACTTACGTGTCATGGTATCCAGACCCCGACGCCTAAGGTAAATGGCAAAGGTTCATGTCATGTTTGTTATACGAGGGCTGCCTTTTAAGTTGTCGTTTAAAATAAGTATAGACAATAGATTAAGAATAATCTAATAGATTATTACCATTTATTGTTTTTCAAAGAATTTTCCGCTATATTTAATACATTTTTGCATCCGTTCGAACCAGGTTTTAAAACATTTATTCCACTCCGAAGTGGGGATAGTCAAAATGGCCGATTTGTATGCGTCAACAGCTTCTTCGGGTGAGCTGAAACTTTGACCACGAAAACTTTGCTTAATTTTGGGAAACGTAAAAAAAAAAAAAAAAAAAACTAGGGCTCAAGTCAAGGCTGTAAGGCGGGTGATCTAAAATTTCGACATTTTGGGTGCTCAAAAACATCTTTGTATCGCGGGCGGTTTGCAAACTTGCATTGTCATGGTGCAGTATCATAATTACGACGTCTTGAGTTGTTTTTTCCAAACTCTGTGATGACTTGTGGCAAACAAACAGTAGTATACCAGTCAGCGTTAACCGTCTTGCGATCTTCTAGTACAATAGTGGCGACGTGACCACCCTTTGCCACAAGCGAGGCAACCATTTTTTATGAAGATGGAATCAACACCTTCTTCTTCACAGCAGCGCATAGTACGCGACATGCCGCCAGCTCCAAAACTTATAAATGTGGAGTTGATTTAAACGTAAAATAGCTGGCTGGAGTGGAACTTCGGGTGTGTTCACTAAATTTTATAATAGAATGATGTCTGATAATTAAGCTAAGTTATAAGTAATAACCTATTTAGGTTGTTAATTAAATCGCCTGTCTTAAATAGTATTGACTATTTATGCTATAGTAGCTTAAACGATTTGTCAAGTTATTAAATAATTAAGAATAAAACTCTTGAAATAAGTTATATATTGTGTTTGGCTTAGGCCGTATCATAAATAAAAATAAATAAATAAATTGATTGACATTTCTTAGGCTTCTCTAAAGGACTACATATCTATATTAACATATAATATTACAGGATACTAATCTCAAAGGACGAAGCACGAGTATAATTAATGATTAAACGAACTTACCTGTATGTGAAGTTCTATCATAATTATACGAAGTGCTTCGTCCGAAGAGATTAGTAACACCCACCCACCCTAAAACCCATGCTCTACAGAAATGTCAACGGGAAACCATTACCTCTAAACTTAATGAAAGTAGGGTGACAAGTGACAGGTGAAGGAAGGTACTATAAAAAAAAATAACTCTAAAATAACTAGTGTATGAGTGGTGTCACTTGCGTGTAACTACATATCTATATTAACATATAATATTACAGGATACTAATCTCTTCGGACGAAGCACTTCGTATAATTATGATAGAACTTCACATACAGGTAAGTTCGTTTAATCATTAATTATACCTCCATGGCCACAAAGTAATCGGAACTAAACTAACGTTTTGAAGCAATTTCGGCGTGTTTAGTTTCAGACGTACCTATCGAGTGAACTTTCTAATCTTCTAAAATAAGGCACCTAGTCAGAGTCTGACAGTTTGAACAGATTTTGTGTAAGGATCTTAAGCAATGCTCTCATGAAAGGCCAACTAAATATATATGACTATGTCTGGAAACTGTTGGCCTTGTCGTTTCAATTAACAGAGCGAGTACAAGTGGCTGAGTGATAGAAATGGTGCCTAACCCTCTTTAATCGATTCACAACGGTTTTTTAAAGTTTTTTTATTTAATAAATAGTATTATCGTATGGAACTAAAGAGCCGCAGATTCACATCCAAAGAGCCGCATGTGACTCGCGAGCCGCAGGTTGCCGACCCCTGCTCTAGACTTGTTATGTATTGGTCCATGGTAGTACCTAGACTTAAGTGCGCATACCTACATGTTATCATGCCTATTTTTAAATGCGTTTTTAAGTTTAAAAACTGGTCGTGTGCATGCATTTAAGATTCCTGTTCCGAATCGCTTTCGTTTTTATGTCTGTATTTAAATTTAAATTATCTCTAGTTACATTACTATTGTAGATGTAGGTAGTTAAGGATAGAACATATAGGGACTAGGGAAAATAGAATCGGAAACCGGGTACCCAAGTTTTGTAATCGGTATTCAAACATGTTTGATATTTAAATAAATAACGCCCAACGATCACATACATAGATCCTGACCCCTAACTAGGATTCCCAGTATCTAGGGAACCAGGAACTATGAGGACCATGGCCCCACAACACCCAGACAAGAAACAAATACTTGCGCTTTTTTTCTGTGCACAAACATTTGTCCCGTCGCGGGAATCGAACCCGCAACCTCAGTGGTGTATGAGATTTAAGCCAATCTGCCCAACCACTACACCACAGAGGCTGTCATTTATGATGGAATTGTAGACTTTTCTACTCGAAGTCCTTGTGCTAATCTCTATCCCAACCACGATCGCTAAAAATCATCGATATTGCAGTTGGAAAGATGGTAACGCCTTCCAAATTTGAAATCGAAAGCGATCGGGATCGGTGTTCGAGTTACACGATTCCCTGCCGGGTTTCTCGTCGTACTACGATACTAAGTGAAAAACAATAAAGCTATGAATATTACATACTTACAATACATTAATTTATAGGTATACTACCGAGTGTGGCTACCTATAGCCTGTCTTGTGTGGTAACTGTTTAGTAATCTGTGCCTTCGATCCGACGTTACCAAAACAAAAATTTCAATTGGATCAAGCAACTAGACTTAACACAACTTTGTGGAATTTCACAGCTTGCTTTATATACCTAACTAAAAAAAGTATATTGTTAAAAGCGCACAAAACTGGAACTGACACTGTCACTATTTCGATGGCCAGTTGGTTAGTCGAATCCTGTCCGAGCAATTTAATTTTTTTCTTTCTGAATATGTAAAGTAGAATCCTATGATGACCCTTATCTATTACCTAACATCGAGCCCATGCCCCCGATGTGTATTGAGGCAGACCTTTCAATATACCATTTTATCTTCGCAGGGAGCCTCTCTGCAAGACCCAAGGCATCCAAGGAACAGCGACGGTGTTCACTGGTATCGCTTCGCAGAAGCTCGCGGCATCTTGCGACTTCCAGACGATCTCCGAGATATCTATCAAAGAGCTGGCCGAGGCTGGTTTACCATACCCTAAGGACGATGAACGTACCATCAAGTATATGGTTAAAAAATACGTGTAGGCAAAACGGATTTAGCAGAAGTTCAAGGTTACGTACAACCTGTTAAACTAAGGTATTGAAAATTTTCGAGAAGTCATAAATGTGTACAATCTATTGCTTGTAGGTAGGTACATGTATAGAATAATAGATTGAATTTTAGGCGCAATACATACTAAAATATGACTCTCTGAAAACTCTTGGCGTTGTCGTTTCAATTAACAGTGGAACAATGTTGCATGCCTACCTTTATTTTTATGTAACTGAATGACGAGACGAGCTGGTTGTTTGCCTGATGGTAAGTAATACGCCAGCCCATAACAATAACAGCACCACCCAGAACTTTGTTTTGCATAATCCTGCTCGGCGCTGCACTGCGCTCGCCACCCTGAGACAACTAGCTGTTGAGTCTCAAAATGCCCAGTAATTTCGCTGACTACAATGGCTTTCAAACCGGAACACAGTAATGCTCGCGCACTACTGCTTGGCGGCTGAATAACTGGGAAAGCGCCACCCAGATGGCCTCTCGCATACGAAAAACCTACCACCAGTAAACCTGGTGTGAATGAGCCATATTATTCTTTTTGGTAGACGGTTTCGGTTATACGTTATAAGAAATACATGTCATATCTTCCAAAAAGAAGGCAATTAGACTAAAGATGATACCAAAAGAGATAATTAATCCAGGCTTTTAATGAAGATAAGACGCATATACTTAGCCAAAACAAATAGATATTTTATTACCTTCGCTAGGTAACAGTTTATTTTATACAAATTTATATTATTTGTTATCATCTTAGATAACACATACCTACACTAAAACGTACTATCACTACAAGATAGTTTTGGTGACTTTATCTTTACTGATGTTGGCACAGCACATGTTGAAAAGATACAATAAAACACTTTAGGGTCGTAATATATTCTTGTCTGTATATATATATAACTAAGTATTATTGTTATTATATTGTTTTTAGGAATAAAGTCTCAATGGAAACGTTAATAATCGTTGTTTCATTTAATTTTTTAGACATTACCACAAATTACTTGTTTTTGATAACTTATGTTTATATAGGTATGAAAAATGAGTTGCGATGTATGTAGCTAGCTATGCCCTGCGGTTTCTCGGGATAAAAAGTAGCAGAATTAGTTCTATATTACTTTAGTGTAGGGACACATAATGTACGTATGAGAGTGCATGTCAGCGGTTTTGTGTGCGAGCGAGATGAATGATAGGAAGTCGGCAGTTTAATTATTCTTATTCCTTACATACAAAGTTAAGTATTTTCCAAATCGGTTCATGAATTTCGGAGTACTGAGGTAACAAACATAAAAATAAACAATCGAATAGAGAACCTTCTCCTTGTTTGAAGTCGGTAAAAAATTGCTGACGCCGCTGCAGTTCGGTTCTGGTAGAAGATAGTGATTCCGATGATCACACTCATTTATAAAAAAAACAAAAATATTTTTATTTCTGTCTAATTTGAAAACTTTCTACAATTCCTATCCTATTGCTAGTTTTGCGAAATAGCGCGTTGCGTGCGGTCCTGGCAGTTGTACGATAATTTTTCATCTGGTACGATAATTTTCGAATATTGATACGATAATTCACTCGCACTCGTCTGGCAACCCGGTTTCTGCGCACTGACCGGCTCGCGAGCGTGTGTTTTAGTTATCGGTAAAATCTAAATTAAATAAAATTTAAATTTGTAGTTGTGTTATCGCTATACCACAGGTCACAAGCCTTTTTTTTTTTACAAAATATAGGCCTACGTTTGACCACCATCTCGCCAGATGTTAAGCGACGATGTGGCCGAAGATGGAGCACGTAGATCTAGAAGATACCTATTCACTCTGGCCTTGAAGATACCCAGATTGTAGTTATCAGGAAACAGAGAAGACGGCAATGAGTTCCATTCCTTAGCAGTACGCACTATAAATGTGGAACCAAAACGCTTTGTACGAATTGGCGGAATGTCTACTAAATAAGGGTGATATTTGGCCGATCTTCTACTCGTTCTGTGATGGAAGGGGGAGGGTGGAATTAGGTCGTGAAGCTCCTGTGCACATTCACCGAAATGTATCCTATAAAAGATTGAAAGACATGCTACCTTACGCTGATGCTCAAGACTATGCAGCTTTGCCTAGTCTAGGTCTAGCCTAGTTTAGGTTTCAGGTGCTCCACCAGTTATTTTCGTTTTTTTTTATTGGAGGTGTGGCAGTTACCCCCGGTGTAGCCAGGAGCCTCACACTCATCAAGGTTAGGGAATTGATAATCAGGTACTCAATTACATTCAGAAACACGCATTTCAACTTTTCATTAAAGGTTCATAGGAACCACCTTAATAATACTTTTCATTAGTATCAACAAGGTGCTTAGGAACCACCGTAATAATACTTTTTATTAGTATCAACAAGGTGCTTAGGAACCACCGTAATAATACTTTTTATTAGTATCAACAAGGTGCTTACGAACCACCGTAATAATACTTTTTATTAGTATCAACAAGGTGCTTAGGAACCACCGTAATAATACTTTTTATTAGTATCAACAAGGTGCTTAGGAACCACCGTAATAATACTTTTATTAGTATCAACAAAGTGCTTAGGAACCACCTTAATAATACTTTTTATTAGTATCAACAAGGTGCTTAGGAACCACCGTAATAATACTTTTTATTAGTATCAACAAGGTGCTTACGAACCACCGTAATAATACTTTTTATTAGTATCAACAAGGTGCTTAGGAACCACCTTAATAATACTTTTATTAGTATCAACAAGGTGCTTAGGAACCACCTTAATAATACTTTTATTTAGGTACTTTTGTTATGATGCTTACATACTGTCTGTTCACAGACACTGAGTTCTATTTTGATGAAATAAAACCCGTAAATCTTCAGGAATACTTTTATATTTTATTTTTAATGATTACAATTGCGCAGCTTGGGACGCTGCTATTTTCGGAGCGAGAATATAAAACAAGTATCGTAGGTAGGTTAGAAAAAAAAATAGTAGTAGGTAGGCAATTTCTTATGGAAAGATTAACACACTCGTAAGATGCTCGCGTTGCTATTGTGAAATACGAGGCACCGCGCTGGTTTGAAGACACCATCAGGAGTCGGCCGCGACACATACAGCAAGAGCATTTTCTTTAGACAACTCAAGGTGACATCAGGTATTAACAGCTAACTGCCAGTATGCAACAGAATGTCGTACAAGTATACGTTTTAGCAAACAAAAAACCTACTTCAATGTATCTTCGAAGTCCAAGGTTAAAAATATCGATGAGATTTATATGGAACCACTTCGGAGCTATACTGAACCCAATGCAAAGATTTTTCCAAACCGGTTCAGGAATGACGCATGAGGTAACAAAAATTAAAATAAAATACAATCGAATAGAGAACCTTCTCCTATTTTAAAGTCGGTTAAACATCATTGTAGGTTGCATATGAGCTATATAAGGCCCATATGTCTTAATTCAGGGTATAACCTATCTTCATTCCGAATTTCACTCAGCTTTTGAGCCGTTACAACGAGAGGAAGTAACAAACACACTTATATACAATCTTTCGCATTTATAATACTAGCTACGACCAGGCCTAGCGCACTCCGCACTGTAGGTACGAAGCTACAAGTACATAGCCGGACACCGACGGCGGGTCGCGCGTCGTTACACGTGCCGCGTTAGAAGAGATAAGAGCGGCGCGATAGAACGAGAGGCGCTCTGTAGGATAATATGACTGGTAGGTATGCAGCGCTACGAGAGCTGAATTGAACTTTATTGCGTCATAGCAAGAGTCGCAATTTGTTTAAATTTCTTTGCGGAGTAATGCTTCTGTCCCTTAGTATTCTTACTGAAAGGATTTTCAAGACAAATTCTTACATGTCTAAAATAAAAGACAGTTTTACATGGTATTAAATAACATATTTATTCTAAAATAAATCCTCAAAACGGGTTTCTCGCAATAATAATTTACATTAAATACATAATGAGTCATCAACCTCGAGATCAACGCAAAAACTAGCGAGATTAAAGTGGAATTATTTACAAAAAAAAACACTATGTTAACCTATTTATAGATATTGCCATTATGTAATCATTAGCAGAGTTCACACCAGCCGATCCACGGCCGCTCCACTCGCGCGGCAGAATGGCGACCCAAACGCACGGTCGGTGTGAACGCGTCTCACCGATTCAAACGACGAAAGAATACGACATTACAATGTAACTAGTAAGTAATCTATGACGAACTAAAGGAAGCAAAAGTTCGATCGTGAATCGAAACGCGTATCGGACGGTGTGGACCCGGCTATTTACAAGATTTTAACAGTAGGTAGATATTACAGGCACTATGGTTTGAAATTTGATATTTAATGCTAGGCGAAAATCTGATTATTTTTAATAATCAGAAAGAAGAAAATTGATATTGCTCTGGCAGGGATCGAACCTGCGTCTTCAGAATACCGTAGCGACGCCTTAACCACTGGGCCACCGAGCCAACTGCTCGAGCAACCAAATTTCTCCTATTCTTCTTATATCGTCTTACGGGGACGATTCTACGTAATCTGCCGTCAATGCTATCATTGATCAATATTTATTTCTTGGTATTCCGAAGACGCAGGTTCGATCCCTGCCCGACCAATATAATTTTTCTTCTTCCTAATTATTTAAAAATACTATTGTTTGAATCGCTATTTCAATAAACTTGCATATAAGTCGTTATATATTACAAGTATAGATGATAAATATATAACAAAAAATGTACTGATACTCAAACTAATACAAGAGAGTATTCACTTTAAAAAATAATTGGATAATTATATCGTGAGAAAACGAATTACAATAAGGCGTCTGTACTTTAGGACTTGAGGCTACAGGCGAAAAGGCCACGGGTTCGATCCCCGTCCGTCTATGCGGAGCAAAACGGAACGGACCACAGCACAGCGCCAATACTCGCTCTAAAAACGGTGAAGAAAAACATCGTGAGGAAACCGGCATGTCCAAGAATTCATTACAATAATTCAAGGATATCTGACATCCACCAACCCGCACTGGGCCAGCCTGGTGGATTGTGGCCCATACTCTTTCTATGGGAGAAGACCCGTGTCCCAGCAGTGAGAACGTGATGGGCTGATGACGTACTTTACGATGTTGGTTTGAACTCCGGCAAACAATGCGCCAAAGGGTCGGGCGTGACGTCATCCGTAAGGTAGGCACTGAGTAGCACGGGAGGGCACACCGGGATCGCTCGTGACTTGAGCCACGCGGCGTCGCGGTCGGATAGCGGGTAGCGTTTCACGTCGGCGAAACATACGGTGATGCTCTCGTTGGTGTACGGTGGCCTGGAATGGAAACTTTTAGGTAAACAAATGGCTATGAAAGCGAGCGTTTATTAAGTCTTCATTTTCGTTTTAAAAAATAATTAGGTAGGTCCTAGGCACCAGTCATCACACCACTCTCCTCATCAATCTAGGGCATTGATCAGAAGCTAAAATAAAATCGTGGGGCGTAGCGTAACCTAAGCAAAATATGTAAATAGCATTTATAATGATACTAGCTGCGGTCCGCGGTTCCAGCCGCGGTTTCCCGGGATAAAAGTAGCCTATGTGTTATTTCAAGTCCTAAAGTACCTACTAGTGATGTGCCGGATCGTCAAAAATGTATATCCGCGCACACGGATCCGGTAACGGATATTTGTGTCAAGATCCGCAGATACGGACACGGATACGGATCTTTATTTCTCACTCAATCGGTGTCGGCGCGTGACCTTGAAACGATAGTTGACGTCACGCCCACCGCAACGACGGGCAGGACAGGTTTCCACTTGCATTGCTTAATATCTTTGAGTTATATAGGTATGGTAACTTACTAGAATATATGTTTGCAATTAAAGGTGGCAAATATTTGATTTTAAGAAATAAAAAATACACTGAATGGAATATTTTTTAATTATATTACTAAATCACATAATCTAAGTTATTATGCAGCATTTTATCCTATCAATTAAATTTGAAAGTTAATAAAAGATTCGCGAGAAGTGACGGATACGGATATGGACCTTATTTCTCCAGCTGATGTCCGCGGATACGGATACGGATATCCGGAACATCACTAGTACCTACATACCAAAGGAGAGGGTTATAAGAGGTCCTAAATAAGATGCAACGAACCAAAATGATAAGAGTCGCATAAGATGCTGGGTTAAAAATAAAGTTATTCTGTCATTATTTCAGATTTTTACGACTTCCAATTTAGATTTATTTAATATTGTTGCACAATATTTTATTGCATCAAAAGAAATGTAACACGACTCGTGTTACGTTTCTTTTGATGCAGTAAATCGCATGTAGTTTCGGAGTCTAAGTTAACAAAGCGAGGCCACAGAACTAATACAAACAAAAACTGTTAAGAATAGCCGAGTTGTCGAAGGATCCGGGAGAATATTGGAGATTTAAACACGACGAAAAGCAAACGAAACAGCGCAAGTCTGAAGTCTGACTGAGGCGTTACAGATTATGATACAATACAATTACACTTTATTGCATACCACAAACATAATTACATGAGAAAAATATAAATCTTAACTAGGTAATACAATTATATGATCATATGATGACATCGATGGCCGGCATTAACACTTGACAGCTCTCAGACACGTGTAATACACGTGTGATAATAAAACATTCAATTTCACAAAGCCAGTGTTGCAAGCTTATTTACTTTTCTTTACAATTACATTAATGTTTGAATTAAAAAATAATTAATTTGGATCAGTATATAAATAAAACGTAACTTTATTAAAAATCCTTAATAATTGATCTTCCATTTTACATCTGATATAAGCTGGTTCGTTGCACTCCGAATAAAAAACTAAGGTCCATACAAAAAGAAACCTTTCCTTTCATCAAAATCGGTTTGGTAGTGTTTGCGTGAAAGAGTAACAAAAATCCATCTATACATACAAACTTTCGCGTTTATAACATTAGTAAGGAGTAAGGATGAGCGGTTGATTGTTGATAGAAATTTCACGCGCACCACGATTTTATTTTTGCGTCTGATCAATAGGCTGCCTAGGACCTACCCTAATTATTTTGTAGCTTTTAATACATTATCTACAACATTTCATACATTATCGCTTTTAATACATTATCTATACATTATCTTTCTTTTCTATAAAACTGTTTAACTTAAAAAATATTACCTATTTTATTTTCATTCAATATGTCAATATACTAGGAAACGCGAAATATCGTATAATCTACTCACTCGTCATCCGGCGCGCTTCCATCTCCTGCCTCGACCAGCCTGGCTAGCAGCTTCCTCTTCGGCGGCGGTACATGCAACAATGCTGTCACGCCGTGGAACGGTCCAGGCGCACCGTCCGCCCGCGCCTGTCGCCAGCGGCAAGCGGCGCGAGCCAACACCTGCTCACCGCCTGGGACTTGAGGCAGCGACGTGGCGGCCGGGTTGCCCCATTCGTATCGTTCTTCCTGGGAATTGAAAAAAGTATAAAGACGCAAGGCGGCAAGCGGCGCGTCGCGCGGCATATGGTGATGTATGAGAACGTTCACGGAGATTCCCCTGCAGGTATACTCACGGGCAGGAAGGCCCCCTGCGCGCGGCTGCGGGCTACATACGCGGGGTGCAGCACCCAGCGGCCGGCCGCCACGGAGCCCAGCATCTTCTCGCTGCGCGCGGGCGCCGCGCACAGCAGGTGCGTTGCGTCGGGGTCCAGCTCGGCGCCGTCGCACACCTCGCCGCCGAGGTACTGGATCGCTTCGATTATTTCCTCTCGGTTCTGGAACGAATAAGCGTGTACGATCGGGACGTTTGTTTGAGTCGGGCGCGCCCACACCGATCGCGCGTTTCGAGCGCGAGTTGGAGCGTTCGTGATTCGGTCGGTGTGGCTCCGGCATCCGAACTTTGCGCGTTTTCATAAGGAATTTAATCTCGCGTTGTCGATTAGTTAATAGTAATTGAAATAATCTGCCGGCGTTTGTGTTTCAGCGAGGACTTGAGCGACTTGTGATTCGACGCTCTACATTGGAATCCCACTCGCGCGCGAGCCGTTAAAATAATAATAGCCTTGCGCACGACCGTATGTGCGTAACGCGCAGGGCTTGTTCATCCCACACCAAAAAATAATATTCAAAGTTACGTGCGGATATAAACCTAACTATAAACCCCATTTGCATTGATAACAAAAAAAACTAAAACAAAATAACTAAGCAAAACCACTTACATCGACATTAGAAGACAGCATGAACCTCTTGACTAGCGGCGGGGGCGTGACCTGCGGGGGCGCGGGGCGGCTGTCATCCCACCCCACCGTGTTGGGCTGCGACTCCGGCCCTGGCTCCGACTCTGGCGCTGGACGAGGGAACTTTCTTTTATTAAACGACTTCAAAAAAAGGAGGAGGTTCTCAATTCAATTGGATTTTTTTGTTTATTTTGTTTGTTATAGTAATGTGCCGGATCGTCAAAAATGTATATCCGCCGACACGGATCCGGATACGGATATTTAGTGTCAAGATCCGCGGATACGGACACGGATACGGATCTTTATTTTCTCACTCAATCGGTGTCGGCACGTGACCTTGAAACGATAGTTAACATCACGCCCGCCGCAACGACGGGCAGGACAGGTTTCGACTTGCATTTCTTAGTATCTTTGGGTTATATACTATTGGTATGGTAACATACTAGAATATACAATGCGGAGATGACAATATGACTTTAAATGAAAACACTGGCAATACTGGTTTATAGAAACATTTGTAAGCTATCAAATAAATTCGAACATCGAAATTAAAAAAACATTTTTTTCTAACAAACTAAATAGCTTAAAACTGCAAACAAAATAAAACACCATTTATAAAATTGGGTACACTGACCTGCGATAAGAATGGCAACGTAGCTTGGTTTCATTCATGATAAAGCTGTGGCCGACGCAGCGACGTAATGTTTGGCGCTATTATTCTTATTATTATTAATGCTCAATTACACAAATCAAATCACAGAATATTAACCAAATAGTCGGGCATCATTCACCCACAACACAACACAACAACAAAGATACGAGAACACTCGCGCGGCGACTTCAAAAGAACGCGGGCGCATCCGAAATTCCAGAGAAAAACAAAACGCGTCACAGGCAGGAAGGACGTCCGGTGACACACTGACCGCGTAACCTAGACACGTCGACAAGTAAGCAAAGTAGAAACAAGCAAACTTACCTATCTCTTTCGCACATACATATTTTGCGATAGACATGAGTGCGTACGCATGCATTTTTTCTTATCTAGCTGTGATGACACGCTTTATGACTCTTATGGGCTCGGACATAAGTATAATTTGCATTGAGAAAATAAATTTGAAAGAAAAGGCGTAGGTTTTTAAAGTAGCGACCTTGCAACGTGTGTCGTTAACCTGTCGCGTGCTCTCTTGTTTACAATACATCATGTAGAAAATACTTAAAATGAAAAATAATGTCCTGTGGCTAAACTACTGGATATATTCATTTGATTTTTTGTGTGACGGTTGGGAATATCATGACTTATACGAAGTTTCATTTATGATCATATTGTCCTCCCCGCATTGTATAATATGTTTGCAATTAAAGGTGCCAAATGTTTGATCTTAAGATTTAAAAAATACTCTGAATGGATTTTTTAAAATTATACTACATAATCACATAATCTAAGTTATTATGCAGCATTTTATCTTGTCAATGGAATTTGAAAATTAATAAAAGATCTGTAAAAAATCCGCGATAAAAGTGACGGATACGGATACAGACACGGACCTTATTTCTACCGCGGATATTCGCGGATACGGATACGGATATCCGAAACATCACTAGTTTGTTACCTCAGAACTCCGTCATTTTTAAACCGATTTGGAAATATATTTTTTGCGTTAGGTTCAGTATAGCCAGGCCTAGCGCACTCTGCACTGTAGGTACGAAGCTACAAGTACATAGCCGGACACCGACGGCGGGTCGCGCGTCTTTACACGTGCCGCGTCAGAAGAGATAAGAGCTATGCGATAGGAAGAGAGGCGCTCTGTAGGTTAATATGACTGGTAGGTATGCAGCGCTACGCGAGCTGAATTGAATTTTATTGCGTCATAGCAAGAGTCGCTATTTGTTTAAATTTCTTTGCGGAGTGATGTTCTGTCCCTTAGTATTCTGTGGTATAGCTACGAAGTAGTCCCGTATAAATTTCATCGATATTTGACCTTCGACTTCGAAGATACATTGAAGTCGGTATTTTTTGATAAAAATATACTTCAATATTACAAAAATTCAATAGATACTTATCTTTTCGATTCAATAATAGTTTTATTCAGTCACGGGGCAAATTGTGGGCATAGAAATAAAGAGCGAAGCGAGGTCTTAGTGAACACCAGGGCATCTCGGAATTTGTGTGTTTGAATGTTTTTATAGATATGATTGATTAACAATATCTTTCATTGATCGGATCTTTATAAAATTTTACATAATATGTAGGTAGTTTATAACAATAGATTTTACAAGATAATAGAGGAATAATATTCAATCGGAGTAAATATTTTAATTTTTTTTTTATACGTTATTGGCTTGCGTTTGACCACTATCTCACCTGATGGTAAGCGACGATGCGGTCGATGATGTAGCACGCTTGCAAAGATAGTACCTGTTCACTCGAGATTTGAAGATTCCTAGGTTATAAGTATCGGGAAAGATCGACTCCGGCAGGGAGTTCCACTCGTTAGCAATTTCATAAATATATCTTTAATAATGGTCTAATGTGAAAACAGAATCAAAATTCGTTGAAGAATAAAATTGTTGCTACCATTTAAAACTTACAAGTTAGAAAGGAGTGGTAAAAACTTAAATGTGTCGTCACGGTCTGCGCGGCACGATACAAGATGACGCAAGCTACGTATAAAAGACGTGTTGCTAGAAAGGGGCAGATATATTTGGTGTTATTATTGAAAAACTAATTTAAGATCAATTTTCAACATGTTCATGTGATAGGTAAATAATCCTTACTAATATTATAAACGCGAAAGTTTGTATGTATGGATGTATGGATCTTTGTACCTTTCACGCAAAAACGACCGAACCGATTTTGATTAAATTTGGTATGTAGGTACTTTGGAACTTGGAGTAACACATAGGCTAATTTTTATCCCGGAAAACCGCGGGAACCGCGGGACGCAGCTAGTAAAAATATTATTTTTTTTTAATATTTTTTCCAGACAATCTTTTAACAAATTTGTAATCGGAATCGCGAAAAATTTAAAATAATCCTAAGCACTAGTAGTTTACAATTATCATGTTACCGCCATGGATTTCCATTCCCCACCTTTCGTTACCATCATCAGATCAGCTGGCTGTCACCATAATATCACCATAATATTCTATATAAAATGTATTTTTTTGAACCTTGGGTGGGCGAATTGGGAAACTGTAATGCTCACCCAAAGGTATAATATATAAATAAATAAAAAAAAAATATTGCACTGTCATCGGATTTTGACAAGTATGCAAAATTTCAAATCCGTAGGGCAAGAGGAAGTGGTTCTGATTCAGCTTGAAACATTGCAAGTTAAATAAAAGCTTGTAAAAATGTCAAATACTCCATTGTTGAAAGAAGAAGTTATAGTATTTTTGCTTACGTGGCACTGGAACGTTGAGCGAATCCCTAGGGCGCTTCGCTCGCTGTGAACTCAGTCTATTACTCAGCACAGCGTTTAATCTCAGCAACTGCGCGTCGACAACAGGCGGTAAAGCGCTTGAAGTGGATGAAGCGCTTTTTTTGCTTTCTACGTTCACGTCTTCAATTGCATCGGTCGCTTTCGACTCGGGATCGGACCTGTCGAACTTCTTCATTGCTGAGCCTGGACTGGTCTAAATGAAAAAAAAAACAATTAAGGAAAATAAAAAATATCCACGGGTTTTTTTTTAATGCAAATGTGGTAAGTGATGAGCAAGTCGTTCGTGAGTCAGCGCTACTCTTGTCATAACAATTGCAATGCCACCCAGAACTTTGAATACATGCAAAGTACTGCATAGCACTCAATACACTCATCTTTGCACTGCAATAAAATTGTTATAGGCAAGCGTGGCGCTTACCATCAAGCGAGCGACTTGTTAGTCCCATTGCTTTTTCATAAAATAAAATACAGAAAAGAAATATATTGCTCGGGCATTTCATCCTGGCCTTACCATTTGGTCACCGAGTCACCTTCTAATAAATTATTTTTCAAAAAAAACTAAACCGACTTCAAAACCACCAATGGCACTCAAAAGTAAAAAATAAATTAATATAATTATCATAAGCGCTACCCACTCATATATTTGAAGTCGGTGCCAGCCAAGTCTAAAAGGTAGTAGATAAATACTATGTATATAGTAAGTACTACTTGTAGGTAGTATTTATCTACTACCTTTTAGACTTGGCTGGCACCGACTTCAAATATATGAGTGGGTAGCGCTTATGATAATTATATTAATTTATTTTTTACTTTTGAGTGCCATTGGTGGTTTTGAAGTCGGTTTAGTTTTTTTTGAAAAATAATTTATTTTAACCTTTTTAGTGAAAAACAAGTTTTAATTAAATTAATTCAAAAAGTTTTTAAAGACAAGCTTTTATGATTTAGAAGCCACATCATGACGAAGTTTAAAACGGGCTATCACAATTAAATGCATGTACAAAAAAATGTCATGTCTGTCCTATTCTCTGTTGAGGAGTTCCCTCGCCGGAAGTCAACCCTGGGTGAAGCAGGTGAAGCAGTCGAATACAAACCTCCACCTTTAGAAAGTTGGTTACGAAAAAAACAAGAACCGACTTGAAGATTAAACTAATTTTTTTTTGTTTTTGCTATTTTTTTCAAAAACTACTGAATGAATTTCGATAAAATTTATATGGGACCACCTTTGAAGTATTACCTACCAATCAAAAAAAGAATCATCGAAATCAATGCATAATTGGCGGAGTAATCGCGTAACAAACACACAAAAAAAAAAATAAAAAAAAAAATAAAAAAAAAAACATACCGCCGAATTGTAAACCTCCTCCTTTTTGAAGTCGGTTAAAAAAACAATTTTTTTCTATCCTTATCTCTTCTTAGGGGATGGATTCAGGAGACGAATTAAGTATGTGGGCTGTTCCAAAAGCTGTTAGTGAAATGAAAAATAGTTAACATATGAAAAAAGTTTATTTATAGCTTTTCACAATATTCCCCTCCAACCCCAATGCACTTATGCATTCGGATGAACCAGGTGGCCAATGATTTTCACCAGAGATATTTGTATTGAAATTAGCCGTCAACTCAAAATAGGTTCAAGAAAAAAAAGATTGTATTTATTCTGTAACTAACAATTTCGGAACAAGCTAGGAATACTGACCTGATCGACAGACACCCTCGGCAACTTAGCAGGCGGCGTGTCGTCTTGCAAATTGAGTTTCCGCGGCGCCGCGAGGTATTCCGAGGGCGGCGTCGACGCCTCGCCGGTAAACTGCGCTAGGAATCTGTTGCGGATCTCTGACAGCGGCTGGAATTCATTAATAAAGCACAAGCGGTTAAAAAAACCTTATTTAAGGCCATATCAGATCCATAGTATTAGCACCTACCTTAAGTTGGTTAATTTATCGCAAACTTATAGTTAAGGTCCATATACACTCACACCCACTCAAACACATACACCTTCACACCCTCTCTCACACACTTACACATACACCTTCACACCCTCTCTCACACACTTACACATACACACACCATCACACACACACACACACACCATCACACACATATACACACTATCACACCATCCCTCACACACACAATCACATACACATGCAATGCGTGCGCAAACAAGAAACATTCTTCCAAATACATCTAGCTTTATAAATAACCGTTGTTGATGTACCTTAGACCTGTATCCTTGCGGGGGGCGTTGGTGTCTGTGACACAGTTTTAATAACTACTGCAGGCACCACCGATCCGACTTAGATACTTTCAATACAGTACATATTCCCATCATGTTTTAAACTTAAGTGATTACCTAATTAGAAACCAGCAAATTGTGGAAGATGAATAAATACTTTTTATTATTATTATTATTTATTAGGTTAGTTTTTTTTTTACCCTTAATAGATCTATGTTTGTCCACTATCTCGCTTGATGTGAAGCGATGATGTGGCCTAAGATGGAGCACATAGATCTAGAGAGAGACGGCAGTTGAGCGGCTGCTCAGACCCGTCTCCCCGATGGTTCACCGAACATCATCCCGAAACACGACTAGGTCGCTAGTTGAGTTAATAGTAAGGTTTTTTTATGAGTATGATAGAATGCCTTGAAATCAAGGTGCACTCAAGTGTATACTATGTAGCTAAAACTGATTGTACCCCAATCCAGTGCAGAATGAGCCGGCTGTCCATACTGTCAGCTACAGCAGCCAAGAGGCAGTTAAACAACGTTCGCATTGTCACAACTTGGATAGGTGACCGTTTGTGCCATATTTACATTTAAATCGTGCTTCGAAAGGCACGTTAAGCCGGTCCCGGTAGTCCTGGGACAACAGTTAGGCCATGTCGGAGACCTTCGGGCGGTCTAAAAGCTCCGACACCAGGGTTGGCCACACGCCCACACGAGAGAAGAGCTGAGTGAGTTACACGCTAGTTTACAGTAACGGCTAGTTACCGTGTTCTTGTCCCGCACCGGATCCGGTTGGCGGCCGGGCAGGTCGTGCACGACGCGCCACAGCCGCTTGCGCGCGTCCGGCGACAGCCGCCCGGCGCCGGGCCGGAGCGCCGCGCCGAACGCGCTGTCCGGCGTTAACGGGTTATTGTCGACTATCAACAGAAATTTTACAAAAAGTTACTCTCACTGTATAGAGTTGTAGGGTTATTGTCCACTATCAACGTAAAGATAACTCGTGATAGGTACCAATCTAATTAACTAGAGTTAAAGTAAAAGTGCTTAAATAAAATACACAGAGGCCAATTACAAGTTTCCACAGATAGAAATGACACAATTTAGATAATAAGAAGATATAGACGGACTGTAAGATTCCCAAAATTTATAAATAATTAAGAATGTGTGGAGAATGTAGGCGCAAATGTAATAAAAAAATTAAATAAAAATAAAAATGTAATTACACAGTTGTAGTCTTGGGTAGGACACGGTTTAAAAATGAGTTTGTAAGAGGTGCCTCTTTTTTGTACTGAGCCAGTACTGTGTACCGCTTCAAATGAGGCGAGGCGTTCGAGGTCTATTGAGCTCCTACGGTTCAAATGAAGCGATATCCGGCTTTTGTACTGGTGTCACACTTTTCCACTAGATAATGAATCAGGAACTACATGCGATATTACAATTACCTAAAATATCCTTCCTACTATTATGAGTGACAATTATTATGAGTCGCTTATGCAAGTAGGTATTCATACTTACAGTAAGACATGATCATAAATTCTTAATGAAATTCTTAATCACAACTTTATTACGCTTCAAGCGTAATAAAGTTGTGATTATCTAAATAAGAGAAATATAATAAATATATAAATATATATATAAATGTGAACATTTATTCTTTTTATCCATACTATATTTACCTACTATTAGGAGAATCCTAATATTATCTTTGCTGTATTCTATATATATAATACGACTCATTTAAGTATACCCAAACCCACTTACTGATGTGAAAGTAAAACATAAGTAAAACTTGTCTACATATTTTGGATAGTTATACAACAGTTCGTATTTTGTTCGGAGTTTCGGGCGAACACGGTCATATTCGACGTTCATTCAAACAACATCGCGTGAGGCAGTGACAGAGTGAAGAACAACATCACATTCACCCTCTTTGTCATCTCCATCGAACGAAAATGTACTGTCGCGACTCTCCGGCTCGTCGCCTCATTGAGTGAAGAGTAGATAGATAGCGGGACCAATGCGCATGAGCGGGACATTCGTATTGAAGTCTTACATTTTTTCATTTTGAGCCGCTCTTACAATTTTCTGTCGCGTACGGGACAAATGTACTGGTTCATGTAAGTCCTACTCAACACTACACAGTTGCGCAGTATACTCACAGGGGTCGGTAGGCGTGCGTATCGGGTCGGACGGCATCTCCCCGCGCCGCACGGCCTGCAGCCGCCGCCGGCTCGTGGGACTCAGCGCGGCTAGGTTGGGCGTGGACAGTGCGTCGTCTAATGACGGTGTCCGCACTTCGCCAACTGTGACGAGGTGAAATAATTTCACTTCCATCGCTTACGTCTGCCACGCCCACTCTCAAAGTTCAAAGTTCAAAAGTTCTTTATCAATTTTGTCGTCACAGACGCACTTATGAACGTCAATTATTACAATGACTCTACCACTGTATCGGAAAAAGAACCACTACTCAGAAGATACGGCAAGAAACTGAGGGGCATTTTTTTTAGAACTTTTTTTACAATATGTTTGTTCTTAACAATTTTTTTTTTTACATGCCAGTTGGTTACTTGGCAGAAGCGGAATGTTCCATGCATCTGTATCTTCTATATAATTACTAACTGTATAGTATGCTTTTTTCGTTAGAATATTTTACACACGCAATTTGAATATATTTTATGTGAGCTCCGTTATACATTTTGGAATTTTATGAACGCGGTCGCGTTCATTTGTTTGTCCAGCTCGTTGCACACGCAACACGCGCCGCTCCAGCGTGGCTTCAATTCAATTTAATTCAAAAGTTCTTTATTTCAATTTTGTCGTCACAGACGCACTTATGAACGTCAATTATTACAATGACTACCACCGTATCGGAAAAAGAACCACTACTCCAGAAGATACGGCAACAAACTGAGGGGCATACGAAGCTTGTGGAGACCGCGAATCGGCAAACGTAGTGTAGGACGCCCTGCGACTAGATGGAGCGACGATATCCGTAGGGTTGCTGGTAGCGACTGGAGAAGGAAAGCCGAAGATCGGGCTCAGTGGCGTGCTATGGGAGAGGCCTATGTCCAGCAGTGGACTGATGTGAGCTGATGATGATGATGATGATGATACGAAGCTTACCTTGCCTCGCGTCTTCCTTCAGCCGCTGCAGTCGGCCGGGCGTCTCCTGCGTGTCTCCGCCGAGCAGCCCCTGCCGCGCCATGGCGATGTACCGCGACGCGGGGGACATGTCGTCTGCGTGTACAAAGGAATGGAATCACGAGTCATTACTTGATTTTGTGTTTTATTTTATTTCATTTTATTTATTAACCGACTTGAAAAAAGGAGGAGGTTCTCTATTCGATTGTTTTTAAGCTATTGCATAGCTTCTATCGCGGGCCTTGGGCGTGGAGACCGAATCCAGAAATTCCGTAACGAAAATAACCTAACACCCCCCACTCCGAATGCTATGCAATAGCTTTACCGCGGCAGTCTCCGAGTGCCACACGTCTTTTTTTTTATTATTTATGTTTGTTACCTCAGATCTCCGTCATTTATGAACGGATTTGGAAAAATCTTATTGCGTTGGGTTCAGTATATCTACGAAGTGGTCCCATATAAATTACATCGATATTTGACCTTGGACTTCGAAGATACATTGAAGTCGGTTTTCGTTTTTTTCTAAAAATTAATTATTTGAGAAGACCGACAGCACTTCTTATAAAACAATAGTAACTTATTTATATATATAAAAATACAGCCAATTATAGGTCTCCAATGAAATATATAAATTTGAACTCCTACATAACAAAACAAATTATTTATTTACATAACGAAGTAAAGGTTTATTGTTTGTGTTTGTTATTTTTCTTTTTCGACTTGTTCATTGTAATGTTGCGTGTCAGAAATAGATTATGTATTTAGTATTGTCTCTATTTTTTTTCTTTCTTTCATAATCTCTGATTACTGTCCATATATCTATCTCTTTTTCTCTCTTGTTATATAGCTCTCTCGTTCGCTCTCTCTCTTGCTGTATAACTCTCTCGTTCGCTCTCAGCCACTTTCCTTCTCTCTGTTATATATATATATATATATATATATATATATATATATATATATATATATTATAGCCACTTTCCTTATATATATATATATATATATATCTCTTTCTATCTCTCTCTTTTGACGAAAGTTTTTCTTTGATTGCTTACAGAGATAGAGTAACAGATCTATTGCTACTATCGTCTGATGTTAAACGTCCTACCTTAATAGGCTTATATGTATGTATGTATCAAAACTCACCATGCTCAGCGTTAGCTTTAGGCGTTTGCTCTCGACTCGGCACAGAAGGCCGGCGAGGCATGGCGCTGGCCGCCGGCGGCAGCATGGCATTCTCCTTGTCGGTGTTGTTTGTTTCCGTCGCTTGTGGCTCTGGTTTCGATGGCGTAGTGGGTTTCGCTGACGTGGTGGGTTTCTGGGGTGAAGGTGGTGCTGGAAAGGGCAACGTCTTTAAATAAACACGGTGTGTTGCCATCTTCAGAGTTCTTCATGAACGAAATACAAGGAATCCTAGTTTGAGGAAAGCTAAGGACTATAGATGTGATTGTCAGCCTCTGTGGTGTAGTGGTCGGGCAGATTGGCTCAAATCTTATACACCACTGAGGTTGCGAGTTCGATTCCAGCGACGGCACAAGTTTGCGCAAAGAAAAAGGAAAACATTTTTATTTATTTTTTATTATTATTTGATAGGCAAACATTTGACCGCTGTCTCACCTGATGGAAAGTGACGAGCGGTCGACGATGGATCATGCTCGCCTAGAAGATACCGATTCACTCTGGACTTGAAGACACCTAGATGGTAAGTATCGGGAAACAGAGACGCTGGTAAGGTGTTCCATTCCTTGGCTGTTCGCATTATATTATTTGTTTCATGTCTGATTGTTGTGGGACCATGGTCCTCATAGTACCTAATGCCCTAGATTCCATAACCCATCAACGCTTGCCCAGTGCGGTTTGATGGATGTCACATGTCCTTAAAATGTGTGATAAATTATTAAACATGCCGGTTTCCTCACGATGTTTTCCTTCACCGTTTTAAGAGCGAGTTTAAATCCGCACATAACTTAAGAAAGTCAGTGGTGCGGGGCCAGCGGGATTTGAACTTGGTGCGTCAGATCCATAGTCGGGCGTGCTCTTACTGAGCCACACTCACTCAAATATCCCATTTCTAATATTTACTAGAGTTGGTGACCAAACCAGTTTAAAAACAACAAAATTCATTAAAAGAATTAGAGGACTGCATAATAATTATAATATAATAATAAATTCATTTATTTCAGGCAATAATACAGTTAACAAATTAAAAGTACCAGAGGCCCATAAAATAAATACTTTATAGACCAGCATATATACAATTTATAAACACAAGAGCTACGATTAGGGAATTAACTTCGGCTTCGCCTCCCTGTAGCGCCGGAATACTATGCCTTCGGGCCAAAACTCAGGAGCCAGGAACGTCTCCTTATACTTCGCTGGAAGTCGGAGCTGGAGCACGAAAGACTTGAAACTCAACAGTCTACTAGCATACCTTTAGTGTCTCCAACTAGATGTTCCCTCTCGCTCACTCTCCTGCCTTCTCTTGCGCACTCCATCAGCCAAGATGCCTTCACAGCGGGCAGGTTCCATTTGACGGCACCGGAGTACTTGTCTCCGGTAGGCGTGGGACATATGAGGTGGGTGGACGCGAGGGCGTTGGCTGTGTTACGTCGGCAGAACCGGAGTTGAGTACTAGAATATTTAAATATTTTTATTGCTATTTTATTACCTTATAGCACAGAATATTAAAAGACAGAAGCATCACTCCGCAAAGAAATTTAAACAAATAACGACTTTTGCTATGACGCAATAAAATTCAATTCAGCTCGCGTAGCGTACCTACCAGTCATATTAACCTACAGAGCGCCTCTCTTTCTATCGCGCCGCTCTTATCTCTACTGACGCGGCACGTGTAACGACGCGCGACCCGCCGTCGGTGTCCGGCTATGTACTTGTAGCTTCGTACCTACAGTGCGGAGTGCGGTAGGCCTGCTTATAAGCAAGCATTTGACCGTAGTCTAACCTAATGGAAAGTGACGACGCATTCGACGATGGATCATGCTCGCCTAGAAGATACCGATTCACTCGGGACTTGAAGATACCTAAATTATAAGAATCTGGAAACAGAGACGCTGGTAAGCGAAACGATTTGTTCTGGCAGAAGGAATGTCAACCATAAACGGATGCCGAGTTTCCGTACGTCTTGTTGTCCGATGGTAGAAAGGAGATGGAGGAATTAACCCGTGTAATTCCGTCGCACACTTTCCGTGTATGTATTTGGTAAAAAACTGACAAGCTGGCAACTTTACGTCGACGTTCGAGACTCTGTAGCTTATTTTCGACCAACGCAATTTCATAATCTAAATAGTATAAATAAAGTCACTATCCGCGTCCCCATTTTATAACACGTCTTTATTCAGTCACTTTCTTGTTTGTCTCTCTGTCTGTCGTTCCAGGTGGAATCTTGCAACTCAAATTTGGAGCACTTCTCGATTAGCTATCCGGCTGAAACTTTCAGGGTAGCAAGGTGGTTCAAACGGCGGTTTTAAATCAACCGTGACTTTAAGGAAAGTAACAAAATGGGTATTAGGAATTACTATTTCCCTTTTTTTTCTTTTTTTTATGGAACTGATTGATGAGACGAGCAAGTCGTTCGCCTGATAGTAAGCGCCACGCCTGCCCATAACAATTGCAGTGCCACCCAGAACTTTAAATACCGAAAAAGCAATGCGTAGCACTGAATTGCGCTCATCACCCCGATACATCAGATAAGTCTTATATGCCCAGTAATTTCGCTGTCTACAATGCCCTTTAAGCCGGAACACAGTAATGCTTGCGAACTACTACTTGACGGCAGAATAACTGGCAAAGCTGTGGTACCTACCCAGACGGCCTCCCGCATACGAGAGACCTACCACAAGTAAATCCCTATCTTTATAGTCACAAAAACATAACTTACGTAGCTCCCAGCAGCTTGGCAAGTTCATCGAGGAAAGCCCTCTCCACCCCGCTGTAGGTGCTGAGGCTGGCGACTACTCCTCTTAGCGGTAAGGCGTCCGGATCGAGCGGCGGCAGTTTCACAGGTCGGTGGTAGTATTGGATGGGTAGCAGCTCTTGTTGGGAGAGGCAGTCTTTCTGTAACCGATTGTTCAGAAGTTTTAACGGGAATGCAATGGAATCAGGCGTGACGTTGCGGAAATTCATCTCAAAACTGAATCGCAACTCTCGTTCCAGCGTTCGGCGAGTCGACACCTGATGATGCCTCGTGCAGACGGCGACACACGTGTCGTACAAGGAGGGTTGTTGTAAGGGCTTTCATTATTTTACATTATATATTATTTACTAAATTAATACATTATTTACCTTTTCTTATATATCATATTAAACTCATTACCATATATATTATTAAATATACATATGTATATATTATATAAAAAAGCGGTGGGATTACTTCATATATATAAAATTCTCGTGTCACAATGTTAGTTACCTTACTCCTCCGAAACGGCTTTACTGATTTTTACCAAATTTCTAATTTATTCAGTAGGTCTGAGAATCGGCTACTATCTATTTTTTATACCCCTAAGTGATAAGGGTTGTTCACCCTTAGCATTTTTTCAATTTATATGGCAAAACAACGTTTGGCGGGTCAGCTAGTATATAAATATATATATATATATATATTTAAATTCATTTTACATTTACTATCAACCCCCATACATATTATATTATTCTGACAACAACCTACATAATATTCAGCGGGAGTACACTACATATTTTCATTGCGTTTCAGTTTTGACGGGGTTAAATGGATGTTTAAATGGGTTTAAATGGTTTTATATGGAGCTATGAGATTATTTATTGACATTGATTATTCATTTATTGTCTCTCCTTTACAGTATTCTGTTCCATCCCAGTTCCCCGCGCTACCTTAAGGAACGTTTTGATTTCCTTCACACTTCAAATCCGCGGTCACTACGGTCATCACAGAACCTACTGTTGACAACGCCTGCTCGTAGTACTTCCTTCTATGATTCTTCCTTCACTGTCAAAGCTGTTCGACTATGGAACGCCTTACCTCTTTCAATTAAACGAGCTCCTTCTCTTGAAATCTTCCAATATCGTGTTAAGCAGTTTTATCTTGCACAATAGCTGCTACCTATGCTTCGTCTACTGTTAGTATTTATGTTGTCATTTGTAATTTTGTATATTTACCTATGTTTGATTTATTTGTATGTTTTATGTTAAAGTATTTATTATGTATATTTTATTAATTATGTTATGTATTTTATGTAATGACTTTGGTTTATGTAGGTATATTATATTATATAACAAAATTATTTTAAAGTAACACCGTCCATTTCTGTATACATTCCTTCACTTGTGGGTTGTCTGGAAGAGATCGCTTTGAGCGATAAGACCGCCCATTGTGACATTATTATTAAGTTAGTTGTTATTTTAGTTTTTAATTATTTCTGTATTTTGGTGTTACAATAAAGAGTTATTCTATTCTATTCTATGAGACTTTTCCCAGCAGTTAAAAATAGGAAAACGTATTTTCGAAATCCAGGTCTTTGACATGTTTTAAAACTGCATTTTAGAAGCTGAAATAAAATATTTTTGGTGTATCATGCCATATTAGTTTTGCAAAAATGTTACTGCTTTTTAGAACATACAAAATTATGTATGTGCAAATTATTCTTAAAGTGTAATAATAAAATCCAACATCATTCACTACATTGTGGTGTTGACCATTGCCCTTTCCCCCCTCCCCAACCCCTAACTCACTCTCTATTTCCATCTATCTCCCTGGCTACACGTGAAAGTAGGTATATTCTATTTATTCATGTATATATTATATATTTATATAAATATGTATTTATTGATATACTCATGTATTTAGTAGTCAGTAGCCTCTAGCGGTGCTGCAATTGTAAGTTGTCAAGTAACCTGTGAATAGCGTTGTGTGCTACATTGTTAGTATTAAGCTTTAGTTATAATTATGTGTATGTAAAATGTACAATGTAACTGTTTGCTTCACCAAATAACTAAAAAAGTAAGAACGTACCACCCAAAACACGGTGACGGCTTCGGCGCCTGCAGTGATCAAGTCGCTAGGGTCAAAGTCCATCGGGACGAGAGCATGCGAACCCGCCGCGCCCGCCGCCGCCAGCGCGCCGCCCGCCGCCGCCACCTCCGCACCAATCTCGCACACCGCTTCTTCGTCTAGCCCTTGCACTTCTATCTTAATACCTGTGGGGAATAGGGAAGTAGCAAAACTTAGCGTAGATGTCGCCACTAGCATAAGTAGTGAACAAACTTTCTTCAAATGTTTTTTTGTATTTATTTATTTATTGACGCAATCAACAGCGTTGCAGAAAAAGCATCAGAAATACATGTACATGTTATACAAATAAGGCACATTATAGATTACCATAATTAAAACAAAACTTAATTAGACGTAAATGATGTTATACATACATAAGTGCACCAATACCTTAATGTTTTAAGTTGAAAATTTATTTATATTAGTAATAACATAAATAAATTTTAATAGTAATATTTAATTTATATATATTATGTTACAAATTTATTGAAACACACAGATAATTTAAAAAAAACACAGACAAAACAAATTAAAAATACTAATAACTAATCTAATCTAATAAACCACTACCAGTGGGCAACGTTCCCAAAATGCTGGCAGCATTGCCACGTTGAATGGCAATGCTTATCCTTTGGCCAAAATATAGGCCAGCATTTCGGTCACGCGTTGCTTCGACAAGAAGTTTTGATACATCTTTGAAGACTGTTTTGTGTACCTGTTTATTGTGTTTGTTGTGGTAGAATGAACACTATTGTTATGGTAGAATGAACTGATTCTAATACTAATCATTACCACCTGCTATGTTCTACATTCTGGCAAATAAATGATTTAATTTGATTTGAAAAAACTGTCAAAATTGTAAGTATGCAAAAAATCATCCAAGAAACAATTGTTGATTGACGTCGTTGGTGAATAATGCATTTTATAACACCGACTGCATTGTATCTTCGAAGTCCAAAGTCTAACATCGATGAATTTTATTCCCCATATAACAACGATTTATATGGGACCTTGTAGCTATACTGAACCCAACGCAAAAAGAATTTTCCAAATCGGTTCATAAATGACGGAGTTTTGAGGTAAGAAACATAAAAAAACACAATCGAATAGGACCTCCTCTTTTTAAAATTACCTCTAAATATCTGTTCAATTTCCTCAGTGGGCTCATCTGCGTCTTCAGTGATATCCGGTTCCTGTTTAGTCGTAGAGTTAGGCGCGGCGGCGGCGGCGGGTTCCGGACTTTTTGATTGGGCGGGTTCTTCTGGGACGTGTTCTGAAAAAAATTACATTATTTCATAATGAAAATGAAAAAAATACTTGTACGCGACTCTTAATTAGTTCTAAATTATTTATTATCTATATCTAAATATGCATATTTTATTTGTTAACACTCACGCACTCACTAATTGTTCCTTTCAAAATTACTTCCTCTAAAACTCCCGCTCCTCGCACATCTCTCACGCAAAAGAAACGACGCATTGCATTTATAATTTAAAGTAGGAGTTAGGATACTCACGGCTAAGATAATGATTGACAAGATCATCCTGTGGAGGCTCTTCCACTTCGGCCGTGGGAGGCGGCAAGTCGAGTGGTCCTCGGCGCAGTAGTTGTAAGTTCCGCTTGCTCATTGGCGACGCGGGTTCGGTGCGCGGCTTGCGAGCTGACTTGGCAGGCGTGCTGGGCTTTGTATCTATTATGAACTGGAAGAAATAAGCACACTTTCTTTAGAACTACAGCGCTTATTTCTCGCGTACCTCCCGCGCCGCGCCGTGAACAAATGACGATCGCACTTTTTATAGAGGCGTTAAAGAAATTGGAATCGTCATTTGTTTCGTACGATCAATCAAGGTGCTCTACTCAAGGTCCGACTCTTTCGCTTACCTGCGCTTCATTCAGCGCCCACACTCTTGACGAGCCACAGCACAGCGCACTAATGACGGGCACGTTGAGCAGCTCCCTCGCAGCTCTAGCGGTGCTTAGCGAGTCCCAAATGACGATTGCACTTTTTATAGAGATGGGAGGCGTTAAAGAAATTAGAATCGTCAATTGCTTCGTAAAAGCAATTAAGGTGCTCTACTTAAGATGCGACTCTTTCGCCTACCCCCGCTTCGCTCAGCGCCCGTCCCGCCTACACACTCTTGACGAGCCACATCACAGCGCACTAATGACGGGCACGTTGGGTAGCTCCCTCGCAGCCCTAGCGGCGCTCAGCTTGTCGGCCGCCGTGCCGTGCGTGACGCACTCTTATTTCGCGACGTAGACAAATGACGATCACACTTTCTTTAGAACTACAGCGCTTATTTCTCGTGTACCTCCCGCGCCGCGCCGTGAACAAATGACGATCGCACTTTTTAGGCTTTAAAGAAATTGTAATCGTCATTTGTTTCGTAAAAGCAGCCAAGGTGCGCTCGCTTTTTTCAAGCTTTCACCTACCTCTGCTTCGCTCAGCGCCCGTCCCGCCTCCACACTTTTGACGAGCCACAGCGCACTAACGACGGGCACGTTGGGCAGCTCCCGGGCGGCTCTAGCGGCGCTCGGCGCGTCGGCCGCCGCGACGTGCGTGACGCGGTCGTGCGGCGCGTCGTACCGCACGCCGCCGCCGCGCGACACGATCGCGTGCGCGCGCTCGCGGCACGTGCCCTCTAGACCAGTCACCCAGATCTGTACAGAAAAAGTATACATTTTATAAAAAAAAAATCGGCTTCAATGTAGATATATGTGTGTTCGTCTTCGAAGTCAAGGTCAAATATCGATGAAATTTATATGGGACCACTTCGTAGCTATACTGAACCCAACGCAAAAAGAATTTTCCAAATCGATTCATGAATGACGGAGTTCTGAGGTAACAAACATAAAAAAAAAATACAATCGAATAGAGAGTCTTTTCCTTTTTTGAATTCGGTTAAAAAGTGGAGTGATTCGTAGAAAGATTTTGAAATAAAAAAATCTGTAGAGAAAACATAAAAAAATTGTAGAGAATAACGAATTTCAGTAAACTAACATTAAAATACCCCCGACACAAGAAACATATAAAAAGTAAAAAAACCGCATCCAAATTGGTTCACCAATTTAAGAGCTACGGTGCCATAGACAGACACACATAGTAGTGAAACTTATAACTCCCCTCCTTTTTGCGTCGGGGGTTAAAAAGAGAAGTGATGCGTCAAATCATCAAAATAAATAATCTGTATGAAAGTGGAAAAAGATTTAAAAAAAAATCTGTATGATAGGAAAGAGTGGAGAGATGGTGGAAAGGTATCAAAATAAAAAATCTGTAGATAGGAAAAAGTGGAGTCATGCATGGAAAAAGTGGCACATTAGAAGCCCATAAGACTAGCATTGCCACACCGAACCTAGAATACCATGATATGTACTGCATAGCACTGCATTGCGGTCGTCACTCCGAGACATCAGATATTAGGTCTCATAAGCCCAGTAATTTAGCTGGCAATGCCCATATATAACCGTAACACAGTAATTGCGTACGGCTACTAACACAGTAATGGCGGCAGAATAAGTGGCAAAGCAGTGGCAAACATGCATACTTACACAGAACCCGTCAAAGATAGGTCCGGCCTTCTTCACTGAGCTCATATCGAAGCCTTCAAAAGCCGCCACTATCTCCTTGTCAATAGACGTGTTCTTCGGTTCTTGCGACTTCATTTTAGCAGACATCGCGGTGACGTCAGCCGATCTAGTCTCGTCCACAAAGTTACTCGGCGCCCTTACGTTGGTTATACGAGAGAAGTTCAAACCTGCAATAACATAAAACAAGCTTTTATTGCCAGAATATAGGTAGGTAATCTAGGTGTTACAATTAGGTATATAATGTTCCTTATAATCTATCCTATTTAAGGATGTGCAATACAATTCACATAACAATATTTTAATTAATTTACAAGACATAATTTTATTATTTTACATTCTTTGATTCAAATTAATCATTAAAAATAATTATTAAAAATAAAAACAATAATTAATTATTATTAAATCATTTTAATTTAGATAATCATATTACGAATTACGTCAAATAAGTATAGATTTCAAATAATTCAAATCAAATTAAATTACAATATATCACGTTTAAATAAATCAAATCACTCCTGCTGACCGATTCAGAACCTCACGACAATTCATTTGTCGATCGATTCGGTTTGATATCGTACGATTCAAAATATTTTAAATTCACAATAGTCGAATCGACGATCAAATTGTCGTAGTCGATAACCAATCGTAACCGTACGATAAACGCGTATTTATCGACCGAGAACGTTATTCACAATGCAGATATCGAAGCAAAGTTTTCGAACGTCCGATTAATTTTTACGACAACTTATCGAGTGCAACATATCACTCGAAAGCATTAGATTTGACCGTCAATACCGAGTATATTCCGTGTGTTGTTAAATAAACTACATTTTCTACTACAAATAAAATAAAACTCACAGTAAGATTCAACATAAACTAATTCTATGTAATAAAGTACCTACCAAGTCTAGTATTTATTTATAGGTTAAGTTCGCTTTGATTGTTTTAGAACTATTTACCTACTACTATAAGATTAATTAATAAGATGCATAAATCTACCGAAATAAAATCACTGTACCTATATAATTATTATAAAGTACTCTGTGATACTATGTAATAGTAATTTTGGTATTTACCTAACATTTCTAATGAATCTTGATGAGGCTCGTCTTCTCGCTCGATCTTCTTTTAATAATTTCAAAACATGATAAGGAAAACAATTTGCGATAGACATTTAAATTTGGCGGTTTGTCAATGTCTAAAGCATAGATTAAACATTAATGTCAAGTGGATATCAGCATGTGGGTGTTTACGAAGCTCTTGTTTTTTTTATATTTCTACCAATATCTGGCGCTTATAATTGTTGATTATATTTTAATTCGTGATTAACGTTGTTATAATAAATTTTGATAACTTGAAAACATTTTTATATCGTCTAGATAATAATACAATTTTCTGCGAGTATTGCACACAAAACGAACTCCGTAAATGCAACACGTTGTCGTATCGATTTCGATATCGTAACCGAAACCGTGTCGAATCCTCGAGGCGGATGTTCTGAATAGCTCGAAAAGAAACCTACGACACGAGATCGTTATCCAATCGAATCGATTCGGTATGTTGTCGTGGGGTTCTGAATCAGCCAGCTGCTGGCCGATTCAGAACCTCACGACAACTCATTTGTCGATCGATTCGGTTTGATATCGTACGATTCAAAATATTTTAAATTCACAATAGTCGAATCGACGTTCAAATTGTCGTAGTCGATAACCAATCGTAACCGTACGATAAACGCGTATTTATCGACCGAGAACATTATTCACAATGCAGATATCGAAGCAAAGTTTTCGAACGTCCGATTAATTTCCACGACAACTTATCGAGTGCAACATATCACTCGAAAGCATTAGATTTGACCGTTAATACCGAGTATATTCCGTGTGTTGTTAAATAAACTACATTTTCTACTACAAATAAAATAAAACTCACAGTAAGATTCAACATAAACTAATTCTATGTAATAAAGTACCTACCAAGTCTAGTATTTATTTGTAGGTTAAGTTCGCTTTGATTGTTTTAGAACTATTTACTTACTACTATAAGATTACTTAATAAGATGCATAAATCTACCGAAATAAAATCACTGTACCTATATAATTATTATAAAGTACTCTGTGATACTATGTAATAGTAATTTTGGTATTTACTTAACATTTCTAACGAATCTTGATGAGGCTCGTCTTCTCGCTCGATCTTCTTTTAATAATTTCAAAACATGATAAAGTAAACAATTTGCGATAGACATTTAAATTTGGCGGTTTGTCAATGTCAAAAGCATAGATTAAACATTAATGTCAAGTGGATATCAGCAGGTGGGTGTTTACGAAGCTCTTGTTTTTTTTTATATTTCTACCAATATCTGGCGCTTATAATTGTTGATTATAATTTAATTCGTGATAAACGTTGTTATAATAAATTTTGATAACTTGAAAACATTTTTATATCGTCTAGATAATAATAAATAAAATTTTCTGCGAGTATTGCACACAAAACGAACTCCGTAAATGCAACACGTTGTCGTATCGATTTCGATATCGTAACCGAAACCGTGTCGAATCCCTGGGGCGGATGTTCTGAATAGCTCGAAAAGAAACCTACGACACGAGATCGTTATCCAATCGAATCGATTCGGTATGTTGTCGTGGGGTTCTGAATTGGCCAGCTGGGGTAGCAATAGCCGAGCATTGAGCTAAAATTATTTAAAAATTAAAACATATTATGGACCATCGACACGAAGATCAATTAAAATAAATAAACGGTAAATAAAGTTAAAGAATGTTTATCATGGTTTTATCACTGTTTAACTTACGTTGCAATGAATGTGTTAGAAAGAGACAAAATGTTGTCTTATTTAACATTAAATAAGATTTTAAACATCGTTTATTAATAATGGCAAAGGTGTAATAAAACTCTTTAAACTTGACGGCGACATATATATTATACTAGATGCGCCGCACGGTTTCACCCGCGTAGAATACCAAATTTCATCATAATCATACAAACATACACACACAGGGACTTTCGCATTTATACCTAATACTAGCTGCGCCCCGCGGTTTCACCCGCCGCTTCCCGGGATAAAAAGTAGCCTATGTGCTATTCCAAGTCCTAAAGTACTTACATACCAAATTTCATCAAAATCGGTTCAGTTTTTGCGTGAAAGAGTAACAAACATACAAACATCCATACATACAAACATCCATACATAGAAACTTACGCGTTTATATATTAAGTAAGGATTGCTTATAAGTTTGGCTACAATATAGCCTGATGTTAAGCGACGATGTGGCCGGAGTTGGAGCACATAGAAGACGGCAGTTGAGCGACTGTTCATGTCCATCTCTCTGATGGTTCACAGTACATCATTCAGGCTCCGCTCGGTGGGTACTACAACCGCGGCCGGTGCCAACAACTCCAAATATATATTTTTTTATCGCTCGATATCCATCGATCACATGCATACCCTGGCCATTGGCTAGGATTTCCTGTATCTAGGGAACCAAGAACTATGAGGACTATGGTCCCACAACACCCAGACACAAATCAAATGCTTGCGCATATTTTTTTAGCACAAACATTTGTCGCGGGAATCGAATCGCAACCTCATTGGTGTATGAGATTTGAGCCAACCTGCCCAACCACTACACTAAAAAAAGCTGTCCGAAAATTACGGTAGTCCTAAAAATGAAGGTACTTACTCATATCCGGTACACGTGTGATGCTAAGTGGCGACGAGGTCAACGCCCCCGCCACTCTATACTTCGCTAGAGGCAGCGCGACGCGCATCGCAGCGGAATCCTTCACCCAGGTGGGTAGTACGCATGCCTTGCCGTACTCCAACGCGGCTTTGTATTTCTCGCTACCCACGCCGTCCCTGTAGCCAGAAAGAGATAGGGAGTTATCACTTGAACATTTTTTTATAATCTTTTAGAAGCAACGGTCCCCCATCTCCTTCTAAGGATCTCTCTCCATTATGATTTCAGGTCAGTTATTCCGGAAAGCATTTAACAATATCTCGCCAACGTTCTCTGGGCCTCTGCGTCGACGCCCCTTCAGGCACATATTAAACATTACTACTTTAATTTACCCATTGCGACCTTTCCGGATGCGTTCGACAGACGTGTCTGCACAATCCCATTTCAGCCTGGCTTTTTTTACCTATGCCTGTTTTTGAGTGCAGCTCGATTTTACGAACCGAGTATCCTTTAAACTCAGAGTACACTTTGAGTCATCTAGTTTGTAACTTTTTGTATCAGTAATGGACTTTATTTTTACTTTTACAATAAACAATCACATTTAAACCTGATTAAAAATCTGCAATATTCTATTTTCTAAAAGTACTGAATATTAAAAAAAAAAGCTTTCTTCATTTTCTCAAAGTTTTCTAATAATAAGGCTGGCTGTCTAGTTTCCACTTAAGCTGTGGTGTTCCCATATAGGTTCATTTTTATTTTACTACTGTCTGCTCTGCTTCGCAAAGCTTCAATGGACGAACACTCTAAGAAAGCTTGATACAAATAACATGAATATTATTAAAACTATACTTACTTATTCAATACAACAATGTCTGTCGTCTCACTTTGAAAAGCCCCAGAAAACGTGCCTCCGAGTTCATTCACCAGCTTCATTATCATCTGCTTGTCTTTCTTAGAGATTCCCGAAGTTGTCACTTGTAGGTTTGCAAACGGAGGCAGCTTGTGTAAGTCAAACTCTGCAGAGGATCCGCTGACGTTGACACGAAGTGAAGCTTGCCATACAGCTTCAATCCAGGTCTCTGACATTACTGGGATGCCTTTTTCTACTGATTTCTGGAATATTTTATTTTAGTGGTTGTATTTAGAAGCGAATTATGATGCCAATCATTTTTGTAAGACTGACAAACTTATTTAACTTATAACTTACAATATATTTGTCCGAGAGAACAGTGTCTGATACCAAATGTGTAGTATCATCTGTCAATACTGTGTTGTAGATGCCTCCCATCCAAAAGACTTTCTTTTTGATATTCTCCTGTAATTTAAGCAAATCAGAATGAACTTAGTACTAATATATGTACAACTATGTAACTCGCTTCTAACCAATGAGACTATATTATATATATTGTGACACTTATCCTTACAATAATGCACATGGTGCAGAATTAATGTGTTAATCTACTTTTGTATTTTAATTAAGTGACGCATCTGTCTGTTTATGGTGTTTACTCCATCCAAAGGTTGACTGGAAGAGATCGCTTTCAGCGATAATGTCCGCCCATTGTATTTTAGTTTTTAAGTTGTTTTCATGTACCTACTGATTATTTTTGTTTGATGTACAATAAAGTATTGTGTATTGTTTAAGATGACAAAAGGACTTTGTTTGGAACTGCTGAAATAACTTATAAATATATAAAATACCTTTGCTGTTTTGTTTATAAAATACCTTTTGCTGTTTTGTCAATCCACTGGCTGTAATGACCATTCCTCTCATGGCTATCGTGAACACTGGTTCGGGGCCTGATGGTATTGGAGTGCCTTCTGTTAAACAGCAAGACAAACATCTTGGACCTACCAGCCTTTAGAAAAAAAGGGTGTTTAATTATTATCATTAACAAAACCCTAATTCAAAACTTATAAAATTATCCCAGCCGCTGGAATATAGTTTGAATATAATTGCATGGTACGAGTTAACTAATATCAAAGGTATAGGGAATATGCATGTTTTGTCGAAAAATCTGGAAATTACTTTTTACGATAGATTACTTGTGTAAACATTTAGTAGTGATATAATTATTATTATTAATTGCTTGCGTATGTGCAACCACTATCTGACGTCACGCGCCTCGCTGCTT
The DNA here is from genome assembly GCA_951640565.1 of Petrophora chlorosata. Taxonomy (NCBI): domain Eukaryota; kingdom Metazoa; phylum Arthropoda; class Insecta; order Lepidoptera; family Geometridae; genus Petrophora; species Petrophora chlorosata. The sequence goes on along the minus strand of OX621189.1, from coordinate 17,860,578 downwards.
ATTGGTCAATTTTTTACATAGAGCCCGCCCTATTGGTAAATTATTGACATACACACACATGTAGCGTAGATGGGCCAATGAGGAGTTCCTAGGTCTCCACGTTTTGACGACTCTCAAATGGCGCGTTTATGTTTATTTAAATTGATTCAAATTTTCATTTACTAATTTTATTGACAACTGATGCCGTAAAATTTTTAAACATTTTTTTTCATTAATAGTATTCAATAATGAATTGATTCATGCATTAAAAAAAACATGCATTTTCCCTATTGTGAAAACTGTATTTCACATTGTGAATGAACTGTTTGCAGATGAAAACAAATGACGAATAGAAGAAACAGCACATAAAGAAATTAACTAGTAATACTTACAAACATTTAGTAGTCTTCAATTTGTTGTATAGTTCCCCTTCAAACTCAGTTAGTACAAACACATCCTTCTTCGAGAGACCTTCAAACTGTTTGTACTCTTTTTCCTTCACCCAACTAGCATGCAAGCCACCTCCACTATGCTGTTCACAGGCCTGAAAAAAAAAACAATTGAAGACCATAGTACCAATATCTGGATAAATTGTATGACTGTTTCTTTCTGGCTATTGTATGTTTCTGTCTGGCCTTCTAAAAAGTGTAAAAAGTGTGATTTGGTAATTGTTTCGGGTCTTGTAAACTAAGCCTCTTGGCACAGAATAAATAATTGTCTCTTGGTCGAAGGTAGAGTTAGGAAGAAAATGGATATCATGTAGGTTATTTATTGGAATATACATGCATGTACCTAGTCATAGAAAAAAGGTCGAGTATTGGAAACAGTGCTAATATTATTGTTTTTCATAAAGTAGGATAGTAGCTTACGATAAAAGCCAACTGCATCTCCTCGGAACATTCATCTTCATTCCGACAATCCTTCGGAATTACAAACGTAACTTTGATATCTTCATTCATTATAAGGCTCTATCATAACCTATGCAACGAAAATCATTTAAAACATTTCCCTTTTTACTAGAAAAACACTTTTTGGCGGAAGAAATAACATAACCTTAGCGTGATTTGTTTACAAGATTAGAACACAGATTAAAATTAGTTTTTTTTTTTTTTAAGTTTTCCCTTTAGGGCAGACTAAAGTCTCTAGGACCATACTGCCATGTCTTACGTAGTTTTTATATGTTAGTTTATATTTCATTTATTTTACTTTTGTTGAGAATGAGGGTCAACAGCAACAAGCCGGACCCTCTCCTAGTGCTTCAATAAAGTGGTGGAACTTTATTCAAGCTTTCCATGGACTTTTTGGGAGAACATAAAAAGCGATGTTTTCTCTATTTTATTTCATTTGCCTACACTCGTGCACGTTTACGAACACATAATGGTTAATATTCCACCGATATTACACATGATCACTCGAAATAACACTTGTTTGGAAAATAAAACAAAATCGGACTGTATCACTTTTCACTTCCCGCCAAAAAGTCCTTAAAATTCATTGAGGTCTTACACTAATTAGTATTTGATTGGTAGTAAAGAGAATGAATAAAACGTTCCGTTTCGTAACTAAGCCCGCCTTCAGAAATGGGTAAATGTTCACGAGTGAATACTTGTCGGTTAATCTCAGTGATATGCCAAGTTAAAAATTAACTAACACCTTTCTGAACGGGTATCGAGTAATACAATAAGCCAGCCAATCAAAACCAATCATTTTTAAGACTGAGATTTCCTGCGCTTTTGTTTATCAGATTTAACTGCGTTATTTTGGCTAATATCGGAATTTTACCTTATATTTTGCTTCAAATACACAAATCGCTTATTTAATTTATATGTACAAAAAATCAATGCAAAAATATTGCAAAATGTAAAGGAAAATGACAACTGACAACTATTACCTGACAGGTGAGAATCGTAACCCGCATTTTTATCGGTGAATATTTTCACCTGTCAGGTGAACTTTTACTCTCCCCATCAATGACTCTCCCCAATTGGTTTTCTGAACGGCTCAGGGTAAATGTCAAAGTTCACCTAAGTCATTTCTGAACGGCGTTAGGGTAATAATTACATTAACTGGGTGATTTCTGAACGCGGCCTAAGGTACAGAAAAATAAGTAAGTAAAGGTGGGACCCTATTACATGTGACATAGTAACATGCCTATATGTATCCTCAATGATTTATGTATATTCACGCGGAAAGCTCTATGAATAATGAAGATTCTCGTACACTCGATTCTCGATTGTCCATTAGATTAGAATATAGAATAGACCGCACTAGCCAGGTCAACAAATGTCAAACTAAAAAAAAAACCATTGATTAATTTTTAGTCTATGGCGGGAGACTATATTGTACGACCATAATAATGTACAGCCAAAATTGCACAGCCGATATTGTACAGCCAATATTCCATGTACATCGGATTTCAAATACTCGGCCGGCTTTTCCTGGACGGCAAATATTGCCCGTACAAACTCGGCTCGTGTCGATATTGCACGGCCATTATTGCACAGCCAATAATTCATGTACTGGCTTCCAAATGTCAGGGTGTGCAATCCAGTCTGTACATTATTGGATGCGAAATATAGCCCGTGACGAGTTTGGTACAGCCAGTATTGTACAGGCAATAATACGAAGCCATCCATAGACAAAAGTAGCATTTCACACGATGCCTCGTTTGTTTCAAGCGAGTCTTTGAAGCACAGATTATCAAAACATGTTCGGTCCCGATCGAACCATAGACTGCAGCTTTATCCCGCTAGGGGCGCTAGTGCTCGTTAATGTTGAAGTTATTATTTTCTTCGTACAAAAGAACTAAAACAATTATTAATAAGATATTGCTGGATATACATAGGGCTAGGTAGGCGAACAACGAGAAATAACTATTTTGTCAAAACAAAGAACACATAGTTGGTTTTAGTTAGGTTAAGTACCAGCTTTTCAACACATATATCTGCCCATAAGTGATTTATTATGACATACGTGTGGGTGCATTTAACTTATTCTGTTACAGTTCAAAATTATCGATACTTTGATAAAATAGATATACTTCCATACCTACATTTTCCTATGGAATATTTTTTAATGTGCAAGATTCTCTCTAATGAAAAAATAAAAAATACAAATGTTAATCAGCATTGAAATAATATCGAAAGCATTATTTTGTCCAATATTTCAACTTAAGGTCGAATGTCCATTAGATTATTTTTGAAGACAGTAGGTACCAAGTAGGTACGGCCGCGTTAGTAGTACCACATTATTACAATACATATAGTAGCGAAACGCCTTTGACGTTAGGCGACACCGCTACCCGTGTAGGTACTTTTGCTGTCACATGCAGATGTGCCCACAGGATGTGCCAGGGTAGTGATGTGCGAACTCGGAAAAACAAAACTCGATTTAACCCGAGTTAAAATTCACGTAAATTGGGTTGAACTCGAGTTAACTAGAAGGAAGAGTTAATGTTTTTTAAAAAAAATTACTAATTTATTCCCCCACCTTAGCATTAATTTTTATTTATGTATTTTTGGCTTGAATTTTAATATTTTAAAATATTTATATTTATCACTACATAGTATAAAACAAAGTCGCTTTCTCTGTCCCTATATGCCTATATCCCTATGTATGCTTAAATCTTTAAAACTACGCAACGGATTTTGATGCGGTTTTTTTTTTAATAGATTGAGTGATTGAAGAGGAAGGTTTGTATGTATAATAACCGTGCGAAGCCGGGGCGGGTCGCTAGTTATTAATAAAACTATGTAATTATACAGCAGTCTTTTCAAAATAAAATCAAACTAACATTATGATTACACGTAACACGTCCACTCACTGGCGATTCAAATACATCCCAAACCAAAGATTTTCTTCTAGGACCTGGCATTTTTCAAAAACAGAATTTAAAACACGAAAAGCTACAGCAATAACCGGCACTTTAAAGTTAACCTCAAATCTACATAAATGTGACACTTGTTTGTTATGAATGAATTTAGTCTCAAATGATCGGCAAACTTCGCTCCATGTTGGTTTCATTCGGTTTTCAAATTTGAGTCAGAGAGAATTCAATTCGAGTTGGTTCGAGTTAGGCCCAAATCAAGTTAACTCGAGTTAGTTACTCGAGTCGACCATCACTATGCCAGGGCACTCACAAGATGGAAAATAAAATAAATATGATAGTTTCATTTATTTAATTTAAAAGTACCTACCAAATATACATATTTACATAAGTTGCATGAACTCTTAATGTAATTTGTTGCTGATGATAGTAAAAAATATTATTATAACTTTATTTGTTCCAAAACATATTTCCGGTCGTTAAGATAACAGTTACTTATACCTACTAAATAATAAAACAGTATAGTTTACCCTTAAAGAACTCTGTCCCCCGCACTAGGTCTCTGGTGAGCCTGTACAGCGGGGTTACAGTGGATCACTCCGACTACTCCTATCTCTATTTTACTGCGTACATATAGTACCTAAGTAGGTACCTACGTTAATAGAAAGAGCTCGCATTTCCTCTTTTAAAATATTGGCTGATTTATCAAGATTGCTCAAACGTAGATTTAATGGCTTTCCTTTGTTTGTTTTTTGAGACCACGGTCCTCGTAGTTCCTAGTTCCCTAGATATAGGGGATCCTAGTTAGGAGCCAGGATTACCTTCTCTGTATAGTTATGACAATATAATGTATGTTCGTAAAAATCTGCACATTTTTTTTTACGCTTAATCTATGTTTGGCCACTATCTCACCTAGCAATGATGTGGCTTACAATCAAATGGAGCACATAGATCTAGAGAAAGTTGGCGGCAGTTCAAGGTGAATAGTGACCATCACAAATCACAACATAAACACTAGAAATAAGGATAGAATTTTAGTACCTCGGCTTAGACTGAGTAAAAATGGTAAAACGAATAAATCCTCCATGGGCAATTGCCTACGTTTTTACAATAAAATTCCAAAATGTATATCTAACGGAGCTCACAGAAAGTAGATTCAAATTGCGTGTGAAAAATATTCTAATGAAAAAAAGCATACTATACAGTTAGTAATTACATAGAAGACAAAGATGCATGGAACATTCCGCTTCTGCCAAGTACCTAGCCAACTGGTACATTAGAAACCTAATATTGTCTAAAACCACCTAAAACAAACATTTAATATTGTAACAAAAGTTCTAAAAAAATGCCCCTCAGTTTCTTGTGGTATCTTCTGAGTAGTGGTTCTTTTTCCGATACGGTGGTAGAGTCATTGTAATAATTGACCGTCTGTGATGCCAAAATTGAATAAAGAACTTTTGAACTTGAACTTTGAACTTATTGCATGTTTTTTTATGTAACTGAATGACTGACGAGCTGGTCATTTGCCTGATTGTAAGCAATACTACGCTAGCCCATAACAATAACAGCACCACCCAGAACTTTGTTTTGCAAAATCCTGCGTGGCGCTGCACTGCGGTCCTTATCCTGAGACAATTAACTGTTGAGTCTCATAATGCCCAGTAATTTCGCAGTAATGCCCTTCAAACCGGAACACAGTAATGCTTGCCTCACGCATACGAGAAACCTACCACCAAATAATGTTAATATGTTAATGTTGTTATGTCGTTCGAGAATGGATTCAAATAATAAAATGTCACCAATTTCCATTCATCTCTTACCGATTGCGTGCTCCCAATCCTGTCAAAATATAATTCGTTGTCTTCATACATCTAACTAATATTGTAAGAGCTGTGAGATCTGCAGATACCTACGTTTTTTTCCTTAGTATGGTTTCATAGCCATTATGATCCCCATTTTTAATACAATCTAGCCAATTGATTAGGCTTATAAGTAATTTACATTTAACTTTAACTGATATATTATTTTTTTTCTTTTTTCAGATAAGTGTCATAAACAAAATTTTAATGATAATTTTCATTTATTATACGTAGTCATCGTGTAGTAGTATTTATTAGTATATTTAAAAAGTTATTGATGAACACATTTTTCGTTTTCTAGTAGGTACTCGCACTAATCCGTCCTTCCCAAAGAACAGCTCCAAAATTCTACCCATCATCCACTTTCCGCGGAGAAGGTTGTCGTACTCTTACTTTCACATTTTCTTATTGATTGAACCATTTACTCCTGATTGTCAGTTGCGCTAGATGTTCCTTTTTATATTTCTTCCTGATATCTTGTGTTATCTTAGATGTCAACTGCCACTGCGTTCTAGCGTTTTGCTCTGTTTCAATGATTGTGTTAACAATCTGTGTTTCGGTTACTCCATGTGAAAGACGCTTTTCAAAGTTAAAATTATTAAAATCTTTACTTTAAATTATTAAATTACTTAGGGTCCACAAGGAGCCAAGCGCGACTTACCAATCTTTCGATTTTATCAATTGAAAGAGACAGGGAAGTCAATTTTGTTAATGCTAGCGAATAGGTATAATGTAAAATTAAGTCTCGTAAGCATGTTTAGTATTAAATTTGTTGTTTTATTTTAAGTAGGAATCCTCAATATAAAACCGCTCGGGGTGCCAATCTACCCTACGCTGCGCCGACCACTGCCTTTGCCTCAAGTTTGCTAGTGTTATTTATTGTGATAGGCCAACGGTGTAGGTACATATTAATATTTTTATTTTTATATATTAGGCACACCAAATACAGCTACATTAAAAAAATACAAATATATAAAAAGCTTAGCAATAACGCAGCTCACAACGCTATTCTCATATTAGGTACTACATATTTTAAAAATAATCGCTAAGAGCTGCTTACAAAACATAAATGAAAATTACGTTTGTAAGTGTTCTTAAATTTAGGTAAATAAGTGATTGACAAAGAAAAGGCATTAGATATTAACTTAAAAAAAATATTATTTTTTTAAGTTAGTTTTCAATAAAAAAAAAACATTTTAAGAAAAAAAAACAAACCGACTTCAAAGCTATATCAATATTTTTTATTTTTGTTGATATTTTCAAAAAGCGCTGATTCAAATTTCGATAAAATATATATGGGACCACTTCTGAAGTATGACCTACCAAACAAAAAAAGAACAATCAAAATCGGACTACTCTGTAAAAAGTTATGCGTAGTAATACATTAAAAAATATACACTCGTCGACTTCAGATCCTCCTCCGTTTTTTTCATCGGTTAATGAATTGGTTATAAATAGGTGGTTAATACATTTTGATAGAAAGTTTTTGTAATATTAAATTGATAAGCATTACAAACAAACAAACAATAATATATAAAAATGTATTCTTAGATTGTATTGTGCCGATATATAACACACCTATTTATTATTATATTATTATTTATAGGCGTATACATTTTTCACTATGAAGCCGTGGTTATGACAATAGTAATTATTTGCTATAAAGTGCCAACTTAACAGAAATTAGTTTAACGTTACAGTCATTATATATAAAACGAGTGTGGCTCAGTGGGAGAACGTGCGACTTTCGATCCGACGCACCCGAGTTTGAATCCCGCTGGCCCCACTGACTTTCGTTATGTGTGGATTTAACACTCGCTCTAAAAACGGTGAAGGAAAACATCGTGAGGAAACCGGCATGTCCAAGAAATTATCACAAAAATTCAAGTAGGTACATGTGATATTCAACAACCCGCACTGGGCTAGCGTCCGAGAAGACCCGTGTCCCAGTAGTGGGAACGTGATGGGCTGACGATGATGAACAGTTATTAGTGTTAAATTTAATCCCCATGATAAGTTAAGTGATGGGCTTCATAATTAGCATTATTAACTCGATACCTCGGAATGTTTCATGTCATTACTAATATTCGCATTTTTTAATCTTTCGCCCACTCGCAATATCCCTTGATTATCATAAAACGGACTCAATTTTACCAAATTGCTTCTGCTATTCGGTTTATTAAAACAATTTAAATCGTCGCAAGTCAATGTCGTTGCTAAATTCACTACACCGCATATATCTTATTACAAGCAACTTCGCCGCCTTTAACTTTGTAATGTGATATACGATTAGCCGTTGTTTACATTTCGTTGTCGCGTCGAATTATTTTAATTGCTAGTAATGACCATGCTAAGATCTTTGCGATCTTTGTGAATGAGTTATGCCTCTCTAATAACTTCTGAATGATGCTTTCTTCACAATATTTCTGCACAGCATGCACATTGCACACTTTTTCTTTTGTCTTGTAAACCGTTTGTTTTTCGACTAGTGGTAATTCTGTTGCCTTCATCCACTCAGGCCCGTACCACCACCCGTACCACCACCCGTACCACGTGTCGTATGCTTTAAATTTTAAAACCATTATGCCTCTACTTACTGAATCAGCTGGATTGGACTCTAGACTTCACATAATGCCAACTGCTCGGTTTTACGACCTTTATTATGTTCTGAACTCTATTAGCTACAAAGGGTTTCCAGCGACCGGGATCTTCCTGTAGCTACCTCACCACTATAGAGTCCGTCCAGCCGTGAATGTCCACGTTGTTTTCGTCAATACATTGTACCTACCTACTACTTATTTTCTCCATCAGTTTAGACAATAATACCGCTTCGCATAACTCCAATCTCAACAAAGATAGGTACAGGTAGGTACCAGTCAGCAAAACGGTATCTTTAATTAGTCTGGTTTGAGCTGCAACCAATACCACTGACATTTGATCGTTATTTACAATTCTTGCGTATCGCTCGATTTTTCCACGCCCCTGAACAAACAAAATAAAATATTAAGAAACTATCTGCCTACTCGAAGAAAACTATCGACGACAGAAAAATCGTTATAATTCATAATTTCTGATAAGAAATAAAGAATTATATTATTTTATAATAAACATTCTTCATATATTTTACTTTTGTCATGGGTCTTAAAAATCCCGGCAGGAATCCCGGGACTAGGGTAGGTATTATTTTAAAGACTGATCCTGGGAGTCAATTTTGGTTCGAGACTGAATGCCCTACTCGGTATATCTTAGGTTATACCTTAGACATACGGTAAATGTTAAAAAAATACTCAAATCTTTCTTGACGTGTCGGCACATCACGGGCATCTACTAATCTAAGGCAATGTCATATATAGGAGCAACGACAAGCGAAGCGAGGAGAAGAGCATTAGTTACCTATGACCACCACAACTCTCGAGCCGAGCGAGCGAAGCGAGCGTGCTGCGGCAGCGGCCGGGGAAGCGCCCGAAGAATTTTAATTTTGTTAAAACGCGTTTTATCTACATAGTTTGACATACTTTTAACTGATATCACAGAATACTAAGGAACAGAAGCATCAAGGACTCATGCTATAACGCAATAAAATTCAATTCAGCTCGCGTAGCGCTGCATACCTACCAGTCATATTAACTTACAGAACGCCTCTCTTTGTGTCGCATCGCATAGCTCTTATCTCTTCTGATGCGGCACGTGGAACGACGCGCGACCCGCCGTCGGTGTCCGGCTATGTACTTGTAGCTTCGTACTCATGGTCATTGTCATGGGCGTACCCACGGTGGGGCATCTGCCCCACCCTAGTCACAAAACAGACTGTTGTGTGCCCTAGTCCCAGACTCGAAGCTAAATTCGGTTTATTAAAAACTAATTATTCATTTGGTGTTTTTTAAACAATGGTTCTTCTAATTACTACAATTTAAATGGTTTTCCTGGCTAACTGAACTTAAGGCTGAACTGTGGTATAACGTGTGGGAGCAAAATAAATGGCACAGAGCGAACTGAACGATATAGATTTAATTGCGCTAGTTAAAGAAACACAACTGTCCTATCCTGCCATAAAACAGGCGCATACTGTGCACTGTCACAGACTAGGAAGTACACTGTGCACTGTCGAAAGGTCAGTCAGTATTTTACGCAGAATAAAAACTTCGTTGTGGTTTACAATGATAGAAAACCGGCTAGTCGGCCTCTGCATGATATGACATTATGAGTGTGCATAGGAAAAGGTTTCTGTAACCACACTATAAATTTGAAAACGTTTTAGCTAGATTTAGCCAGAACACACGCAGGGTATTATTGAAATAAGGTCAGTAAATAAAAAGCATTTTCAAATTCCTACTACTTTGCTGGGTATGTCCATGGTCATTGTCACAATAATGTAAATGTTTTTGGACTTTTCAAAGTCTGCATGCCTAACACAATTTATTTTACTATTATTATTAATAAACTCTTTATTTCAGACAATATAAAGTACAACAAAGTAAAATTAACAGAGCCCTATAGAATATATACCTTACAGACTAACATACATACAAAAATATTACATTACATTTAATAAACCACACACACTACTTCACTAGGTGTGAATTTTATTTCTAACAATATTCATTTATTTTTATTAGTTATTGGGTATTTTATTTCAATAACTGCATCTTTGTATATCCCATCCGGAGACAATATCATGGAATATTCCTGTGCAATTAATGGCTACGCATTTATTGTCAATTTGGTATTGAAGCAACTCGCAGTTTATAATTTGTCATTATTTTAGGCCTGGAGAAACTCAGACGGAACTTCACTGCTGCTGGCATGATATGAAGTTAATTTACGCAATAGTTGCTCCACCAATAATATGAATTTTATCAAAGTGCCTGCTCTGGACCGTTGGTTTGTTTCAGTAAGAATCCATATAATGTTGTACATGCAAGTTCTTCATTTCACAGACAGACCTACATCAAGAAGGCCACAATACACTTCTAGTCTCCAGCCGATGGAGCACACTCATGGCACATGCAACTTATTACTTTATGTGTCTTGCTCTACCATTACAGTTGCAGTTTATTATTATGACCTCACTTTGTGCTCATTGTACATCTTGCATTTGACAACAGCGTCGTCTCCGTAAGATTCTCTTGAAGCACTGTAAATGTAAAGCATATGTAAAGACAACTGGATAAGGATTGATATACATGTAAACATAACCTCAAACCTAGAAATTAATGTTTAGAGTTTTTAGGCCTTACGGAACCGATTTATAGCAATCAACAGCTTGTATAACAAACTACTACTGCTACTAATCAGCCCGTATCCACCCACTGCTGGGTATAAGGCTCCTCTAGTTCACGCCACTCATTCCGGTCTTTTGCTAGCTTCATCTATTGCAATCCGACGTATAAAAATGTAAAGTTATAATTACAATTTACGTTTTTAAGTTCACTTGTTGTTTAAAACTTTAAATCCGGTTGTTTTGTTTTATTCGTTTAAAGTACACAACACAGAAAGTAAAAATACTACGCTAAGTAGTATACATAATTCATAGATCATACATACCTATACTATACAGACAGATACATCACATACGATATACGAGAATAGATTTGCCACTATGTTTAAAATTTAGGATGTGTTGAAAAGCGATCAATAGATGGCGCTGATCAGCTTCATAGTTTCCAGATAGATTTACTTGACGCAGTTTACTTGATTGATTATATTACTTACAAAAATAAACAATTCACGTACTGGATTTGAAACAAAATAAGTACCTAGGCATATATTTCTTTATCTTTTGAATTAAAATTCAATTACATATATTTTTCACCTTTTACAATAACTTTTTTTTAAATTTAGTAACATACAAAAAGGTTATTTGTTAAATGATAAATGAAAAGCCAATTTAATTAGTCAAGTAAGTCAAGTCAAAAGATGTTTATGAAATACAAAAAATGCACTTTTTTAAACGTCAAATACAAATCAATACGTTGAGTTTCTAGTCTATCGGGTCTACTGCATCCATTGGTTCCACATTGTTACTTTTACTAGGACTGCTTTGGCCTGCATTGCCCATGTGTCATTATTTTCTTTATTCAGACTTTCTATTCTCGTTGTCTTCTTTACTTCGACAAAGTATCCTCCGGTTGTTCATTCACTTTTACACTAGTTTACGTTCTGCTACCATATTAAGAATTAATCTTTAAATAAATTCTTCAGAGGTGGATAAAATCGTATATTATTTTTCACATGACAATAATGACATATAAACATAAACAGTTTCTACGGAAACCATCTATAGACAATACATAGAAGAAAAAGCTAGTAAAAAAGTTGCACTAAGTATATCTTCAGTCATGTTTAAGTTCCATCTGCCTCTAATTTTAAAACTAGCAGTAACTTTTATAGACACGTCCCACAGATGACGCCACCTTCCATACATTAGTAATTTTGCAGACAGACGAAGAAAGCTTCATCCCCCTGGTATAATTCCTAGCCTGTGACAACGTAGTGATTTTTTTCTCTATGCTTTATTGAATTTCTTTTCTTTTTCTTAAGATCAAGCCACAGATAAAATATGTGTCCTGACTTGACCTGTATCCTGTCCTATAAAGTACATAATATAACAAACAAAACAACCTATAGTACTTTGTAATTTCAACGGAAAAGCGGAAACGAACAAAACAAACACTGATTCAAACCGGTTACTAGGTCGGTCGGTCAGTCCACAGGACCGGTCGATGCCAATCGGTGATGAGGATGACATGACATTGACATCAATTAATTGGTCAATTATAGTCTGTGCAAAAAGAGCACTGGCATAACCAAACGAGGCTTCGACTTTGACATAACAATGGACTCGGAATATAGGCTGTACAATATTGGCCGAACAAAATCTGTCCGTGACAATAAATGCCGTACTGAATTGCACAGCCTGATAATTCGTGTACATTGAAAAAAACTTCTGTCGGCTTCGGATTATTGCCTGTGCAATACGGGCTGTACAAAATCGGCTCGGGCAGTTATTTCGCATCCATTATTGTACGGCCTGGATTGCACGCCTCAACATTTGGAAGCCATGTACATGAATTATTGGGTGTGCAATACAGGCCGTACATTATTTAGCCTCCAAATATTGGCTGTACATTAACCGGACCCGTCTATGGCTATGGTCGTTTACATTTTGCAAAATTGCAAAAGGCAAATGCAAAAAGTTGGACAAAAAGGTTAGAAAAATGTGCGATTTTCCTAGATTCTAATATTTTATGTGTTAAAATTTATAGCTGAAGCCATTATGCTGTACGACGAGTTTAAACCTATTGTTGATTTGGTGTTGAACAACTGGACTGCGTTGCAGCTCGCGGTAGAGCATGGCATGGGAGCGCCTGGTGGCGAAAAGGTACCGTTTTTACAAGACTATAATAAGGACAACATGTATTTTCTATCTTAGATGAGTAAATAAAAGCAACAATAATAATAACAACTCTTGCGGAAAACAATTTTATCATGGTACCATAGTCTACAATCTGAAGTATGCTATGAAAAATCTTTTGCAGAAAATTAATTAAATATCAAGCCGTTCCTAGGAGGCTTTTGTTGCCTTAGTATCTAGCATAGATAGTACTCACAAGCAAGTACTGAGATATTTGATTCTTTTTATAACCTGATAGCCTGACTGCAGTTAAATATAGCCTGATGGAAAGTGATGACGCGGTCGACATGCTCGCCTAGAAGATACGAATTCGCTCTGGACTTGAAGACACCTAGACTAAGAATCGGGAAACATAGACGCTGGTAAGGTATTCCATTCTATAGCTTTTCATTTCATTTTATTTTTCTTTAGCTTTTCTTTTCATTGCATTTCTTATCTCTAATTTCAGACCGCCCAGCTGATGTCAGTATTTGTAGCAAGATATTGTGTAGAGAATGTAGTGTGTATTGATGACCTTACCGAGGTGCTTGAGGATTTAATGGATGAAGAGTTCGACACTGTATGCCATGATAATTCCCCTAAAGGTAAAGATAAAACCAATATTGTGTTATGCTGTAGATATCAAAATTACCAATTTTGATTCCTAAATTGTTGTGGTCATAAATTTTACACATTTACTGCTAGCGAAGTGTTTGTGTCTATCGGGCAGTAATAATGTTAAAATATTTGATTCTATGGTGAGTACCTCTTGGTATAGTTCTACACAAAAAAAGATGCTACTGTTACTTAAACTTCTGTGAAATATAAATTCACCACAATCCTTGGTTGTTAAACAGTTCATAATTTTTTACAGAAATTGCAAACTGTCTGCTCACATTTTTGACTATGCTGAAAGAAGGAAGACATGATGAGCTCCGAGCAACAATAGAAGCCATGCCCAAATGTCAGACGTGGCTCAGCCAGCCGGTGCACCCATCGGTGCCGCCACAAGTAAGTGATGTAAGAAACACAAAACAACTCAATAAAATTTCACTAACAATATAATTAAACTAAATCTTACTAACAACAACACTTTTCCCACTAAATTATATGTGACGCATGTTTATTTCTCAATTATTAAAAATCGGCTTGCATGATAACTTCGCATCTTAATTAAACACTAAATTCAAACGATTGAAACAATGGTTAAATTAATATAGGGCCTTTGGACACCGTGTTTTTTATTCGAATTTCTCCAAACTAATGCTTATTAAAACTTACTTGAAGTGTATGAAGATTTGCATTTAATGGTGAATGCAATGGAATCAGGCGTGACGTTGCGGAAATTCATCTCAAAACTGAAATGCAATGAAAATATATAGTGTAATCGCGCTGAATATTATGTAGGTTGTTGTTAGTTCCTAACAACAACACTCTTTGTACGACACGTGTTTCGCCGTCTGCACGAGGCATCATCAGGTGTCGACTCGCCGAACGCTGGAACGAGAGTGGTGAATTAGTCAATTAACAAAATTAATATTCAGTATTCTTAATTTCATGTAACTAAACACAGACGATTATAAAACATAGACAGGTCATATAACTTTATCCCAAAGTTCACTTTTTATAGAAATAATCTGATTTATGTCATCTATTTCAGTGCCATGGAAACCCAGATGATGACACAACAAGCAGTGGTGAAGACAACGGTCCAGATGACATGAACGGAGACCAAACAAATGGACATGCTGTGGCTTCATCATCAAATGAGGCTGAACCTATGGACGAAGATGTTGAGCCCGGATGGACAGTTGTACGAACAAGAAGGAGGAAATAGAAAGTAGTTTTTATGTTAAGTTTATGTTGACTTTATGTTAAGTGCAAGATTGTTAAAGAGAGATACTAATGATGGAGTGTTTTTGTTTTCGTTGTAGCTATTTATTTTTGGATTGTGTGATGAGAATAAGTAAACTAGACTCGATCTTGAAGACATGATAAGCAAAATCTTTGTCAAAGTACAAGAAATGAACTAATATATTTTGATTCCGTGGTTTAGCCAATTCATTTTCCTCAGTTACTAAGTAGTTGAAGTTGTTTGTAGAGAACTCATACCTTCCACTAAGTATGGACACAATATCGGAACTTTAAGTTGCTCCCGTGAAGGCAAGACAAACAATTAACAAATTTCTTATTGCATTTATGATATTAATTAGGATTTCATGTATAATGCCTGTGGTTGTCATATAAATAAATATTTAAATTATGTTTTTCTCTCCATGTTATAAAAATAACGACACTTATTATGTCAGTATTCACTTCCACAATATTTAGAAAAATGTAATATTCTCATATCTCTAATGGTAATAATAGAAGTAAGCAACTATCAGGGTAGCATAGTTCCAAACCGCGCAGCAAATAATTATATGCTTATTAATGTGCTTTACTGTATATTTAAAAATAATTTGTATTGGTTTATTGGACCTACCCTGTTGAGGTATTATTCTGACCTCATATACCTTGCCATGATCCTCGTGTGTGGACCAAGGAGGTCGAAAATTGCATCATTTATCTTTTGACACGTCATTTATCAAAATGCATTATGTAGTTCAGGAGCTTCAGTAAAACAATTTTTTTCTCATATATATAGATTGTTAAATTCAATACCCTTCTTCTTGGCAACGCACAATCGGGTAAAAGAATAATGTAAGTATACATACAGTATACCTATTATTGAAGAAATAAATTGTATATTCTATTGTTTAATACTGTCTACCGTCTTGTCAGTCAGTTACATAAAAAAAAACATTGAAACATGGAAAAGATGAAGAAAGGTGAAGAAACGCTCGCTCTTGTCTTACAAGACCTCACGTTGAAATGTTAAAATTTAAAAATACCTACTTAATTAGAAAATAATATGTTATATTTGCACTACAATCGGATGTTAGCAGTGTCTACGTCAGACATTGCTAAGACTCTTTTTGGTCTCTGCTACACTATATTAAATAAATAAATTTGCATTTACCAATGGGGCTGGCATGGTCGTCTCGACTTAAAGTCCCTAAAAAATTGTAGAAAAAAACAACTACAATCGGATTTTATTAATTGATAAATTACTTATTTGGAACTATGAGAAATATGTTCTACAAGTTTTTAAAGATTTTTTTACTAGGTATAAAACATTTTTACTAAATTACATATAAAAATCGTTAAAATTATCACAGTCTTGATATCACTCAGATAGCCAATGTAGGGATTTGCAGAAGTGCAGAACACTTACACTTGTTGTATTGGCAGTAAATGTTTTAGTAACCATTACAAATATTTGTATAAAGTACTTTATAACTATGTAAGTCTATAAATTTAAAGAATAAACGTTGAATTGAAGTTTGAAAATGTATTTAATATAGTTTTATTTATAAGTACCTACCTACCTAACAATCATCGTTCTTCTTTTTGTAGTATCTTCGTGTCTGAGCGAGTTCATTGAAAAAATAGGCTGGGCTAGCGATACCCAGTACCTATTTGTATCCTCTGCTACTTACCATCTACCTATATTCCAGCTAGTCTAAGTATCGTACATATTGATATATAATATATGTGGAAGAGTATAAGTCAATGATCGTACATGGAAATAGGAAGTGTCTTACATACGTACCCGGCCGGTATCCGTACCTACTATCGACTGAACAGGGAAAACCTGTGCTGAAATAGGAGATTTTTTTTTACGCTTTATAGATCTATTTTTGGCCACTATCTCGCCTGATGTGAAGCGATGATGTGGCCTAAGATGGAGCATAGTGATCTAGAGAGAAACGGCAGTTAAGCGACTGCTCAGACCCGTCTCCCCGATGGTTCACCGAACATCATCTCGAAACACGACTAGGTCGCTTGACGGCATGGCTTTGTTCGGTGGGTGGTATTATAACCACGGCCAGAGCCTACCACTTCAAAAAAAGTACCAAGGTATACAAGTACCTACTAAAAACCTACCTTTTTAGGTACATTTATGACCTATGAAGATTTTAATTTTTCATAGCAGTGAAGCGCCATCTTCTGTTGAGTAGTAAGCAACTAATAATAGCTTACACTTATTTATAAGTGCCATCTGCTGGCGAATAGTACAAATATTTTTTTTTACATCAAGATTCTCGTTTACTTGTCTCATGCTGCATCAGTGTGCTGTATCCTCAGATAAAGTATCCAGCCTGGATTGGTGACGCGCACTCATTCCCATTACAAAAAGTCTGTCATTTTCGGTGGGGGACGAGGAAACGCACACAATTAAATGATCACCACTAACGCATTTTTCAATCACGTCGCTATGCACGCACACAACAAAAGAAGCAAACACTAGCTTAAATTTTACGCACACAATCACATTCACACACAGAGACGTTCTATCGGAACACGATATTTAAACGTCAATCACGTAAACTACTTCATGCTTGATACTATCGATATTGTGTTATCGATAAACTCTGCTAAAGCATGGAAGACACATAAAAATAAAATAAAACAGATTTTTAGTTCATTTGAATGACATATTCTGTTGCTCAAGAGAATAATAACTATGAAAGTTAGTTCGAAAGTTCTTTATTATTTTTTGGCATCACAAACGCACTTATGAACGTTAATTATTACAATGACTAAACAAACTAAACAAACATAAAATATACTATATTTTATGTTTGTTTTTGTATGTGCCAGTTGGCTACTTGTCTGCCAAGCGGAATGTTCCATGCATCTTTGTCTTTTATGTAATTACTAACGATAATGATAGTCTATGTAATTACTATAGGCGATGATTTAAAATTAAACTTGCAATAACGTGAAATAACGTTGCAAGAACTATTGCTGTATATTTATATGCTTCTTTAGAGAAGCATTCTAGCGAGGCACAATAGTTCATGCAATACTTTCTTCCATTATTTCTACCCTATAGGGAAGAACAGGCAAACTTTATCGCAGATGTCGCCACAAGCATATACAGTAAACAAACAAATGTCAAAATTGTATTTTGGAAAACAGTTATGAAAAACAATTTATGACTGATATTTCTGGTAAAAAATGGCTTAATATAGTCATTTTAAAATCAGTGAATTAACTATAATACTGAAGTGCAAGCTTAAATATCAGGCCATAAAGTAACTAGAAAGGTTGGTATTTTGAATGTTTTGAGCATGCCCAAAGCTTAATGTCATTAACATATTTTGAACTGTAATAGAAGTCAAAGTCAAATATCATTTAAACAGGCACGATGCACTTTTAAACGTCTTAAAAGTGTAATACAACAATTGTATTTTTATCGACATATTTTTAAACATATTGTTTTTATCGATATCTAAATTGGTTCTGTCCCAGCACTAATTTCACTCCGGTTTTTTGACTGTGTTGCTATTGTTCAAATAATATAAGTGCCTATTTTCGATTAGGTCATTCTCATTAGTTACTCATTACAGTACATTTTTTCCGCGACTTCGCCTGCGTAGACGACAGACAATATAGTCGTCTTTTTTCAAAGACCATTTTCGCAAGACCTCCCATATGAGAGCGCCAACCACCAACCCAACAGGTTTTGATATATACAAGTGCAGCAAAATTTTTAAAATACCAAAAATGCTGTTTATTTTTTCTCCACTCTAAGGACAAAATTTTCTCAATGCAAGAGAAAAGGTACCTACCCTGGAGGTCCCAAATTTTTGCCACACCTGTACCCTATACCCTATAATCAGAGCTGGAACTTATAATACTAAACGCTGAAAACCAAATTAAAATCTGCAGTTTTCGAGTCAACAATTATTCAAAATAATAACATGTAGGTATATAAAATTGTAATGTAAAACAATATTTATTAATAGTTTCAGTTTCATTTGACTTTCTTATAACGTGCAGGAAAACAGAGCTTTGGCCGCCTAGATACATGAAAATAAGCTAAAAATTTTATCCGAAATATAACTTTTTCGATTTACTTGCAACACTATGTGAGTTTATGTGACTGACAATAATTTTCAAATTTTCGCTATTTTAGTGCATTATTAGATACAAAAATACATACAGATGAAAAGTTACTTTATCCTTGGTGTAGTTTGATGTTCTTGAAATTTTTTTGCACCAATATATGCTGCAACTTGGCATTTTTTTAAGAGCACTGTCACCCGCTACGACAGTTGGTGAATGGCGCGTGATGCGCGTCAACTAGTTTTATATAACGTTGTGGATTTTTTTGTCCTTGACGTTTGGCGAAATTGGCGAGAGGGGTAGGCCTGTCGTGTCGACTCCGTTTGGCTGTCTACTCGAAGTTTGGAGTCGAATAAAAAATATGAGTTGGGGTTCCGCCAAAATTAGGTAGATAATTTAGGGTTCCATAGCTAAAAGAAATTGGAAACCGCTGGTCTCACATACTTTATCTGAGAGTGCCACCACTCGACGGAGGACGGCGCGGCGGCACACGGCGTTCAGAAATCGTTAAATGTTCACCAGTGAATACTTGTCAACTAATCCCAGTGAAATGTCAAGTTAAAGATAACTAACGCATTTCTGAAAGGGCATCGAGTAATACTATAGGCCAGCCAATCCATGCCAGTCATTTTTTAAGCTATTGCATAGCTTCTATCGCGGGCCTTGAGCGTGGAGACCGAATCCAGAAATTCCGTAACGAAAATAACCTAACACCCCCCACTCCGAATGCTATGCAATAGCTTTACCGCGGCAGTCTCCGAGTGCCACACGTCTTTTTTTTTTTTGAGTTTTACCTTCTATTTTACTTCAAATACACGAAATGCTTATTTAGTTTATGTGTACAAAATTAATGAAAAATGATAACTGACAACTATGTAGTAACTCTCTGAACGTCCTTAGACGTCCAGTCCAGAGAGCTCATAAGGGCATTCAGTCACGCAGTGAATGTAATTAAGTGGGTGGTTTCTGAACGCCCCCTTATAAAAGCTTAAATGTCATTGTCAAAATTGTGTTGAGTTTTGTAGTGTCAATGTCAATATTGTCAATTACGTTACGTCAGCTTGCGTGCAGTATTTTTGCTTGCGCATTTTCAGAGTTTTCAGCTTTTCATTGGTTTTTACGGTTATTTCAAATGTAAAATCAATGATTTATGTGTAAATTGTGACTTCACGATGGCGCTCACATCGCGGCAAAGAAGTATACATAACAAAAACAATTCAAAACGTGCTAGTATAAGTAAAGGAAAACGGAAAGCTAGCGAAGGGTAAATTTTATTTTCCAAGCGTCGCTTTTCTCGTCTAATATTGTTCGACTTTTATCATAGCCCTTAGCTCGCTTTTAATTTATTCTAATCATAACGTTGGTCGTCTCTATATTATTAATACTTTTCTATTTATATGTATAAACACGCTTAATTTATAATTTGTTGCGCGCACTCCAGTTTGGCCGCGGTCCAGCTGTTAGCGGCTCGTGCGAAGGTAAAATGTGATTGGCGTTGATCTATGAAAATAACATTCAGTTTGTTTGGTACTAACAGAGATTTAAATCTGTATCTATAACTTTATTCATAGCTGTATGTGTGTATATTTGTAGCAGGTAATCTCTGGAACTACTTGTCCAATTCTGAAAATTCTTTCACTGATAGAAAGTGATTGATGATGATGATTGATGTGAACAAAATCAGGGGTGGTTGCTAGTATCTTATATTCTTAGATCTTACTATTTATCCAGAAAAATATGTCTATGAAGGTATCTTCATCACAACATTGTATCATATATATCAAACTTCTTGAATGTTTACAAGAAGTGGTTATGAATTAATTATTTCTGAGCACACCTATATTTTATTATCATATAGATATATATACCAAATTCTTCAGAGCGTCCAGAGTAGTGGGAGCTTTGTGATTTAGATTATAATATTTAGGGGCTGTTTCACCAACCTATCAATAAGCTACTCATTACAGCTAGAGGAGACATTAAGATTTAATTTATTTCTATATTTATTTATTCTGTCAATAAACTCTATTGATTGGTGGTAAAAAGCAAATGTTTACCTTTACATTGAACAGTTTAGAAATCACACTAAACTAATTAGTTATTGATAGGTTGTTGAAAAAGCAGAGTTTTTGAATTTTTTTATGTATGCATGTCTTAACATTTCCCCTTCCATTATTGATAATATTAAAATAATAAAGTTTCAAGATGTCAATGAAACAGCACATTATGTGTTCATACAAAACAAAATGTAATATTACTTGCCACAATCTATGCAACAAATACCTCCTTATCACTGAAGTATAGGTTATACAAAACAAAACCATTACGAGCAACTCCTTTACCTATTTTTTTGTTATTTTTTATGTAAATGTTATTTTTTTGCTGAAAATATGCTTCAACTTGGTTATAATTTTAAGGGACATCATAGTAACCAGTGCACCGTCAGACCTGCGTAACATAGGCTATCCAGGTGGGGTAGTGGCCCTCGGGCTGTTGATAACCGCTCGGCTCTTGGCTGCATACTACTCACACATAAGTGACTGTGATGAGACATACAACTATTGGGAGCCTTTACATTTTCTAGGTAAGTTTATGCTTAAAAACAGAGGCCAGGCAAAATTAATGAAATTAAAGGTAACCCTAAACTGCATTAAAACAATCAAAGGGCATACTGGCTTTCAACATTAATAGGATCAGTGTCAATCTACATTTTTGATTGTAAATTTTATAAATAAAATGCAAATGTTATAGTATTAAATTCCTGTTCAATGTTTTAGTATATGGCAATGGTCTTCAAACATGGGAGTACAGTCCGCAGTTTGCCATCCGTTCATACATGCCACTGTGGATTTTTGCAATTCCCGCCAAGATGTTATCATATATGACGGAGCCAGTGTCGGTGTTCTACTCTTTAAAAGCTCTCCTGGGCGTATTGACGGCTTGGGCTGAACTTGCGTTTTATAAGTGAGTATACATTCATTGACAGAGGTTACTTAACATATTTCTCAATCAAACGGCTACACTCACGTTATGGCGCAGACATCAGTCTGCGCCGCGATTCCAAAGCGTAAACTCCCGGAAGAAGGACATCCTAATAGTCCGAAACCTGGTCGGAGTTATACAATCATAATGTGAGTATAGTCGTTTATATTTAAAATAATGAATGTTTCGACTCACGATAGTTTCCAAACCTTTACATTTCTCAATCCTTCCTTCCCTTACTCTCTTCTGGATTCTTCTGGTTTTTTTTCTACCTGGATTTGTCGTTCCTTTATATTGTCTAATGTACATTATGACCATGGATCTATCACCTTCCTTGACAAATTGTCTAAACGTTAATTGAAAAAAAAACGGACACTCATAGCGAATTTATTTTATGCTTTAGCAAAATCAAATTTAAATATTGACTCTCTGTTCTCTAGTTCCAATATTACGATCCTTTACAAATGCGAAAAAAGTTGCAGTAGGTAGTTCTATCATGGTACAAGAGCGAATGATCCTATTCTCCAACTAGAGTTCCAACCTTTTAAAAAACTTAATAATAAAGTGTGAGTATGTAGTACAATCAATCAATCAAAAGTTCTTTATTCATGTTTGGCATCACAGACGCACTTATGAACGTCAATTATTACAATGACTCTACCACCGTATCGGAAAAAGAACCACTACTCAGAAGATACGGCAAGAAACTGAGGGGCATTTTTTTTTAGAACTTTGTTACAATATTTTATGTTTGTTTTTGAGAATATTATTTTTCTTACATGCCAGTTGGCTACTTGGCAGAAGCGGAATGTTCCATGCATGTTTGTATTCTATGTAATTACTAACTGTATAGTGTACTATTACTTATTGTGTGGTACGAGTAGTGACGCGCGATGTGTGCGCCCCCAGGGCCGTATGCTACGAGTTCGGGGTCCACGTGGGGCGCGTGTGGTTCGCGTTCAGTCTCCTCGCCGCGGGATCCTTCGTCAGCAGCGCCGCCATGCTGCCGTCGGCGTGGAGCGGAGCGCTGTGCAGCGCCGCGCTGGCGAGCTGGTGGCGCCGCCGGTACCCGCTCGCCGTGGCGCTCACTGCCGCCACCGCGCTGCTCAGTGAGTATACATGTACATGGGAGCGCTGCCACGCTGCGCTCGTCACCCTGAGACAAAAGTTGGTCTCATAATGCCCAGTAATTTTGCTTAAAACTGCCTTACAAACCGGTACAGCATAATCTGCATTATATTTTATTTGCTCAAATCATTATAGCTCAAATCTCATACACCAGGTGGCGGGTTCGAGTCTCGCGACGGGAAAAACGTTTGTGCCCAGGAAAAAAAAGCGCGCAAGCATTTGTTTCGGTCGGGGTCGCGGTTGTGGGACAACGGTCCTCATAATTCTTGGTATCCTAGATACAGGGAATCCTAGATATTTTATTCTTTTAATATACCAGATAAGCAAAATATATTTTTCTTTTCCAGGCTGGCCATTCACGGCGTTAATCGGTGTGCCGATAGCAATCGACATGATCATATTGAAATCCCAGTACATGGACTTCTTAAAATACTCCCTCATATCTTTGGTGACCATACTTGTCCCGACCGTCGTTGTAGACTCGTGGCACTATGGGAAACTTGTCGTCGCCCCGTGGAATATAGTAGCATACAATATATTTACGGAACATGGACCTGATTTGTACGGAGTGGAACCATGGACTTATTACTTTGTCAATGGATTTCTGAATTTTAATATTGTTTGGGTGAGTATTTTGCTTTCCACTTGAGCTTGTAAAACTGTATTTGCTTCAATGTGTGTTAAAATGTTAGCTGGTGAATGTATGATCTTCACACTACGAAAATTCATATACATATCCTGCGAGAATTTTGGGCAATTTTACATAGAGATTGCTGCTGCTTGCTGCATTTTACATCCCGGAAGAACGCATAGTTCCTTCCTACGTACAAAAACTACCAATAAATCAGCGCCTACTCAAAAGAGATATAGAAGATGTGCAAACACTAATTTGCGATAAATGAAAGAAGTATTAAATTTGCAGAATCGTTCTGAGTTCTGAGTTTTCAAAGGTCGTCCTAACATTTCCAGATGCTAGCGCTATACTGCCCCCTAGCGTTGTATATATGCTACGCTAGCGCACCGCGCTCCACCGCCCGCGCGTCGTTTTGCTCACCGTACTGGCTCAATCTGATGCCGCTAGCGCTGTGGCTCGCAGTCTTTATGATCCAACCGCACAAGGAGGAGAGGTAACTATACAAGATGCTAGTGCTATACTGTATCGCCTACTTCGTCTCTCGCTGTACTGTCACCTAGCGCTGTATTGACCCCTAGCGTTGTTATCTATCCTAGCACTGTGCTGCTCGCTGAACTGGCTGAATCTGATGCCGCTAGAGGTGTGGCAGTCTGCATAAATCAACCGCACAAGGAGGAAAAGTAACTAACTATACCAGATGCTAGAGCTATTCTGTCCCCCTAGCGCTGTACTGTCCTCCAGCACTGTATTGTCTCCTAGCGCTGTACTGTCTCCTAGCGCTGTACTGTGTCCTAGTGCTAGTAATACTGCCGCTGCTAGTTAAATTTAGGGCTCCTGCAGCCATACTTACACATTTTGGGCGCGCAAAAAGTGCGGGTTGGTTAATGCGAGATATCCTCAAATTTAAAACAAGGCTCGTCTCTCTCTACGTAGAAAGTGGCAGTATTGTTGTGGCACTATAATAATTTAGGGAACTGATACCCTGCTTTCATTTGTTTTATATTTTTATTTCCAGATTCCTATACCCAGTCTACAGTATGATAATCCTAGCGGGCGCGATCTCAGTGGATTGCATACAGAAGATGGTTTACACTGTCGGCGCTGAAATGTTGAAGGCGGTGCGCTTCAACGGAACCAAGCATTACCTGTCTTATACCATGCCGCTTATGGTCTTATTTACTGTGACAGCGGGGATTGCTGGTAAGTGTGTACTTGATAATTTAACACAATCTATGTTACAGTCCAATGGAAAACCGCTTGGTTTGATAATGGTCCTATACCCAAAGCGTCCAAACGTAACCATATTTTCATCTAGGTGATAACAATACAGACAATGGTGATAAATGAAAGTTATATAACAATAAACTAACATCAAACCATACACACATACACTTACTCACACTCTTACACTCTAAACATTACAAACATCGAGAATGTATATATTAATTGTTAGTTATTATTATTGTACCTAATTTTAAAGTGTCTAGTTCGGCGGGGTTTACCTTTACGTGTGTAATAATTTAATTTTTTTTATTTTTTATTTATTTTGCTATTTCATTTATTTTTTAATTCTGAATCTTTGAATTCAATTTATGATTTTAATTTTTGAATTTAATTTAATTTTTAATGTTAATTGCTATTTTAAATTTGTAAGTCTGGCTTTTAATAGTAATTTTAAATTTTTAATCTTAATGTTTTATTTGTAAAAATATGGACTTGTATATTGTCCGAAATAAAGTTTTTTTTTTTAATTTTTTTTTATTTAAAGTATTATACGTGTACTCCCGACGGAAGAGTCCTGGCTCCTATAGTACGGGTTTCCAGCCTAGTGTGGGACCAGGTGCTCCATATCCTTAAATATGTACCTTTGCCTCTTTTACCTAATAAACACATTTTCATTTTCAAAGCATTACTTCCAGGCATATCCCGCATCACGGCTCTGTACAACAATTACCACGCACCAATGACCATCTTCCAAAGCCTACCGCCAGCGGCCGGCGGGAAGCAGCTCACGGTATGTTTCGGCAAGGAGTGGTACCGGTCCCCGTCGTCCTTCCACCTGCCGGCGGGGTACAGGATTAGATTCATACAGAGCGAGTTCAACGGGCAAATGCCGGCGCCGTACGCCGAGACAAGCAACGGTAAGCTTTCATAATATCAAGCATGACGATTTTAATTATTTTAAGGATAAGGAATTAAGGATTAAGGAAGGATTATAATTATTGACTAAAGAGAAAGCTTTGGAGGAGGCCTTCACCAGAGAGGGGGTTCCAGTGTAATATAATGAATTAAGTTTTTTTTTTAAATTATGTCACCTGAATTAACTGGAAATAAAAGGCTTTTTTATTTTTATTTTATTTATAATTATTGACTATAATGAAGAAAGTCACACCATAGCTTTGACAGTTAGGCCGCCAAGCAGTAGTGCGCAAGCATTACTGTGTTCCGATTTGAAGGGTATTGTAGTCAGCGAAACTACTGTGCAGACGAGACTTAATATCTGATGTCTCGGGGTGATGAGCGCAATGCAATGCTATACAGTGCTTTTTATGATATTAAAAGTTCTGGGTGACACTGCAATTGTTAAGGGCAGACGTGGCGCTAACCATCAGTCGAACGACTTGCTCGTCTCATCACACATTTCCATTAAAAAAACATTCAACAAAATTTGCCCATACAATTTTTTTGCCTTATAAGCAGCAAATTGTGTTTTCACGAAAATATTTTATCTATTTTGAGCATATTTGTATGAAAATTAATAATCAAAATATATAAGGAGCTAATATATATATCTGCTAAGGAGTGGAACGCTCTGCCACCATCTTTGTTCCCAAACGGATACAACAGTGTCTCTTTGAGTCTAGAGTGAATAGGCATCTCACGGGCAAGCGTGTTCCATCTTAGGCAGCATCTTCGCTTTCCATCGGGCAAGATGTCGTCAAAAGATTTAACATTTACCAATTAAAAAAAAATATATATGTATATATTACATATATATATATATAATATATATATTACATATATATAATATATATATTACATATATATAATATATATATTACATATATATATTATTAATATATATATGTATATATTTTCATCAAGATGCAGCAATTTAAAAAAAATGTGCCCATACAAATATTTGTTCTTTAGCAACAGCAGACTTGATATCCGCAAAAAAGATTTTATGAACTTATCGATTTTAGGATTATAGTTCGTTAAAAATCGTTTGGTAAAGTAGGATGCATTTCTAACAACAAAATATGGAAGTTCAATAGGCATCCCTCTTCAAAAACTCACCCTTTAAATCCTGGTCCCTAACTAGGATTCCCTGTATAGGTATATGGAACCAGAAACTACAAGGACCAATGATCGAATTTTGTGATCGAACCACACTGCCGGAAGGCAACACTCAGACACGATTTTCTAAGCATACGTATTTCTTCCATACCGGGAATCGAACTTCCACGAGCTTGTTGATTTTCATTTTACTTAACAACCTAGTAACAGAACCTTTCTTTCCAGCTACCCGCATCATCCACCCACATTTCAACGACAAGAACAGAGGCGTCGACCGCACCTACCTCAAGCCCTCACAATGTCACTACCTCTGTGACAGCGACATCGGCCAGCCATCCTTACTTGAACCCGCCTACTACAAGGACACCTCTGTTTGGGAGGTCACCGCTCACCGGCCGATGTTGAACCCAGAAGCGTCGCATAAAATCTTCAGAGCGTTCTACGTACCGATATTCTCAGAGAGAAATACTGTCAAAGGGACTTTATATCTTTTGAAGAACAGGTTTATTTAGTGTGGGGTGTGTGTTGGTGTGACATTTAAGTTTTGTGAGTACATGCGGAATAAATGTAATGGAATTTCAATTCCATACATATGCTAGTAGCAGGCAAGGCATAAATTACACTCGGTTTCGGAACAGCTAGTCAATATATAATTTTATGTTTTAAATATCGTTCATGTACTAAGAACGACACGAATCGGCTGTATATGGAAGCCACAATTGTCTGCCTTATCAAGAAAGGTTAATAATTTTTTACACATAGAATTTTATTCAAGAAAAAGATTACAAGAGGCAGCTGTGACGTCATATGTTACCAAAGCTTCTTTATTTGTAACGCAGTGTTACGTTATAGCTTATCAAAGTTTCTTATTGTATGAACCTTCACGTTAGAGAGAGATAGCGTGAAGTAAGAAAGAAGATGTTACCCAACATACCCAACTGGGCATGTGTTTGTGCCAAGGTCGGCTATTCACGACATTCCTTAAAGTGCTGCGTCGAGTTCGCCGACTGAAACGTACTGTACGTAGAAAGAACTTAAGCATGTCGTGTATTGCCGACTTAGGCGGTAAAAAAATATATTTCAATGTATTCTGTAAATTCTGCTCAATATTCAAAATTAACGGACCTATGCTCAAACGCTTAATGTCATATCTACACTATGAAACGACGTCTATTCTATGTTGGACTGACAACACGTAATCGTGTACATTGTAATTGTAAAACCTTAATTCTAAAATCATAAATAGTAATATATTATATAAATATAAGGATGGTTACACACAAGGCGATCTAAATCGGTCGATTTATATCGGCAAGTAAAAAGTCGCCAGTTTAAATCGCCTCGTTTGGAACCGCGTTAAATGGAATATATTAATGTAACATGTGTAATGTTTAAAGGAATTCCCACTCCAAATGACGCACCGTGGAAATACGCCTTTAGGTGGCTAGGCACCTGTAATAGTTAATTTTTGTGCCTAAATAAATAATTTGATAACCACAGCATATTTCCAATAATCAAAGATTACCCTACGTTATCGGATTTCGCTATTATAGAGTGGGTATTTTTATCGCTAGCTGTAGCAAATGTATCGTCATCCGCCTGATAATAAGACCCACGCCTGCCCATAACAATTGCAATGCCACCCAGAACTTTGAATTGCAAGACCTGCACTGCAGTGCGCTAGTCATCCTGAAACATCTTTCTAGTTTCAAAATGTTCAGTAAGGAAAATAAATTCAAGTCGTAAAATTGTGAACAAGCACGAACTATTTGCAAGAAGTTTATCATACAATTTTCAAGATATCATTAAGTTTTACCATACGGCTCTCCCTTGTAAGCGATGCTGTCTCAATATAGTGTGTATTCTCTTCGGTTGGTAGTTCTTTTGACAGTAAAAAGTGCCTGAGGTAACAAAGAAGTCCCATATCTTAAAACTTCATGCGTCATTGGTCTTTTAATCTAGGTTTACGTTAGAAAGAAGAAAGAAAGAAAGAAAATATATTTATTCAAGACAGATACACGCAACATTACATTAAGCTATAATACTACACTACATATAAAATGATACTATACTATATATATATATAACAGAAAAAAAAATAACACATGTAATAACATATATAATAAATACATAATATAATCGTTACGTACTATTGAAATGTTCCTGCCCCATTACCCGGGTCCAAACTGGCAAACGACTTCCGCTCCAACTCGCGCAGCGGAATAACGATCAGTACGCGCGGTCGGTGTAAGCCCGATTCGCATGATCCAAGCGAAATTAAACATTTAAAATGTAAATATTTGTTTATAATTGGGTAAAGGTAAAAAAATTAGTTTTTTTAACCGACTTGAAAAAAGGAGGAGGTTCTCTGTTTGATTGTATTTATGAACCGATTTGAAAAATTATTTTTGCGTCGGGTTCAGTATAGCTACGAAGTGGTCCCATATAAATTTCATCGATATGTGACCTTGGACTTCGAAGATACATTGAAGTCGGTTTTTGTTTTTTTCTAAAAATTAATTATGTTATTTTACCCTATGGTTGTCTGGAAGAGATCGCTGCTTAGCGAAAAGACCGCCTATTGTATATAAGGAAATGACGTATCAACTGTAATATGTTTTAAGTGCAATAAAGTGTTTTCTATCTATCTATCCAATTTGTAACGACGAACCAAACGAAGTCAAAGTTC
Source organism: Petrophora chlorosata (assembly GCA_951640565.1). Classification (NCBI taxonomy): domain Eukaryota; kingdom Metazoa; phylum Arthropoda; class Insecta; order Lepidoptera; family Geometridae; genus Petrophora; species Petrophora chlorosata. The sequence continues at coordinate 17,830,830 of OX621189.1, read as the reverse complement.
GAACGTGGATTGGCTGTGGACCCGCCTATTGGCGAGTAAAGAAACCAAAATACGTGCTGGACCACTTCACTGTGACAACTTGGCGATTCCTTGCTTCGAAATCACGTCGATTCCTTCATTAATAAACGACATCTGCGAAAGTTGTATTCTCTATGACGCGTCATATGTATGAATATAAGAATGCGTCATATCGTTTATTAATGAAGGAATCGACGTGATTTCCAAGCAAGGAATCGCCAAGCTGTCACAGTGAATTGAGACCCTGATTGGAATACATTTCACCGCAATATAACATTGCGATGTACTGCGATGCTATTATTTTCGGCGAAACGAGGTACTGCTACAGCTACAGCTGTGTATTAGATGTTGTCAAACTTGTCAATACTAATGTAAAGCATCGACTTAAAAAGATAGATCCTAATTCCGAGACTAGTCACAAATAACACTTGCAAGGTCTCCTTTATTTAAGAATGTATTTATTTTTATAGTACAATCGTTGTTTTGTTACTAACGAGATACTGTTGCATTTTTATTAGCAGATATTGAATCCTCATCTTTACTTTAAACCACGGCATTCTTGCACTTCGAAAACATACTTTTTGATAATTAATCCAATTATTGTTGCATAAAGGCATAAAGGATTCAAAGGGTATATTGTATGTAAAACTAAACTGAATTTGATTGTGTGTGAAAATCTATATGAATCGTGACCTATGTGATGTGAAATAAAATAAATAAAAATCTACAAAGCCATGAAACAAAATCATTTCATTTATGTAAGTTAGTTTAAGTAGATGTAGACGTTATTTATTTTTGTCTATAATTTATTTAAGTTAATTTATTTCGTATTATTTATTTTCTTATGTTAAATTATTTGTGGAAATGAGGGAGATTGTCCACGTTCAAGTAGGGAGGTGCGGCAATCAAATTGGATCTAAGGTAACTACTAATAAACGTTCAACTAATGAAGGTACTACCACAGAATACTAAGGGACAGAAGCATCACTCCGCAAAGAAATTTAAATAAATAGCGACTCTTCACCGTCACCGACACCGTCGGTGTCCGGCTATGTACTTGTAGCTTCGTACCTACAGTGCGGAGTGCGGTAGGCCTGGTACTACACTGTTTTGACCTTTAACTAGATTTTCCCGTACGCGTGAGTCTCAAACTATGAGGTTCATGTTCCTATAATTTCGTAAGCAAATAACAGCTCGCTGATCTAGTTATGATATCCAGAGGACAGAGTCTGGCTCATAAGGTTTCTGGTCTTTTTGCAAACATTATTTATTACTTTGTTACTCAAGTACGTACCTCTTGAAGTAATGAGCTATGCCTATAACATATGCCTATAATAAAATACTTATGTATAAACAAGGGTGCCAAGTACGCGCGCCCGTAACAAACCAATTTTTGATGCTTCGTATAGGTATGTATTTAAAGTCATTCTTTACAGTTCTGGGAGGTGATCTCCGATGAACACGGAATAGATCCGAACGGGAGCTACCACGGAGATTCCGACCTCCAACTCGAACGCATCAATGTTTATTACAACGAAGCCTCTGACCTGAAGTTCGTCCCTCGAGCGGTCTTAGTAGACCTCGAACCTGGTGCCATGGACGTCGTACGCGGAAGTCCTTTCGGCGGCCTCTTCCGACCCGATAACATGGTAGCAGGCTTGTCAGGTGCAGGCAATAACTGGGCTAAAGGATACTACACCGAAGGCGCAGATTTGCTTGAATCTATCCTCGATGTAGTCAGAAAAGAAGCGGAAGGCTGCGACTGTCTTCAAGGATTCCAGCTGGTGCATGGTATAGGAGGAGGCACTGGATCCGGATTAGGAACGCTGCTGTTAGCTAACTTGACCGAAGAGTATCCGGATAGAATTTCGGTTACGTATTCTGTAGTCCCAAGTCCGAAGGTTTCAGATACGGTCGTGGAGCCCTATAACGCGACACTATCCGTAAATCAACTAATCGAGAATTCAATACAGTCATACTGCATTGACAATGAAGCTCTGTATGATATTTGCTTCCGTACGTTGAAGCTGAAAACGCCGACGTATGGAGATCTTAATCATTTAGTGTCTTCGACGATGTCTGGTGTGACCACGTGTCTTCGGTTCCCAGGGCAGCTGAATGCCGATTTGAGGAAGCTAGCTGTCAATATGGTTCCCTTCCCACGGCTGCATTTCTTCATGCCAGGGTTTGCGCCGCTCACATCTCGTGGAGTCCAGAAGTACCGAGCGCTAACAGTTCCAGAGCTGACGCAACAAATGTTCGACGCCAAGAATATGATGGCAGCGTGCGACCCGCGCCACGGGCGCTACCTCACTGTTGCCGCCGTCTTCCGCGGTCGCATGTCCATGAAGGAAGTTGACGAGCAAATGCTAAACATCCAGAAGAAGAACAAGCCTTACTTCGTTGAATGGATCCCTAGTAACGTGAAGACTGCCGTCTGCGACATACCTCCTAGAGGCTTGAAAATGTCAGCGACGTTTATAGGGAATACGACAGCAATTCAGGAGCTTTTCAAGCGGATATCTGAGCAGTTCTCGTCGATGTTCAGGAGGAGAGCCTTCCTGCATTGGTACACGGGGGAAGGGATGGACGAGAGTGACTTCACGGAAGCTGATAACAACATGAGCGATCTTATATCGGAGTACCAACAGTACCAGGACGCGGCGGTGGACAACCAGGAGTTCGAAGGCGAAGAGGGTGACGCTCCTGGACATGAAAGTGATGAGTAAATTTCATTAGAAAAATAAAAAATATACAACTGATTCAAGGTATTATTTTCTCGTGTAGGCAGTTTTCCAAACTCTGCTGTCCATGGAGGGTATAAAAACCGCCATTGGTTTGTCGATAAGGAAATAGTTTCCACTGAGTAGTTAGAGATCGTAGGGTCCTCCACAAATCCCCACAGCTCGCGCTATCCCCTAGTGTGTGGATTAGACTCTCAAAGGTTGTAATTGTATATGCGGTCGGTGGACCTGTCGATAATAAACCATTTCAGATCCTGTTCCAATCTATCGATCCCACACAAATAAAATCCATAAGTTAAGGTTAATTATTTTTATTAGTTACGATAAAACATCAAAAACAACAGGTTATGCCTAACACTAAACAATGACAATTACAGACACCGAAACGATACATTGGACAATACATTGGACAGGACAAACATTTACTCTTCCTCCACTTCCTCATCAAAGTCCCCCTCGTCATCAGCCGTGGCGTCTTGGTACTGCTGGTACTCTGAGACCAAGTCATTCATGTTGCTCTCCGCTTCTGTGAACTCCATCTCATCCATGCCTTCACCTGTATACCAGTGAAGGAAAGCCTTCCTTCTAAACATGGCTGTGAACTGCTCTGATATCCTCTTGAACAATTCCTGGATAGCAGTAGTGTTTCCAATGAATGTAGCAGACATCTTGAGTCCACGTGGAGGTATATCGCACACGGCTGTCTTGACGTTGTTCGGGATCCATTCGACAAAATAGCTGCTATTCTTGTTCTGAATGTTGAGCATTTGCTCGTCCACTTCCTTCATGGACATGCGTCCGCGGAAGACGGCGGCGACGGTGAGGTATCGGCCATGGCGCGGGTCGCACGCCGCCATCATGTTCTTGGCGTCGAACATCTGCTGAGTCAACTCTGGTACCGTCAGCGCCCGATACTGCTGGCTACCTCTTGCTGTGAGCGGGGCGAAACCTGGCATAAAGAAATGCAGTCGGGGGAATGGAACCATATTGACCGCTAGCTTCCTCAAATCTGCATTCAGCTGTCCCGGGAATCTCAAGCACGTAGTCACTCCAGACATCGTAGCCGACACTAAATGATTCAAATCACCATACGTTGGCGTAGTCAGTTTCAGTGTTCGGAAGCAGATGTCGTACAGAGCTTCATTGTCGATGCAGTAGGTCTCATCGGTGTTCTCGACCAGCTGATGAACTGACAGCGTCGCATTGTAAGGTTCCACTACCGTGTCTGAAACCTTCGGGCTCGGGACTACGGAGAACGTGTTCATTATACGATCGGGGTATTCCTCCCTAATCTTGGATATCAGTAGTGTTCCCATTCCGGAGCCAGTGCCGCCGCCGAGAGAATGAGTCAGCTGGAAACCTTGAAGACAGTCGCAGCCTTCAGCTTCTTTCCGGACTACGTCAAGAACAGAGTCGACGAGCTCAGCGCCTTCGGTGTAGTGTCCTTTGGCCCAGTTGTTGCCGGCTCCGGACTGGCCGAAGACGAAGTTGTCCGGACGGAAGATTTGTCCGAATGGGCCGGAGCGGACGGAGTCCATGGTGCCGGGCTCGAGGTCGACCAGCACGGCACGCGGGACATACTTGCCGCCAGTCGCCTCGTTGTAGTACACATTGATGCGTTCTAGTTGCAGGTCGGAATCGCCGTTGTAAGCTCCGGTGGCGTCGATTCCGTGCTCGTCGGAAATCACCTCCCAGAACTGAAAAAGTTACGTTACTTTTATGAAGTCAGCGTGACTTAGGTACCGATTTTTATGTCATACAAGGTGAAAGTAGACAGGTACGCCTAAAGTAAGGTGAGTGGTTTGAATCGGGGATACCTTGGCACCAATCTGGTTTCCGCATTGCCCGGCCTGGATGTGGACGATTTCCCTCATATTGAAAATATTTCACTAGAATTTAGACCTTAAATTATATTAAAAAAAGACTGACTAATTTAACATAAAAAGAGGTAAAAAAATAGCCTAAAAAATTATTGGTTGTGCATCGCACACAAAATTTTCAAAAATTGTGTTGGCCTTGCATTGTTTTCTTGTCAGCGTGGAAAAGTGATTCGAATTTGAAAATATCTGTTGTGTCTGGACTGCCAGCATGAACTGCAATAATCCTCCTTTCGATTCCACTGTAGAAATATTTGCATTGATCCAGTGCCAGTGGTTTGATTTACATTTATGTAAGAGCAAAAGTACAGGCTAATTTAGACGCGTTTAGCGACTGACTCCAAACTCGAGTCAGCGCTGACTTGGTGTTTCCACTGTGTAGGTACATTTGATTTTCAAGTCAAGTCGGCGCTTTCTCGGGTCAGTGCTGACTTGAAGTCTGTCCGCGGAATGTTGCGTGGGCCGCAACCCTTGCCAGAGTTACTGACTTGGCACTGGCCTTGTCTAAACGGCAAAGTCAGTAGTTGGGTGGTCGATGACACTTTGTTGTGACGTCGTGTGACGAAAATTTTAATAAGAGCACAAAAAAAATATATTGGTTCAATAATCTCGAATCTTTATGGGTTAATTTTTATTTCTATCATTTAACTATTTTCTTACCTAAAGTCATTATCTTCTTTTAGATACCTCTTCTTTCTTACTATCGGCACAGAATACCTACTCAGTATCAGACACATTGTTTATCTAAGAAGTATCTCAGCAACTCTATAACATCAGATAGGAAAAAATAGTCAAATCAAATTACGATGTTCAAGATGAACTTATTTTATCCCAACTTACATTAACAACGTGAGTAGTTAGAAAGAAGGAAAGAAAGAAAGAAAGGAGCTTATACTAGTAGCACAGCTAGTAGTTAGAGAGTGTGGCTCAGTGGGAGCATGTGCGACTTTCAATCTGACGCACCCGAGTTCGAATCCCGCTGGCCCAGTACCACTGACTTTCTTGTTATGTGCGGATTTAACACTTGCTCTAAAAACGGTGAAGGAAATCGTGATGAAACCGCCATGTCCAAGAATTAATCACAAAAATTCAAGGACGTGTGATATCCGCCAACCCGCAACTGGGCCAGCGTGGTAGATTATAGCCCATACTCTCTCTATCTCTCTATGGCTCCACTGGATCATGACGTGTTAAGTCAAAATTTGTGTCGGACAGGTCGGCTTGTGGTTTTTTAATTTGTGTTGTGGTATTTCTTATTATTTTTAAGTAAAACTTTGCGAATGTGTGCTATAAACAATATTGAATTTATGTGAAAAAATGTTTGGGTGCTCCATTCATGGTGAAGTGAAAATTGTATTGAAAGATTAAGTTTCCAATCGTATGTGTTTTTCTTGTGTTTATTGATGTTTTTCGGTAACTAAAATTTATGTGGATGTAACTATACATCGGGTTTGACTATAAGAACCTGCATTTGGCTTGATATATTCAGTTTTCGGTATTATTTTGTTAAAATAACATTGAGCAGTTTCGTGGATAAGTGTGGCCATCGTATAAACATTTCAATTCCCATTACGTCGGGTAACAAATTGCATCTTTGTGTAAAATGTAAAATGTAGTAAAATTGTGCCTTCTTAAACCATTTAATTAAGATATAGGTAATTAAAGTAGTTAATGATTACAGTTTTTATTTAATTTGAAATTAAAAAGTTAAAGTTTAGTAAGAAGAGAGTAGAATTGTTTTAATAGTAAAGGCATTCGCCTCTTATGTAAGAACATATGTTGTAAATAAGTTCTTATTTTGTGTAATAAATTGATCTTACAGGTCTCTGCTGTCGATTACTTTGGCCAATCATCCAATTCCATTGATTGATCACAATCCTACAATATAAATGTAAGCAACGAATCTCGGATTTCTAATCCTAATTAACGCCACATAGTGAGAACGGTTTCATGAACGTAGACTTCATCATCATGTGAACGTCAAGGCTGTTCAGGACACAAAAGGACAAACCTTTTCGGGTTAGTGTAGTAAATTGACAGTTATGTATAGTTAGTGCTATCCAATACGGTGGTATGGTCAATGTAATAATTGACGTTCATAAGTGCATCTGTGATCTGCTCCGACAATATGACATTTAACTGAGAAACTATGCTATTTACATTACTTCGAGTGGTTTTTTTAACATTGTGTTTATCTATCTAACTATACCCTACGTATCAGCTGTGCTGTTGTCTTGTAAATTATGTCAAAATACTAGTTCTTCTATTGTAAATTTTACCTGTATGGAAATAATGTATGTCTATTGTATAAATGTATCATGTATTTTATTTGATTATTTTAATTACCTGACTGTTTTAATCCGAGATAAAACCTGGTTAACAACAATATATTAATGATTGCATAAGAAGCGTGCCGTAAAGAAATGTAGTTACCGCAATTTCATTCGTGCTCTGCGTTGTAGCGCCGCCACTATAACTTCAGAAAATCGTAGGTACCTAGTTGGTCTGTAAAAGGTACGAAATCTGTACTATTATTCTGTGGCCACGCTAGAACGTATTCGTTACTCGGCCACATAAAAGAGACCTTCACTTTTTGTTCTGTTTACAGGAGTAATATATCATAAAAAGTAATTTCTAGATTTTTCGACAACATATGCATATTCCCTATTGCTGTAATTCGTAAATTATCGTGGTACTTATCTTTCACTCTGGGGTACAGAATAGTACAGATGTCCTACCTTTTACAGACCAACTACGAACTTCTGAAGTTATAGTGGCTGCAATACAATGCAGAACTCGTTAAATTTTCATTCAAGCGAATGGGAGAATTTTTCATAGGTATGGTAAACACTCCACAAAAATACTGTCAAAAAACTATTGCTTTCCCATTGAGGTCTCATTCCTCAATGTGCTTTCCAAAAGTGTTACGCTGTCAAGTACTCTATAGTGTCATTACTCTGAGGGTATATCGATAGCTGACCCCAAAAAGAAAGTCACTATAGGAATCGATAGTATCGATAAGAGATACAACGATAGTATCGATGTCGATAGAATATCAGCAATACTATTGATGTTTAATCAACTACTTACCTACGATTTAGTTAGGTACCTACTGAAAGGTCCAGTGTCGTGACTGGTGGAACAAGCTCATAGCATTGTCGAATACATGCGACTTAGTTTCCTCATTTATTTAGTGAATGCTATATAGAACCTAATGAGTCTAGGCATATATAGGAAGTTAAACCGAGTTAAATTTTTAAGTCCTATTTATTGCTTACCGAAATGATTTTAGTCAAATATGGTAAATACAATTTATTTCGGACAATACAAGGACATACACAAATGCAATACCAAAAATTAAAGCTATTCTTCCAACCCCTCGCCTTCCGCTTCTTCGTCGAACTCTCCCTCGTCATCAGCTGTGGCATCCTGGTACTGTTGGTACTCGGAAATGAGATCATTCATGTTGCTTTCGGCTTCTGTGAACTCCATCTCGTCCATTCCTTCCCCTGTGTACCAGTGGAGGAACGCTTTCCTCCTGAACATCGCCACGAACTGTTCCGCTACTCTCTTGAATATGCTCTGGATGGCTGTCGTGTTTCCAATAAACGTAGACGCCATCTTCAACCCCCGAGGAGGGATATCGCAAACTGCGATTTTAACGTTATTCGGGATCCATTCCACGAAGTATGTGCTGTTCTTGTTTTGGATATTGACCAGCTGTTCGTCTACCTCTTTCATTGACATTCGACCTCTGAAGATAGTCGCTACTGTCAGGTAGCGGCCGTGTCGCGGGTCACAAGCTACCATCATGTTCTTTGCGTCAAACATCTGTAGCGTCAACTCTGGAACGGTCAGAGCTCTGTACTGCTGCGCCCCTCGTGACGTGAGCGGCGCAAAGCCAGGGGTATAGAAGTGCAATCTGGGGAACGGCACCATGTTGACGGCCAGCTTCCTGAGATCTGCATTCAGCTGTCCCGGAAACCGCAGGCACGTCGTGATGCCCGACATTGTGGCGCAAACCAGATGATTTAAATCGCCGTACGTCGGTGTCGTAAGCTTCAGCGTTCTGAAGCAGATGTCGTAGAGCGCTTCGTTGTCCAAGCAAAACGTGTGGTCGGTATTCTCCACCAGCTGGTTCACGGCCAGGGTGGTGTTGTACGGCTCCACGACGCAGTCGGATACTCTCGCGCTCGGGAAAACTGAGAAGGTCAGAATGATTCTGTCCGGGTATTCCTCTCTGATTCTGTTGACGATGAGCGTGCCGAGGCCAGACCCGGTGCCGCCTCCGAGCGAGTGCGACAACTGGAAGCCTTGGAGGCAGTCGCAGCCCTCCGCTTCTCTTCTGATGACGTCTAGGCAAGATTCTAAAATCTCGACGCCTTCTGTGTAGTGTCCTCTTGACCAGTTGTTGGCGGCGCCGCCTTGACCGTAGACGAAGTTGTCGGGGCGGTAGAGGCAGCCGAAGGGACCGGAGCGGACGGCATCCATGGTTGCGGGCTTGAGGTCAACGAGCACGGTGCGCGGCACGTACTTGCCGCCCGACGCCTCGTTGTAGTACACGTTAATCCGCTCCAACTGCAGGTCGGAGTCGCCGTGGTAGCAGCCGCAGGGGTCGATGCCGTGCTCGTCGGATATTACCTCCCAGAACTGTAGACAATTACATAGGTAACGCTCAGTAAAAGAACGAACTCGGGAACGGGAAAAGTCAATTTAGTGAGTAGCGTCGTGCTCCATTAAGTGAAGGGGTAACGAAGTTGTTGCTTGAGGCTTTAAAAGTTGGGTTTGGTTTGCAGTGCTTACCTTTCCACCGATTTGGTTCCCGCACGAACCAGCCTGTAGATTAATGATCTCCCTCATCTTGATAATTTATCGATGTTTGCTCCGGACTTGTAAATTTCTCGAAAAAAGTTTCAAAAGATTCTCATAGAAGTGAAGCTTATCATTAGCTTAAAACTAATAAAATAAAAATTACAAAAATAAATCAATCGTAAAATCACACCATGTGCATGATACCTCGGATTTCAGAAAAATGAGCTTTTGACATGACGGGTCCTGAAGAAGAATTTTTGAATCGAATTCTAGAATTTTAACTTTTTTTAAGGTTTCTTCCAGTACAATTAAGTTTGTAAAAGGATTATTCAGATTTTGCTTTCTATATGTAATTAGTGAAATTTATAATTTCTTAAAATAAATTTAACAGGTATGTAGAGATCTGACGACAAACTTTGGAACTACAACCCACACAATTTTGCTAATATTTCTCGGACATTTTCGTTTAAAGTCACCTCGCCTCATTCTTTCTTCAGTCGCTTCATGAACAAGTTCAAGCCGCCTCCACAAGATGGCTCTGAGTTGCTTCAGGCTTGTTTTGTTTTCAGCCGCGCCGTATTGTCACTATTGTCATGGCGCTCGCTAGAAATGTCAGCGAGATAGCGACCCCCGTATACACAATGTAATTTATTAGTTTATCCTGTATGATGTAGTTGTTTTTGATGTGTGCCGTGTGTGTGGTGTGCGAAAGCCCGCGGAGTGATGTCAGTGGCCGAAGGGAATGCGCCCGGAGATGAAAAGAAACCAGGTTATTGCGAGGACAGCACCGACAGTGACAATGATACTGAGAGGAAACGGCTCCTGCGGAGGATATCCACCAGCAAGTGCGTCGGTAGACTGGTGAGTTCATTCACATATTTGATTATTTACGTGAACTAGCCTGGGCGTGCCAGACAACTGTCAAACGGCGCCAGGGGGTGAGGGGGTGGGCCATGTGCCCGGGCCGCCGGGCTCCAATTTCGCAAAGATATTTTTTAACGATATTATGTTTGTGGCAAAGATGACAATTTGTGTGCAGAGGAGATGAGGTACGGAGGCCACGGAGGGCATTTGACCTATTTCGTTGAATGCAAACTGGACCCCGGGGGAGAATGAGTCGTTAGGTGACTATGTTTTGAGCGGGACATTGGCTTTGTTTATTGATCTTATGTACCTTTGTAAAACTTTTAAAAAGTTGTTCGAAGTTCTTGCTAAGCTTCTTATTTTCTTTATGAGCTTGCCTTTGTTTAGTTTTACTTGAAAAATACTTGAGTGATACTTCCAGCATCGTCGTAAATATCTTAGGTAGGCATTAGATAGGTAAGTACGTACATAATTGAAATCGCAGCCTATTACGTTTATTTTTAATAAAACAATTCAATTTAACTAATATAGTATTGATGTAAACAACAAGTAGGTATCTAGGTATTTTATACCTAGTAGTTATATATATTCTGTTTTAAGGACACCTTAATACGAAATATGCAATATCTATAAGTAATGTCCAGTTCATGAATGTCTGTATAAATAGAAACTAAACAGAAACGAAATGAACATAGGGCCTTGATCCGAACTTACCTGACGAATTATGGTTAACCTTGCTTACCGAATGTTTCTGGCAATGTTTGGGAAATTTTACGTCCTCTGAAATGGGCAATGCATCAAGAACTTTGCATATTAACGGTCACCTTTATAGTTTACCTCACCAATGGAACTTTGCTATTTCGAGATTTTGAAGAACGTCTCACAATCTGTATACGCAGAATACGCAGGTTTACTTCTTTATTTGTAGACTTGATAAAAAATGAGCCGAAGTAGAAACAATGCGATCTATGAATTCGAGCAAAGAAGAACCATAATATATTTTTGGCGCGGAATTCGAAACGTCTCGTAATAATTTTACACTTTTACAGTTAAAAAACTCTGGCAAAGTTCCAACTAATTTTTTTCCACGTGTTCCGAAGACACCTTATAATGGTGTGCATTGTAAAATATTTTGCATACCTATTCATTATTATTTACCTAGTCATAAGTAGTTACTGTGCGTACCTATTTATATCCACATATATGCAGAAATATGGCATTATTGGTCACAAGAATAATGATGCGTCAGAACGCATGCATTGTTAGATAAACATCTGTTGTTATTACTGTTCTCAGATGCATCGTCACCGTCCAAATGATAGGCCTGCAAATATTAGCATATCGCTGTCTTGTTGTTTACAAACATCATTACCTGTCCAAACATTACGCGGCACTTGAAAATAATAAAAAAAAAAAAAATCTCTCAAGAGAGACGAGGTAAACACGTCACGTAGGACTTGACAGCCGCTAGCCGCACTGATGGTACTGTCCTCGTTTGAAGCACATTGTAGTCACTCTACAGTATTGTAAGTCCGATGGGCGGTACGGATGTCCGGTGTCTGTCAATCTTTTGACTGGGTCCCCTCGTGTCTATGTCCCAGTTTTGTGTGTGTTGTGTGGACTCACTATAACGTTCCATTAGAGCCGGGGCCCATTACTGTCGAGCAAAAATTTGCGCTCGAATTGATGGAGTAGCGAACGGCGAACGCCGAGATGAGTCATTAACTAACTGAAGCGGGAGAAACCTTTTTATTTCAAGTACGACTGAAGCTTTATCACGTGTTTTATTATTTATTTTGAGAATAAAATAATCCTAAATTCTGTAGGGCTGTAATGTAAACCCTCTAGAACCCGTCACACCCGAATGTATAGTGTGTAAAGTGATGCTATTATATCGCTCTTTCATTATTAAAATTAACTGCCGTAAGTACCTACAAGTGATTAACCCAACAAATCGTTAAGTTTTTGCGTATACGTAGAGCTTTTTGCAATATCCTGCGCGGCACTGCACTGCGCTCAACACCCTGAGAAAATTAGCTGTTAAGTCTCATAATGCCCATTAATTTCGCTGGCTACAATGCCCTTCAAACCGGAATACAGTAATGCTGGCGCAACACTGTTTTGCAGCATTACTGGCAAAGTAGTGGTACCCACCTAGACGACCTCTTGCATACGGGAAACTAATATAGTTAAACATACTGAGCAACAATAAAATCAAAATCTCTTTAATCATTTTGGCATCACAGACGCACTTATGAACGTCAAATTATCACAGTGACTCTACCATCGTATCGGAAAAAGAATCACTACCTAAGAATAATAAGGGACAGAAGCATCACTCTGCAAAGAAATTTAAACAAATAGCGACTCTTGCTATGACGCAATAAAATTCAATTCAGCTCGCGTAGCGCTGCATACCTACCAGTCATATTAAACTACAGAGCGCCTCTCTTTCTATCGCATAGCTCTTATCTCTTCTGACGCGGCACGTGTAACGACGCGCGACTCGCCGTAGGTGTACGGCTATGTACTTGTAGCTTCGTACCTACAGTGCGGAGTGCGCTAGGCCTGCCACCACTCAGAAGATACGGCAAGAAAAATATTTCGTTCTGTTCTAAAACATATACGTACCTACTCATACCAGCGATTTCTCCACGTTGTATTTATCTGAGAACTAATTTCAATTTATACCTACTTGCTAGCAGCAGTAGCTACCCAACTATAATTTTGATAAATTGAAATAAGTTCCCAGGGAACAACTGGAGGAAACATCTTAAATTTGCTTACCGCTATCTCTAGAGCCCGATCTCTGTTTGTAAATTGAAATGGGTGTAGACAGAGGCCCCGAAAGTTTTGGGTTCGGTCGATGTCAAGAAATTAGAACGGCCAAAAGTTTCAATCTAGTTAACTTCGCGTAACTATTTATTGCGTTAGCCTTCCGTTTCAGTCGTTAATTAAATGTAGAGTACCTTGTAGTGTACCTACTACCTACCTTTGTAAATATTACATAGATTTAATTTATAATTTATTCAATCTGAAACGTAATTAAAATATTAAGTGTAATTTTATAGGTTATTTAATTAAGTAACTTTGTGATTATTCATCGTTATCGTTAATATAGATACTAGGCATACTTAGGTAGGCCTCCTTCCTCTAAAACTATCTACTCTTTTGTTTTCCTCTGTTTTTTAATACATAGATCCCAGCCCCTAGATTCCCTGTGTGTGTTAGCATTCCCTGCAAAGAGCCAAGATTGGCATTTAGCTAACCTTGGTTACCATCAAGTTTGGAAAGATTTAGCAGTCTTTTTAAAACACTCCCATGTTGTACCTACGTGTGCGGAAACATCCCTGACGGAAGCTTATTCCTTTGCAAGAACGCGGAAGCGAAATCTATGCGATCTTTGCTGTCGAATTGCATGAGATTTCCGTATCTTGATATTACATATTACGTAGCTGGGAAGTGTGATTTCGAAATCACGGGAAGAAAACTTATGACAAGTTCATCAGAACATTCCCCATTATTGATAACCAGTTGCGCCCTGCGGTTTCACCCGCGGTTTCCCGGGATAAAATGTAGTCTATGTCCATTACAGTTGTTCCATAAGAACCTTTACGTTTTTCCGGAATTAAATGTTACCTATGTCATTTTTTAATAATTCCATGCCAAATTTCATCAAAATCCGTTAAGCAGTTTTTGCGTGATTGAGTAACAAACATTCATCCATCTATCCATCCATTCACACAAAGGTTCGCATTTATATGATGATGATGATGATGTCCTTCTTGACGTATCCGTCAACGGCGAACCTTGTCAACTCCGGGAATGGGAGCGAAGATGGCTGGCAAACCAATTTCAGTTTTCAAGACCCTGTTGCAGGGCGCACAGTGCAACTGGCCTCTAGAATTGTAGGTATAGGTGTAAGAAGGCTTAGGACGGATCTTTTTGAGCAGGCGTTTTGCATCGAGGTCTTGCATGCACGACTCCAGGCTGCCTAAATCTGTGTTTTACTCACAGCTGAAGAAGGGAAAGCGCAAGCCTGGAGGTCAGTTTCTGCGTTACAGAGATGTTCTTAAGCGCCATCTCACCACATGCAATATTTCTCCAAACGGTTAGGAAGTCTGTTAGTAAGGCTGTTGCTATTTTTGAAGATATTTATATGATAGTAGGATTGTGTAGGTATAGGTATATGTCTATCGTATTTATTATATACGGTAGAAGATAAACGAGGATCAGATGTCTATATAGGTAAGTACGCTTATTGGTTCAAGGTGCTTTACACCGGGCCCTTAGGGCTGTGTTATGGTATTTCAGTAATTAATATAAAGGACGCACATTCACTTGGCCGGTTTTATTTTTCTAGTAGACAAGAAAGACCTACATAATATAAGTACTACATATTATATGTAGTACTTATATTATGTAGGTCTTTCTTGACAACCCTAAGACCTACATAGACCTACATAATAAGACAAAGACCTACATAATATATATGTAGTACTTATATTATGTAGGTCTTTCTTGACAACCCTAAGACCTACATAGACCTACATAATAAGACAAAGACCTACATAATATATATGTAGTACTTATATTATGTAGGTCTTTCTTGTCTACTACAAAAATAAAACCGAGCGAGTCGGACTCACGCACGAAGAGTTCCGTACCATTATCTATAAAAACGGCAAAAAGTCATGTCTGTTGTATGGTAACCCCACTTAAATATTTTTTTATTCTGTTTTATTATTTGTTGTTACAGCGGCAACAGAAATACATCATTTGTGAAGATTTCAACTGTCTAACTATCACGGTTCATGAAATACAGCCTGGTGACAGACGGACAGACAGACAGACGGACGGACAGCAGTCTTAGTAATAGGGTCCCGTTTTACCCTTTGAGTACGGAACCCTAAAAATCTCTACTAGTACGTATTCTGTGCTAGTACTAAAATATACTCAAAAAGCTAACTATCAACAGGCCTAGGGCACTCCGCACTGTAGGTACGAAGCTACAAGGATATAGCCGGACACCGACGGCGGGTCGCGCGTCGTTACACGTGCCGCGTCAGAAGAGATAAGAGCTATACGATAGAAAGAGAGGCGCTCTGTAGGTTAATATGACTGGTAGGTAGGCAGTGCTGCGCGAGCTGAGTTGAATTTTATTGCGTCATAACAAGAGCAAGAAATTTGTTTAAATTTCTTTGCGGAGTGATGCTTCTGTCCCTTAGTATTCTGTGCTACTAGTACGTATTCTGTGCTAGTAGGTACTAAAAGAGACTCAAAAAGCTAACTATCAAACAAAATAGAGTGTTTCTATCTAAACTTACGGAATATCCTCTTTTAAAGTGCAAAGTGAAACAGCGTATTATCGTAATAAACTGCAACTTTTCTACTATAAAGTTTTCTGTTACATATTTGATGAGATGAGATATTACGCGGGAAGTTCAGTTGAAAAGAAAGTTTACAAAGCCACTACTGGAGCTGTCTAATAAATCATACAAACTTTAGCATTCATGAGGTTCCTATCTATCGCCATACAAGTATGAACTCTATGACATTCCAATAAGAGTTCCATGTTTGATTTCAGAGATGCTGCTATCGTTTGCGGATATGTCATATTGTTATTCAAAAATGGACTCTATATCCTATATATAAGAGCTATGGTTACTAATTTCACAATTGACACTAGATACTCTATTGTGCCGCTATTCGTTGTTACATGGACACCGTATCGAGTCATTCATTTCTTGAATCAATCTTTGTCTGATGGAGGATGTTTTTCAGTTTTCTTCTTTTTGTACCTAAGTTTTTTTCTAAAAACTCAATAATTTATTGCAAACATATGCACACAAAGATTCTTATTATAGGCGAGATTACTTATGACCCTGCTAGGGTATATCAATTTATAAATTATAGAGGAAAATTATATAGTAAATTATATAGGGAGCGGACCGATTCATTCAACGTCTTTGTCAGTTGTAGTTACTTGTCATTTTTAAAAGCTTTTATTTAACTTGCAATGTTTGTTTGTTTGGGGTGAGATTTTGAAGTTTCGTGAGTGCTATTATTTATAATTGATATAAAACGGCTTACTCACTGTAAACGTCGAAAAGAAGAAGAAGGACTTCTAAAATGTCCGAAACCTGGTCGGAGTGATTTTCGACGTTTTGTTTGGGGTGGTTTGGGTCAAATCTTGCAAGTTGAATCAGAACCACTTCCTGTTATCCTAAGAAGGTGAAATTTTGCTTACTTGTCAAACTCCGATGACAATGCAATATTATGGTGACAACCAGCTGATCTGATGATGGAGACGGAAGGTGGGCAATGGATCTCCTTGACGGATAATCGTAAATTACTAGTTTTTGGGCTCATTTTAATCTGCTCGCGGTTACGATTACAAATTTGTTAAAAGCTTGTCCGGCCAAATATATTTTTCAAAAAAATCTTGTTATTCTTATTGTCATTAAATAAGTAATTATTTTGAATTGGCACCTATGATTATTATATTGATTATTATGATTTATTGGTATATATATCTATGATTTTCTAGATATATAGGTAGGTATCTAATTATTCTATTTTTATTAAATTAGGTACCTACTTGGGATTGTAGTGAATTAGATAGAAGGCCTATTTATTTTCTAGCAGTGCACTCTAGAAAGATGCAACCTAACGTTATTATATCAGAAAGTGTTTTTTATACGTATACTTATTTATACAAGGCCGCGACTGGTCTGCCTAATCTTGCCTGTTTCCCTTAATTATAAAGTTACAAGTCTCAAATCGGTCAACCGTTATGCAATCATTTATCTGGTAGCAAAGGTACACGGTACCGAAACACAATATTCATAGATGCAACTTTGTCGATAAGTTACGGCATCTATGAATATTGTGTTTCCTACCATCGTGTGAACAATCTGCGTAAATTCTGCAACGGGCTGAATGAATGGTACAGGGTGGGTTTTTGAGATGAGACAGTAAGGGCAGGTACCTTAACCATATATATACCTAGGTATAGGTAGTTCTACCTAGGCTAGGTGTACCTATGTAGGTATAGAAGGTATGTCACTAGTGACAGGAAAACGTTTCTTGAAGACCGTCCATAATATATCCACCATAATATACCTACCATATCTTTTTGAGATATTCTGAACACACAGATTTTGGAAAAGATTAAATAAATGCTAAAAAAAATGTTTTATGCCAATCGATCCTATTTCGTTTATGGATCAAAACACTCTATGAGGCCAACTTAGGTTTGAGTGGTAGAAATGTTAGAAACGCCAAAACCTTTTTTGTTTGGAGTCCCTTTGATAAAACGGGTTACTGGTTTCAGAGGTAAAGAAATAATTCTCTGATTAAATATTATGTCGTATTCGTCGTCACAAACGGCTCAGTCTCCAAACATCCCAAAATGGCAACTCACAGTCCCACATACTTCCGTTATTCTTCATAATGTTTTCATAAAGCAGCAACACATCTGAGTTAGGAATTATTACTTATCTCACTCTGTACTTGTACCTCTACACCTAACCAAAAGGGCTCGAAAGTTAGGAACTACACCAAGAACAGGTGAGTTAATTAAATACTTCTTCAAGTTTAAGCACATTTGTTAATTATAACAAGATAGATGAAGGCCCTGAAGCTAACTTCGCCTTCGGTTGCTTATAGTCTTGTTTGGTTGAACTCGGTTATGTTGGCTTAACATTCATCTTGTTCAACTCCTCGACCTCATCTTACAACAGGCAAGTATTTTTCCCTTCGTATAGTTTCAGTCATTATGATCCCCATTTTTATTACAATTTAGCCAATTGATTAGGCTAATAAGCAATTTACATTTAACTTAAACTGATAGATAAACTAATACTAAGAATGTGTCCATTAACACTTTTCTTATTGTCTCTATTAAAGCGAAGACACATTGTTCTTGTGTTCTGTATGGGTAGCACTCGTACTACATTACACTAATTCACTATCACTAGACACTACACTAACTCAAACGGTATTGTTCTTTTAAGTCTTCTCACTATATCCGTATACAAGAGGCAAGTAGAGAAAACAATGCAGTAACTTTCACAAAAGTTGATACTGTTGAACTAAATCTGTTTTTATATTCGTGCAAGAAAATATAGGCATAATAGAATTACGAAAAAAGCTGATGTCTATCTTTTCCTATGAGACTCATTCAGGCGCAGAAAAATTCCGCACAACGGATTTCTCGGGCTTCTTCGTGGTCTTATGTTTTGCATGCTTATGTACAGTGGCGCCTCTAGATAAGACATTGTTTAGGTACACGATGTCTTATTTAGAGTCAATGACGTCGATATGATTACGTCTGAGAAGATTTATAAAGTCTTGGCAACGTGCTCTATCGTCGAATGCAGCATCGCTTTCCGATGGATGAGATAGAGGGTAGTCTTCAAACGCTTGGCAACTCTTTAACACTATTTGAAGTTATTTCAGTAATACCTTGACCTGGGAAGAACTTACGCTTCTTTATATTATACAGACATATTTGCTGAAATTAATGCGCCGCTTAAATTCGATATATATTTGCATGGAAAATAACACAAGGTTCAAGTATATAATAATATGACGTCGTCTATAGACTTTGGAGTGGTAGGCTCTGGCCGTAGTTGTAATACCACCCACCGAACAAAGCCATGCCGTCAAGTGACCTAGTCGTGTTTCGGGATGATGTTCGGTGAACCATCGGGAAGACTCGGGGGTCTGAGCAGCCGTTTAACTGCCGTCTCTCTAGATCTAAGTGCTCCATCTTAGGCCACATTATCACTTCACATCAGGCGAGATAGTGGCCAAACATAGATCTATAAAGCGTAAAAAAAATTCAGTGTGCTATAGTATAATTTAATATGTATAACAAACATCCGTCATAAGTCATAATATTAGTAAGAAGTAGGATTTGATATGATTTATGGAAAACTTCAAGCAAACGCTAAAGTAATCAAAACTACACCCAATCAGCTAACAGACAAATTAAACATTGACGGCAAACATGACATCAACGTCATCCACGGTCGTCCCTGGACCGCGGAGATGTGACTGCAGTTAAATCAATTAGTGCCACACTTACCTTGGCACGGTGCCAAGTTGCCAACCGATAAAATTGTCCATACGATCGGTAGGACAATGAACTAAGAGCGGGAGTATCGTGTCCAAAGACTATCTGGGCCCTGCGATTGTCGGGATAAAAGTAGCGTTTGTCCTTTTCTAGGATCGAAGAACCAAAACGAATAAGTTATTTTTGTGACTTACCACTGGGCGGGGGTGTTGTGGACACTTGGATATCACTTGTTTTTTATAATTTCAATGAGCGATTGCACTGTTAAAGCTTATTTTACTATGGAGATGCGCACACACCGGAACTAATTTTTGAAGAGAGGGGAAATAGGATTGGGACAATGTAGGAAAAAAGGATGTGACTAGTGTTGTCCATTCAATCAAGCATAATTGTAGAAAATCGATCGAATGTTCGGTGTTGTGACAAAATCTACAAATAATAATCCTGAATACGTAACAATTCTGTCGCCAAGCAATAATGCGCAAGCATTACCTACTGTGTTCCGGTTTAAAGGGCATTGTAGTCAGCGAAATTACTGGGCATATGAGACTTAATATCTGATGTATCTGAGGTTGAGAATGAGCAAAACAAATAAGTCATTCGTGGGCAATTGCGTACGTTTCTACAATAAAATTCCAAAATGTATAACGGAGCTCACAGAAAGTTGATTCAAATTGCGTGTGAAAAATATTCTAATGAGAAAAGCATGCTATACAGTTAGTAATTACAGAAGACAAAGATGCGTGGAACATTCCGCTTCTGCCAAATATTCAACTGGCACAAAAGAAACAATATTGTCAAAAACAAACATAAAATACTGTAAAAAAGTTCTAAAAAAAATGCCCCTCAGTTTGTTGCCGTTTTTTCTGAGTAGTGGTTCTTTTTCCGATACGATGGTAGAGTCATTGTAATAATTGACGTTCATAAGTGCGCAAAAGCGCAAGCACTTGTTTCGTGTCTGGGTGTTTTGGGACCATGCATGGCTCTTGTAGGTCCTGGTTCCCTAGATCCAGTGAATCCTAGTTAGGGGTCAAGATCTATGTAGGTATGTGATCGTTGGGCGTTATATATATTATTCATTATTACTTTTGCATTTATAATACCTATTAGTAGAATAGGATTGTAATGTGCGTATAATGTGGTTCTTCATATAGGGTAAGGTTGCTTAAGTCGTACCCCCTAAGGACATTCCACTGTAATATTCACTGCATTTGAAATAAAACAAAATCTTTTACATCTACTAAATCTTTATTTAATTGGCCATAAATTAACAATCATAGAAACTTGAATATCTTCAATGAAAATAGGTATTCTAACGTTTTTCAAAAACATACCTTCGGTACGATTAAGGCACCTAGTCGCCTAATTCGTACCACCTATAGCCTTAGTCGTACTTAGAAAACAAATGTTAGTAAATATATTAAAAACTATAAAGAAAAATACTTTATAATCAGAGATCACATGAACAACTAAAAACTACAAACAATTTAATCTGAGATCATTTTTTTTTATGTTAGGTATAATATCGAAGCTAAAAATACTAAATTATAACAGAAAATAAAAAAGGTCAAATTATGAAATTTCTTAAAAACACAGATATCACAAATTTATTTTTTTATTTTGCTTTCAACGCCAGCACATAGGCCATGTACCCAACCTTTACATTTTGTACAGGGTACAGGTTATGTACGAGTAGTATATACGAGAGTAGTAGTAGTTTAGGTAGGTACGACTAAGGAATTTTGTACAGGTACGACTTAGGCAACGGGGACTTGTAAGTTTAAAACTAAAACACTGACATAACCTGAAAAAGTTCGACCATTTGAATACGCCTAAACGATTGCCAAATAAGTGTTACAAATTGATGTAAATAAATAAAAAAGATCAATATCACAATCCTGCCATAAAAAGCTTACAAATGAATCAATTTTTTTATTGAAACCTATATAAAAATCTTACTTTTTAAATATTTTTACTTCACGAAGACAGCCAGCGGTCTATTTGTTTACGTTTGCTCACTCGACTGAAAAGTTCATGTTGACAATACTAAATGGCGCTATTTATAAGTATCAGACGAGATATTGCCGGGGTACGACTTAGGCTGTGGTACGACTTAAGCAACCTTACCCTACATACTCATATTTCGTTTGCGGTTGAAGATCTCAGATCTGCTCATTAAGTGACAACAATGCGAAAACTATCTAGATGCTACAGTGGATGGATGGATGTATTTGATAACGAGAGGACGCTTGCCATTCCAAGTTTGGGTCTACTAAGAATCTCTCGACGAATTTCCATGAATAAAGACTTTCCACAACTATCAAGGAACCTAAATAAAAGAAGAAAAAGAACGTAAGGCATTGTTACGTTCTTCTCGTTCTACTTCTGCTTCGCTACGTATTTTACTATCAATTTTGCGTAAATAACCACCCGTAAATAGTTCACCACGCATAAATTCAGGCATTTCTATTTACTATTCAGTGATTAAATTAATAATGGTTGAATTTTGTTTGAAGAACGTACCGTAACGTACCACCTTAAAAGCACACACATAACTGCAATACACATAACTAACTTATTTGAAGCAACTCTATTACATATCATTGTCAATATACACGCGCTCTCTTAATTCCCATGACCTTTTCAGCCTCATCACAATCTGCAGCTCTTAAAGGCACTTATCGCCAATTACCGATCCCGTGTGGATGTCGGGGTAATTAAATACTGTCACACCAGCCGCAGCCTTGTGCTTGTGGGCCCTGTATAACCATAGCTGAGAAAAATACATGCTTTGCTATAATTAAAATACAAATTACAAAATACTACCTCGCAAGTATTTAACAGTACTGGTAATATGTCAGTACCTTTTGATTATAAAATATATTTACGTTTCTTTTAATTTAATTACATACGAATTTGATGGTAGGTACTTTTATTTTTGTTCATCATGTTTGTTGCATATAATGTATTCTCTCTGCTCTTTAAACAAGTTAGCTTATAAAAAGTAAATCCGTGATTAGATGTAAGACTTAGCAATTACTGTTATTATACTAATTAAGATCGGTGGATTTTGTCAATAAATAAAAAAAAACACGAAATACAAAATATTTTTAAATCACGTATTTGAAATACAACTTACAAAACACAGTTTTTTTTAACTTTTTTTATTTAAAATACAAATTATAAAATAAGAATGAAAATTGCTATACATACTTGATATAGATACTTGACAATTTGACGTATAGTACTGGTCCAGTGTTGCCAACCATAAAGATTGACATATTTAGCGGTCGCCATTTTGCTAACAAAAGCTAGGGCTATTTTCTGCAAAACACACCCATTAATAAGATCGCTATAATGTATTTATTTTCAAATGTGTTTTGAAACCATAAGTATTTGAAATAACTATCTACAAAATACCTCAGCGTCAAGTAGGTATTTTAAATACCAATTACAAATTATTATTTTTAAGAAGTAATTGAATTATAAATACGAAATACGTATTTGTATTTCAATTACGTATTTAAGACAGCAGGACTTGTAAATCAGACAACTTGTCAGTGTTGTAGCAGGCCCTTGTAAAGTAACTCTCAAGCATCCCGTCCATTATAGATGAGGGCTGCACTCCACTGACAGGTAACAAATAGGCTTTATTCTGGGTGATTGGTTTATGGTCGTATTTATGTATGCATTTGAAAAAGTAACAAACAATGACTGGATTTAGATGCATGACAAGACGAGGGCTGTGTATTAAGTACTTTTACCTAATAAAAAGCCACCTGTAAAATACGTGGCTTAATACTATTATTCTTTTCGAAAATAATGTGGTAGTCTTACTATGTGATATGTAATGTGGTTGTCTCAGGGTGACGAGCGCAGTGCAGCGCCGCGCAGGATTTTGCAAAACAAAGTTCTGGGTGGTGATGTAATTGTTATGGGCAGGCGTATTGCTTACCATCAGGCAAACGACCAGCTCGTCTCGTCATCCAGTTACATAAAAAAAAGACGTGTGGCACTCGGAGACTGCCGCGGTAAAGCTATTGCATAGCATTCGGGGTGGGGGGTGTTAGGTTATTTTCGTTACGGAATTTCTGGATTCGGTCTCCACGCTCAAGGCCCGCGATAGAAGCTATGCAATAGCTTAAAAAGACGTGTGGCACTCGGAGACTGCCGCGGTAAAGCTATTGCATAGCATTCGGAGTGGGGGGTGTTAGGTTATTTTCGTTACGGAATTTCTGGATTCGGTCTCTACGCTCAAGGCCCGCGATAGAAGCTATGCAATAGCTTAAAAACCGAAAGTTTGTGAGGATGGATGGATGGATGGATGTTTGTTACTGAATCACTCAAAAACTATTAACAGATTTTGATGAAATTTGGTATGTAAGTAGTTTAAGTCCTGGAAAAGGACATATAGGCTAATTTTTCTCGGGAAACCGCGGGTGAAACCGCGAGGTGCAGCTAGTTGAAATAAGGATAAAGAAATTCCAGCTGAAAGTTCTCAAGCAACCTTTGTGACTGTTTATAATAAAATTGTGCAAGATAGAATTATAATCACTATGGGAAAACTGAAACTAAATCTATAGGTACTATTATAAAAATGGAACTGAGCCAATTTTATACATTAATGATATTTTTGCAAAACTAACTGGGATCTACTATTTAGAGGGTACTGAACACGAATCTATGGTTTTTAGAATTTTTGTCTGTGTGTTTGTTTGTGTGTTTGTTATCTATAGACTCTGATACTGCTGAACGGATATTAGGGTGGTTTTTAGGGTTTGGTAGCATTATTTCCAACTTAGATTATAGGTTATTCTAGGTTCTAGGTTATTTTAGGTTACTCTATAATATATAAGTATTGTATTTATTTAAGTAGGTATGTTTATAACTTATTTAATACTTTATTAATATATATTATACTTTATATATACCAATATTTTATTTAACTCTGCATATTTATATACACATACATGTATATTTATTTTTATTTGTATGTTTCTTTTTCGTATGCACTTATTATTTATATAAGTTACTTGTGACTATTATATTTGTTTATTATGTACACCACCAAACCGCATTAGATCTTATACCTGTTCTACCCATCCAAAGGTTGTCTGGAAGAAATCGCTCTAAGCAATAAGACCGCCCATTGTACGTCAAAAATACGATGTATTTTGTGTATATATTTTTTTTTATAATTGTGTATATGTAATTTGGTGTGCAATAAAGTGTTATTGTATTGTATTGTATTGTATTGTATTGTTATGTTACATCAAAATCGGTTGGATGACTACAAAGATACAGCTTGACCTCTTCGTAGCAAGTAGTAGTTTGTAGTAGGTAGTTTTTTCTGTTATATGTATTATTAGCAGAATCTTTGACGATTTAATGCAACTTGTGACGTCACCCTCCAACGAGTATAAAAGCAGCCGCCACCAAGCGATCGGGCTTTTTGTCACCCAGATTTTGGATAGGAAGGTTGTTGGATTGGTGATCGGCGCAATTTGCAGTAAGTCGTATAATTCCTGTAAATAGTGAGGTGCATTATTGTAAAATTCCGAGTGCTTGTCGCGAGTCGCTCATTGCCTAAAAGGGGATGCTAAAACCTGGCTCAACGAATGGACAACCAACGATCGTTCATGGTCTAACTTTTCAAGGGAGTTCAAGTCTCTCTGCCCGCGAAAAATTGACTACGCTCAAACGCTCTTCGAGGTCATGAACACTAACTCGGATAAATTCACCTCCTACGCGGAATACGCACGCCGGTCATTGCTACGTTTACGCATAGTGCAGGGCTTAAGTGAGGAACTGATGGTACTCATAGTAATACGTGGCATAAACGATGCACAAGTTAGGGCGGCAGCCACAAACGCCAATCTGACAACGGAAAACTTAGTTTCCTTTTTAGCTATTTATGTCAAGCCTTATATATTCTTATTCTTATATATTCTTTATTGTACACTAAAATGTTTACATCGATGATTTATAAAATATATGTACAAAGGCGAGCTTAACCCTAAAAAGAGTTTTCTTCCAGCAAACCCTTGAGGAAAGAGAACTGTCACATGAGCAAATAGGTTTCAGTGTACGGTTACGGTTTGACAAGAAAATATCAGCAACTATAATCATAAATATCTAAAATAAATATCAATAACTAAATATATAAATATAATAAATACACAAATAAATATAACTATACCATACAAAACTATAAGGAGTAATACATACATAAATACTAATAAACCGAAGCTATATGGAAAGATAATGTTTTTTAACTCTTGTTTTAAATATATCGAATGAGGGACTGGCGCGAATAGTGTGGGGGAGAGAATTCCAAAGCTTAACTGCCTGTACAGTGAACGAACCACCAAGCCTGGCCTTAGTAAACTTGAAAACCGGGAACCGTCTAATATTACAGAAAAAAAGCGAAATGCTGATCTACTTGACATGAAATGTTTCAACTGCAGCTAGACTGGACACAAAAGCATTAACTGTCCCAAAAATCGTAAAGATTTCGAAAATAATTCTCAAATCACGTGCGCATTCTGCAAAAAGCCCGGACATAAAGAAACCGACTGTTTTGCCAAAGCTTGATCCGAAGGCCAATTATAGGGGTCAACGTAAGGTTAACTTATGCAATGAACTTCCGAACCCGTCAGTAACAGTGACATCAGCACGGCAGTGACAGACACGGTATGACAGTTAGCGAGGGAATCAGCTTAATGCGCGAAGTAATAAAAACCCTAACCTAGCCGGATTTTCGAAAAATCTGCATAACTGTTCCTTTCTTAGTAGGTACCGTAGAGGAGTACCTAGGACGGGTCATTAGCCATGGTCAGGTTAGACCGAGCCTCCGTAAGATTGAGGCGTTAGCAAATATTTGCTACCGCGTGTTGCGCGCTGGTGGATTTAGCTGCAAGACTTTAACTTTACCATCGAATATATAAAGGGAATGATGATGGGTCATGCAGGTTATTTAAGCAGAAATCCACCAGCGAAGCAAGTCAATCAAATGGGCGGGCATAGCGTTATGTGCGGACTGTCCTCAACCTGATTCGAGTTGAAAGTCAAAACAAAAATACAATTTGGTCTGACACTCTTTGTAAAATTCAACTCGTGCTTAATATAAGTAAACAGAAAACCACTCAATCTTCGGCTTTGTATTTGTGAATTGGTACTAATGCAACCACTTCTGTAATTCGTGCACTGATCCGAGAAATCGCCATCGAGAATGCAAATCCTAATCATGAGGCAATGAGGGAGATCAGCAGAAGCCAAAACCTTGCTTAGAAATAATCAGGAGAGGCAAAACTCCAAACTGAATCGTCATCGACACCCTCCCAGAGTCTTTAAGATAGATGACCAGGTCTTTGTAATTAAGCTTTCAATGTACGGGGACACTTGACGCTGGTATGAGAGGCCCTTGCCGTGTTAAGACCTTGTCAAGCGACCGCTATGAACTCAAATTACTAAGTGGCGCACGGGGTAAAACTATCCAAGCAGCAGCACAATACATGGTGCCTTGGAAAGGGGAGTGGTGTACCGAAAGTTGTACCGCATTTTTTTGTAAGTGAGTAAGATTTATTTGCTTTTATGTTCTGATTACAGTGTTTACATATATGTGTGCGTGTAAGTTTGCAAAAACAGCTTACTTCGCGAACTAAGGCAAACAGCTGAGTGAGGTGGCACAACAGCGACGACGTTACTCCGTGTATCAGCTGGCCTTGCAGACGCATTTTTCCAGATGCGTATTGGGCTCCAGCCTTGCAGACGCATTCTCTAATGCGTATTGGGCTTCGGCCTTGCAGACGTATTTCCTAAATACGTATGGGGCTTCGGCCTTGCAGACGCATTTTCTAATGCGTATTGGGCTTTGGCCTTGCAGACGTATTTCGTAAATACGTATTGGGCTTCGGCCTTGCAGACGTATTTCCTAAATACGTATGGGGCTTCGGCCTTGCAGACGCATTTTCTAATGCGTATTAGGCTTCGGCCTTGCAGACGTATTTCGTAAATACGTATTGGGCTTCGGCCTTGCAGACGTATTTCCTAAATACGTATGGGGCTTCGGCCTTGCAGACGCATTTTCTAATGCGTATTGGGCTTCGGCCTTGCAGACGTATTTCCTAAATACGTATTGGGCTTCGGCCTTGTAGACGTATTTCGTAAATACGTATTGGGCTTCGGCCTTGCATACAAGTTTTAAAGAATGTGGTAGTCTCAGTAGACTTAAATACGTTCAAGTGTGAGAATGAGTGAAACATGCTTGATTTGAAGTATGTTATAACGAACGTATGTGACCTATACTTAGCTGAGCGTGTATCATTGAAAGAGGGCCTTGGATGCGAGATGAATGAAAATATAGAAAATTGCTCATAATGTTTTGTCTAAAACTCATATCTTCCACATATTCTGACAGTGAAGTTCACAACATCGATGCTGGATCTGCCCCTGAAATGAGCGTTCCTAATGAAGACATTCCTGAAAATGCCACCGAGGACGGTGCACGGTCAGGAGAGGCCGTATTAGCAGAATCTTTGACGATTTAATGCAACTTGTGACGTCACCCTCCAACGAGTATAAAAGCAGCCGCCACCAAGCGATCGGGCTTTTTGTCACCCAGATTTTGGATAGGAAGGTTGTTGGATTGGTGATCGGCGCAATTTGCAGTAAGTCGTATAATTCCTGTAAATAGTGAGGTGCATTATTGTAAATGGTGTGATTTGAATTGATTGCTATTTATTTAATTATTATTTGAGTTACATTGTTATTTTAAATTAATATTTGAAGTAAAATACTTTTCAGTTGTTGATTTATGTTCTTTTTTTTAAATACCTTCCACTTCTGATGCTAAAAGTATAGTATAGCATTATTTGTTGTGTGTAGTGTAGTATTATAGCTTAATGTAATGTTGCGTGTCTGTCTTGCATAAATGTATTTTCATTCTTACGCGCTCCCATACACTGGGCAGGTCTTCCTTAGATGGTTTTGGAAATGAATACGAAAATGGGCTTCCTCTATCGTTCACGCGGACGAAGTCGCGGGAAAAAAACTAGTATGGTTATCATCATCATCATCATCAGCCCATCACGTTCCCACTGTTGGGACACGGGCCTTCTCTCATAGAGAGAGTATGGGCCATAATCCATCACGCTGGCCCAGTGCGGGTTTGTGGATGTCACATGTCCTTGAATTTTTGTGATAAATTCTTGGATATGCCGGTTTCCTCACGATGTTTTCCTTCACCGTTCTTAGAGCTAGTGTTAAATCCGCACATAACTTAGGAAAGTCAGTGGTGCGGGGCCAGCGGGATTCGAACTCGGATGTGTCGGATCGAAAGTCGCACGTTCTCCCACTGATCCACACTCGCTCTTCATAGTATGGTTATAAAATAATAAAATTAATCCTGTAAGTTTCTCTTTGATATAAGGAACCCTAAGACATTATACATATATTTTATATACCTACTATTAGCTTCCCACTTCTTCGTGAACGACAGAGAAAGCGCATATTCGTATTGTTTCCAAGACCATCTTAGCAAGACCTTCCCAGTGTATGAGAACTTGTACTACGAAGATGTCAAGCTGTATCTTCGTAGTCACCCTACCGATATTGATGAAACGTACCCTACACCATAATCTAAGTTGGGACTAATGCTACCAGACCCTGAAAACCACATTAAAATCCGTTTAGCCGTTCGCGTCTATACATAACAAACATACAGACAAAAATTCTAAAATTCGTGGATTCGTGTTCAGTATCCTGTAAATACTCGATCCCAGTTGGTTTTTAAACAAGATTTTTGTTGAAAAATAGATTTTTCAAGACAGGCTTTTAACAAATACGTAATCGAAACCATGCGATTCAAATGAGCCCAAACTCTTGTTTACGATTATCCGGCAAGGAGTTCCATTGCCCACCTTCAGTCTCCATCATCAGATCAGCTGGTTGTCGCCATAATATTGCATTGTCATCGGACTTTGACAAGTATGCAAAATTTCGACTCCGTAGGATAAGAGGAAGTGGTTCTAATTCAGCTTGCAAGATATGACCTAAACAAACATTGTTAAATATAAAAGCTTATAAAAATATTTTCAATGTACAGAATTGGCTCTGTTCCATTTTTAACCGACATCAAAAACGGAGGAGTTTTTTTTTATGTTTGTTACCTCAGAACTCCGTCAGTTATGAACCGATTTGGAAAATTCTTTTTGCGTTGGTTTCAGTATAGCTACTAAGTGGTCCTATATAAATTTCATCGATATGTGACCTTGGACTTCGAAGATACATTGAAGTCGGTTGGTTTTTTCTAAAAATTAATAATTTTAATAGTATAAATAGTGAATACTAAGAAATATAGTTATAGATTAATTATGTTCCTCCCTACTTCTGTTCGATAATAATATTTTGTTAAAATCTCTTTGTGCTAACATAACTTATTTAAACGTGGGACCCATTTATTTTCTACGCTCAAAGCGACAAAAGCGGCCTAAAATAATTTCTGCTTTCGCCTTCTAATAATTATAGGATCGCAAAATCCAAATTCGTAGAATTTAGGTAATCTAATTATTATCCAGAGATTTAATTATTTAACATTAAAGTAGGTAGGTAAGGTACAGGCGAAACTAAACAGACACTAAAACTTAAGCTTTAAGCTTATATACTTCAGTAATGGCCAAAAATCCCTTTTAAATATTCTTTATTCATTTCATGTCGAGCCAAACGTAATGCCTAATAGTGATAAACTCGATACAGACAAGGCGACGGTATTCCTAGGTATATGCATAGATTCTAAGTTGCAGTGGGGTCCTCATATCGATGCTCTATCAGGAAAACTTAGTTCTGCTGCATACGCGGTTATTAAAATTAGGCAATTAACGGATATAGCTACGGCTCGGTTAGTTTACTTTGCATACTTCCACAGCTTAATGTCATATGGCATTTTGCTGTGGGGGTTTGCCGCGAATATAGAAGCTAACAAAAGCGGGCGGTTCGCGCTATTTACGAGTTAGATCCTCGCTAAGAGAAGTCTTTAGACAAATCAATGTATTAACTTTACCTTCTCTGTATATTATTTATGAAAATATAATGTATATTCGTAAAAATCTGCACAAATTCAAGGTGAATAGTGACCACCACAACATAAACACTAGAAATAAGGATAGAATTGTTGTACCTGCCCAGGTTTAGACTGAGTAAAACGAATAAACAAGTCCTTCATGTGTAATTGCGTACGTTTCTACAATAAAATTCCAAAATGTATAACGGAGCTCACAAAAAGTAGATTCAAATTGCGTGTGAAAAATATTCTAATGAAAAAGCAGACTATACAGTTAGTAATTACATTGAAGACAAAGATGCATGGAACATTCCGCTTCTGCCAAGTAGCCAACTGGCACAAAAGAAACATAATATTGTAAAAAACAAACATAAAATATTGTAACAAAAGTTCTACAAATATGCCCCTCAGTTTCTTGCCGTATCTTCTGAGTAGTGGTTCTTTTTCCGATACGGTGGTAGAGTCATTGTAATAATTGACTTTCATAAGTGCGTAAGTGATGCCAAAATTGAACAAAGTACATTTGAACTTTGAACTTTAAAAAACTCAGTTCAACGAGGTTAGCCAAAGATATACCGGCCCTATCTCGGAACATTAGAAGTTTTTACCAAACATCTTCACATTTTTCGCCCTCTTGCTCTTCCAAGTCTCAGCTTTAGGACAAACTAACAGCGCCCCGCGGTTTCGCCCGCGATTTTCCGGAATAAAAAGTGGCCTATGTCCTTTTCCAGGACCAAAAGTACCAACATACCAAATTTCATCAAAATCCGTTTCGTAGTTTTTGTGTGATTGAGTAAGAAACCATCCATATATCCATCCATCTATCAATCCTCACAAACTTTCACTTTCGACTTGAAATTTCCCTGTGTGACCCTAGTCTATATATATTTGCGCCTTTCAATTCGGTTCTCCTTTTGTAGTGTACATTTAGGTAGTGTTGCGGTTAAACGGGCTTGCAGGTTCGATTCCTGCGGTGGAACAAATATTTGTACACAGCAAAAAAAGCGCAAGTGTTTGTTTCGTGTCTGGGTGTTCGTTTTCGTTGTGGGACCATGGTCCACGTAGTTCCTGGTTCCATAGATATAGGGAATCCTAGTTAGGAGACAGGATCAACGTAGGTATGTTATCTTTAGTTGTTATCATTATTGCAAAAAGAAATATTGTCAGCAAATTAAATATAGGTATCTAAGAGTGTACTTTTGTTGCAGCCAGTGGTCAAGGAGGGTTACCTGATGAAGCAGACGCGCAGCTTCCAGCGATGGCAGCGGCGGTACTTCAGGCTGCGCGGGCGCACCCTCTACTACGCAAAGGAGAAGGATGTAAGTCCTACCTATTATTATCATCCGGTTGTTGCTTACTCTAGTGTTGAGGTTAATGTAAAACGACGATGATTGTGTCGAAATAACACCGACTAGCAGGGACATCGTGTAACTCGAACTCCGATCGTTTTTTTTTAATTTTTGACTCTATATCAGAAGCCTTAAGTAATATAGGTAATTAGGGTAACATCTAAATTATTGTAAAGCTACATAAACTAATTAATTACTACACGGGTACATAGTAATGTTAATTAAAAAACAAAATAATTCTTTAGGCTTTGTAGGCTAGGCTTAATATTGGAACCTTGTCTTCTAAACTAGGTGTATAATACATCTGTAACATAGAAGCCAGTATCTTCATACATGATCGGTATTTGTCTGTGGAATTGTCGAAATTATCTACTCAAAGTCCGCTTCAATCACGATCGCTAATAACAAGATTTTATTGAAAAATATATTTTTAATACAAGATTTTAACAAATTCGTAATCGGAACCGCGAGCAGATTAAAATGAACCCAAACACTAGTAGTTGACAATTATCCGTCAAGAAGTTCCATTGCCGGACCTTCCGTCTCTATCATCAGATCAGCTGGCTGTCACCATAATGTTGCATTTTCATCGGACTTTAACAAGTATGCATAATTTTCACTCCGTAGGATAAGAGTAAGTTAAGAGAAGTTCTGAATCAGCTTGCAAGATTTGACCCAAACAAACATACAAACATTGCAGGTTAAATAAGCCACCCTGAGGGTTTTAAGGTGTCGCATTATTTTGGGCTAGTTGGCCTACCTTTAATCACTGAATACCTCGGGTGATCTAGAGTATATTAGATAGTAAGTTAGTATATCAATGATGTATTGAAAACCTACACTTCTGATTGAAAAGCTTTTATATGTATCTATGTGAGGTTGCGGGTTCGATTCCCGCGACACAAATGTTTGTGCACAGAAAAAAGCGATTTTTTTTTCTGTACAAGCATTTGCTTTTTTTTTCTGGGTGTTATGGGACCATGTTCCTCATAGTTCCTGGTTCCCTTGATACGGGAAATCCTAGTTAGGGGCCAGGTTCTATGTGTGTGTTCTTTAAGCGTACCTATTTATTTTATTCTTTTGGGCGTATTTTGTTATATATATATATTGAAATTTTGTTTCTGAACTCCTCAACAAAAGAGGATTCTTACCTTCTTGGTTTCTTTTGGCATTCTTGTCGTTGCTATTTATAAACTTTGCTACGGAACGCTTTTGCTACGACCAAATTTTGCCCGGAGGCAAAATAAGTTTGAGCGAAGCCAGTGACTTTGCCCTGCTGCTCTGCCCGAAGAATTTCTGTTATCTCGCGGGATTTCAATTTTCCGTAAAAACTATTAGGTTTGAGTTTCTCTCAAAAGTGCTTTTTATTATTCGATATTTCGATCTTTTGTATAAAGTCCTACTTCTTACTAATATTATAAATACGAAAGTTTGTGAGGATGGATGCATGTATGGATGGATGTTTGTTACTCAATCACGCAAACACTACTGGACAAATTTGGATGAAATTTGGTATGTAGGTAGCTTACTTAATTTTTTATCCCGGAAACCGCAGGTGTAACCAGAGATAATACACTCACAAACTTATGAATATTTCTGAGCCTCTCCTAGATTTGTTTAATAATTTCCATATAAACTTCGTTTTGTAAGCTGATTCAGAAGTAAAGCTTAAGTTTAATTTCCGGGATAAAAAGTCAGGTCACCTACATACCAAATTGAATCATGATCCGTCTAGTAGTGTTTGCTTGATTGAGTAACAAACATCCATCCATGCATCCCTAAAAGATTTACGTCGTTCATATTCTTAAACTAGCTACTGTCCTGTAACAAGCTGTTCCTGCGTTTGGGACTTGGTTATATCGTTTTCAAGATCCCAGGTGTTATATCGGGATAAAAAATATCGTATGTTCTTCTCCGGGCCACCTCTGTGCCAAATTTCATCAAGATCAGAAAAGAAAGAAAATAGATTTATCCATGATATCACACAACATTATACTGAACATACTAGAATAAGGACAAAACAATAATAATAATAAACAAAATACAATAAGTACAACCAGTGAAATGTTGCGCGATGTCAGGAAAAGGTTCCATCATCAGTTGAGCCATTGATTCGTAAACGAACTAACGAACAAACCGACAAAGTTACTTTAGTAGTAAGTATTGTAGATGTTTATCATCCGGCCATTCAGCAATTACCACAGCTTTGCCAGTTATTCTGCCGCCAAGCAGTAGTGCGCAAACATTACTGTGTTCCGGTTTGAAGGGCATTGCAGCCAGTGAAATTACCGGGCATATGATACTTAATATCTGATGTTTCGGGGTGATGAGCGCAATGCAGCGCTACGCAGTGCTTTTTTGTTAGTAAAAGCAGCATTGGGCAGGCGTAGTGCTTACCATCAGGCGAACGACCTGCTGATCTCATCACTCAGTTCCATTAAAAAAAAGTTGCCAGCACCCAAACCTCACCAAATTCGAAACAAACAGCGAAACGTTATTTATATGCTAACGTTTGAAAGTATCCAAACGATGCAAAGTTTCGAGCCGGTTTTAAAATTTGAAAGGTGTCTCCCTCGCTCGCGTCGCGTCCCACTTACGTCAGTCGGGAAAATTAAACTGTCACCCGGATTTGGGACACGGGAATGCGAATTTTGTTAAGACTTTTTTATGGAACTGGGTGATGAGACGTTCAAATCGTTCGCTTGATTGTAACCGCCACGCCTGCCCATAACAATTGCTGTGCCACCCAGAACTTTTAATAGCATAAAAATCACTTATCACCCCGACACATCAGATATTAATTCTCTTATGCTCAGTAATTTCGCCTGCTATAATGACCTTCAAACCGAAACACAATGCTTGCGCGCTACTGCTTGGCGGCAGAATGACTGGCAAAGCTATGGGACCTACCCAGACGGCCGCATACGAGAGACATACCACGAGAAAATCTGGACTTGATGTGGGAGAGCTTTTGTGCTCTTGTATGATTACAATCAGTTGTTCCTTGTTCCCCGAAATACCCGTGTAAGACCACCATGACTGTGTGGACCAGTAGCATGAATGGTACTAGCAGGCCTAGCGCACTCCGCACTGTAGGTACGAAGCTACAAGTACATAGCCGGACACCGACGGCGGGTCGCGCGTCGTTACACGTGCTGCGTCAGAAGAGATAAGAGCTATGCGATACAAAGAGAGGCGCTCTGTAGGTTAATATGACTGGTAGGTATGCAGCGCTACGCGAGCTGAATTGAATTTTATTACGTCATAGCAACAGTCGCTATTTGTTTAAATTTCTTTGCGGAGTGATGCTTCTGTCCCTTAGTATTCTGTGGTACTAGTAACAACTGAGTGCGGTCGCATCGGTTGTGGTGTGCAATGGATTTTTTTTTAATTTCTACCGTTATTGAACTATGTGGGTAGCTATATATACCTACACATATTTTAATAAATGGTGGGAAGCTATTGTTAAAGCAAATATCTAAAAAAATGCATGTTTGCAGTGATAGCTTATTAAGTTATGAATAAATAGTATGGCTCATGAATAACATTGTTTCTAAAGTTTCCCACTTTTCTCCCTCCCCCATCCCTCCTCTCCATACAGGCTAGACTCGCTCGCTATGTTTTTATGTGATTGAGTGACGAGATGAGCAGTTCGTTTACCTGATAGCGTGTCGCTTGCTTACCACCAGGTGAACGATCTGCTATTTCTGAAAAATACATTTATTTATATATTTGTTTTAATAATAGCCTCCCACCATTTACTGAGATGTTCCACTGCCGTGTCAGTGAATAAAACCTTTTATGTCTAGGTATTTTAGATCACAAATAATAATATTTTATTTATTTATTTATTTAAAAAGGTCTACCAACGAGTGTTACAATATTGCTTACGCTAAATTAACTTTATCAAGATATGTTTCTAACTAATTGCACAATCAATTATAGGTATAATACGCGCCACAAAAGATGAGACTTGACAAACCACGTGGTTTGACTTGCGCAGTAGACGATTTATAGGTCTCTTTAGCGGTATGAGGTCTGAGGCGGGAAGGGTTCGGGGATCAACAGGGCAGCGGAAAGAGCGCGGGAGGTGCAAGTACGGCACTGCGCATGCGTGTCAGTCCTCCTCACCCCGTGGACGCACCGCTTGACTCCGCGGTACAATCGAGTGCAACTTGTGTTTATAAATTTCTACTTTGTTATAGTTGTGTTGTATACGAGTGTAACTTTGTGAAATCTTAATTATGCCTCGAGGTGAAACATTAAAGACAAAGTAGGAAGATGGTTTACGACGTTTACACTTACATCATATATTGACAGTGACAGTGACTAGGACAATCTGCCTTTTTTATCTTAAATTTTATTATTTAGTAATATATCTATAACAGGTTTAAAAAAATTAATATAGTATTGCTACACACCTACCTAATTCTGAATGTTTTCAAAAATCCCTGAGTAGATATACAAATTATGGATAACTATTTCGTACACGACTGTACCTGCGCAGGCTCCCCACTACTGACGCTTGTCAAGTCTCATCTTTCGTGGCGCGTATTGTAAACACCGCTAATCCAAATTTAACTTAACAGGTATAATTTTAAATAGGTATATACACACATCAAAAGTGTCTAGGGATCAAGCATTTTTATGCGGATTTCTTGAGATTGAGATGTGGCTTTGTAATAAATTTATGATTTTATAAATTTATATGGATCCTTTTTGGTGCATTTCATAATTTGAATCAGGAACTGTGAATCAAATTCGAGTAAAAGATGAAAATCAGCTGTCAATATTTTCCCTATAAAAACATACAACGCATTGAAGACATTATTAGTGCTACTGTTTCCCTACTACTGATTAAAACCAACGTTATTATGGAGCGGCGACGTCATTTAAGCAGGGAAGAAATGCTCAGAGCCGTGGGAATGATAGAAGCTGGTTCCCGGCAACGTACTGTGGCTTTAGCTCTGAATACAAGTCAGAGTGTTATCAGTCGACTTTGGACACGTTACCGAAGCACTGGTACCGTGGCTGAGCGCCATGGAGGACGGTATCGCTGCACCACACGGAGACAAGACCGATACATTCAAATCTTAACTCGAAGAGCTCCAACAATAACCGCCATGATGTTAGCCGTGAGGCTTCATCACTCTTCAGGGAACTTAATTAGCGACCAAACAGTCAGAAACCGCTTGCATGAAGTGAACCTTCATTCCCGAAGACCGCTACGGGTACCACCTATAGCAATGCACAATCGTAGGATTCGATATCAATGGGCTCTTGAACACAGAAATTGGGCAGAAGAACAATGGCGTTTCGTGTGCTTTTCTGATGAGTCTCGTTTTGGTATGAGACCGGATACAAGACGTATACGACACTGGAGAACCCCTGGACGCCAACAGCGATTAAAATCCTGCCAGGAAGTCCATCCTTATAGTGGTGGAACCATCATGGTATGGGCGGGTATTTGGATCGGCGGAAGAACTGAGTTGATTTGGATCAGAGGCAACCTCAACGCTCAAATTTATGCTGAGACGATTGTATCAGACGTCATCGTTCCTCTACAAGTGCAAATCGGTCCCTTATTTCAGTTAATGCATGATAATGCACGACCGCACACCGCAAGAGTTGTAAGACAGACTCTCGCCGCAGCTAACATCAATGTCCTGCCCTGGCCTGCTCAGTCGCCAGACTTGAACCCGATTGAGCATGCATGGGATATGCTACAGAGAAGAGCTCTGCCGAATATGGAGGGTATCCAGTCGCAAGAAGACCTTTTTTTGTTGTTGCAACGAACATGGGCGGCCATTCCACAGCGTGATTTGGATGAACTCATTTTGAGTATGCCAAACCGATGTTCTTGTGTTGTTAGTGTTCGCGGTAGAAACACGGATTATTAATTGTTTAAGTTACCCAATAAAATTTTAAAGAAAACTGTTATTTCAGTCTTTTTTTCGAACTTTAATGTTAGTGGTTCAAATGTCAAAAATCCCTTTATTAGGAAAATGGCAAATTTCTTTATTAATGCAAAGGTGACTTGGTTTATCGTTACTGTGACAAACGAAAACACTTTATTTGATGAATCCTTAAAGAAAATTTTAATTAATATCAATCAGGAGAAAAGTTATTGCAAAAATATATGTTGATCCCTAGACACTTTTGATGTGTGTAGTATAGATTAAGTACAAATTCAACTCGATATTGCATCCAACAATTGCAGACGAAAGTGATATAAAGACATGGAATTAATGTCTAAGAGGCCACTAAAGCTATTTAATGATTTGCTTAATATTAAATACATAACGCTATTACATTTGTTTAAAAAGAGCCAATTCTGTACATTGAAGATATTTATGAAAAACCTACTGGGATCGACTATTGAGAGGATACTGAACACGAATCTACAGTTTTTGGAATTTTTGTCTGTTTGTTTGTTATCTATAGACTCCGAAACGGCTGAATGGATTTAAATGCGGTACATACAGCTTCACCTCTTCTTGGTACGCGCTCTCATATACTGGGGAGGTCTTGCTAAGATGGTCTTCGAAAATATACGAATTGGGCTTCCTCTGTCGTTCACGCGGATGAAGTCGCGGGAAATAGCTAGTCCTATTATATTTGTATTTTATCCCGAGCGTATAGAAATGCCAGTCAAGCACTCTTAACTGCAATATCGGGAATTGGCTCGCTGCATTAAAATTCAATTTTATATAAATTTATGAAGCTCAGATTAAATTTTGATGGTAGTTTCATAAAATTATAGTAAAACATAAAAGTAGCGAAACAGTAGTGTTAAGAAATAAATGCTTTAGGTACTAGCCCCGAACGATTAATATGCGAGATAAGGTTTTATACCGCCCGCGCCGGCGCCGTTCAAACTCTCACCTCAAAGTACTAGTGTACCTATGTAGACTCAAAACAACTGCTAAACATTTTTTTACATTCAAGTCCGTGTGGAGTTGGGGAAAGTTCCAACGCTGCACTGAAGCGCAATGGGAAAAGTAGCTGCCGGTATATAACCGATAGTTTGCGTCAATAACATTTGAATTTTGTATAATATTTGAGCGATTGTGGCTCAGTGGGAGCACGTGCGACTTTCGATCACACGCACCCGAGTTCGATCCCCGCTGGCCCCGCACCACTGACATTCTTAAGTTATGTGCGGAATTAACACTCGCTCTAAAAACGGTGAAGGAAAACATCGTGAGGGTATCGGCATGTTCAAGAATTAATCACTAAAATTTACCAACCCGCACTGGGCCAGAGTGGTGGATTATGGCCCATACTCTCTCTACGAGGGAAGGCCCAGATCGCAGCTGTGGGAACGTAATGGGCTAATGATGATGATGATGATAATATTTTCACTTCACACTGACTTCACTGGCAGATAACACACCGTGTGACTTGGGAAGCCTTCAAATAGTGGCCTAGCA
Organism: Petrophora chlorosata; assembly: GCA_951640565.1. Taxonomy (NCBI): domain Eukaryota; kingdom Metazoa; phylum Arthropoda; class Insecta; order Lepidoptera; family Geometridae; genus Petrophora; species Petrophora chlorosata. The sequence continues at coordinate 17,791,592 of OX621189.1, read as the reverse complement.
ACACAGTATTACAATCCCAACAACGAGAAGTGAGCCTCGCGTTTCCTACCACGTAGATCCCTCTCGTAGAACCTTAAATACCCCTAGTTGTGAATATTTAAAGCCAACGAATGCCTCGTAGGTGGCGGGAAATGTCCACATTAGCCAGAACAAGCTGTTGATAGTAAAATGAGATAAGGACAGACGATATTATCTGCGAAAACGGCTGTTTCCATCCCTTTCGTTCGATGGAGGCATTGATGGAATTTACGGTGCGTGAAAGCGAGACAGGAATATTTGTTCGGCGTTGTCTCATTTATTTGAGGTGGCTCCTCTATTTATGTAATATTACGGCTATATACCTGCGAGACCGCTGGGCGCCGTTCGCCCGCCTATGCTGAAATTCAGACACCGCTTCAGTCGCGCGGCGGGCGCCGTTTGATACGGACGCCTGATCTACGCTGCCCGAGAACAATAACCGTGCGATCACTCTAATAAAAATCATTAATGAAAATTCGTCTATAACTTCTTCGACGCAATAATCTATGCCTTAATAACTGTTCTATGTATAGTGTAAGCCTAAACTATACGTTTAGTGTGAACTTTGCATGTTTCGTTCAGTTGAACTGTCCTGACCTGGTTTTTATTTTGAAACTGTTGCACAATTTTTAGCTGTGCAGTGTGTGCTGTCGGAGCTTCGATGTAAGTACAAGTATTTAATTTAGTAAGACGCTTATTATCTATTTATTTGAGACATGTTTATATCGAGTTCTAAGGAGCTCTTCGAAAGAGAACCGCATATGTCGATAACCCTATAACAATGTTATTGTTATAAATAGCCTAAAGCTTTGAACCTTAATGAGGTTCCATTGTGGTTAATGTGAATCGTGCTACAGGTTGAGCGATCATAAATATAAGACACGATGTAAACAAACTCAAATATTAATAATCTAACACATAAACTTATAAAATCCACACAAAGCCATAGTTTAGTAAAAATTGTACTAGTTTCAAAGCTGTTTATAAAGTTTCAAACAATGTTTTCGTTGATAACATGTTTATTGCGTAAACAATGAACGTTACGATACGTTTATGAGTAGGTACCTAATTAAAACGATACGAAAACAACTTGGATTTCCCGCGACGTTATCTGTAAGATATTTATGTGTAGGTTTACTATGACCTACTCCCGAACTCTCTGGGTCACATTGTTAGTACTGAAGCTAATAAAACTTTGCTTTAATTTTAAAGTCAAATGTGACTTAGACATAAGCTTAAATTAAAGTATGCAGTACTATCAGGTATTCTGTGGTTAAAGCCTAAGATAGGCTGTTATCTATACCTACATAAAAGTTAGATTAGATAACGCTTTATTGTCACACAACAACATGAAATAATTACAACACAATACTTAAAACTCAAGTGTTACAATGGGCAGTCTTATTGCTTATAGCGATCTCTTCCAGACAACCTTCGGATGGAGAGGACTCAAAGAAACTGTGAGGGACGGTGGTGTTGTGTATAAAAATCTAACCAGTATAAAATAATAATATTATATATAGACTACATAATCATAATAATATATAATTAAATTGTATGAATTGAATATAATAATTATAATTTAAGTTAAAGAAGGAAAAAAAGAAAACACATTTATTCCTGACAGGCGTGTGTTCATGTCAGGCGTGATTCCCGGAAAAAGCTCCAATTCAGCGTAATACCAAAGCTATAACCAAAGCTATATATATAATATGTTAACCTTGTAAACCTTCGTATTCTTCAAAGAAATACCGCTTTCAAAAGTCAAACTATGTCTACCCATTTCTTTCCAATACTCAAACTGAAGTCAGGGTCCAGAAAATAAATGCGAAAACAGACTCTACCAGTGCTTCGGAAACACGCCCGCTAGAAAAGATAGCACCAAGAAACTCTGCGAAGATGTCTCTTTTTTAAATCTTTTAAAATATAAATATAACACTACAATATGCTAGAGCTTTGCAATTTGGGGAAAATACATTGGTAGTTTGTAATTAATTACCCAAAAATGTACAATAGAGTATAAAAAACGCTCAAGAAACAAAATGCTTTTGTGCATAATTAATAGTACTACATCAAGACACGTAAAACAAAGATTAATGATCCGTTTAACAAATTATAGCACGAAAAAATAAAAAATGGAGGCGAAACGTAAATTAAGTAAAGAGTTTTATTTTTGATAAACTATGGTGCTTAATTATACCGTCGACTAACCTTTTATTCGTAAAATTGACCTACCTATAAGATGATTGTTAAAGTTCCACATCTTGTTTCATTGGCCTACACTTAGGCACGTCTACAAACACCTAACGATAATCTCATTATACTACACTTCAAAATTAATGTAATCAAATGGAAATATATTAAATTAAATTACTTCGGTAAGTTTTCAGCCAAAACTAAATTAATTCAGTACGATAATAAGTAACTACCTACCTAAGTAGTACTTCCTCGTAATCTACGGAATGGATTAAACATACATAAATTATGTATAAAATACAAATATGTAACTCTTCATCTACATATATAAATACTTTTATTTTTTTTCTGAATTATAAATCATTTATGTTTATTAATTATAACTAAATGTCTATACAATATAATATATCAAAAGGCTTAATAATTTAAAAACTAAATAAAACTAAACTAAAAGATATTAAATACTATGTACATGCCGGGTATCGGTTGAGCCAACTGAATGGCCTACAGATCATTCAACCGATACCCGTCGTCCGGCAACGTGCACAAAATGCTGGCGGCTTGCCTCGCTGAATTGCGAGGCTGATTCTTTGGCCAAAATACACACCAGCATTTTGGTCACGTGTGGATTCCACCAGCCGCCCCGTCAAATCCTTATAAATTTCTAGTGCTATTAATTAAACTATTAATCACTATTAATTAAACTATTAATTAAACTATTAATTAAACTATTAATTAAACTATTAATTAAACTATTAATTAAACTATTAATTAGACTATTAATTAGACTATTAATTAGACTATTAATTAGACTATTAATTAGACTATTAATTAAACTATTAATTAAACTATTCATTACTATTAATTGCTATTAATACTATTAATTAAATGCTATTCGTTGGTAAACGCATCACCTGAGAATGGCTGGACCTGTTTGGCATTTTTTTCCAATTGTTCGTAATAGACCGAATTAATTAGATATGATAAGATAAATAATTCATTTTAATGATAATTAAAATTAATTAATTATTTTTTTCAGTGATAATTAATTTTATTCTATTATTATGAGAAGAAAATTGGAAAACATTGGAAAATTGCCTGAAAAATTTGGAAATTCGGGAAAAACTGAAAGTGCTCTCTCACGCATGTGTAATGACGGGGCGTATCCCGTGCAACTAGTTGTGTAATAGAAATAACAGTTACACAAGAAAATAGCTGAGTATTTTTAGTGACAATATAAAATTACAATATATTTTAAATTGTTACAATTAACTAGGCGTTCAAAGAGTTAACCTTCCCACGGGAGTTAAATTGGCCTCGTTTGATACAGGAGTCGTAACCCTTCTCACCTCTCGGCTCTCACCCACTCACGGCTTACAATTATTTTATCTGGTTGTCGGACGGGATGCTTCGGCCCGAAATTTGGAAGCCACTAATCGGCTTGTGGCCCCCATTGTGGATTATAGAGTTTTGTCCCAACTCTTCAAATACATAGATAAACAACGAAGGTGAATAAAATTTACCCGCGAGGGTACCATTTACATACGGGGGAAGCTTACCTCCTTGTTTCGTTTATTTGCATATTTATGTAAAATAATTAATTGTATTCGTTTGCAAATGAGCGCCTCCAGCTGTAATTTTAAGATAAAAGGAAAATTCGCGTTGCTTAAGATACTGTTTTTTTTTGTGTAACTGAGTGGAGACGTGCAAGTCGTTTGCCTCATGGTATGCGCCACGCCCGCCCATAACAATTGCAGTGCCTAAAGTTTTTAAGAATGGATGTATGGATGTATAGATGTACCTTTGTAACTCTTTCACGCAAAAACTGCTGAATAGACTTTGATGAAATTTGGTATGGAGATAGCTTATACCCTGGATTAACACATAGGCTACTTTTTATCCCGGGAAATCGCGGGTGAAACCGCAGGGCGCAACTAGTCTTATATACAGTTATTTCGCTAGCTGCTCCACAAGTCATACTCGTGAACGGGTCAAGCAGCACCTGTGGGGACTGGTCTGGTCTGGTCACTCCAACTGCTACTGTATCTATATAATAATTTATATATTACTCATATTTTCATGTTACTGATACTATGACTAGTTTGTATTCTTTGCTATGACTATGGGACATCTCACTCGCACTTGTAGTTTGACATTGTGTTATGTTAATTATAATTTATATCTTTGTTCAGTGTTATATTTTAAGACATTATAAAATATCGTTTATACCACACCCACTCGGAAAGTGTCTTATTACTCGTTCATAAACGGGTTACAAAGTTCGTAATTTCTCCCTTAAAAATGTGCGGCGGGAAAAGTTATATGGAATTTCATTACTGCCCTCCGAAGCAGGGCAGGAATGTTGTATGAAAATCCATTACTGCCCGGCTAGCTTTCTTTTGGTTTTTAGCAGCGAACATAAAAAAAAACACAAACGTCAAACCTCAAAAAGGTCTTGTATGAAATAATTAGAAAAAAGAGGCGGGAAACATACAAACCTCAAATCTCAAAAAGGTTTTATATCAAATGGATGGCAACCTTATTCTGCAATACGAAAAAAAAAGCGCGGCAATTTATTTCGTTGCGTTAAATATTGTATTTTATTTTCCTCGTAGGTGTAGTATAAAGCACTATGTATCACTCGGGAGAAAGTTCTATTTCTGTTCTCGAGTTTCCTTTAAGCCTTCCGCTGCGCGTCGGGCTTAGACATACTCTCGAACAGAAATAGATCGTTTTCTCCCCTCGGTGTACAATGTACTATTATCTATGATAGCTTCTCAAGCGGGCGTATTTCCCAAGCACTGGTAGAGTCCGTTTTTGCATTTCTTTTCTAGGCCCGGACTTTAATTTGAGTATGGGAAAGAAATGGGAATACACGCTTACCTTAGTAGTTTTTAAACTTTCGCGAATTGTATTCATGTTTTATGATAAATTCGAGACTCTTCGCGCACAATTTCAAAATCGAAATAATATTTTGACTAACCTCGACGTTTCGATCAAGTTGCATTGACCGTGGTCACGAGAAGATTGTCTTATCGACAAAAAAACAAAAAACTTATTATGATGAGTATATGATGTTTAAAAGTGCATTGTTTGTGCCTATTTAATAAATATCTTTTGACTTTTGGCTACAATTCCCTTTAAACCAGTTACTAGGTAATGTAAAATACATAAAATGAAGCCAAAAGCCGTGCTTATAAAAGATTATTTATAGCCAGAAGGGCCGTTATATGTTATATGCGTTAAAAAACTTAGGATAGTGAATAGTAGGTACCTTCTTTCTGGTGTAACTGTGAAGCCAATCCTGGCGAAGATATACCTAGACCACATGAAATACCTGAAAATCAGAAAATAAAACCTAATGTAGGTATATTTCAGTAATCTATATACACTAAGAGAGAGAGCAATAAGGACAAAATTGTTATAATTAGGAAGATCTCATTGTCATTCATCATTCATTGGTCATTGGTCTATATTATGACAATATAAGCCTGTAATGTATATTTCTTTGTTATAAGCTGTACATGTACCTCATCTAATGAAGAAATATACTACAGTAAAAAAAAGATTCAGATGAACGAAAGAAATAGCCGAAAACCTATGAAACTACTATTATAGTATTTTCTCGTAGCGTACGCGTAGTGAGTGGGTGGCAGCAAATTATAGATAAGTATTTACGGATGAGAGCGTGTGTTCTCGAGCAGTAAGTTGTGCTACTTTCGATTCGACGCACCGGAGTTCCAATCCCAGCTCGGCCCCACGCCAATGACTTATGGATTTTTCACTCTCTATCAACTGCAAAGGAAAGAGATGTAATCACAAAAATCGAGGCCATTATGTGATATTAACACGGAAATGTTAATAATAAAGTACTTAGATTTCTGTGGGTATCCACTAAGCACTGAGACCCCGTGATGGATGCTTCTTTGAGGCATTGCCGTGTGCCAGAAGTAGGGTCGTAATGGACTGATGATGTCGCATGCATAAGGTAAGTTCTAGGAAATGTTCCTAGCCTTTTAAATATTGTTTCCCAATAAAATATTCCTGGCTTTCCTCAAACTAGACTAGCTGCGCCCCGCAGTTCCACCCACGGTTTCCCGGGATAAAAAGTAGCCTATGTGCTATTCTAAGTCCAAACCAAATTTCAACAAAATCGGTTGGATAGTTTTTCCGTGAAAGAGTAACAAACATCCATACATACAAACATTCACGTTTATATTATTAGTAAGGATACTTCTATCGAGTCTAAATAGCTTATTCTATCGAGTCCAATACCGCTTGGTCTTTCCGCGGAGCTTATGATATGAGGCACTTTAAAAGAAAGGCAAAAAGCGTCATCAAGGAGGCAAGTACGCAACGCACCAGTAATGCCCCGAGTGCTGCAGGGGTTCACAGGCGAAGGTGACTGCAGAGCATCCAGGCGGGCCGTCTGCTGGATAAATGAAACGAAATGCTGATAAAAATTATATGCCTAGCACGCTTAACTAATATTTACCTACTTGTACGGTAGAATAGATCAATCCTACTATATCCCTCAACCTAAATGGGTCAATTCTCTGAAACACCCAAAGCGATTTCAATAGCCACCGGCGATTACCGAGGTAGGGTTTAAATTACCGGAGTAGATAGTCATTTGTTATTATTAAGACTGTTATTACTCCTTAAAGGGCGTTGTAATTGAGCCATTCGTTAAAAATCTAATTACTAGTTTAATGAGCTAACCGAAGTAATCTAGGAACTCATTATTCATTTTATATTACCCAAGATATAATCACGAAGTTCTGAACAAAAATTAAGATAAAAAGGTACATTAGTAATTTAGCCGTTTTTGGAGGAAAATTGTATCTTCTCTTACTGTTTGAACATTTAATGTATTTCGCTTTCTACAGTTTGGCAAAGGCTTTTGTAATATTGAAAAGGGGAAAGCTTGAAAAAGCAAAGTGCTTGAAAAAAACACGAAGAGAGATAATATTATTTGAAAATCAATGGCAATTCTTTCTTTTCTCTTCCATTTGCCTCAATGTACGTAGGTACCTATGTTTTCTTATCTTACAATAATAAAACATTTGTGAGACTGTTCATAAGTTTGAATTTGGTCCATATTCCTTTTCAGTAGGTTATCTATACTGCGTAGATACCTACACAGTTGTTCCTTAAACAAATTTTTATTTTACGTTCCGTAATTCCAAACTGAATAGAGAACAAGAAGAGTTCTTGCTCTGTCTTTTATCTAACATTCGAAATTCACTAAGTGTATTTCCAAGTCTTCCTACTTAGCAAGTAAGCCCGTTGCATCTAAATTGCAACCGCTCATAACATATAACAAACTGGGTCAAGGCTTGCATTCGGAGCAAATCCCAGCGTTTCCGATGCGGTAACAGGCTAAGCCGGTAATAAAATTTGAAAAATCTCGTGTCGTCAGAGCACGAGTGCGCGAGAAGGCATTAGGTACAGCTCTCACGCAAGGAGTAAGAGCTCGTATGGTGGGATTATAGATACGGGATGACTGTTTTGGAACAGTGCGCTGTTGTCTTTGAACATGGCTGATATTTTTCGGTTTATATCTTCGGAAAGTGAGATGAGTTTCGTGTCAGAAAAATAGCTTCTTGCACTACCTGATCCGTACCTCTTTTTATTTATATTTTTTTAGGGACTTTGTCGTCACGACTGTTTCTCGTTTCATGTGATTTGATTTAAAGAAATCGGCTTTCTTATCCTCTCAGATCCCTTTTGGTCAAGTCGGAATTTATATTGCTATTTTGAGGTTGGGCCTAAAGAAAAACTTAGGGAGTGGTCTCCGATTGACCCCGGAATGGCCAAAGTGGCGCCATGCAAATAAGTGTTGCTCAATTGATCATAAAGTATTTTAAATCTTTCAAACTAGTCTAATAAATAGTTTTACGATCAGCCTCAACCGATGCGGGTATCGTATCAGTTCAGTTATTGGCACGTTTAACGATTATAACCGATATAACAGTGAACTGTTAACGAGTTTGTAGCTTTAATAATAGCTGGATAATAATGTGTTGATAAACAACGAGATTACTAAATAATCTGTTGAAAAACAAAGAAAATATAAATAGCAGTGATTTGAATCGCTCATTCTAATTGTGCGGGATGAGTAAAGCAAATTAAACTAGGTATGAAAGTTATATTGAAGTTGCTATTTTTAAATATGATTATCTTTAAACGCAAAACAGATAAGTATTATCGACAACTATACATTATGGAAGCGGCAAAAGTGCCTGATGGTCGATGTATGATTTATGAAGAGTTTCATACATTTCATATACTGAAAATTGTATCAGGCATTCGTATATCTTCTGATATCCTACTAATATTATAATTGTGAAAGTTTGTGAAAATGGATGGATGTTTGTTTCTCAATCGCGCAAAAAGCACTAAACTGATTTTTGAAGAAATTTGTTAAGTGGATTTTTAATCCCAGAAAACCACGGGTGAAACCGCGAGGTGCATCTAGTATCTAAATTTTACTTAGTTACTTGGTTCTATTTGTTTGTACCTAGCGTGTCCGAGTGGTAACTTGCCTTATACTATATGTTGCACCGGATATCGACTCCTAGCTCGGTTCAGCACCAATTTTGTGCGCTCGTTTTAAAAATGGTGAAGAAATCATTCGTCAGGTAGTCGCATTGTGAAACACAAAAATCGATAAAAATGTGACATTAACCAAGCCGCAATGCATGAAACCGCATGGTGAATAATGGCCCGTATACTCTCTCTCTGAGAGAGAAGGTCTCTGTAGTAAAAATATAGGCTGATACAATTATAAAATAAGTATAGTTTAAATATTAATATATATATATAAAAGTGCAATACAATACAATACAATACAATACAGTAACACTTTATTGCATACCACAAACATAATTACATGAGAAAAATATACATCTTTACTAGGGTAATACAATTGGCGGTCTTATCGCATAAAGCAATCTCAAAAGTACGATAAAAGTTTGCCTTCTGTGTTATTGTGACGACTGATTTTGATCGAAATATTTGAAGAAAATATTTAAAAAATCCTTCTCCATTTTAGTCGCTTGAAAGCCAACATCCCACCTTGTGAAAATAGATTTTATCCTGGTAAAAATAACTTGAAAATACGATCTAAAGTGTCAAGCATGTCGTTGACCTCATACTCAAACCCTACTCTAACAATACCTAAGTTTAAGTTTGTCTAGATCTTTCAAGAAAGTTAGTGCCCTGGAACATGGAACATTTTTGTTTCACTGAGTGCCTATGCACTTCTATAAGTTAGCGTTCTGAAGCGTTTTACTTCGTATACATACATAGTACATAGAAGTTAGTATTCCAAAGTGTTTCGCTTCGTATATTGCATATAGTTAGATAGTAGAAGTGCATTTGCAACCATAGAAGCCGCAGAACTCCCGTTGCAGTTGGAGCGCGATTGGTCGGAAGAGTTTATTTCTATTTATATACTACTCGTAACAAGATACATTGTGTAAAACTTAAACATAATAGAGCCTGCGAAACGTCAAGACATATGGACCTCACGATCCTCAATTATCTTTACAAACCTTTTACCGATTTCGCTCATATTCGAACTTAAACTCGTTGCAGGGCAATGCATTCAAAATTAGACTTAGTAATAATTGGATGAACAATAAAATTGTTATTACAGCATGACAGAACATTTTAACCGATGATGTAATTAAATTAAATACAGCTATTATTATTTTAGAAATACATATTTTGTATTAATTTAGTGACATTTTGATGACATAATAGTTGCACGCTTGCTTGCAGGCTGAATACTTGAGTGTTGTAATTAGTTTTAAGAGCTTTAGTGAATGTAGTTTTTATGCAAACAAACATTTTTTTTGCAAGAATTATTTTGATTTGATTTAAAAATTGTATTTACATGAACTACTCTGCTAATTTTTTGAAGATCGTATCAACGGTACGCAAGTTATCGTTGGACAAACGTAAAACATACAAACGTCGATTTGTCTCAGTAGACTCGAAGACCAGCTCCCGTACCCATATGTCCCTCAAGCGCCAATCGTATATCGTGTTGAGCTCAGATTAGGGTGTAGATTCACCGCGACAAAGTCTTATGGTGCCATATATTGTCTCATTAAGTTTATCTCAACTTGTAGTTATCGTATTTTGGTATAAATTAATGAGATTATTTCGATTTCTTGCCTGAATCGACAATAATTAGACTGCATCTCATTAGTCGCAGTGAAGTTATACCTTAATTTGAGCTCAACACGATATACGATTGGCGCTTGAGGGACATATGGGTAGGGGGGGTTGCTTCGCTCAGTACAGTACCGGATACTAATAGTTTTTACATCAACATGTCTACGAAATTTCATTACTTAACCTCCGATAAGATCAATCGATCCTTCATTTGTAGTCATAAAATGGAATAAAATTCACATCACACTAAAATATATCGAAGTATGTTAATATTTTAACGCATCAAAACTTGTCAAATTAAACCTCATAATATACCTTTTTACATTATTAAATCTATATAGATCCCTTGTTGACAAACTAGTTTAATCAATGAGTGTTATGTGTCGTGACGTTTATGGTATAAATACTTATCAAAGTATTGTTTACTAAAATCATTTGGTACGTTTGATTTCAGTAGCTATACAATGTAATAACGACTTGTGAGTATTTTCAGTTAAAGTTTTCTAATTTTCAATATTATAATAAATTGTCACCTTTTAGGTCGGCGTTGCGCCTCCGGACGTTCGCAGAGAGGTGGCAAGCTCTATAAAACGAGCCAAAAAAGAAGCAGATCCACGGCAGCCAATGCTCAACCATATTCCCCTGCTCCAAGGCCAAAAAAAAATTCAGATGACACAAGATGATGATGCGTCTAAAGCCCGACTAAGTCTTTGGCAGGAGAGATACCCTACAACATCACGTATTTCACTGTCTGAAAACCTCCCCCCTGGACACAATCTGTCTTGGCCGATATGGAAGTCTCTAAACAGACTCCGGACCCAAGTCGGCCGTAGCAAATAAAACATGTGCAGGTGGGGATACAACTCAGTTAGTGCATGCGAGTGCGATTTCTCTCCCCAGACTATGGCACACCTTTTGTCTTGCCCTGCGTGTCCTACCAGCTGTACACGCAAGGACCTGTACAATGCCACGGACAATGCTGTGCTTGTGGCGGAGTAATGGTCCAAAAAAATATAAAAAGCCGAATGATCGAATCTATAAGAAGAAGCCCTTTTAGGTAATGGCTACATTTGAATTTTATTCGAAACTCAAGAAAGACAAGATTGACCATACCCTCTTTTTTCTACCTTACCTTACGTAACATAGCTCGAAAAGTGGCAAATAATAATTTTCCAGAAATATGTTTGTACAAATTTATTTCTTGAGCAATAACAAGTGAAATTGTTATTTTTTGTTTTATTTGTTGTTTTATGTTTGTTTTTTATTGAATTTTAATGTTTGTTTCTTATTGTTTTAATGTTTGTGTTTTATCTTCGTCTGATTGTTCGTGATGTCATGGGAAGGGTTCCGACTGAAAATCAGTGCTAAGGTACCTACTTAAGATACCTTAGCGTATGCTGAGTCGGAACCTTTTCCTGACATCGCGCAACATTTCACTGTATTGTTTTTATTGTTTTTGTTTTGTCTTTATTTTAGTATGTATATATTCAGTGTAATGTTGTGTGATGTCCGGAATAAATGTATTTTCTTTCTTTTCTTTCTTTCTTTCTTTCTAAATTGTATAAATTTATTAATTCCTTGCAAATTAATTGCAAATATTACGGGCACCGACATCATTTAACTGCTCCGGTGACTCAGTTGCTTACTGCGCTAGCGCTTTCTGCCCTGAAAGAAGAAGCCTACTAAATCAACAACAACAACAACGACAAATGCTTGGCTAGTTAGATATTTGGCCACACCCAAAAATGTATTAAATCTATTCATGTATACAGACCATGTCCAATTTAACAGAAAACTCTTTATACAACGCGTGCACGCTACAAGCCCCAGAGCGAACAATTATGTATAAAGCAGCAATTGGACATAACGAAGTGTGTTTAGTATTCCATGATATCGTGGAACCTTGGACCCACAGCTCCATGGGGACGCCACACGTGCACCTGCGTTACTATACGTTACTAGCTTTCCGCCCGGGTTTTCATACGCAACGTATAGAACGTTGCGTGTGTCTATTATTCCACAGGAACTTGCATTTTTTCGTCACTTTGACTCGTATCTCTAAATAGCATAAGAGAAAGTCGATATCCGCGTCCTCATTTCTGTTTCTCTGCTTACTTCTTCTAAATCACGCCACTGGTTTTCACTGTCATGTAGAATTTTACGGAAGGTTAATATGTACATTACATTCTAATTAAGTTTTTGTATAAAAGAGACAATTCAATGTTTTGTAATCAAATCAAAAAAATGAAACCACATTAGTGAATTGCATCCGCGTGAAGCCGGGGCGGGTCGCTAGTCTTCGAACAATAAAAAAATCAACTCTTGCGCATCCGTATCCTCTACAAATTTCATCGGTTAAGTTTCTTGACACGTGCCATATTTTGAAGTAGTGTACTTGTGTTTCACTGTATTACATACCAATGTGATCAATGTGAACATTGACGAAAATTGCAAGATAGATAAGATTTTGCAGTGTGTTAATTTGATAAGCAAGATGTTGTTTTACTCGCTTTTCTATATATTCACTTAATTATTTTTATTAAAACTAAGTAGTTATAATAAGATGCACTGCTATTTTGTGAACATTGTTTCTGCCCAATAAAGTATTGAAGTAAGTAAATTGACATAGAATCGTTCCCGTAAGACGATATAAGAAGTTTAGAAGAAATTTAGTTACTCGAGCAGTTGGTTCGGGGGCCTAGTGATTAAGGCGTCGGAACGGTATTCCAAAGACGCAAGTTCGATCCTTGCCCGAGCAATATTCTACTTCCTGATTATTTTAAATCTTAAGTTTCGCCTAGCATGAGCTAATACATTCAATAACAAAATTTGTATTACATACAACTCAGTGAACTCTAATGATGTATTCTGACGTAGATACAGTATGAGTGATTGCTTACACCGACTGTAATACCAGGTGGTACGTATTAAGTACTCCCGCTCTTTCATCTTCACAGGATATTGAAAGATTTTAAAGATAAATCGAGAATGAGAGATAAAAACCCATCCTGACGCCGAGCCACTTTCCAATTATACTGCTAATATTGTACAGAACAGCTCTTTAAAGGTAACACTGACACAGTATTACACTTTAAAATATTCATAACTCACCTCATGTTACTCTTTTTCTCTCATGTTCCTCTCTTTCTTTCATCATGTTCCTTCTCTTTCATCCTTACAGGGTTGCAATGCTTCTGCACTTTTGCTGAGCTCCGTATGCGACGGTGACCGACAACCGTCATCTCTTGTTTTTTGAATGGACTCGCCACGCCGGGGGGATGTTTACGCCGTGACGTTACGTTTCCATCATTCCCTTGCGAGACGATTCGCTCCAAGTCACTTAATAATTTATTCCTTAACTTTTGGGATTATTTTTTTTTAGAGAGATTTTGGTTCATTTAGTCTTTCAAAGGAAATGATGTTAAGGCGGACTCTTTGGCAAAAAAGAAGAAGAGGTAAATGTATGTGAAAACCAGCATTCGCATCAAAACGCAGCACTATATATTTCTGAACCACTTCCAAGCAATGTAGATTCTAAATAAATAAGTAAACTTACTTGTATTTAATTATTCAGTAACCAAGTCATATAGCAACAAGGTTCTATTTACTTTTAATAACTCCTCACTTTATGTTCTGAGGGTTTATATTTCATATTTACTTACAAGCTGAAAATGCTCACTCGCATTGTTTTGCTCAACCTCAGACGTATGTAATTTCAAGATTTGAAACATAAACAACATTCACTAAATACAATCCAATTAAGTGAAACAGAACTCGCGTTGTTTTGAGACGGATAATGACGAGGGCATATTAAATACTGGTTACAGATGTGAAATTTAATTTGAAGACGGGAAGGTTGTGGTGGGTTTATTTTTATAATTCGTACGTTAGCTTAAAATATTATAATTCCTAATAATGAATTTTTAGAAAAAATTAAAAATCGTCTTCAAGTTGTTTGTCGCTGTTGTTGATTTTTTTCAAATAGCACTGAATCAATTTCAATAACATTTATATGAACCATCTCTGAAGTATTGTCTGTCAAACAAAAAAAGTATCATCAAAATCAGTAATCGTGTAACAAACAAAAAAAACCCTTACAGTCGAATTGAGAACCTCCTGTTGTTCAAGTCGGTTAAAATTAGCCTACAATCAGCCTCTGTATGTGAAACGTTAATGTAAGCCTGGAATTTAATGCAAATTTCATTTATCTAGCGTGTACTCGTGGTAGTTCTCTCGTATGCGGAAGGCCGACTTGGTAGGTACCACCGCTTTGCATCTGCATCTTGCAACTCTAATGTTTGGTGTGGTTAAGTCACAAAAGCCGCACTATTTATAATCCAAGTTTGTATGGCCCAAGACCACAACAAATATAAAACTCGGGCATCTTCATACTTATTACACACCCCGCAACACGGCTCTGCTGCATTTCGTGGTAGTATTCGCTTCTGTGCCACAAAGTGCTGGAAATCTCTCCCCCCACCTTTACGTAAACTACAAGCAAAATACAATTTCCGTATTAAGTTTCATCATCATCATCATCAGCCCTTATCAGTCCACTGCTGGACATAGGCCTCTCCCATAGCACGCCACTGAGCCCGATCTTCGGCTTTCCTTCTCCAGTCGCTACCAGCAACCCTACGTACATATATCGTCGCTCCATCTAGTCGCATGGCGTCCTACGCTACGTTTGCCGATTCGCGGTCTCCACTCTTGAACACATCTACCCCAACGGTTATCGGTCCTGCGGCAAATATGACCAGCCCATACGCCCCCAGCGTATTAAGTTTAAGAGGCACTTATTACATTTCCAAAAAACTGACACGTGACAGTCAAACAAGGATTTGCCTCTATTTATTTATTTATATAAGTTATATTTCATGATTTTCAAGTAAGCCAAGCAGTAGTGCGCAAGCATCTTTGTTCCGGTTTGAAGAATACAATAGCCAGCGAAATTACTGGGTTTAGCGAAATTATAAGAGACTTAACATCTGATGTCTCGGGATGATGAGCGCCATATACCTATGTGTAGTGCTACGCAGTGCTTTTCGTAGCGAGTTCTGGGTGGCACTGCAATTGATATGGGCAGGAATGGCGCTTACCATCAGGCGAACGACATGCTCGTCTCATCACTCAGTTACAAAAAAAACATTTTTTTTGGTGTTTTTGTGAATGGTCGGTAAATGTCAGAGGCTCAATAAAGTTGAGCTTCGGCCACGGGAACGAAAACGTAATGCGATTTTTTGAGCTTTTCAGTTTAAAAGCATTTGTGAAGAGATAATAGAGGTGGTAGTCGTATCGATGATCAGATCTGGTGTCCTATATACGGAGAATCATAGTAAGGGGTGTATGTATTTGATAGATAGGCGCTATTAATTTAGGCGCTATTATTGAATGTACCCATGTTTGTTGTATTACTCTTCCATTACGCGAAACATTAAACTGGTTCGATTCTCCTAATAGGAGGCATTATGTCACATCACATCACACCTGCGACATTGTATTGGTTAATCAATTTTGTGTGATATCACTGCGCAGACATGACTAGGTAACGATCACTATTACCAGGCTATCTGCGGCCCCCTAAATACACAAGATTAGGTCTTAATGTCTACCTAATAAAGTTTATCCAAAATGTACTTTACATTTTGTAAAAGAAGAGTGGGCCAAGGTTTTCCCAAGCTCTAAATACGCAAAATTAAGCCTTAATTTCACCCCATAAAGTTTGTCTAAGGTGCAAGTGTATTTTGTTGTGCGATCGGCTATATTTCAATGTAAGTAGAGATTTCACGCTGATTAAAGACGCGCAGAATTAAAATTTAGGATTCTGAAGAGACTTTTGAAAGCGGACTTCAATAAAGGATTTAAAATTGCGGTTTTTGTCGGATTTATAAATCCTATTAAGCTTAGGAGTCAAGGTGTAATTGACAACGTTTCATTTTTATTAAGGGACTATAATCTCGAAACCATTTCAAATTTTAAAATTATTTCGGACACTGGTTTCGGAGATATTTTCAAAAACTTGAAGGTGTAAGAAGTTCGTACAATACTTTAAAAAAACCTACTTACTGTCATGACATTCCTCATCATCATCATCATCAGCCCATCATGTTCTCCATCGCTGGGACACGGGCCTTCTCTCATAGAGAGAGTACGGGCCATAATCCACCACGATGGCCCAGTGCGGGTTGGTCTATGTCACATGTCCTTGAATTTTTGTTATTAATTCTTGGACATGCCGGTTTCCTCACGATATTTTCCTTCACCGTTTTTAGAGCGAGTGTTAATTCTGCACATATGAGTAACTTAAGAAAGTCAGACACATACACATTCCTTATACTTATTTAATTTTATTACATGACTTTGATATTGTCTAAAAACGTAGGTACATATACCTACGTTGTGACACCAAAGACTAAAATAAAATACGAACCCGGAAACTGGCAAATCTAAAGTATAACAAAATAAAATCTCAAAGTGGTACAAAATAAAGGCTATTTTAGCGTTTGAAACAATTTCCCCGCATAATAATACCTATCGCAAAAATGGAGACGTCCAATAAATCGGTGTTGGTAATGACACCCGCTAGACAAGAACCATTAGGTACTGGTGGGTTCAATTTTCAACCCAGTGGTGCTCGTTGAAATACTTACTTTGCCAAAGGACGTTTTCTTACTCTCAACGTTGAAGCATGTTCATGATTAAACATCTGAGACGCCGATTCAGTTGTTTACAATGTGATGACTATTCTAATGGGAAAAGCATACTATACGGTTCGTTATTATATAGAAGACAAAGATGCTTGGAACATGCCACTTCTGCAAAGTAGCCAACTGGTACATAAGAAACATAACATTGTAGTAAACCAAAAAACCGTCTCAAAATCTCTAAACAAAAAAATACCACTCAGTTTTTTGCCGTATCTTCTAAGTAATGGTTTTTTTCGATGCGATGGTAGAGTCATGAACGATCATAAGTGCGTATGTAATGCCAAAAGTGAATAAAGAGATTTTAATTTGATTTGATTTGATGCGAGCCTCAATGTGCGGCAACATAATACGAGTAATCATCATCATCAGCGTTTTTCATCTAAAAAAAGATGATTTAAGCGCCAGGACTACTCCTGACGCTTAAATTATTTTTTGTAGATGAAAAACGCTCTACAAAAGCTCTACAGCTTTCGGCATCTCCTAGAGTGACTATTAAAGCCTTTACGAAAGCGGCAGACACGGCCGCAAAATTGGCAGAACGCGCAATACAGTAATACCTATAGTCCATAGATATTGATGGGCTACGTTTTGCAGGGTCTACTTGACAATTTTATTGCCGCTGGGGCCTAAGGAGAAATGACTCACGAAAAGCTTGGCCTGTCGGTTAATTTGTAAGCTGCGATTTTGGAGCCGCTAGTTCTGTATTCAAAATCTAGTCATCATTTATATAAAACTAGCTGACCCGGCAAACTTTGTTTTGCCATATAAATTTAAAAAAAAATTTAGGGGTGGACTACCCCTAACATTTAGGGGGATGAAAAATAGATGTTGGCCGATTCTCATAGATACCGGATAAGCACAAAAAATTTCATCAAAATCGGTCAAGCCGTTTCGGAGGAGTATGGCAACGAAAACTGTGACACGAGAATTTTATATACTAAAAGAGATAAAACCAAACCCAAAACCAAACCATATTATCGCAAAGTTTTGACCATGTATTTAATAATAATTACGAGCCCCTAATTAGGATTCCTTGTATCTAGGAAACCAGGAAATACGAGGACCCTGGCCCCACAACACCCAGACACGAAACAAATACTTTCGCCTTTTTCTGTGCACAATCTTTTACCCTGCAACCTCAGTACTAGTAGTTTCTACTATTAGTACATATGTACATGCCACTATTATTATCTTATGTATGTTGACACTCCCATCTCTTACTGTTTCTTTAAGTCCTCTCTATCCAAAGATTGTCTGGAAGACATCACTTTGAGCGGTAAGACCGCCCATTGTAACACTTTAGTTTTTAAGTTTGTAACTTTTCTTTTGTTGTAATAATTTCTGGTGGTGTAACAAAGAGTTATCTACTCTAATCTAATCTCAGTGGTGTATGAAATTTAAGTTAACTTGCCTAACCACTACACCACACAGGCTTTCAGCTTTATTTTAAGCATTCAAGGATAAAACGTTTCGCTTTAAAGATACTGTTTTCCTTGAATCCCGTTTCATCTCTATAAAATAACATTATATCTCGTGTATATTCTTTACCTACATCGCTTCGCAATTCCGAGCATATTGTTTAAATGTATTATTTCGTGAACGGTATCCGAGGGCAAGTTATCTCATATTTATAATGCGATCCCTTTGTGGGCCTTGGATTGTATGTTCCTATTATATCTCGTGGTGCTCCACAACGCTTCGCTCCCTCGACTTGCTACAAGTTTTTACTATACGTATATAGAACTTAAAACAGCTTTTGCTTTTGACGCTTGGGTTTATCAGTAGGGAATAATTAAAGGAGGCTAACAAAATTTAAAATATTACATTTCCCTTGTGGCCGTTCCCTTGTGTTTGTGCAAATCCTGACTTATTTGTCCTTCTAACTACAACCTGAGTCTCTGAGTAACCTACTCTTGTTATAGTCCATCCCTAAGACAAGAGTGAATATGCACCTCATGGGCCATCGTGCTCTGTTCCACTTTAGACCGCAACTACGCTTACCATCACGTGAATTGCTGTCAATCGTAAGCCAATTACAAGATCGAGTTTGGCCCAGTGGGAGCACGTGCAATTTTCGATCCGACGCACCCAAGTTTGAATCCCACTGGCCCCACACCACTAACATTTTTAAGTTATGTGCGGATCTGACACTCGCTCTAAAGACGGCGAAGGAAAACATCGTGATGAAACCGGCATGTCCAAGAATTAATTACAAAAATTCAAGGACATATTATGACATCTACCAACTCGCACTGGGCCAGCGTGGTGGATTAGGGCCCATACGCTTTCTATGAGTGAAGGCCCGTATCCCAGCAATGGGAACGTGATGAGCTGATGATGATGACGTAAGCTAATTACATCATTAAGAACTTTCGTATTTGGCTGAGGCAGAAACAATGAGAAGTTACACCTTAGTGAAACCTTCAGAACTTTGTAAGACGTGAACGAGGACAAAAGCCAGGGAGTAAGTTAACTTGTGTTATTATGATAGGCAAAATGAAATTTGACAGGAGAGTTCAGGCTGTGGAATTAGGTAAAGGCAGAAGAATAATAATAAATGAGCACCAAAACAGTTCCTGCGTCGCAGCAAAAAATATTTGCTATTAAATCAAATAAAATAAATAAATAATAAATACGCTCAACGATCACATACACAGTCCCTGGCCCCTAACTAGGATTCCCTGTATCTAGGGAACCAGGAACTATGGGGACCATGGTCCCACGACACCCAGACACGAAACAAATGCTTGCGCTTTTTTTCTATGCACAAACATTTGTCCCATCACAGGAATCGAACTCGCAACCTCAGTGATGTATGAGATAATATTACTAGGACTTTTGGTTTCGAACGATAATCAAGAGTTTTGAACCCTTTAGTCCAAGCTCCCTACATATCCTTTAACTAACTTTTTATTTCGATGACTGAAAGCTTCGATTCTGAAAGACATTAATGTACTAGCACTCAACCTTCACTAGTTTTTTTTCTATGCACACACATTTGTCCCGTCGCGGGAATCGAACCCGCAACCTCAGTCGTGTATGAGATTTGAGCCTACCTCCCCAACCACTACACCACAGAGGCTATTGCCACGAGTATTAGGAACTCGTAGGTATAAAAGCGGCACTCAGCGAAAATATATAGTTAAATACCTACCTAGGACTTTTCTAGCCTTTCTTAGTATACTTTGTTTTCTACCGGTACGTAAATACCTACATACTTTTTTATGAGAATAGATTTAAAACAACAAAAACAATCGTAATTAACTTTTTCGCAGAACAATACAAAGCTCCTAAAAACATCGACAAAACCAAACATTGTTAGTAATTGGTACCGCATATGTATGTGTATATCTTTCATCTAACCATTTGGATTGTATTTAGTAAATTAATAAAGCATTTTCAATCATGGACGAACATATTATATACGTATGAATCGAGAAACAATGATAGTAAAAAGGGCATGCGTGCTTTTTTAAAAAGCTTTTATAAGTCAATCTATATCGGCATTGCTCATTGCTATGGTGTTGTATGTCAATAGACGCCGGTTGCCTCTTTTTATCAGACGGGTTGTCTGCGTGTTCGTCATTCTTTTAACGACAGATGACGTAGAATCGTCCCCGTAAGACGATATAAGAAGGGTAGAAGGTATTTGGTTGCTCGGGCAGTTGGCTCGGTGGTCCAGTGGTTAAGGCGTCGGGACGGTATTCTGAAGACGCAGGCTCGATCACTGCCCGAGCAATATCATTTTTCTTCTTCCAAATTATCTAAAATCTTAAGGTTTTCACCTAGCATGCGCTAATGCATTCAATATCAGAAACAATATAACCTACCTAAGTATGAGATAAACTTCAAAGGAACTACCAAATCGAAACCAAAGCGATTCGCCATTTCGTAGATAGGTGGGAACATAGAAATGTGAAAATAAGAACACTATTATATCTACTACAGAGCCTCTTAATGAATTGGCACAATAACCTATCTAAGAACCATCTAAAAAACAAAGCTACCTACCGAAAACCGCATCGAAATCGCTTGAGCCATTTCGAAGATAGATTCTGAAACATAGAAAAGTTCACACAAAGTACCTCTTACCCCAAACGCATTCAATGAAACGCTTCTCCGTTCCATCATGTGTAAAAATTATCGTTGTAAAGTGTACTGTATCTTTGCAATTCTGTTCCAAATAAAGCTAAAAATCTAAGCAAGTGTGTCTGGTTTACCGTACCGGCTCAAACTCAACGAATACCTACTCAAGCAGCCTGAATAATTGAAGAACGCGAGCGAACGTTCGTTCGGATTTATTGAAGGGCCGTTTCTCCAGGGTCTGGTTGTTTTGTGAGAAACGTCTGAGTCTGAATCTTTGATGTCAGGGATTGGAAGGCGTAACAACAAATATTAGTTAACTTATTTCGTGTATGAAAAAGGAGGGTGATTTATGAATAGCAGAAACTGGACGTAATTAAATATAATATGAATAATAAATAACGCCCAACGATCACATACATAGATCCTGACCACTAACTAGGATTCCCTGTATCTAGGGAACCAGGAACTATGAGGTCCATGGTCCCACAACACCCAGACACGAAACAAATGATTGCGCTTTTTTTTCTGTGCACAAACATTTGTCTCGCGGGAATCGAACCCGCAACCTCAGTGGTGTATGAGATTTGAGCCAACCTGCCCAATCACTATACCACAGAGGCTGTAATGGTTCTATGATCACACAATAATTGTAATTAAAATAGTGATAGAACAAGAGGGATCCAAGATAAGGTTACGACACTACTTTGTTAGCTATTCCCTATATGTTATATATCCCTGATCTTAAAGATCGAAGGTCTTCAGATCGAAATGCTCGCACCCAATAAACATGTTTTTTTATGAATAATTAGCTGTTCCCCGCGTTTTTACCCGTAGTAGCCTATGTCCTTTTCCAGGACCGTAAAGAACCTACATACTAAATTTCATCAAAATCCGTTCAGTAGTGTGTGTGATTGAGTAACAAACATCCATTCATTCATCCATCCATCCATCCATCCATTCTCATAAACTTTCGCATATAAAATATCAGTAGGATTTTAGCGATTTTAGCCATGGTTAAAATATAAATAAGCTGGGGCTACGTGGGTGGGCGTTGAAATACACCTAACAACATTAAAATCTTTCTGAAGATTATAGAGTACCTAACCCAATCGAAAATTATAAGGCACCCTTTGTGTAAAAGTTACCTTTTTACCCCGAATCCTTTACATTACGTGCCCGGCTCTTTTTCTGGCCCATTAAATCTTGTCTCAGTTTTGAAGTTTGATAATTTAAAATGATTTTACACCAAGTCGCGATGTTCTCTTGTTAGACACCGTTTGTTTTTCAACTTTCTGCGGTGAATACTCGAAGTTTCCGATTGGTTTAGAAGTTGTCTCATCTCTATCCCGGCTTAGGGGACTTGCGGATTTTGAGAGAAACTTTTTCGATGGCGAGCTCTGGTAAATTGGCCATTGGGTAGGTCGTTCGTCAGATCTGTTACGGAAAGTTGGGAGAGTTATAAACTTTGTTGTGGTGAGTGGTCAATTTGAATATGACGAGGTTTCCGAAGTTTTCCTTTGATTTCGTAAAAACAAATTATTTTGTTTTTGTATTATTTCGCCAGGACTGGCAAATAAAAATAATGCTTTAACTTGTATACCTAAACAATATAGTCAATATTCATGAATCGAGTTTTGAATCGGACCACGAAGTCGACATCAAAGTAGGTAGGTACCTACTATAGAGTTCCTACGTATATTTTATAGTAAGAGTCAAGAAAAGACACTCACCAACGGTGAACTCCGGTATATCCATATAAAACCACTGTTGGTATGGGATGACGTTCGCATCTTTTCGCGTCGACCGATGTTACGTGGTGAGTACTGTTGAAATAATTTCTGTATGGTAACGAACCATTAGAGCAAGTGTGGCTCAGTAGACTCCGACGCACCCGAGTTCGAATCCCGCTGACCGCACCACTGATTTTTTTTTAGTTATGTGCGGATTTAACACTCGCTCTAAAAACGTTAAAGAAAACATCGTGAGGAAACCGGCATGTCCAAGAATTAACCAAATTTTGAAAAAAATCAAGAACATGTGATGTCCACCAACCCGCATTGGGCCAGCGTGGTGGACTTAGGCCCATACTCTCTCTATGAGATAAGGCCCGTGTCCCAGCAGTGGGAAAGTGATGGGCTGATGATGAACCAACCACCGCCTCCGATCGCTATCACGTTGGTGATTGTGTCTTGTAGTTCTTGACCCAAACAATAACCAAACTCTTATTGTTTGGTCGTAACTCGTAATTCACCACTGCTACACTGCACTAATGCGGTGTTTAATACACAATGTCCACTATCGGTGCAAACATCACTAACATGACATTATGTGCTTGCTTCTGACTGTGTCTTGACCCTAAGACAATAGCGAACGTCGTGTTAGGTACACTACACTGTACCACGCTGCACTATAGTGCGGTACCTAATTAATCACAGTGTCCACTCTCGGTGCAAACATCACTAACATGACATTATGTGCTTGCTTCTGATTGTCTTGACCCTAAGACAATAGCGAACGTCGTGTTAGGTACACTACACTGTACCACGCTGCACTATAGTGCGGTACCTAATTAATCACAGTGTCCACTCTCGGTGCAAACATCACAAATGACGTTACGTGCTTGCTTCGCCGTGGAGTGTTGACTTTATTGGCTGTTACTTGCATGTTGAACCTCCGCTTGCATTCGAATGAGATATTAAGTTTTATAGCCAGGCGATGCAGCTATGGAGCTACGTAGTTTGACGGTTATTATCTACTATTTCTAGGGGTTTCTGAAAAACCTGCTAAGAAATATAAATCTGATATGAGTTTTATTATTTATTCATATATAAGTTTTATTTCTATTTATGTTATTTATTATGCGTAAGTATAGTGAAGCTGTAGTTGGGGTTAATTGTTATGTGCGTAGCAATGCGTTGCTTTTTAAATCGACTTAAAAAGAAAGAGGAGGCTCATTTCGGTTGTTTTTTTTTAATGTTTGTTACCTCAGAGCTCCGTCATTATAAACTGATTAAGAAAATTCTTTTTGCGTTGGGTTCAGTGTAGCTTCAAGGTCCCATAGAATTTTCATAGATATTCGACCTTGGACTTCGAAGATACATCAGGGCCCCAATTCACTATGACAACTTGGCGATTCCTTGCTTCGTAATCACGTTGATTCCTTCATTAATAAACGACATCTCTATGACGCATTCTTATATTCATATATATGACGCGTCATAGAGAATACAAATTTCGCAAATGTCGTTTATTATTGAAGGAATCGACGTGACCTCAAAGCAAGGAATCGCCAAGTTGTCATGGTAAATTAGGGCCCGGAATTGAAGTCGGTTTTTTTTTTGTTATATAATGAATTATATATTTTTATCTAGAGTTTAACCCTGTTCATGTAGAAGCTTAATACATCATGAGCACACGTCTCACATTTACTCGTACATGAGAACAATGCTCAATTGATGTTAAATACGCTCAGTCACCCGTAGCCGACCCCCGACACTCCATACAAATTCGCCGAGCTAACTGTCTAGTACTACTACTGGCGCACCGGCCTGTCCGCACACGTTTTGTGTGTGTGCGTAATTATTGTAGGGATGAGCTCATACGAATCGAGCGCGACAAGGACAACGCTACACGTAAGCAACCTAAGTGTTTCTCTTTCACTCCTACTATCGCTTTGCTGGGAGACGCGAAAAAAACGGATGGAAACCAAACAATCTCCGATTTTTATTTGTGTAAGTGCTTTCTTTGCATCCATACACAGAACAATCACAAACCATTTTGTTTTAGTTATATTAATATTGTATCATAGTCAATATGTTGAATTTTAATGAAAAAAGAGATAGGCAGACCTCCGTCAGTCAGGTCAGGTCCTGGTCAGCTCCACCGTCTTCAGCCGTTGTCCGTCTTTTTCTCAATATGTTCGTCCATATGTCAAAGTCAAATAGTCAGCCGGCCTGCTCTTCCTCTGTAAAGCAGGTCATCGTCGTCATCCAAAAAGGTCATAACAACCTCAAATAACATCAATTGATCGCACATATAAAATGAACATTTGAATCTCACTCATTAGTCATTCGCAGCGAGCGGTGACAACCGAGTGACGCAAGCACGGCATTGCCCATTTTTTCATCGGTTTGTTGCGGGTGACGACAAATTAGCGGGGGGGGGAGTGTCGCTACACTCCCACCCCCCGCTAATTTGTCGTCACGAAAACTAAATATTACTACGCAAAGAAGCGTCTTTGCGTAGTAATATTTAATTTTCTTTGCCCGTAGGCTGCCATCTCTAACAAACTTACACGCTTTACGCTTATTCAACTAGGTAATTACATGAATCTGTCATTATTTTACAAGCATAATGCTAAATTAGCATGAGAACTATGCTCAAGCGGTGATAAATGTCAACAGTTACTCACTCGTAGCTTAGGCGGCGACCCGACGCTGCTCAGCCTCACTTGTTGCCTGCCACTTACCATGGCTAATGAAGCTACTCCTCCTGGGGTAGCAATAGCCGAGCATTGGGCTCAAATTATTTAAAAATTAAAACAGAAGGACCATCGACGCGAAGAAGAAGAAGTTACCGTGTGTAATATTTTTTTTTATTGAACTGAGTAATGAGACGAGCAAGTCGTTCGCCTAATGGTACACGCCACGCTTGCCCATAACAATTGTAGTGCCACCCAGAACTTTTAATACCATAAAAAGCACTGCGTAGCACTGCATTGCGCTCATCACCCCGAGACATCAGATGTTAAGTCTTTTGTGCCCAGTAACTTCGCTGGCTACAATGCTCTTCATACCGAAACACAGTAATGTTTGCGCACTACTGTTTGGTGGCAGAAAAACTGGCAAAGCTATGGTACCTACCCAGACAGCCTCCCGCATACGAGAGACCTACCACGAGTAACATGATAAATGCCAACAGTAAAGTTATTATACTCTCATCCGTGGGTCACTTGTTGCCTGCCACTTACCATGACTAATGAAGTCACTTCACGCTTGTGTAGTTGCAGCGTGCCAGATCCATATTAATCTGACATCGTCCGAGCTCTGCGGTTATATTATTTGTAGTGCGATAAGACTGTATCTATGAACGTAGATGACATTTTCAAC
This sequence comes from Petrophora chlorosata, assembly GCA_951640565.1. Lineage (NCBI taxonomy): Eukaryota > Metazoa > Arthropoda > Insecta > Lepidoptera > Geometridae > Petrophora > Petrophora chlorosata. The sequence continues at coordinate 17,765,290 of OX621189.1, read as the reverse complement.
AACAAGGCGACGCGACGGGACGTCGAGACTTGTTCAGTGATATTGTTTAGCAAAGGGAATAGCCTTTTGCGCCTTTTGCGTAAAAACATAATAATATATTGTATCTTTTTTTACATTAAATAGATCTACGATTGACCACCATCTCGCCCTGATGTTAAGTTATGTACCCATATTTTGATGATTTTATCTTGCTTAGGCTTAGTGTTGCTTAACAACGCCATCTATTGTTAAGTAGCTTTAGTGTTTCTGTGTCAGTAAAGCAGTTTAGTTGTTGTTGAAGCTGATGGCCCTAGTTGCCAAAGCATTAAAAAAACAGTATTACTACTCGCCAGCTAGATCGATTAATCGCCCCCGGAACCCCCTGCATATTAAATTTCATGAAAATTGTTGGAGTCGTTTCCGAGTTTCAGATTATATATATATACAGGAATTGCTCGTTAGGTATTAGATTAGATTTCGATGAATAAGTGTCTATACATTCAATTAATACACTATACACTCAAGCAACATGAAGCTGAATTGCTGATCACAATGGCGCGAACACCAAGCCAGCGCTCGCCGCGACCGCGCGTACACCGTAAAGATGAGTGTCTGTACAACTCGACCACTGGTCGAGTATATCGACTAACACCCGTGATTATAGCCGGTTATTAAATCAAATTAATTTAAAACGTTCAATAAAATTATTACTAGCACGTCGGCATTCAGGTGAAACCGCGATTAACGTTGATCAAGCTTCAGCCATCGCATAATAGTTTCTAACAAGAGCTCTTTACGCCTCGTGTTCTCTACTAATTGTCAAAATTAATTTTACCCTGTAGATGCCCTTTCCAGCGGTTCACGATCGAAATGCGAACTCTCTTTGATCTGCACAAGCCCATTGTAGAGTTCTAGGACTTCGATAAGTACCCAAGTTTTGACGAGCAATGCTTGATTTCACCTGTGATGTTATATATAAACACCACAACACACCAAAGTATCTTGTTTTAAATATTATTTATAGCGAAAGATTTTAAACGTGTGTGTCTGTGTGCTGATCAATGTGAAAATTGACGACTGATGACGTCGAATCATTAGGATTAAAAAAATTGTTTGCGCTAGCTGTTAGCTCGGTGGCTTAGTGGTTAAGGCGGCCGGACGGTATTCCGCAGCCTCGAGAAATATGCCTGTCCCAATATTTAAAGATGCCCAATGGAACTCTGAATTCAATCAATGCATAATAATTATAAGTACATCTAGATGGGAGAAGCCACTGGCACCCGAAACACAGTTCTTAACTAGTTCGGGAACCTATGGATTCAAGATTCATTTGTAAACCTTTTGTGCAAATAAACTCATTTATTATTATTATTATTATAATCAGCCATACACTCAACGAATGTCATATCCGTTTCATGAATTGTACATACCTTGGTCGGCATAAGTAACTTAAAAAAGTCTTTGGACCGAGTTGGGATTAGAACTTTGGTGCGTCAGATCTGATGTAGCACGAGTTACCGTCTGGTCACCTTGTCATAGTATTTAGCCATAGTCATAGTCATAATCATAATAGTCTGGTCACCAGTCTCGTATACCTGCACGTAGCATCTAATAGTATTTCCCTGTAACATCTGGCAATGAGATTACAACCGCGTCTTCCCAACACACGACGAGGCTGAAATGCCTCCGAGAAACGCAATTAGTGTCGGTTTCCTTCCCGGCTAAGAAATAACGAAATAATAAGATAATGTCTCTAGAATAATTAGATCAAGTCTATTCTTACAGCGTGTTGCAGTGTTATAAAGCGTGTCGTGTTGTCATTAGAAACAGGAGTCCATCTCCGGAGTAACTTGGACGTCGTTAGAAGGGCTATTTTTAGAATCTCAAGAACTTATTTTGTTGTGTCAATTAGGGCATGTTCAATTCTTGAATAAGTAGCTAAATGGTTATGTAACTGAATAACAGTAACATATCAAGATAACTAAAGTTTATTAGCATAAATTAAGAAAGAAATATGAAAAGTCTTATGTTTACCTGACCTATGTAGGGACCTACAAAATATAAGATCAAAACTTGTTAAACCGAAAATTAAAAACCAAAAGGACTCTAGATCTAGTGGTTTAAACGCCCATTTGACGCCTGACCAAAGCAAAGGTTGAAATATCTACATTTGAAAAATCTTGAAAACCCGTCCGTGAACGTAGTCCAACTCGCTCTTACCCCTAAAGTGTTTAAAATACCAGCGGAGCCAGAAGGTTCTAAATGAACTAGTCTACGAGGGTCGATTGAGACTTCTGGTGGAGCCTACTTCATACACCCTGGAATTTGGGGTTAGTGTGTGAATAAGTGATCGCCAAAATACTATTATACGAGTGCTAAACACTTTAGTTATATACACCAATTTACTAAACCATTTCAGCCTAATTTTCGTTTTACTGTTTACCGAATGAAGCAATTAGCTATTTGTCAAATAGCCACTAAGCTATTTAATACAGCGACCAGGCGTACGGCAAGCCGTCATCAATATATAGTTGACATCCCTCCTGCTCGCACCAAGCGCTTTGCTTCGACCTTCATAATGCGAACGGCCAAGGAGTGGAACTCTCTGCCGGTATCTGTGTTTCCGGATAGCTATAATCTGGGTGTCTTTAGGACAAGAGTGAACAGGTTTCTTCTAGGCGAGCGTGCTACATCTTCGACCGCATCGTCACTTAACAACAGGTGAGATAGCGGTCAAACGCAAGCCAATAAATAATAAAAAAATAATAATATAAGATTTGATGATATTTCACAAGAAAAAAGAAAAATAGCTCGCGGCAAACCATGAATAAGTATCTTTTGAATACCTAATAAAAGAGATATCAGCAATTACTATCTTTTAAAACATCGTCCCATCGTTCGTTCAAACACGGAGTTAAGTGCCATTCTAATATCTGGCGTGGAACGTGTCCAATCAAGGAGAATGGAATGCTTGAGGGTTGAGTCAGCCTGACTGATGGAGTGTTGAATCAACAAGCCCGGGCCAGAGAGACTGTTGTCGAAGAGTGTACGCGTCGGGCTGGTTGAACGGTGAAGATGTTCAATATTTAAAATCATTTTAATTAAAAACCAACGTGGGAAATAGGGGATCGGAAAGCTTCCAGAAAGTGTTTTAAATTAACCATAATGATTATATAAAGCCATGAAAAATACCATTTTAATTAAATAAAGCTCTAAAAGCACCTAAACTATGTTAAAATATTACGTTTCAAATTTTGCCACGCAAAAGATCACCTCAGAGCATGTGAAGGTTTCATATGAAGGCAGAAAACGACAAACTCTATGAAAGAATATTTGCAATGAGATTTAAATACGTTTTGTGAAGTTTGGGGACTAAATTGTCGTAATAGAACGAAAAATTAACAACAATAAATTTTATGAAAAGCAAAAACGTAAAATGAACACAAGTGGCATATGCCTTCAAATGACACCATGCGCTGTGATTGTGGTTTCGTTTGAGATAAAGAACAGATTAAAAATGTCCGATTAATTTATTGATTTAAAAATATAAAACATTGTTATAACAGGCCTAGCGCACAAGCTATAAGTACATAGCCGGACACCAACGGCGGGTCGCGCGTCGTTACACGTGCGGCGTCAGAAGAGATAAGAACTATGCGATAAAAAGAGAGGCGCTCTGTAGGTTAATATGACTGGTAGGCATGCAGCGCTATGCGAGCCGAATTGAATTTTATTGCGTCATAGCAAGAGTCGTTATTTGTTTAAATTTCTTTGCGGAGTGATGATTCTGTCCCTTAGTATTTTGTGATTATAACACAAAAATATTGAATGGATGATCTTTCTAGTTGAACCTTCGTTCTAACTACATTTTAGATTTTTTTGTCGATTACTCTCCGATCTTCTATTACAGCTTCGAATTCGATGCGGTTTTCGATAGTAGCTTTGTAATTGTATCTACGATGGTCCTTAGATCGGTCATCATCTGCCAATTCACCAATCAAAGGGCGCTGATAAAGGTTCATATGTCACGGGGTTTTTCAAAATTTTCAATATCGTCAATTATTTAGATTTCATTATAGTATATTCGACGAAAACTAAAACAAGTTTTGTATAATAAACCGATTAAATGGACTTCAAATCTCCCTAAACGGTTACCCTCTCAAGTTGAGCAACGGTCTCTAGCTCTAGCCGAGTCATTCCTTCCATTATTTAAATGCCTGTGATGGTATTTATTTCTGCCATATTCAGCTTCATGAATATTTTTATTTAATGCTGAATTCTATTGATGAACATAAAATGTATTCCATTAGAGCATCAAATTATTGTTACCTCCATGCGGCATAATTTGATGGATGTCAGCAATTTCACCGTACAGCAATATGAGAGCCACATGTGGAACATGGCAGCAGAAACACTGAAAAAACATCGCTATTTTCAAATTACTCTCTCATCTCGGCGTTGCGAAATTAAATTATGAAAATGCTGGGTTAGGTTTCCGCTCGCTTTTTGTAAATGAAAAGTGGTTATGTATTTTGTTTCAGTATTTTAAATTATTGGTATTGTATGCAGTTATAGTGAGAGCATTTTTAGACCAATATTTTTAACCGACTTCAAAAGGAGGGATGATGTTTGAGGTCATACTACTCATAAATTTTATCGAAATTGATTCGGTTATTTTTGAAAAATCAACAAAATAAAAAAAAAATTGTTTGAGTTTGTACCTGTAGTCTTGAAGTCGGTTTTTGCTGTTATGTCTAAAAATTAATTATTTCTTTTGTTATGTTCTGCTCAGTGGTCTTCGGCCTTATATAACTACCCGGTACTATTTGTATTTATATAATATTCATGAAAATGTTTTACTCTACGAAGAATAATATTTTAAGAATATTATTTCTAACAAAATATTTCTGCGCTAAAATTCGTTTGTTGACTAAAGAGAAACCGGACGTAAGCCCGCTGAACAAAAACTTTCAAAACGTCTGGAGCTATAATTGAAAAAGTTGCTTATTTTACTTACGTCCGTTTAACTTAATAATTGTAAATTAATATAAGCGCGTGACTGCGGGCCGAACGGGCCGCTTTTGGGCAAATTGACCTTTATTGTGTATGCTTCCATAATGGAAAAGCAATTACTTGGACATAGGTACGCATGCCGTAGCCGATATCAATAGGTAACCCGTTGGGACTGTAAGGGTATAGTGTGTTCTCGTAGTAGCTATGTAGGTAGGTATATAGTACACAATACATACAGACCTACCCTACTTGATTGAACGATATAGTCAGTACCCAGTTGCCCACTGGTGGTTTATTAGATTAGATTAGGGTAGAGATCGTATTTTGGAAGCATTTATTTCGTTAGTACCTAAATGTTACAGCAAATTGGAATTCAAGTTAAACATATAAAATATCCATCATACATATCGAATTAGCAAGCTGAAGTGGCAATGGGTTGGTCACATCTCTCGAAGGACGGACAACCGTTGGAGTAGACATGTCCTTGAGTGGAGATCGCGAATCGGCAAGCGTAGTGACGCCCACCGGCCAGGTGGAGCGACGACCTGCGAAAGGCCCCCGGAAGAAACTGGATGAGAAGAGCCGAAGACCGGGCTCAGTGGCGTTCATCGGGAGAGGCCTATGTCCAGCAGTGGACGAATACAGGCTGATGATAATGATGATGATGACAAAATATACTAAAACGTTATAATTTTCGTAGGCGTCCTTCAGACAGTCATTATAGGTGCTACTCCGCAGTTCATCAAATCAATATGAGTATTTTTAAATGCTATTCAATTTTTACAAGCTTTCATTTAACTTTTATTTAAATTTTGTATTTATATTTAATTAATATATTTTTAATTTTATTTGTTTGTTTGGGTCCAATCTTGCAAGTTGAATCAGAACCACTTCCTTTTTTCCTATGGGGTTAAAATTTTGCATACTTTTCAAAGTCCCATGACAATGCAATATTATGGTGACAGCCAGCTGATCTGATGATGGAGACGGAAGGTGGTTAATTGAACTCCTTGACGGACAATCGTAAACCAGTGTTTGGGCTAATTTTAATCTGATCGCGGTTCCGATTACGAATTTGTTAAGCTTGTCTTGAAAAATATATACTTAAAAAAAATAATATTACTTCACGGGAATCGTAACCCGGCAACCTCAGTAGTGTTTGAGATTTGAGCTAACCTGCTCAACCACTACACCACAGAGGCTGACAATAATAGGTATTTTTGGTGTACGCCAGCTTCTACTCCCTGTAACTTCGTATGGTATTTTTCTATTTCCGTCATCCTTTTATCCCTAATTCATTTAACTTGTCCTACCCGAAGCCGCATAGAAATATCCGAAAATATTTGCCAAACTGGACCCTGGGCTCAAAGCAACCTTTAATATCTACACATATTATGTAACATGTAATTAGGAAGGCTGTATTTCTTTTCTCTTCCGGTTTCTTTGCTTTATGCCGTAATTTCCTCAGGCGGTGCTTGCCTAATGATGTCTAATGCCTAATGGTATGTTTTCTGCTAATGAAATGTTATTTCTCCGTAATTACTTACTAATGTACCGTTATCTTTGAGAAATAACACTATTTATATTTTTTACGTAAGAAATAGGCGTTTGGTTTGGACGTTTTGGTGTAATTAAGAGCATCTTGTAACTTATTTAACTAAACTTAAGTACGGTACGATTTATTTATGAACACATAATATTTATGTACACCAACGTCTACTCATTTTCTTCCGATACTGTCCATCCAAAGGTTGTCTGGAAGAGATCGCTCTAAGCGATAAGACCGCCAATTATACTACCCTAGTTATAAGATTTATCTGTAATAGTTTTTATATTATTGGTATACAATAAGAAGCTTTTGTGTTTGTATTTATACCCCCACATTTTTTAAACATGTTTTCTCATATAAGTGAATTAATTCTTTTCAAAAGTAAAATATCTTAAACCGTAAATGACCTTAATTTTTTACAATAATGCTTTATTGCGCATAAAAAAGTTTTTTTTTTTATGTTACTGCTCCAGCCCATAACAATAACAGCACCACCCAGAACTTTGTTTTGCAAAATTCTGCGCGGCGCTGCACTGCGCTCGTCACCCTGAGACAATTAGCTGTTGAGTCTCATAATGCCCAGTAATTTCACTGGCTACAATGCTCTTCAAACCGGAACACAGTAATGCTCGCGCACAACTGCTTGGCGGCTGAATAACTGGCAAAGCGGTGGTACCCACCCAGACGGCCTCTCTCATACGAGAAACCTACCACCAGTATCATTATTATTTTAGTTAACTATGTACAGGAAAGACTCTTATATAAATATGGTACGAGTACAACGGGTGGACTTATCGCTAAAAGCGATCTTTCTAGTTTATTCTAAGTGTTTTTGTACTACATACATCGCTTTTTAATCTAAGTGTTTTTGTTGCAGGTAAGTTATAAAGCGACTTTTGGGAACTCTGTAACAGCAAAACGTAAGTAATGGATTTCAGAGATGCGAAGTAGTAGCTCGTCTAGAACCAGTGTGTAATAGGGGATCGGACAGTAATCGAGAAAAAATCTAAAATGTAGTTAAAACGAATGTTCGTCGAACCAGAAAGATCACTCGATTAATATCTTTGTAAAATAATAATGATTTATATTTTTAAATCAATAAATAAAATCGAATAATTCCGACATTTTTAATCTGTTCTTCATCTCAAACTAAACAACAATCACAGCGCATGACGTCATTTGTAGGCAAATGCTGTGAGTCAAGTTTGTATTTATTTTACGTTTTTGCTTTTCATAAAATATATTTTTGCTAATTTTTTCGTTCCATTACTACAATATCGTCCCCAAACTTCAAAAAACGTATTTAAATCTCTGCAAGTTTTATTTCGAAGAGTTTGTCGTTTTCTACCTACATATGACGTCACACATTTTGAGGTGACCTTTTGAGCGGCAATATTTGAAACATAATATTTAAACAGTTTTAGGGTACTTTTAGAGCATTACTTAATTAAAATGGTATTTTTCAGGGCTATATTCATTGTACTTAATATAAAACACTTTCTGAAAAGTTGTCCGATCCCCTATTGTATAATACTAATGCGCCCAGATAAAGTACATGAAAGTCAAAAAATATTTATTAAATAGGCAAGAAATGCACTTTTAAACGTCATTTACATATATTACAAATCAACCAAAATAAAGGATCTCTCTAGATCTATGTGCTCCATCTTAGGCCACATCATCGATTCACATCAGACGAGATAGTGGCCAAACATAGATATAATGAGCGTAAAAAAAAGGTTTGAAAACTATCGTTAGTCGAAATATTCATTATAATTATACACGGCTACAGTCACGTTATGATTGTGTCGGAATAACAAAACGATTCCAAAGCATAAACTCCCGGAAGAAGGACATCCTAAATGTCCCAAACCTTGTCGGAGTTATCCGACACAATCATAACGTGAGTGTAGCCGTTTATATTTATAATCAACTAAAATACGTCAAAAATTTTAACTTAAAATATCATATTATTGTTTACTAACCGGCTACACTCACGAGAATAAGTCGAGACACTCGACCGGTGTTCGAGCGGTACAGACGCTCATCTTCACGGAGTACGTGCGGTCGCGGCGAGCGCTTGGTGCGACCGCACGTACAGACGCTCTTCATCACGGAGTACGTGCGGTCGCGCCAAGCGCTCGCCGCGACCGCACGTACTCCGTGAAGATGAGCGTCTGTACCGCTGGAACACTGGTCGAGTGTCTCGACTTATTCTCGTGAGTGTAGCCGGTTAGTAAACAATAATATGAATAACACTCACGCTAGTTTTATTAAAATATCATGATTGAAACAAAAAGGTAAGCATGTCTATCCATTTCTGTTTCGTACTCAAATTAAAGTCCGGGCCAGAAAAGAAATGCGAATAATACTGACTCCACCAGTGCTTTGAAAATACGCTCGCTAGAGAAGATTGCACCAAGAATCTCTACGGCGATGTAGGCTCTTTTTTTAAATCTTATAAATTGTCTAAATATATAACACTATACAATGAGGTATACGTGGTACCGCGTATCTTAAAAACATTCATTCCAGCACTCTACCTTACAAGATTTTATTTAACTTGCAATGTATGTATGTAACTATGTTTGTTCGTGTGGAATCTTGCAAGTTGAATTACAACCACTTCCTCTTATTCTACGGAGCTGAAATTTTGCATACTTGTCGAAGTCCGATGACAATGCAATATTATGATGACAGTCAGCTGATCTGATGATGGAGACGGAAGGTGGGCAATAATACTTACTTAGTCCCTATTGTATATATTCTATGGGCCTATGTTAATTTTACTTTATTGTACATTAATACTGCCTGAAATAAATAAATTGACGGATAATCGTAAACTACTAGTGTTTGGGCTCATTTCAATCTGCTTGCGGTTCCGATTACGACTTTGTTAAAAGCTTGTCTTGTCGACAATAAACTTATTATATCTAGGCACGACACTCTAATAAATGAAGACAGTGACGAAAAGTCGATACATTTTACTAAGATTACTACACCCGTCATATGTCATATCACAATACATATCAGCTGCCGGCTCAGCTAAATGCACGACATATATCTAGTCTTCTATGTATGTATATTTGTACATATAGATAAGTCTACCCTGCACACCCTCGGCTTGTCAACTCTCCTTAACTTGTCAGTTGTCGTTTTGGTGACGGATTAACAGGAATATAAACTTGACCCGTCAGGGACTGACCAACCGCTATAAAACAGGACTTAGATACTTGACTTGAAGTCTGCGACGTTTGTTAGTTTAAGAGATTAGCAAACTCTGCAGACTAGACCTTTGTTTATGTGTTTGGGCAATCGCGTCAGTTCAACATATCGCATATGTCTATTATGTTTTCATGTGTATCATCCAAAAGTTCTTATTCTTATATCATTCAGTCAATATCGATGTTAATTATAAATTGCAGTGCTATAAAAAATTAAATTTTAAATATCAAAAACCCCCGTCAGATTTTCATAAAGCGTCTTAGAACCACCGCTAGAAAGCCTGCTTTCAAATAAAAAAAGCCGCGTCCAAATCGGTTCACCCGTTTAAGAGCTATGCCACAGACAGACACACACATTTACTACAACCCTTCTTTTTGCGTCGGCGGTTAAAAATGAATGATCATGATGATGCTAAAATGGAGGTACTAAGTATGTGTCATCAGCCCATTACGTTCCCACTGCTGGGGTAATGATGATGCTAAAATGGAGGTACTAAGTATGTGTCATCAGCCCATTACGTTCCCACTGCTGGGGTACGGGCCTTCACTCGTATAGAGAGAGAAGAGTATGGGCCATAATCCACCACGCTGGCCCAGTGCAAATTGGTGAATGTCACATGTCCTTGCATTTTGTGATTAAACTTGGACATGAAGGTTTCCTCACGATGTTTTTTTTCACCGTTTTTAGAGCGAGTGTTAAATCCGCACATAACTTAAGAATGTCAGTGGTACAGGGCCAGCGGGATTCGAACTTGGGTACGTCGGATCGAAAGTCGCACGTGCTCCCACTGGGCTACCTCTTAGAATTCAAATTAATCTAATTCAAATACATCTCGCCCGCCAATCTCTTACAGCTAAAGAACAAAAACCAAAGGCATGACTTTCAATGTTTGATGAAATTTGATTTGACGGCGACTTATGAAGCCAACCCTTATTTAAGCCCTTGTCCTTGTTCCGACAGCAAAACTCCCGACCTTTCGAGAGCCTGATCTTCAGGTCAGTCGTGTCAGGAATGATAAAAGTGGTTTCCTTATGTATAATAAGGGAGGAGGAGAAACGTGTTGTTTGTCTCACTGTGTAGGATTTTTGTATTTAAGATCTGGATCCCATGGATCATTTTGAAGCTCTCAGTATCCTGTAATCGGCTCAAGCAGACAATGTTTTGATATTCGTTGGTATAGGTAGGTATAGGTAGATATGAATATAAATAAGAGTGAGGAAGTTTGTTCCGCCTTTATAATGGTTAATTATGATAGAGTGCTGTAAAGGGTTTTATAATGTTTTTTCACACTTTCTTCATAGCTTCTTGATGAAATCTTTATTTATTTACTTGTTGTTTGATGTATCACTTGAACCTATCAATTAATCCCTGACAAGGATCGTTATAATTTTCTGAGAAGATCCTTTAAAACCTTGATGATAAATGAGCTCTTTAAAAATCTTTATATTTTCCAAAGATACCTACATAATAATACTTTATTTGCACACCAAATACACACAAAAGAAATAATAATGACAATGTACATTAATTTGAGGTACAATGGGCGGCCTTATCGCTTTGAGCGATTTCTTCCAGACAACCTTTGGATGGATAGAACAGGTATGAGAAATAATGCAGTTTGGTTGTTGTACATAATAGGGATTAGATGATATAATATCCAATAATTAAAAAAACATTATAAATTAATGTACTTTACCATTATTACAAAGTACCCTTACCTGAAATTACGGACTCATTTGCTACAGCTTTGCTATACCCGCATTAAAAATAATGAAGGTACACCCTGCTTGCAACCCGTTCGAGAATGCAAGAGCAGCTGGAAAAAGTAATTTTCAATTCAAAGGCCGCGGTTCAAAGGTGCCGTGTTTTGCAGCGTGACCCACTTTTGTATCAACAGCGTAAGCGGGACACACTCGGGTCGGCTTTAGCCGGGACGTTTTGTGGAAAGCGGGACGAGTGAAGCGGGCTTGCACTTTTTAATTGCGTAATATTTGTCTAGCTGACGACCATCGTGTGTTGTAGATGTTTATATTGTGCTCCAGGAGCTGCTTGAATACTGAGAATTAAGGCACTTTTAAGGCCTGGCGTTCATATGTGAGGTAAATATCTATTTAAATAAAGAACATTATTTATTCTCGCAAAACTGCACACAACAACACACAAGTACACAGGCCCTTCAACAAAAAACAATATATACAATAATTATAAAGCGTCCATGTACGTAGATAGCTTCCGTGCACAGTGTTGCCAGAAAAGTTTTGAGCTCATCACAACCAAAGAAAACTAAATATTTTACTACGTCACAACGCTGGTTTTCAGCTCTGACCTTAGGTGACGCACGGACACAATCTTAATAATTTATACAATATAAAAGATGCGTTTAATAGTATATTTAACATATAGGTAGTGTATTTTACATATAATATAATATATTACATATGAATAGTGCTTCAAACAAAAAACATGCAATAAATATATGACAGTACAATACAATACAATAATACTTTATTGACCACCAGAAACAGGAAACAGAAGTATAAGTACGACAGTAGACAGTAGCATAAGAACAGAACTAGACTCAAAGGAAGAAATAATAAAAGGTCATAGTGATCACATAATTCACCAGACTTGTCCACCAGACGTTCTACAGTTACGAAGACTTCTTAATGTATAAGAGTTAATGCATACTATATAAAATTGTATTTATTTTTATTTTACAATTTATACATGTGACATCTTATTATTTACTTTTTAATTAATGTGTAGATATTATAATTAATAATCTAAATATTGACATGTAAATTGGCCTTATGAAATAAAATTATGATTATGATTAGTTCTCACTCAATATCTTATTCTTCAGTGAATAAAAAACAGCACCAAGACAATAAATGACCATATTTTGTATTGCCCGCTATCAACAATCAACAATCGAAACAACAACACCCTAAATATAATTCCGTTTATTTCTTGCTTCACTTCAATTTATTTTCATCTGCCAACTAAAGGCCTTTCCATTATCGCACGTATTAACATGCATACGACAGCGTCAATTCACATTTGCATTCAAAATAATTAACCAGTTAGTTGGCTTCATAGTCGAACAAAGCTATCATTTGAGCGAAAAGCAACTCTTTCAGGCCGTGCGGCGATGTCACTTTAAATAAGTTTAACAGAAAGTAAACACGTTTTTTGATTTAGCCGATGCTGCGATCGACGACAGACGCTTACAAAACTTGTTAGACGTCGAAGTACGTTTTTTTATGTAAGTGAATGACGAGACGAGCTGGTCGTTTGCCTGATGGTAAGCAACACGCCAGCCGATAACAATAACAGTACCACCCAGAACTTTGTTTTGCAAAATCCTGCGCGGCGCTGCACTGCGCTCGTCATCCTGAGACAATTAGCTGTTGAGTCTCATAATGCCCAGTAATTTCGCTGGCTACAATGCCCTTCAAACCGGAACACAGTAATGCTCGCGCACTACTGCTTGGCGGCTGAATAACTGGCAAAGCGGTGGTACCCACCCAGACGGCTTCTCGCATACGAGAAACCTGCCACCAGTCAATGTTATGTACGTAACATCATTGACATAGAACTAGACTATAAAGCCTAAATACTTACCAAACAACCATAAAACATCGCACAACAAAAATAGACCCTCTGAATATTTTAGGAGTCCTCTCGAATCGAGTTCTGCTCAAGAATTCCACGGAGAGCGTCACAGAACCAACAAAAAATTCGCAGAATAGAGAAATTTTGCCTAATTCTGTCGTAATTATTATGGGACTTTTGATCACCAGCTTTTGGGACAGCTCGTAGAGTGAGAGCTGGAGACGTAAATTATCACAGGTACTTACTTAATACAGAAATATTTCGGTTGATACTCAACACAGATTATCAGGTCAAATTCAAATGCATAAAATTCACTTCTTGGTGGATCATTATGCGATTGACTTGATTGCTATAATAATGAGATAAATCTCCCGCCTATCAGTAATAGCCTAGTTAGATCACGTATCTACCACCGTAAAGTAGCACGTTTCTGTCTCTTGTAGTTTTGACATTACAATCGGTGTCAAAACATTGTAATAGTGTACGGATGAATTTGAATTTTGGCTTTTCATAGCCTTGAACGAATAATTTCGACCGTTTTTTTTTACTGCGTATATTTTATGTGTATAGCTTTCCCAATTCTGATATATTTTTTATGTAACTAGCTCCTGGTCTACCACGGCCGGCGGTATATCTTCAACGTTTCGTGGAATACGGCCTAATTCCGGCGAGACGTGACAGTTTTTCTGCCTTTATTGAATTTGCAATTATGATCAGCTTGTTGATTATGAATTATAAAATAGCGACCCGTTCAGACTTCACAAGCTTGTGAAAATGTATTATATACTTAAATAAAACTAAAACTTAACTAAACCTTCCTCAATAAAATCTCTAAATGATGGTGTAAACCTTATCAAAATTCAATTAAAAATTAAATTGTTTATTGAACTAAAAAAGCCATTACGACAGCTACATTAGGTAATGCTAAAAAAATTACAAATTGATAGTATAATAGGTAATACTACATTGATTATTATTTGAATTATCACTCTATGTCAAGTCATCAATTTCAAGTGATTTGTCAGGAGTTTTACTTCTTATCTATTATTCAGGTAAATTTTTCACAATACAATGCACTTTATTGCACACCAAATAAACAGACAACACAAAAAGAAACAAAAAAAGAAATAATAATGACAATATACATTACTTTGAGGTACAAAGGCCCAATATTTTAAGATTGAGGCTACTAAAATTTTCCGATTGTCAAAAATTACATCACAATCAGTGTTGGCAGCGAGAAGTTCATTAAGAATTAATATACATAGAACTAAAAAGTGAATAAAGCGACGTGGTTGGCGACTTTGTTTTATACTATTAAAAAATATGTAGTAAGTATTGTTTGAAAACTTTTTAAATTTTCAAGTTATATTACAAATAAAGAAAGTAATATAGAGAATAATAGAGAAAAACTTTATTTATAGTCTGATGTTACAATTTTTATACATTTACCTATAGCTAGATAGATAGCTAGATGAATGCTTTATTGCAAACAGTAAATTAAAGACATTACATAAAAACAATTAAAGAAAGTGCCTTATTGCTAAAAGCGATCTCTTCCAGGTCATAATATAAAGATATTATACTATACAACATTAAATATTATAATTTACATTGTAGTTAATATGGCTAAAGAGAGCTCTTTAAATAATAACTTTGATGTTACATTTCTTCGGACTCTGAATATATAATAGTCTCGCTTTCAGATGCAAATGTAAATTTGTGACTCAGTGGTGTCGTAAATATTAATTATTAATGAAACATTTTTGGGTAGTTGCTTCAACATACGAGCTCGGACGAACACCGAACTTATGACCTCTGCATATAGCATATGAGCATATAGATGCAAGTTCGCTAACTTCAGTTATCCCTGTGTAACATTTTGATAATATTTAAGTTACATTAGGGTCAATTCTGTGTTGCATTCTCTAAACCTAAATTAAACTATAAATTAAGATTTTAAATAATTAGGAAGAAGTAAAATTATATTGCTCGGGCGGGGATCGAACCTGCGTCTTCGGAATACCGTCCCGACGCCTTAACCACTGGGCCACCGAGGCAACTGCTCTAGCAACTAAATTTCTTCTATCCTTCTTATATCGTCTTACGGGGATGATTAATAAAAAATATTATTTTTAATCTTAGATTTTCGCCTAGCATGCGCTAATGCATTGAATCGTGAGGCTCATTGGGCTTTATTTATTATACTTTCTTTCATTTTTATGTACATGTTGGATTTGCAATAGCTACCATTATCTTTATCCTGTTATTGTAATGTATGTAATATTTATTTATTTTAATGTATATGTATGTTTATTATAATTTAAAAGTATTGTATACTTAGAGTATATAGGAATACTCTTACATTGTATGAATTTCGATTATTTACTATTTAATTAGTGTGTATTTAATGTAATTGGTTTATGTAAGTGTATTGAGATATTGAAAACCACCGTCCATTATGTTTGCGTTATTCCACTCCCTGCACGGTTGTCTGGAAGAGATCGCTTTTAGCAATAATACCGCCAATTGTTATACTACAAATAAGCTTTTATTGTTAGTTTATTTATGTTTTCTGTGTTTTCAATAAAGAGTTATTTCATTTGGATAAGGCTTGCTTACACGCTACAACTAAATGTAATTTATTTTATTCTTATTTCTTGTTTTTTTACACCCAGCGACTTCAAAAGTGACGTATCTATTGCTAAGGCACAAGAATAATCTTTTGATTCTAACCGACTTTTCCTTGTCCTACCTACTGGTTTAGAAGACCCTTTTTTAAAAAGAACCTTTCAAGTACGACCATTCTCTAAACTACAAAGACTTTAACTTTCAGGAGCCAGGTCGCTCGCAGCGTTTCAGCTAACATCAAAGACTGCATTGAATAGGTTGTACCTCTGGTTAAAAAAACGCCGGCAAAGTATTTCTTGTTTTGTTAAGAAAAATAACTAGACGGAATGGAAATGACGTTTAAAAGACGTGTTTCTTTTGTAAAAAAATATGGTTTTATAAGATCTCTAAAGGTATCATAAAAATCGGGTTTTTGGATTTACACTTAACTTACTCTACTGTCTAAAGAGAAGTTCTTCGTACCTCGAAAAGTGCGTGAGGCTATAGAGATCTCTCGATTTCCCAACATCAACCGGGACCGTGGATGTATGTTGTCTGCAGTGTGGAAACCACTTCTTAATGCTACTTCGACACAGAATGTGGTAAGTAGTCTAGAGTGTGCACGGTACGGTACAGTCAACACAGTGTGACGGAACATTCGGCGACGAAGCTGTCAGCGATGATGAAGAACTCGTGCCGACATTAGTGCGGTCGTCGTCGGCAACACGACGCGCTCCCCGCAGGCGCCGCCGACGCCACCTCCCCCCTTGCGTCGCGCGGAGCGGGCGGCCGCCCGCGCATCTCGCCTCGACACCGCCAGTGGTCGCCGCGATCTCGCAGCGTAAACTCGCCCCTGATGAAGAACATCGGATATGCTCGAAACCTAGGTAACTTACTCTACCTTAAAGTAGGTAAATATAAATAACTAGCCGTTGCCCGCGACTTCGTACGCGTAGTGAAGTAATCTTATCTGTTCCCGACAATTTTCCATCCTACCCTAATCCCATTCCTGCTGCCATTCCGCTCCTATCCCGATCCCTCCCCCGTCCTATCTCTTCACTGTCCCGCTTCTGCTTTCGTCCCGCTCCTATCCAGATCACGTTTTTTCCTATACCATTACCGTCACATTTCTATCCCCATTATATATTGTTACCAGCAACCTCTCGTATTCCGTTACCATCCTACTATCCTATCCCGTTACCGTCCCTCTCCTATCTCATTACCACCTTCCTCCTATCCTGTTACCTACCCAATCCCATCCCGTTAACGTCCCTCTCATATACCGTAACCATCGAGCTCCTGTCTTGATCCTGTCCTATCGTGTTGTAGTCTAAGACCCAACAAAAAAATTTTTAGAAAAGGGCAGGTCAACACATCCCTATTTAGTTCCTAAGGTATACAAAAACAGTTTAAGCTGAACATTGTGCACTAAGGGTCCGATATGTTCCGAGGTTCAACTTATAGTGGACACGTATATTTTTTACTGGACCTATTTTGATGTAACAAAGCCTATGTGTAGCACCGGACTCTATAGGAATAAATATCCATATTTTAAAATTGCTCTTCAGTTTTATTATAAAGTATAGTTATGTAAAGAAGCCTATTAGTTCTCTATTCCCTATTTGTTGAGCTTATTTGTTACCTAATGCCCTTCCAAATACCTTGATTAATATCACCTAATCAAATGTTTAATAAGCACTAACATATTTAATTAGCCAATCACGCACGTACGGTGTAATTAGGTGAACGTTAAAGTCCGCGTAGATTCGGATTGGCCGTAAAACGGTTTTACGGTGTTGTGACGTCACCACTACGTTGTTATGGACCACTATTGTGCGGCAAAAATCTTTATAGATATATGGATGAATTTTGGGTAAAGGCGCAACTGTCAATGTTGAGTTAACGTTGGGACTTCATCAGCACGTTCAGAAATGGTGGACTCTCGGACATTATAACTAAACATTTAAAAACCCCCGACA
Organism: Petrophora chlorosata; assembly: GCA_951640565.1. NCBI lineage: Eukaryota > Metazoa > Arthropoda > Insecta > Lepidoptera > Geometridae > Petrophora > Petrophora chlorosata. The sequence goes on along the minus strand of OX621189.1, from coordinate 17,747,320 downwards.
CAATAAAACATCACTAGAATACCTGCAGAACCACCGCTAGAATACTTGCGTTCAAATAAATAAAACCGCATCCAAATCGGTTCACTCGTCTAAGAGCTACGGTGCCACAGACAGACACACGGACAGACACATAGTCGTCAAACATATAACACTCCTCCTTTTCCGTTAAAAACAGACGGAGCAAAGCCAGCGTCCCAAAGACACACTCTTTTATATAAGGGAAAGTTCTATATTTAAAGTTCTGTTTTTATTTGTTCTGTATCTTTTTAGTGAATAGTAAAATTTTATTCTGATCTAATTTAAAAGAAGTTGGGATGGCTGGGGTAGATGCTTACAGAGGAAATGGTCAATATACCCTATGCAGAACGTCAGTCCATCCTCGGTAAATATAATTTAATAAGAAAAAACCGACTTCAAAATTCTGATGTGTCTTTGAAGTCCAAGGTCAAATATCGATGACATTTATATGGGACCACTTTGAAACTATACTGAACCCAACGAAACCCATGAATTTTCCAAATCAGTGTACAAATGACGGAGTTCTGAGTAACACACATAAAAATAGACAATTAAATTGAGAGCCTCCTGCTTTTTTTAAAAAGACATCGAGACTGAGGGAAGATGTTGAGGTGACTAATGATAATGATAGCAAAAATTACTTGGTTCTTATTGGCCACGTTTTTAATTATCCCAGTACCTGTATAGTAGCTCTACAGCGCTGTGTGTTTTGTTGGGGCTTGAATAAACAGATAATTCGGGCAACAGAAAACAGATTAGTTTTACGAGGTTGAGATTGGAGATGCGTCATTCGTGTTCATATGGCTAGCGATCATTTAACTTCCACGAATCTCCTTAGTTTCAGCAGATTTCATCGTAGACTATACCTACCTAGAAGCGAGTGCGTACCACAGTTTGAACCCCGCTTGCCCGAAAACGTCGTGAGAAAATCAGCATGTTTAAGAATTAATTACAAAAATTCAAGGACATGGGACATCCACTAATCCGCACTGGACCAGCGTGGTAGATACTCTATCTATGAGAGAGGTCCATACTCTATCTATGAGAGAGGCTCGTGTCCCAGCAGTGGGACCGTAATAGGCTGATGATGATGATGATACCTACATTAAAATAGTAAATATAAATAAAAATAATAATCACATACAGAATGTATGATAGAAGTTAGAACTAAGATTATCTGTATCAAACAAGGAGCATAAAACCAGATATCAAACGAATGATAAACTATGAAGAACAATGTTAATTATACACAAATATATGTGCCGTATAGATACGAATGCCGCTTACGTTTATTTATAAGTTACGTAGTGTACGAAAGAGCTTGAATGTAATCAATGATTTATATATTATACTATCTCTAAGAATGTAATACAGCATATTGAAGTTTGAAATGCCAAGTTATTGCGATATACAATTCAAATAACGTTACTTCGAAAAGGTTTTCCGGTATCCTGACGTCAAAAGATCACTGTTTTTTCTTCGGGATTGAATAAATAGCAAATTCGGTCACTAGAAACATTATTGTTACTTGTGACACGTAAGGAGATCACTGGGTCATCCTTTAGGGTTCCACCTACGCATACTTTTAGCTTTAACATTTATTATACAAGATTGGAACTCCTCTAGTCATAAGTTAGTGTATTAAAGCGAAAAAGCTCTTGCAGAAGCTTGTCTAGCTGAAAGTCTCAGGACCTCTTCGTATTTTGGGATGATGTTCAGTGAACCATCAGCGAGATAGATCTGAGCAGGAGTAACATCAAGCGAGGTAGTGGCCAAACATATTCCAATAGTAGATACTGTGCATACAGTTTGTTTGTGTGATGTGGTGACCTCGTCCGTCTTGTTATCTCATCTATACTATTATAAAAATGGAAAAGAGCCAATTCTGTACATTGGTTTTTATTTAATTAATTTATTAATTTAATTAATTTAATTGATTTTTATTTTATTTAATACTGATTTTATTATTTTTGCAATTTTGAATTTTTGTGATAAATCCTTGGACATGCCGGTTTTCTCCCGATGTTTTTGTCACCATTTTTAGAGCGAGTGCTAAATCCGCACATAACTAAAGAAAATCAGTGGTGCGGGGCCAGCGAGATTCGAACTCGGGTGCGTCGGATCGAAAGACACACGTTCTCCCACTGAGCCATACTCGCTCTAAAAATATAAAATTACCATTGACTTATATCATGATTCACTTCACTCATACAAGTCAGGATAACATTTAATTATTTCGAGTGCTTCAATGAGTGATAAAAAGTATTTTTTGTGGAACTGCTTAATGAAACGAGCATATCATTCCCCTGATGGTCCCACGATAACTTGTATCAGGAAAGTAGAAGGCGCTTATAATAAATAAATATAATATAATAAGTAGGCAGGCTAAGCAATAGTAGCGTGGGATACGATCACTCTGCCACCCTGTCAACAGTTGTTTTCAGTTGAGGTTTTTCAACATGCCTCCAAAGAGATTTAGCTTTATTTTACGTCTTATATGCTAGGCCAGAGTTTGACCACGATCTCAACTGCTGGGAAGTGATGATGCGGTCGAAGTAAGCACCTTTCTATTTACTTTTGATTTAAACATACCCTGGATGTATTTAACTGGAAATATGTACAGTAATTCGCTGTATGGTATTAACAAGAATGAGCCAAAATACTTCCTACGATTAGGCGGTGCGTTTCACTTAGCTCTGGTGCGTACATCTTGTTATCCAATGGTGGAGTGGTGAGTTTAAATTATGCAGTTCCTGAGCACACTCTTCGTAGTGTATTCTGTAGAATAGCGACAGGCTGTCACGTTGATGTGCCAGGCTTTGAAGTCTGGTTTCTACCAACGTGTCGTCTTGATGAGCTTTTATGCACGTCTTTTGATCGACTCTAAAGACTTGAGCTGGTACTTGGCAGACCCATGCCAAAGGTACTTCATACAAGAACGGACCTTATGCTTGGAATTCGTTCAAAAGTTGAACCGGAGTGTTGTATTGCCTGACCTTGGACAAAATACCAATTTTTTAGCAGCATCTATGGCTTTAAGTGGATTCCTAGAAGGTCAAAATGGTCATTTATCGGTATTGATACACTAAGAAAAGAAGGAAGCAACTGGAATGGGCCCTTTTTTGTGGAGAACGCTCTTCGTTGCACGTGAAGAGAATGCGCCTTCGTTTAAATGAAAGTCAATCTGATGAAGACAATCGCTTAAATTCTTCTAAACACAATTTAGCTGCCGCTAGAAATTTGGAGAACGTGGAAGAACATAAAATTCGTCTTTCTGAACATAAAATAAGGAACCGATTTTGACTATAGTACCTATCATATTTTAATGGCTTGTGGTGACTTGCTGCGATAAAAGTTAAAAAAGAATTACCAATATCAACTACCTGAAACTTTTATGGTTTACATTTTATCCCGGAAAATGGCAAAAATTCGCAGTATGAACCATTTGCTGTGGTCCACGCGAACGAAGTCGCTGGCAAAAGCTAGTCATTACATAAAAATAATCATTTACGTTTCCTACCCGTGATACACCTGGCTAGTTCATCTGGGAGGACTAAACTAAAAGTACTTAGTGTTAATTCACCTAGGTACTTAGGTCTAGTACACTCCTTGATTCAGCCACAACTGGTCCATCACAAAACCAACAATTCTTACCAGATCCAGAATTCCGCTTTCTATATCACCAAAGCCACGCTTCCCAAGATTATATTCCCAAACACAATACATAGGTAGGTATCTATTATTAATACCTATTCCCAAAAGTACAATCACATAACAATAGAGTCGATCGAGCGGAAACCCTGGGATGCCGCGTGAATGGCTGTGGAAAAGACAATAACCGATATCACAGTTACAGTTACCTTACAAAGATACTACGGAATTCTCTGTTAATGGTGTCGGTCCTTCGAAGCTGTGCAGAGCGTAGCGGAACACGCGCTCAAAAAGCGGTAAAAGAGGATTTTTACATCTAAAGGCGCAATTAAAATACCTAGTCTAATTCCGCTGAATAACACTTGATATTTTCATTGCGTTGCAGGTTTTAACATCTGTCTGGGTCAGCGTTTTACCACACTCTCACCTGATGGGAAGCGACGATGTCGTTAAAGATGTAGCACGCTTACCCAGTAAGTAATTGTTCACTCTTGATTTAAACACAACCAGATTGTATTTATGTAGAAACACTAACGATGGCAAGACTTCGATACTCACACCAAAACGTTCGCACCAAATTCGATACGTTTAGTACGGATAGGCGGAACTTCAACCATGTAGGGATGACGTTGTGCCGATCGTCTGGTTGTTCGATAGTAAAATGGTGATGGGGGACCAGAGCGTGCAGTTCTTGAGCACATTCTGTGTAGTTTATTATGTAGAATACAGATAGGCTGGCGACTTCACGTGGATGTTCTAGGCTTCGGAGCTTAGATTCCACCTATTCAAAGTGACATGTGACATCTGCTAACCCGCACTACCGCCAGCGTGGTGAATTATGGCCAATACTCTCTCTGTGAAGGAAAGCCCGTGTCCCAGCAGTGGGAACGTAATGAGCTGATGATGGTGATGATGATACAAGCAGATATATAGGTTGTCTATGTTCTGAATACGTTTCTTACGCTATACTTTTCATCCCTGAAAAACAAGTAGTTACTTACGGAATTGCTATAATACTAATTCTACGCGAAATAACTCGCAAGAGTCAACTGTATCAATAGACTTGATGCCTGATTCCCTGAAAACATGATGTTTCACGTCAGTCGCGTATAAAAAGTCAGTAACAGATAATAAATAAATAGGTGTCTTGGCATCCATTCCTATTTTTCGTAACTTCGCGTCCCACTTTCCTAATTTGATTCCGACTGACGGGAAACGAACCGGCTGACGTAGGTATACGAACGCGGGAAATCTCGCCGTATTATTTTTAAAGTAACGTCAAAAAGGAGCGGTTTCAATCAAGCTTTTACAGACCCTGCCTCTGCCGCAGGGGTTGAGTAAATTGGAATGTAAGCGAGCGAAATGTTTTATATAAGTAGTAATCCACAAAATAACATCATGTTTTACAGGCAACGGGTATAAAAATTATTTTGTGTGAGATCCAGACGAAGGTCTTGGCTGTTGCTAATTTTGCTGTATAGGATATGGCAGTTGAGCGATTTATGATTCACCGAACGTAATATCGAAACACCAAAGAAACGCTTGACGGCATTGTAAGCTATTTTTTTATTATTATTATTTATAGGCTTGCCTTTGACTGCTATCTCACCTGTTGTTAAGTGACGATGGGGTTGAAGATGTAGCACGCTCGCCTAGAAGAAACCTGTTCACTCTTGTCTTAAAGACACCCAGATTATAGCTATCCGGAAACACAGATGCTGGCAGAGAGTTCCACTCCATGGCGGTTCGCTTGGTTAAAAAGTAATTGTTTAGTGGGTGTTATTATAACCGCGGCGAGAGCTTACTACTCAAAAGCGCGTGAGCGGTTTTCTCACGGTGTTTTCCTTCACCATTTCAAGAGCGAGGGTTTAAAATCGGCACTAAGGTAACTGTTAAGTCACTAGCTGCACTCCGCGGTTTCACCCGCGGTTTCTGGGTATAAAAGCGTAGCCTAACATACCAAAACATCCATCCATCCATTCATCCTCATTTATAATATGAGTAGGAATTAGTAGGAAGTAGGATTGGTGCAGAGCCGAGTCAGGATTCGAACTCGGGCGCATCATAAGGCGCACAAGTCACGGCTCAGCCACACTCGCTCTCTATAAGACCTTGAGTCCATCAAGATCTAGCCCTGAAACAAGAGCAACCTATTTTTGAATGTATTAATTTATCTCCAGACATTGACAGACCGTATAGCAAGTTTAACATCGTCGTAAAACATGAAAACATACGAGATTTAGCGCTCTGTTGATTTTAGACCTGTTTACCTTCTTTTAGAGGTACCTACATACCATAGCATGAATAACATTTACTTTTTTTAAGCGTCACAACTTGACAACAACTTGCAGCTGCGGTAGTTCCTATATTGGACAAACCGAGAGAACGATAGCGGAAAGGGTCACGCAGCTGCGAAGAACCCCCAGGTGAATAAATCTGCGATTGCTGGGCATTTACTAGAGTCAGGGCCTAATCACTGGATTGAGCTACACGACTTCAAAATCCTTTCCACAACACGTCATACGGGAGGATAGATTTAAATTGGCAGCAGCATGGAACCCAGTGATTAGCAATGTTCTCGTAGCAGTTTATGTTCGAAGAAAGCTAGTGATATCGTCGATGTAGTGTGCCGTAGTGACAACCCTACGCTTTTACAAGACCAAATGCGGGTAGTTGGTGACAACGCTCGCCTTTCTCGTCACTGATGAAAATTCCACAAATCCCCAGATATGGAACAAGTCAATAGGAATTTGTGTTAACGCGTTGTACGTTCTCATAGGTTAGTACCTACATTGTAATTAGGTATCAAGTACGAACGTAGTACGTACGAACCACACTAGTATCAAAAAATACCATCCTAAAATACTACTAGTATATGAATAGCGGTGGTTTTCTGTAACATCTGTCCGACCGAGTGATATTATGTGAAAACCCTTTTCACGTGGAACCGAACCGAACGTATTGAGACGTATTTTATGAATATTTGAGTAGGTTTCTAAATTCAGATAGTAGGCAGTGTTATCCCGAACTCTCAAGAGACTGACTACCTATTTAGATTTCGGGCTAATATTATACAGAACTGTAACTGTGTTTCGGTTTGAAAATTACTGGGCATTACGAGACTTCAACATTGTCTCATGGTGACGAGCGCAGTGCAGAGCAGGCAAATTTTGCAAAAATATGGTCTCGGTGGCGTTGCAACTTTCATAGGCAAGACAGTTCCTCACTATCTTATAAACGATTTGTAAAAATATTATATCGCGCACATATCACAAAAAATCTTAAGCCACTTTCCGTTCTGCTGATTTGTATCGAGAAAATAAATAAATTACGGAATCGCTGTTGAAATTTATAATTTTTATCATAATTGCCGCTAGACAAAGAGAGCTGGACTTTACTGTGCCGCTGTGCCAACCTTGTTCAATTCTAACTGTTATTTCAATATCATCGGCCGATCTCTATTGTCTCCATTCCGTTAGACTTTTAGGTACTCTACCTAGGATCTGTACATCATGCCAATTGTCCCGAACCCAGTTTAGTTTACGAGTGTACTATACATAGATATTCATCCATGAAAACTAACTTGTTCTTTAAATCTCAAACATCAATAAAAGTCAAGCGTTCGTATTTCACTCTAAATCTGTATTTACAATGTCTTTCATAAACATGTCTCTACTGAGCCAACTCAGCCACCTCTCAGCTAAAGACGCTTGAAGCAATAACTCCATAGCTCTGGGCACGTTAACGTCTATCTGGAGGCCAAGAACTTGTTACTTTAATATACTTAACGAATTAAATGAAACATCGCATCGGTCCCAAGAGATAGAACCAAACTTAATTCGATTAATTTATGTTAGTACACGATTTATTGAAGCGTAATTTTGGTAAAACTGTGCGTTTTAGTCGCGACGCTCGCTGACGCAAAGACTTCACACAAATTTGTACATTTCATAGTGAACATAAAGTTCTGTATTCTATGTAACTTGAGAGTAAAAAGACGCATCTCTTCGACATAGCATCAGTGAGCGTTGAGCCGTGAGGGTGACTTTAGTTTGTAATGGTGCATAGTTCGCTTTAATCGATTTTAGACAACAAATTAGAAAATATCTTGGAGATCCCAGTGCACAGTACTTTGTGGCTAAAGTAACTTTATGCTGAGGAGCATACCTCATTTTGTTTTGTTATCTTACACGTAGAACGTTCACTTATAAGTTTCACACACGTAAAATGTTTCTTTGACGACGTGTTTCTGTTACGATTAAACAATATTGTCCGGTACACTGTTGGTATAAAAAGTGTATTAACACTTGACTTGAATATTTTTCTTCCAACGACATTGTTTACTTAGTTTCTACCACACGCTGGCTGAACATTTTGAATACGAAGCCGCGAAATATAAATACGTTTGTAGAAAGTACTTAAGAAGATAACGCGGGATTTCTGAGAAATTATATCCATTGAGATCACTGAACTGTGAGTGATTAGCAGGTATCCGTGGTAGAAATTGATAATTAATATTAACTGCTCAATCACATTTAGAAAATAATTAAACACAGTAAATTATTATAGTTGAATTAAACAGAATATAGTTGGTAAGATATGTCAAAATCTAGACACCTTGACGTCAGTATATCTGCAACCTTCACTTAACTTAACTAATTTAATAATTGAATAAATAAATGGTATACAAGGAATCTATCAAATTTATAATAAAACAAAAATAATGTTATTTAACACATTTTTCGATATGTTTACATTGTCGTAGATTTTTGTTAAAAAATATATTTTTCAGGATAAGCTTTTAACAAATTCATAATCGGAACTGCGAGCAGATTAAAATGAGGCCAAACACTAGTAGTTTACGATTATCCGTCAAGGAGTTCCATTGCCCGCATTCCGTCTCTATCATCAGATCAGCTGGCTGTCACCATAATATTGCATCATCATCGGACTTTGACAAGTATGCAAATTTTAACTCCGTTGGATAAGAGGAAGTGGTTCTGATTCAACTTGCAAGATTTAACCCAAACAAACATTGCAATTTAAATAATAGTAGGCCTAGCGCACTCCGCACTGTAGGTACGAAGCTACAAGTACATAGCCGGACACCGACGGCGGGTAGCGCTTCGTTACACATGCCGCGTCAGAAGAGATAAGAGCGGCGCGATAGAAAGAGAGGCGCTCTGTGGGTTAATATGACTGGTAGGTATGCAGCGCTACGCGAGCTGAATTGAATTTTGTTGCGTCATAGCAAGAGTCGCTATTTGTTTAAATTTCTTTGCGGAGTGATGCTTCTGTCCCTTAGTATTCTGTGATAAAAGATTGTAAAAAATGCCTACATTACTGCGCCTATAGATCATCTTACAACGTCAATGTATTTCCCCGCTTTATCTGCCGAAATCGTTCATTGTTATATAAAAACGTTAGTAAAACAAATCATAGTAAATGTAGGTAGATATTTCAAGAGATCACTTCCCAGCAGAATGAAAAGCAAACAAACCAATTTGATTTGTGCTCCTCCTGTCCTTCCACAAACGATTTTTCTTAGATGTTTTGAAAGGTAGTTACTTTTGGGAGTTATAAAGCCGTGAATACGCTGACTGTTCAGTTTGTACCCTTAGTACTGGCTTGTACCAACCTTGTACGTAATACCAGGCCTAGCGCATTCCGCACTGTAGGTACGACGCTACAAGTACATAGCCGGACACCGACGGCGGGTCGCGCGTCGTTACACGTGCCGCGTCAGAAGAGATAAGAGCTATGCGATACAAAGAGAGGCGCTCTGTAGGTTAATATGACTGGTAGGTATGCAGCGCTACACGAGCTGAATTGAGCTTTACTGCGTCATAGCAAGAGTCGCTATTTGTTTAAATTTCTTTGCGGAGTGATGCTTCTGTCCCTTAGTATTCTGTGGTAATACTATTATTTATTCTATGCTTGTACTATTAAGTGTTCTATGGTATTAGTAATATGATCCATTATTATTATTCTGGTGACTGAAATTATACGCGTAAGTTGAATTAAATATTACTCATCAAAACATATTTACTCATCAATGATATTATATGTTTGTGACAAACAAAAATGTTTAACCCTAATTATTTTATTAGGAACTTAAAGTGGTGTATATAAATAGTATTAAATGTTTGATATATTTATATTAATATCTGATGTCTCGGGGTATAATGAGCTCAATGCAGTGCAACGCAGTGCTTTTTATGGTATTAAAAGTTCTGGGTGGTACTGCAACCCTTATGGGTAGGGGTGGCGCTTAAAATAAAAAGAAATATACATGTTTATAAGTCCTAATAATCAAAATATCACAGTTAAGACTAGTAAAGTTTTATATTAATGTTTGACCTAAAGGTACTTATCGTCAGGACGAGCTTACAACGAAATGGTTGACTGAAAGATTCCTAAGAGCAGAGTCATGTATAGATTCAATCTGATTTTACATTTTCTAAAAGTAGCTCTATAGGTGTCGGTGGCGCAAACCGATCATCATTTACTAGTGGTAGGTTTCTCGTGTGCGAGAGGCCGTCTGAGTGGGTACTACCGCTTTGCCAGTTATTCTGCCACCAAGCAGTAGTGCGCAAGCATTACTGTGTTCCGGTTTGAAAGGCATTATAGCCAGCGAAATAACTGGCATTAGATTAGATTACATAACTCTTTATTGTTTCACCACCAGAAAACATAATAACAAAAAATACAATAACAATTTAAAAACTAAAGTGTCACAATGGGCGGTCTTATCGCTCAAAGCGATCTCTTCCAGACAACCTTTGGATGGAGAATACTTAAAGAAACTAAATATATTAAACATATCTACATTAAATATACAATAATATATACCAATTACAAACATACATAATAATATAATATACACAATATATAAGATATACCTGTATATATAATATAATGACAATTTCATATATACGTCTCGACAGTTAGTTAAAAAAAACAGTGTCCTCATCATCAGCCCATCACGTTCCCACTGCTGGGACACGGGCCTTCTCTCATAGAGAGAGGATGGGTCATAATCCATCACGCTGGCCCAGTGCGGGTTGATAGATGTCACATGTCCTTGACTTTTTGTGAAAAATTCTTGGACGTGCCGGTTTCCTCACGATGTTTTCCTTCACCGTTTCTAGAGCGAGTGTTAAATCCGCACATAACTTAAGAAAGTCAGTGGTGTGCCAGCGGGGTTCGAACTCAGGTGCGTCGGATCGAAAGTCGCACGTGCTCCCACTGAGCCACACTCGCGCTCAAAAAAAAACAGTGTCATGTATAGTTTCAATCTAATTTTACATCTTCTAAAAGTAGCTCTATAAGTGTCAGGCTCATACCGATCGTCTAGTTCAGCTGAGACTAGTTACTGCCTACCACCGATGTGTATGAAACCTAACCACGCGTTTATGTAATGTTTACATTGTCCGTAGGTGGTCCAATGTTCCACAAACGTCAAACCGCACTCCCAGCCCAGCTGTAGAGGGCATAGACCTTCGCGCGCCGAATTTATTATTAGTTGAGACTGGAAGATAATAAACAGTAAGGGAAATATAGCCCTTTTTGATTCAGACGCACATTTAGCTACGATTATACATGTGTTGCTAGTGATAGATAAATAATAACTGAGTTACACGACAAAATAATTTAATTAATATTAGGTACAAATATGGACCAAAAAATGACACTGTTGCTTGCTTAGATCAAGACTTAAATTGAGACGCTGATTCATCGGATTAGATTAGATTAGATTAGATAACGTTTTATTGTTACACAATAACAAGAAATAATTACAAAAAACAATCTTCAGATCTTGAAGAATTCCCGTAAGGGACTAGATAGTCACATGCGAGTCCAAGCTTGAACCGATGCCATTGAGAGGAGGAAATCTTGCAATGGTATTTCAAAATTGAGACATCTCTGTTAGACCATCTTCCAACAGGATAATGTTTATTGCATAAAAAAAAGCACACTATTACTCTATTTGTATGTTTTTTTAATCGAACTGAGTGATGAGACGAGCAAGTCGTTCGCTTGATGGTTCGCGTCACGCCTGCCCATAACAATTGCATTCGTAGCATTGCATTGCGCTCATATGCGCACCTCGAGACATCAGATATTTAATATCAGATATGAATATTAAGTCTCATATGCCCAGTAATTTCACCGGCTATAATGCCCTTCAAACCGGAACACAGTTATGCTTGCGCACTACTGCTTGACGGCAGAATAACTAGCCAAGCTGTGGTACCTACCCAGACAGCCTCCCGCATACAAGAGACCTGCCACGAGTGAAACATTTAAATAACAATGTAGATACGAGGGGGCGTTTTTAAGTTCGCGGAATGGAGGGTAAGAAGTGTAAATAAAAATACAAAATTATTTTTCTTTTTCAATATATTCACCTGCTACCCTTATACATTTTTCAGATCTTTCAATTAGCTTATGTATACCTTCATAAAAAAATGTTTTGTCTTTGTCCGAAAAATAGGCTGAAACCGCGTCCTTCACTTCTTCATCAGTAGAAAATTTCTTCCCACGAAGTTCTTTTTTGAGTTTTGGAAAGAGGTAGTAATCACTGGGAGCCAGGTCTGGGCTGTAGGGTGGATGATCTAAAATATCGAAGCCCACGTTATGCAGGGCAGCCAAAGCAACACGGCTCTTGTGAACTGGCGCGTTGTCGTGTAGAAGAAGGACACCTTTGGTTAATTTTCCCCTCCTTTTTTCTTTAATGCTTTCTTTTAACCTCTCGAGGATGGAAGCGTAGTATTGTCCGGTTATAGAAACGCCTTTATCTTTATAATCGATCAACAGGATCCCTTCCGAATCCCAAAACACTGTTGCCATGATTTTTCCAGCCGATTGTGACACTTTAAACTTCTTGGGTGGTGGTGTGCCTTTTTTGTGCCACTGCATAGAGTCCTGTTTCGACTCAGGTTCATAATGATGAACCCAAGTTTCATCTCCAGTAACAATTCGACTTAAAAGTCCATCCTTATCTTCGTTACAGAGGTCCAAAAACGTGCGAGAACACTCCACGCGGCGTTGTTTTTGAGGCGGCGTGAGCATTCTTGGCACCCATCTTGCACTGACCTTTGTCATGCCAAGATGATCATGTAGAATTTTGAAAATTGTCGTATCCGATACTCCAACCATTTCTGCAAGCTGTTTCTTCTTTAGTCTGACATCTTCCAATATAATTTTTTCGACTTTTTTAATGATTTCCGGAGTAGTCACCTCGGTCGACCGTCCGGGCCGAGGGTCGTCTTCAAGTGAGGTCCTGCCTTGTTTAAAGAGACTGTGCCACTTGTAAACCATGGTTTTACCCGGGCAAGAGTCCCCATAAACGGATTCCATCTCTTCCAGTATATTTTGAACTGACTTTCCTTGCTTGGTAAGGAACTTTATTACGGCACGGTAATCGATTTTTTCCATAATTCACACTTTCTTCCCGATTGAGTTGTTTGCTTGACGATAGTTCAGAGACTAATGATCCAATTAAGATAAAACTTGGTATTTATACTGATATTGAGTGGCTGAAGTCGTGGCCATCCCGATAATGACCTATTATTATCCCCTCCCCCCCATTCCGCGAACTTAAAAACGCACCCTCGTAGCTGCACCACTCCAAAATTGAAAAATCTTTTCACGCCCACATAGAAACTCGCCTCTTTATTTGCTTTGTTTCAAATTGTACTTCCACTTTTATGTGGCAACGGCATGCAGATCGTTTATCGATAGCTAGGTGTCTACGTGCCAACACTCAATCACATCCCTACACTTACTATAAATGCGAAAGTGTGTTTGTTTGTCCGTCTTTCACGAATCCACGGAGGAACGGATCGACGTGACGTTTTGCATAGATATACTACGACCCGGAGATTGACATAGGCATTTTATCCCGGCAAAATAAGAAGTTCCCTTGGGATATCGTAATCACGTATGAAAAACACAGTATTTTTTCACTAAAACGTCGCGGGCAAAGCCGCGGGTTAAAGCAAGATTGTAGAGTATAAATATAAATCCTGTCCTTAACTAGGATACCTCGTATCTGGGAAGCTAGAAACTATGCGGACGAATGCTGCAAAACACCCAGGCACAATGCAAGTAGTTACAACCGTTTTCGCTTATAAATGTGTCTCACTCATCCTCTCGCTCAAGAAAACAGACTTATTACCCTCTATATATGTAGTCACTAATAAAATTGCATAAAAAATGGCGCATAAAAAATGCAGCGTAATCTGCGTCCGCGCCACAGCACACAGGCTCGCAAAGTCCATACTGTTTAACTGTGTTTGTTCTCTGATAGATAAGTATTTGTTTATGTAACAATTTTACCTTCGACTCTTGGCGCCGCGATCGATTTACGAATGAGTAATTTGCGATGTGTTTATGTTTATCCTTCGCATTTGAACGTAGTTGTTCGATGTTATGACCAGAATAAGCTCTGACCTTTTTATCGTGTCTACAATTTAGTTTCTCTATGCTCCTGAGAAGGATATGGGATCATAATGCAACATGATGGAAACGTTAATAGAATCGATAGGTCGTTTTAATATAAGTTACTCGATATGCCCGTTACGTTAGGTTCTTAAAATTCAGCCGATATGGAGCTGAGTAAAATACATACACACAAAAACTTTTGTTTGCATGTAACTAGTATAATGTAATTTAACTATTATAAGTGTGAAAATGTAATTAGTATTATAAATAAAAAAATATAAAAAAATAAAAATAAAACCGGCCAAGTGCGAGTCGCACTCGCGCACGAAGGGTTTTGTACTGTTAACAATAAAACGGCAAAAAATCATGTTTGTTCTATGGGAGAACCCTTAAATATTTATTTTATTTTGTTTTTTAGTATTTGTTGTTATAGCGGCAATAGACATAGATCATCTGTAAACATTTCAGCTGTCTAATTATTACGGTTCATGATATACTGCCTGGTGAGAGACAGACAGACAGACAGAAAGACAGAAAGACAGAAAGACAGAAAGACAGAAAGACAGAAAGACAGAAAGAAAGACAGAAAGACAGAAAGACAGAAAGACAGACAGACAGACAGACAGACGGACAGCGGAGTCTTAGTAATAGGGTCCCGTTTTACCCTTTCGGTATGGAACCCTAATTAATAAATCTTCGGTAGGATTAGTCTAAACACTATTTTACACGTTGAACGTAAGAACCTATTTAAAGGTACCCATGTAGATGAGTTATTCGCAACTCATGCGGGAACCCTTAATTAAAAATTCATAGTCAGAAACTCGTTTTGAATAATTTGTTCTGAAAATGTGGCATAGTTAACTAGTTTGTATAACTGCTAGTCTGTTATTCATTATAATATTTTATGTAAAGTTACAACTGCCTTGTCAAGCTATTATAACGGAGTAGTCATAATATATTTCAAAAGGCAAGGCTAAGAAAGCGTCTAACCAAAATGATTTATTTATTATCGTTAAAAAATCATTTGTCATAAAAATTTAGTTTTAAAATGTATTATTATGGCATAACTCTTTAAATTGAAACAGTTATTTAGTTTTTCTTATGCAACTGAGCTAAGACACACAAGTCATTCACATGATGGTAAGCGCCACGCATTATCTTGTGCAAGTTTTTTTTATTAGTAAATAAGCTTGTCAGCAAACCTGACAGTCAGAGTTGATTGCCAAGTTGCTAAGCAATGCTAAGCAGAGTCAAAGCGGCTACTGAATTTTGGCTTAACTATTCTTGGCGCCGGAACTTTGGCATGGGCATAATATATTCGGAAACGGTGAAAGTTGTCGAAAGCCGATGTGAGCTGCGGGAGGTATCGATCTCGGAAACCAGGTCACCAGGACGGTTCAGGTGCAACTTGACATGCTTCGGCGATGTTTTTTTACCAGTTTTATCGAGTTCCCAACGAGTACGAGAGTAATGGACAACTATTTTGACAGCCTCTGTGGTGAAGTGGTTGGGCAGGTTGGCTCAAATCACATACATAACCCAAGTTGCGGGTTCGATTCCCGCGATGGGACAAATGTTTGTGCAAAGAAAAAAAAAGCGCAAGCATTTGTTTCGTGTCTGGGTGTTGTGAGACCATGGTTCCCTAGATACAGGGAATCCTAGCTAGGGACCAGGATCTATGTATGTGATCGTTGGGCGCATTTTATTTTTATTTTATTTTTTTATTCGAGCATTCCCGTTTTATTGCAAGTTTGATTGAGCTCGATCAAAGGCATTTTGTTATACAGGCGTTTTTTTAGTTTTGATAGCAATGACTGTAGTATTCGACTTGTTAGACTTGTCGTCAACGTTGTTACTGCATTGTGAGTGAACTGATGTGCGATGCGACACTTACTCCCATTCAATTTACACTAAAAATATTATTAACTCTACAAAATACATTTTTAAGCTAACAGCTGCATATTTCACTGAAGTAGGAATCCAGTCCAGGGTTGGAATTTATTATTGTTCGTCTATAGTGGTCTATATCCCAACATATCTCGTCCCACCTTGTACTGAATCGCTTTTATTGGGTGACAGAGCAGTCAAAATGACGCATTTCACGCTCTTGGCTTCAGCGTTCGCAATTGGGACTATAAAACAATGAAAGTTTCCGAATAGAAAATGCTATAGTTTTACCGAGCCACGTCGCCACTGGACGTGGACGTGTACTTGATGAGTCTCATCTGTTACTTATATCGACGTTGTTCAGTGACTGTCAGTATTCAGTGCATCAAATGAAATAGCATTTATTCTCGAAGTTTAAAGTTCAGATTTTTATTCATATTTGTCGTCACAGACGCACTTATGATCGTCAATTATTACAATGACTCTACCACCGTATCTGAAAAAGAACCATTACTCAGAAGATACGGCAAGAAACTGAGTCGCATTTTTTTAGAACATTTGTTAAAATATTTTATGTTTGTTTTTGACAATATTATTTTTCTTATGTGCCAATTGGCTACTCTTAATCTTTGTTTTCTATGTAATTACTAACTGTATAGTATGCATTTTTCATTGAATATTTTTCAAATGCGATTTGAATCTACTTTCTATGAGCTCCGTTATACATTTTGGAATTTTATTGTAAAATCGTACACAATTGTTCATGAACGACTTATTCGTTTTACTCAGTCTAAATCTAGGTACTGCAATTCTATCCTTATTTCTAGTATTTATGTTGTGATGGTCACTATTCACCTTGAATTTGTGCAGATTTGTACGAACAAACATTATATTTTCATAAATATACAGAGAAGATAAAGTTAATATTTGTTTAAAGCCACCTCAGGGCCATAATATCTACATTCGAGTGAGGGTCTCCAAACGAAAACAAGACTGATTTAAGATGTGTCTTCCGCAAATCGTAGACATAAATCAGTGAAAGTTTCCATGAAACTTATTATTTATATGATCGATTCGCAAACCAGGTCAGTGGAGGTGCACCTTGACATCCATCGACTACGTTCATTGACAATCAGTATTCAATTAATTCTATAGCGTTGGGATAGAATGGAATAGCGATGTTTCCAGCGCGCGCAGTATCGTGTCTTGTGAAATTAGATATAGGTAAGTAGATTCGCGTTTACGTGTGTACGCTTCAATGTTTTTCCTTTACCAAATATGAATGACATCGTTGTGATTTTTTTTTGTTTAATATGTCGGCAAACAAACAGACGGTCCGCCTGATGGAAAGCGGTTACCGTCGCCTACAGACATCTGCAGCACCAGGCATTGTTGATGCGTTGCCGACCCTTAAGGACTCTATTAATTCCCCTTTTAATTCTCTATGTTGTAGCTCAAAGGAAATACTTATTATTATATTATTTGTGATTATTTTGTTGCAGACAATATTTGTTTCAAACAAAAGTTTTTTTGCAGGTTAAAGAACAAGCTACAGACCGTGCGATTTCTATATAATAAACATTCTCAAATTATGATATCAAATTATTATATTAAATACAAGTCCCGCACCCGTTTTCGAAATCACCAGTACCTTTTAACATTTAAATAAACATTGTAAATACCTGTTGAAAAATATTTATGTATCTATAGATTCTTTTGTCATTAGTTTTTTTTTTTTTTTTATTATTTATAGGCTTGCGTTTGACCGCTATCTCACCTGTTGCTAAGTGACGATGCGGTCGAAGATGTAGCACGCTCGCCTAGAAGAAACCTGTTCACTCTTGTCTTAAAGACACCCAGATTATAGCTATCCGGAAACACAGATGCCGGCAGAGAGTTCCACTCCCTGGCCGTTCGCACTATGAAGGTCGAAGCAAAGCGCTTGGTGCGAGCAGGAGGGATGTCAACCATATATTGATGACGGCTTGCCGTACGTCTGGTCGTCCGGTGATAGAATGGAGATGGCGGAATAAGTTCATGTAATTCCGTCGCACACTCCCCGAAATGTATCCGGTAAAAGACCGATAAACTGGCAACTTTGCGCCGATGTTCAAGACTCTGAAGCTTAGTTTTAACCAGCGCATCGTCACCAATGAGCTTTTTGGCTCTTCTTTCAATGGTTTCCAAGGCTTCGAGCTGGTATTTGGCGGAGCCGTCCCACAGGTGAGAACAGTACTCCATACACGACCGGACTTGTGCTTGATACAGAGTTAGAAGCTGTCCCGGTGTGAAATACCGTCTCACCTTGGCCAATATACCCAGCTTTTTTGCTGCTACTTTAGCCTTGGACTCTATGAAGCTGCCAAAGTTTAGGTTAGATGACAGGGTGACACCTAATAGCTCGAGGTGATTTGTTATCGGTACAGATACATTTCGGAAAGTGGGAGTCAGATGGAATTGACTCTTCTTTGCGGAGAAAAGACACGCCTGGGTTTTTGCTGCATTGAACTTGACAAGGTTAGCATCACCCCAATCGGATACGGCCTTCAATGCCAAGTTCATGCGATCAACCATGGCCTCTCTTTGAGAAAGGATCTGCTCTCCACTGGTCCGCGAATCGGATATATATCTCTCTACGACTGTGCTGTCGTCTGCATACCCAAAGATACCGGGTTTTAGCAGATCGTTAATATGCAGCAGGAAAAGAGTCGCAGAAAGAACCGACCCCTGAGGAACCCCGGCATTAATTGCCAATTGATCAGACGAGCAGCCTTCAACGACTACTCGAATTGATCGGTCCCTCAGGAAGTCCGATATCCATACACATAAACCAGTAGGTAGGCCATATGCTGGAAGCTTGCTTATGAGGCCATCATGCCATACCCTATCAAAGGCCTTCGAGACATCTAGAGAAACCGCAAGTGCTTCTCCTTGCTTCTCAATGGTCTCGCTCCAAATGTGAGTGGCATACGCAAGAAGGTCCCCAGTTGACCGGTTACGTCGAAAGCCATATTGTCGGTCACTGAGAAGTTCATTCGCTTCGAGGTATGCCAGGAGCCTGTTGTTCAGTACACGTTCCATGCTCTTGCAGAGTATGGACGTTACTGAGATTGGCCTATAATTTGAAGGGTCGGCACGTCTACCTTTTTTGGGCACAGGTTGCACGTTAGCCAGCTTCCAGGACTTTGGCACTTGACCAATCTCAAAAGAGAGACGAAAGAGGCGTGTCAATACTGGACACAATTCAGGCGCACAAGTTCTCAGAACTATGGCTGGAATACCATCAGGACCACTTGCTTTATTCACGTCAAGATCGCGCAACGTTTTGCGAACTTCCTTCTGACGGATGCGAATATTCGACATATTGTGTGTCTCGCATCCACTAGGAGCATTGTCATTAGTAAAATTTAAAATTGCACTTTCGTCTATCTGATATTGTCTCGGTGCTGTCCTCTTTCTGTAACAAGCGAACGAGCTGGCAGATGTAATAGAAGAATAAACATGTTTGCAACTCATTAACCATAAAAAACAAAGAGAGAATGCTCTCACCCACTGCGATCAATGAAATTCAGTATTCATTGAATGGCATTTCAATGGAATTGGATAGCGGTGCTGCCGGCGCTGAGTGACGTCGTCGGCGATATTAGATTCGGTGATTCCTGTTGGACTCCACGTGCGTATATGTGTGTGTTCTATATTGATTTTACATTTGTATATGATATTTTAGAGCAGGAACCCGTGAACCCCAGACCTTCGTCATTTTATAAAAGCTGAACGTTTGTCAGCGCATGCTCCCAATACAGGTAAGAACGATGGACCATTATGAAGTTTGGGCTACGGTGACTTTGGTAGGTAAACGGTACTAAAGGTGTGTAAAATACCGATCTAATTTGGTCAAATAATAAAGCGTGATTTTTTTGTATTACCTTCAGAATATTGTTAAAAATCACGTCATTCATTGCCAGACACTTAACATGGTGGCAACCCGTTGCCACATCACATCAGCTAAAATAATGTTATATGCTATCTTCAAGTATTATTAATTTAATATTCATAATTAATTTACAAATTTACAGGATTATTATTAAAATAAATCTGTGCTAAGAAGTCGCTGTATCGTTCTTACCTGTGTTGGGAGCATGCGCTGACAAACTTTCAGCTTTTATAAAATAACGAAGGTCTGGGGTTCACGAGCTCTTAGACTATTTGGTTCTATTGTTTTCCATATCTTTGTATGAGATATTGGTGAATTTTGATGAAGCGAGGAGGTTATGTAATGATGTACATTTTGTGGGGTGGCTCTATGTACGAGAATATCTCTGTATCCTACGCCTACTAATATAATAAATGCAAAAGTTTGTGAAGATGGATGGATAGATAGATGTATTTTACCCAATCACACAAAAACTACTGAACGGATTTTGATGAATATTGGTATGTAGGTACTTTAGGTTCTGGAAAAAGACATAGGCTACTTTTGTACTGTGATACCGCGCAGCCAGCTAGTATTCAATAAGTAAGACGACAAAGAGACGTTTAGTTTCAAACGAAATGGACGCCCTAAGGAACGACGTACTATTCGATTATTTAGAACTCGAGGTTTACTATTCGACATAATATAAACGCAACATTTTAATACTACAATTACATTTAGCAATGGAAAAACATTAAGAAGGCAATCGCCCCGGGGTTACATTTGTGCCTAAGCCGTACTATTATTTATTCAGTGCCTAAGCTATAAATCCTTTATTTTAACGTAGTACGTGGTAGTACTTACTTTATTTTTAACCGACTTCAAAAAACGAGAAGGTTCTCTATTAGGTTGTATTTTTTATGTTTGTTAGTTCAGGACTCCGTCATTCATGAACCGATTAGGTAAATTCTTTTTGCGTTGGGTTCAGTAGGTATAGCTACGAAGTGGTCCCATAAAAATTTCATCGATATATGACCTTGGACTTGGAAGATACATTGAAGTCGGATTTTTTGTTTGATAAAACGTATACTTGTGGCTTTTTATGCCCGGCCCTGATGCCTGAATAAAAATATCGCACTACCGCTACTATAAAACGGCCGAACATCACAGTTCACGCAACAGTTCCGCCGCTATAGTCAACGCCTTTGTTATAGTTTCTGCTTTAATCGCCCCCATTTGGGGCAAGGTAAGCAAATACGCGATTAATTGCTTCATAAAGCGACCGCGCATGTGACCCCTATTATGTGCTTCGAAACGGGCAGGTGTCAATTATTGGGTGTGTGGGGCCGGACTTAATTTGTCACAACTTTGACCAGTAGGCTATTTTACACCCCGCAGCAGTGTATTATTATTGCCATTTTAAGTGCTCCAACTACCTACATATATAAATAAGGCCCTTTTGTGTATATTTTGTTTACTTTTTAACCGACTTCAAAAAAGGAGAAGGTTCTCTGTTTATGTATTTTTTTTTTATGTTTCTTACCTCAGAACTCTATCATTTATGAACCGATTTGGAAAATTCTTTTTGCGTTGGGTTCAGTTTGGCTACGAAGTAGTCCCATATAAATTTCATCGATATAGGTATTTGACCTTGGACTTCGAAGATACATTGAAGTCGTCATTTTCCCCCCACAAAAAAAGGTTGGAGGGGCGAGGGCCAGAAGTTCCATAGCACAGGCTCTACTTAGTTTCGACTCCTGTTCTTCCCATCAAAGTTTGTACTGGATGAAGCATGTTTAACATACCTAGAAACTAGTGAAGTATTGTGAGAACATGACTAAACAAGTGTTTACGTTATACAAATACATTGCACTTTCGTGTATTCCAGTAGGTACCTTTGACTTTGAAGTGAAGATTTTGGCTTGAGTTATTTATAAAAGCAATTTTTGTGAGTACTGCTTTTGCAAAGCATATTCCAGCTTCACTCTCGTCTGTATGCTTTCTCCTAATTGCAAGAAACAAAAGCTAAATATGAAAGCTTTGCATAGGCTACGACCACCATAGCAAATACTAGTAAGGAAAGTATTCGGCTGCGCTGTTATAATTATTTCCGAATCTATCATGAGTCTAGGGGTAGTTTTGAAAAAATAAAGAAATACTTGTTTTATAATTTATGTTAAAGTTTATTTATACCGAGTTTTGAGTGAATCGAACCAAGGAATAAAAGTTTCCATAAACAATTTACCACCCTGTTCAACTCCCTTAGGGGTAGATTTTCAAAAAAATTATTTACATTCCAAACTTCATCAAAATCGGTTTAGTAATTACGGTACGTGGTAACAAACTTCACACACACAAACTTTCGCATTTATAATACTACTTTTAGGATTACTACAAAATGTATATTTGCGTCACTCTACTCATAAAATTAACAGTGCCACCCAGAACTTTAATACCATGCAAAATACTGCACCGCATTGCACTCGTCATCGTATATTTGTTAGACGACCTTAAACATACAGAACAGGTGCTATGGACCTGAAAGCTTAATGATTCCGTCGATAATGGTACTAGTTCAAATATTTTATTGAACTAGTCGTTGATGGCACATAAAATATTGAATGAGCTCGCGCATTGAAAATGTAGGTACAGCTTTCCACTACTGACTCTCATGTAGGTTAAGTATTACCACAGAATACTAAGGGACAGAAGCATCACTCCACAACGAAATTTAAACAAATATCGACTCTAGTCATGACGCAATAAAATTCAATTCAGCTCGCGTGGCGCTCCATACCTGCCAGTCATATTAACCTACAGAGCGCCTCTCTTTCTATCGCATAGCTCTTATCTCTTCTGACGCGGCACGTGTAACGATACGCGACCCGCCGTCGGTGTCCGGCTATGTACTTGTAGCTTCGTACCTACAGTGCGGAGTGCGCTAGGCCTAGTATAACAGAGCGACTGGTGTCATAACCAGATTAAAAGTTAAAAGGATAATAAATAATATTAAGTACTTAAGAGTAAGTAGTGTATTAAAGTGGTTGAAATGACGTCAGATTAGCCGATACTCTGTTGCTCTTATATGTGGCTATAGTTAAGTGTAAAAGTGGTGGTAAATTTCTTGTATGCGAGAGGCCGTCTGGGTGGGAACCACCACTTTGCCAGTTATTCTTTCGCCAAGCAGTAGTGCGCAAGCATTACTGTGTTCCGGTTTAAAGGGCATTGTAGCCAGCGAAATTACTGGGCATTATGAGGCTCAACAGCTAATTGTCTGGAAGAGATCGCTTTGAACGATAAGACCGCCCATTGTAACACTATAGTTTTTAAGTTTGTTATTGTACTTTTTGTTATTATGTTTTCTGGTGGTGAAACAATAAAGAATTATCTAAACTAATCTAATCTAATCTAATTGTCTCAGGGTGACGAGCGCAGTGCAGCGCCGCGCAGGATTTTGCAAAGTAAAGTTCTGGGTGATGCTGTTATTGTTATGGGCTAGCGTATTGCTTACCATCAGGCAAATGACCAGCTCGTCTCGTCATTCAGTTACATAAAAAAGTACTTACAAGAAGTATACTTAAATGAATGAACTAAGTACTATATTATATATGTATATACCTAAGTTTACACATAAAATTGTCATAGAGCTCATGTTCTGATTAACCTCGTTTCGTTATCCGTTACGCTCAGTGCGGAGCCTACCCCATTACTATTTGTATTATATGTATATTTTGTTGATAAACATTATATACATCTTTGGTTACTTCAATTCCGTGAGAATAAGGCAATAAATTAATTTTCGATTTTATTCTATTCTCGTTTTTAGGCCTACTGCGCCAACGATGAATGAAAAAGGAAGGTAACGTGTAAATTTTCATACAAATAAGCAAATTTATTGAATTTTAATTTACGATCCGAAGTTCAGTTGCCTTTGACTTTTAGTTTTTGAAGCATTCTAGATTTATTTGGATGTAAGTGAGGACAACAAATACCTTGAAATAAATTGTTACCATAATCAGACGTCCCTTCTAAAAAAATTCGAGATCTGGGCAAACCCAACAAGGTATACTTTAATGAGTAGTCTAGTCTAATCTAGTCGCGGTTCGAGGTTCTCTCTTACTGGCATGATACCTATGAACAATGCCTTTAGTATTGCAAGTGTGTAGGCGACAGCAACAGTTTCCTACCAGCACCCCGATTCAGAACCTCACTATAACGAATACCGAATCGATTCGACTATAATCGAACTCGTTTTGTATTTTCCTTTTCAAGCTATTCCACCCCGAAAATTGTTTCGGTTACGACATCGGTATCGATTACATGTTGCATATACGGAATTTAGTTTTTGTGCAATATTTTGTATCGTAAGATATGAAACAAAATCGATCGACAACGAGTTATCGTCAGGTTCTGAATCAGCCCGCTGGTCAACCCTCAGCTTTCATACGCTTTTACTAGGTACTTAAAAAAAACTAGGAATTAAGTACTTTACTATCTTCTGTATAGAAAGTAGGACCCATAAGATGTACCATCATATTATTGTCATAGTACCATTGCGAGATTTAGTGCGTCGTTTCGGATGTTTACGAGCGACGCGATGTCCCGAACGAGAATACGAAAAGACATTATAAAATGGCTGTCAACGACCCCTGACACTGGAAATGGCGAAAAATCTTCTTTGTAAGGTTCTGCTTAATGTGCTGAGGTATTATGATAAAGTAGGTTAAGTACATCATAATTTTGGTTCTAGAGATTATCCAAGCCAGAGCCGTCAAAAATATTACTCTTTATGGGTTGTGTTTATAAAAAAACTCTCAGTGGGAGCAACATTTTCTACACAGTTTTGGGTACTAATTTTTTTACAGCTTGTTTCACTAGAGCTCTTGGTTTTAATGGTCTGATGTGGCCTCAAACATTTTGTCTTTTCAATAATAATCTCTTATCTGCGCGCGAAGATATGACTGTAATGTACAACCCATGAGAGCACTAAATCTGGTTATTATAATAAAAAGGGATCTCAGACGCGCGCGCGCGGCTTAAGGTTATTGAATCGCGTTACGTAAGCATGTATATAAGTTATTGAATGAAACTTAAATTAATTTAGCTGTGATTTGAAATATACGATAGGTATTGATTATCTGCAAGGAATAAACTAATTGTCAATTCCTACCTAATATTATATAAGTTTTTTGTTGCATTTTTTTTTCAAAATAATCTTTTGACTAATCCGTAATCGGCAATAAAAATAAAACCATAAAATGAGCCCAAACACTAGTCGATTACAATTATCCGTCAAGGAGTTCCATTGCCCACCTTCCATCTCCATCATCAGATCAGCTGGTTGTCACAATAATATTGCATTGTCATCGGACTTTGATAAGTATGCAAAATTTAAACTCCGTAGGATAAGAGGAAGTGGTTCTAATTAAGCTTGCAAGAATCCACATGGACAAACATATTTATTTATATATTTATACTTTAGCACAAAACAGTTTGTACATGGAGGACTTAATGCTAGATAGCATTTTCTACCAGTCATCCAGGACGTGCAAGAAAAAATGGTAGCGGTGCAGTAAAGTGTGTTATGGGAAATATTAAACCACATTACAAACTTAATATATACCTACAACACACATACATACATTGCAAGTTAAATAAAAGCTTGTAAAAAGCGAAAGTTTATGCAGATGGATGTTTGTTACTCAATGACACAAAAGCTACTGACCAGATTTTAATGACATTTTGTGAGTAGGTAGGCATTTTAAATCCTAGAATAGGACGTAATAGACATATATAGTTGGTTAATAAATTGCTCTCTAATAACATGTTACGAAGTTTGGCCTGAAGGGCAGTCTAACATAACACTAAAATGTCATAGTGGCATTAAAATGGGACACAAAGGCAGTACCTACTTAACGAACGGGATGTAGCCTAAATAATCAACCCTTTTAAGTGCTAATTTAGGACCGAAACATCCGTTATATATTTCGCTGGCCATTTCGTTATCTCCACCACCCGCATCTAATTAGCAGAATATTTCAACAGTCGTGATTCCCTTTAATGTGCTTTGCCTTGGGTACAAAGATGTACAAAGGGACTGTCAGCGGCCACAATGCCTTTTTGTGTCGTAGAATAGGTAGCAGTGAACAGCCCCCGCGGCGAAGGGCGGCCGTTTCGAACGTATTCAGTTAGTCCGCCTAGCCGTGAAACGACAATGAAAGCATAGGGCGGAAAATTAGTCACTGTTTATATCGATAAAATATAGCTTTTTCATTTGCTACGCGGTTCTGCTACCCACGAGTTACGTAATGAAAAGAAAGAAAGAAAATACATTTTTCAGGACATCACATAATATTTCACTGAACTAAAATAAAGATTAAACAAATACAATAAATACAACACAGTGAAATGTTGCGTGATGTCAGGAAAAGGGTCCGACTCAGCATACGCTATTTTTATGAACGTTTGCACTGATTTTCAGTCGGAACCCTGTCCATGACATCACGAACAATGAGACGAAAATATATTTATAAATTAAAATAAAAAACAAACATTAAACACAAAAAATAAGTAAGAGGCAGAAATAATATTGTGCTACAACTCCACAAATGCCATTCAAACAAGAAGTGAAGTGAATGAACAAAACATTATCCTGCATTATTTGTGAGATAATCACGTGTGCACTTCGCATTCGCTACGCAGCTCTGCACTACGCTATGTGGAGTTCTTATCGTAGCAACGTAGCCTCGTAGTAGACCTTGTAGCGAGTAGCATGTATCGTTACTTTAATTGTTGCAAGTTACAAAATCATCTCAATTCTTTAGAAATTAATTTTGATTTTTAATATTGTTTTCTTCTTCTTCTTGGTCTGCCGCGAAGTCGTTTGCAATCGTGTGGGGGAAAATGGCGGGACGAGCTAGACTCTCACCTTAAATATTAGTCTATTGTGGCAATGGATAGAGATAAGTAGAGGGAGGGTAGGGAGGCCTTTGCCCTGCAGTGGGACAAAACAGGCTCTTAATAATAATAATAATTGAGTTTTAAATTTTAATTATTAAATCAATTTGTAATTTTAACTTATAATTTTAATTTATAATTTCTGATTTTAATTTTTAATTTTAATGTTTCATTTTAATTTCTAAATACGGATGTGTATTATCCGAAATAAACAATTCTTATTTTTTTATTTATTTTACATCGATTTATTCGCACAACATGAAGCTTTGCTTACCATTCAACTAAAGAAGTCAAAAGTAAAACAGATGACGACGAAATTACTGGATGAAAATTGTTGCAAAGTCGAATTCTAGGCAAGTAGAAATGATAAAAGTTTCAACGCCAATTTATTAGGTACATTTTGAGAGGTATCGCTGATAAACCGCGGAGGTTGTAGGATCGATTCCTGCGCCGCGACATATGTACGTTTGTGCCCAGAATAAAAGTAGCACAAACTTTAGTTTCTCAATCTTTCCTGGGTGTTGTGGGACCATGGTCATTCCTAGATAAAGGGAAGCCTAGTTAGGGGTGAACAATTATATACATATGTGATCGTTGGGCGTTATTTATTTATTTATAGTCACATGCGTATTATGTTTCTAGCCTGACTTTGACCTCGCCCATATTTATCGACATCGCGCGTTCCCATCTCTAGCAAACCGACAGCAAATCGGCCATGTATTCGCACGTGATAGTTGCGTTCGGAAAAGTTTTAACAGCTATCTACGCCATTTCGTTATTTTTTTCTGACTTAGGGTAAAACGAAATAGAAGGGATATGATACAAAGGTGCCGTGGGATTATTTTGACCTGAAAAGCTTAGCTAAACTGTTGACCTAAATATAAATAAATACGCACAACGATCACATACAAAGATCCGGGGCCTAACTGGGATTCCCTGTATTTAGTCACACAACACCCAGGCACGAAACAAATGCATTTGCTTTTCTCTGTTTTTTGTCCCGATGCTGGAATCGAACCCGCAAACTCAGAGGTGTACCTATGAGATTTGCGCCAACTTGCCCAACCACTTCACTCGAGATTCTGACGATATATGTACATATTATATTAGTACTCCATGATTGTCTTGTAGGTATCTATATTTTCTTACATTACCATCCTTAATTTTGTTATCTTTTGCCTGGTAAAACAGCACTCGAACCCCCAGAGACAAACCTCGTGCTTAGTTTGGGGATCCCTAAATTCCTGTATCGTAGATAAGAAGTTGTATTTTTTTATATTTAAGCAATATTGTTTCTAAATAAATTTAGCTATTTTATTAATATTACTTTATAAAAATAATTCGCAGATGTTTCTGGCATTATACTTTGTTTTATTTTACCTTAGATAAAGATAACGATGATAGTTATAGAATAATAAAATGTCAGCAAAAGTTATTCTTGAGAGCGAGTGTGGCTCAGTGGGAACACGTACGACTTTTGATCTGACGCACCCGAGTTCAAATCCCACTAGCCCCGCACTACTGACTCTCTTAAGTTATGTGCGGATTTAACACTCGCTCTAAAAACGGTGAAGGAGAACATCGTTAGGAAACCTGTATGTACAAAAATTTATCACAAAAATATAATGACGTGTGATATCCACCAACCCGCACTGGGCCAGCGTGGTGGATTATAGCCCACTCTCTCTAAGAAGAGAATGCCCGTGTCCCGGTAGTGGGAACGTAATGGTGTGATGAAAAGATATTCTTAATAATTTTACTTTTGATCTCGGTCAAAAAGTGATCCAGATCGCGATTTGAAAGTTACTGCGTTTATTGAACGATATTCTATAAAAAAAAACGATCGGCGAGCAATTATTGCTTGACTGGCTGGCTACTGTTTTATGTATATGACAATAATTGAAAATACATAATACAATAGCCAGTCTTGACTCTCCAGGGCCTTCGCCAAACAAACAAAAGTCGTTGTAGTGAACCAAATAAAAATTGATTTAGGTATATATTAAGTTTTTGAAGGCATTATTAGTATATATTTTTTAAATAATTATACTTAACTTTTATAAATATTCATTAATTATATTTGATATTCAATTATTACTTCTACCCCGCTAACATTTTTTCTTGCACGTTCTGGATGGCTGGTAGAAAATGCTATAGCTAGCATTAACTCCTCCATGTACAAACTGTTTTTTGCTAAAATATATAAATAAATAAATATAATTCCTAATAGGCTTAAAAAAGAAAATGAAAGGTAAAATGATTTTTTTTAAATTCCATTCAATTCAAATGAATTTCAATTTAATTCACAATTGTTACAAAAAAAGGAAACTTAATAAGATACTAAACTATGTACAACTAGAAATTTATTTAGGCTGAAATTGATATAATTTCCTCAATATATGAAAAAGGTGTTTTCGATAGCCGCACCGTTCTAAGAATCAGAATCAGAATCAGAATCAGAATGTTTTATTGTATAACTGTGTACATAAAAATAGGTCTTAAATATTTTCTAATGTTTCAACAGTTTATCCATTTTGGATGTACAATATATGGTTGAATAAAAAAGAAAAACATAAAAATTTACACTTAAACGGAAATATACTTATTTCTAAATTTAGGTATCATATAAAATATCCTTACTTAAAGGTGTATTTACTATTAACCTAGGATTTCGTTTATTTTTATACTATACATCAAAGTATTCTTTTAAGTTATAATGTGCTTTTGAAATAAGCCAAGATTTTAATTGATTTTTAAAATGTTTGCCATTTAGCATTTTTAAGTTTGTTGGTAATCTATTGTATATTTTAATTGCCGCAACGTACGAACTTTTCTGGAACATCGTGTTATGTGCTTGTGGTATGCATATATTAAATTTGTTTTTTGTTCTTAATGTCTCAGCTCGACTTGATTTAATTTCAAAAAAGTAGTTTTCGTTATTTTTCACAAATATACAGATTTCGTAAATATAAATACCAGTAAGAGTTAAAAAATTATTATCTTTAAAGACATTTCGTAACGTGTCCGTATTTTGTAGACTAAATATTATTCGAAGGCAACGCTTTTGTAAGATGAAGGTAGAATCTACATCAACAGAGTTTCCCCAAAATATTATACCGTAAAATAATTTTGGATAAACATATCCGTAATAAGTGCTAATTGCTATCTTTTTTGAAGAAACGCTTTTTAGTATTAATAATGCAAAACAATATTGAGAAATTTTGCTGTTTACTTTACATATATGTGACTTCCAGTTTAAATTTGTATCAATTTGTACCCCTAGGAAGTTTGTATCGTTGGCTATGTCAACTTTGCAATCTTTGTATTTTATATTGAGTAGTAAAGATTTTTGTTTGTAGTTTCTAAATTGAATAAGTTTAGTTTTTTCAACATTAATTTTAAGATTAATATCTTTCAGCCATGTGGCTACTGCAATTAAAGTATTGTTAATAATTGTTTCGTATTGCTCAATGTTGTAGTTATCTTTAGGTATGTAGATTGTAGCGTCATCAGCAAACATTATACATAAATTATCAGTGATCCGTGGTAGTTCGTTTACGTAAACCAGGAACAGAAGTGGTCCAAGGACACTTCCCTGGGGCACACCTAACAGAAGATTTTCAGATTGTGAAATTATTTGCTCTACTGATTTTGTGGTTTTGTTGTATATATCTAATATGATTGATTGAGATCTATTTTGTAGATATGATTCCATGAGTTTCAAAGCCAGCCCTCTTATACCCACACTTTCTAATTTTTTGAGCAAAATACTATGTACAACACAATCGAAAGCTTTAGATAAATCGAGGAATAGGGCTATGCTTGGCTTTTTTTCATTAATTTCTTCTGCTACTCGTTTCAACATTTTAAAAATAGCCAATGACGTACTTTTTCCTTTTCGGAAGCCAAATTGGTTTTTACTGAGGATATTATTTGTATTAAAGAAAGAAATGAATCTATTATAAATAACTTTTTCAAATATTTTGGAGAAACAAGGAAGAAGAGCTATAGGACGATAATTGTTCGCGTCATTTTTAGGACCTTTTTTGTATAATGGTTTTATAAGGGCAACTTTAAGATCATCTGGAAAGCATCCACTTGATAACGATAGATTAATAATAAATACCAGTGGTTCGACTATAAAATATATACTCTTTTTTATTACTTGCATCGGTATCTTGTCGTAACCAGAACTCTTTTTATTTTTTAAGCTATTGACTATGTTTATAATTTCTGAACGATCAACTGGAGCCATAAAAATTGTATTGCAGGTTGTTTGACTAAATATTTTTTTTGTGTTCATAGATATAATTGGAGTTTTATTTAAGTTTATAAAATGTTTATTTAATATATTGGCTATGCATTTTGGATCTACTATTTCTTGATTATTTATTTTCAAACGATCTATTGTCGTACGTATATTGTTCGTTGGAGATGAGTGTTGTTTTATAAGACCCCATGTAGCTTTCATTTTATTTGTGCTTCTATTTATATATCTTATATTTGCAATCTTTTTGGAACAACGTATTACCTTTTTCAGAGTTTTTGAATATTTTTTGTAGAATCTATGTTTATTTATATAGACAGAAATCCTTATAGAAGTTGATAAAGAAATGACTTATATTTTTTCGGAAATTGAAACGGTTATCGCGGAAATCGACGCGAGCTACGATGGTGATTTATCAGAACTGTCAAACCTACCGCCACGGTTGGAGTGAGGGTAAACAGTTAACTGTATTTAGATAGATAGATAGACAAAACTTCATTGCACTTAAAAAAGAAAACAGAATTACAGTTGGTGATACATAATTTCCTATAAGTACAATAGGCGGTCTTATCGCTAAGCAGCGATCTCTTCTAGACAACCATTGGGTAAGGAAAACAACATTTTAAAGAGGATAGTGTGCAGTAGATAATAAGTAGGACGAATGAAATGATTTTACACTTAAATGATTAAAATATAATATACATATACTGTTATACATAAATACTACTATTATAAACGCGAAAGTTTGTAAGAATGGATGTATGAATGTATGGATGTACCTTTGTTACTCTTTCACGCAAAAACTACTGAATGGATTTTGATGAAATTCGGTAGAGAGATAGCTTATACCCCGGTCTAACACATAGGCTACTTTTTATCCCGGGAAACCGCGGGTGAAACCGCAGGGCGCAGCTAGTATTGTCTATATATAATATAAAACATATATACTACATAAAAACAAACAGACTTTCATGATGACAGGTTAAAATAGGAGGTATTTAGTGGAGCCTGTTTATATTTAAAGATATGTACTCGTAGTCTACATATATAAAACGCAAAAAATGTATCTACCTATGTCCGATATAGACTTTGAAACCTTTCAACCGATGTAGCCCAAACCGGTTTCATTAGAAAGGCAATATTTTTTTTTTATGCTTAATAGATCTATGTTTGGCCACTATCTCGCCTGATGTGAAGCGATGATGTGGCCTAAGATGGAGCACATAGATCTAGAGAGAGACGGCAGTTGAGCGGCTGCTCAGACCCGTCTCCCCGATGGTTCACCGAACATCATCCCGAAACACGACAAGTCGCTTGACGGCATGGCTTTGTTCAGTGGGTGGTATTACAACCACGGCCAGAGCCTACCACACCAAAGTGCGTAAGATTCCCGAAGATTTTCATCACGATGTTTTCCTTCATCGTTTTTAGAGCGAGCGTGCAAAATCTGCACTTAACTATAAGTCATTGGTGCAGGGCTGAGTCGGGATTTGAACCCAGGTGCGTCTGATCGAAAGGCGCATGAGTTCCCGCTGAGCCACACTCGCTCTCTAATAATGCGAAGATGGTTTCAGACCACTAAACAAACAAAATGTGTTTATTAGTTTAGCGTGGTAGCACACACCGGGTATCCGCTAGTAAGATATATATACTCGTATAACTATAGACGTAGGTGAAGATATAATAAAGCCGGATAATGGAAAATTATTTACATACCTTCTAAAAAATCCTTTATCTAATTGCAAGACTTGTAAATAAGAAAGAAAAGGAAGAAAGAAAAAACATTTATTTGACGACCACAGTCATATACTAACCAATCAATCAATCAATCAAAAGTTTTTTATTCAATTTTGTCGTCACAGACGCACTTATGAACGTCAATTATTACAATGACTCTACCACCGTATCGGAAAAAGAACCACTACTCAGAAGATACGGCAAGAAATTGTGGGGCATTTTTTTCAGAATTTTTAAGCTATTGCATAGCTTCTATCGCGGGCCTTGAGCGTGGAGACCGAATCCAGAAATTCCGTAACGAAAATAACCTAACACCCCCCACTCCGAAAGCTATGCAATAGCTTTACCGCGGCAGTCTCCGAGTGCCACACTTTTTTATACACTCGAGAGCAATGAATCCGGGTCACTTAAAGATTGTTAAAAATCTCGGAAACTAAAAATGATAGGTTAATGCAATAAATTGTATTTAATAGACAATGTAATACTCCTTAAATGAAAGTAAAAAAAATATGAGTCACCATACATTTTATTAACACAAAATTACATAAAGAAAAAAACTGCTGATCTCTCCTTAAAACAAAAATAGGAAACATGAAATTTTTGAACTTTATTACGATTTTCTTGATATTATTTTAATACTTCGTATTGCCTCCTCGTGCTTCCATTACTGCGTTTACGCGGTTTGGCATGCTGTACACCAAGTTCCTTATACGATTTTGGGGAATATTCTCCCATTCCTCTGTGAGAGCAATTTTGAGCTCACGAAGCGTGATTGGGGGAGGGTTTCGTTGTTTTACGCATCTGCCTAGCTCGTCCCAAGCATGCTCGATCGGGTTGATATCCGGGCTGCGCGCTGGCCACTCCATACGAGTAATGTTCATCTCTTGAAGGTAGTCATTCACAATCCTACCTGTATGAGGTCGGGCATTGTCATGCATAAATATAGCATCCTCACCTAAATTGACCATAAATGGACCAACGTGATCATTGAGGATTTCTTCCACATATCTTACGCTAGTTAAAGAGCCGTTTTCTATGATCACCAGCTCTGTGCGACTTTCAGAAGAAATTCCGGCCCACACAAGTACAGACCCACCACCGTAGGCTACTTTTTCTTCGATGCATGCTTGCTTGAATCTTTCCCCTGGTCTTCGATACACTCTGTGTCTTCCATCGTGCTTGTAGAGCATAAATTTTGATTCGTCGGAGAACATAACTTTTGACCAATCTTCAATACTCCAATTTACGTGGCTCTGGGCATATCTTAGTCTCGAAATACGATGCCCACGCTCCAGTTTAGGGCCGTTTGCAGGTCTAAGGGGTTTTAAGTTAGATTCAGCAAGCCGACGTCTTACTGTCCATGCACTTGGGTTACTTCCTCCGAGGCGTCGAAACTGATTGGTGAGTTCAGTTCCTGTGAGAAAGCGATTTCGAAGCATGGTGTTCACCAAGTATCGGTCTTCTCGTGCTGTGGTACACCTGGTTCTGCCCGTTCCTGGTCTGCGTAGGTTAGAACCAGTTTCTTCGTAACGTCGGAGAACTCTTTGTACTGTTGACAGCGACACACCGACAGTCCTGGCTGTATCGCGCTGACTCCGGCCGGTTTCCAGCATTGTAAGTATTCTGGTGCATTCTTCAGGCGTAAGCGACATAATTTCAGCTTGAATAATGAATATAGAGCACTATCAACATGGTTTATGTACCCACATAAATGACAGATTACAAACAAAAGCAAAACCAAATGCTGTAATTTCGTAGTTCCATCTTCGAAAGTGGCCCTTTTTCAAATTTGATTTTTTTATGATATAACTTTACAATAACTAAGAAGTTTTAATACCTTCATTTAAGGAGTATTACATTGTCTATTAAATACAATTTATTGCATTAACCTAGCATTTTTAGTTTCCGAGATTTTTAGGATTCTTTAAGTGACCCGGATTCATTGCTCTCGAGTGTATTTAAATGTTTCATGATTGTCTCCTATGTTATTACTAACAGTTTAGTATATGTTTTTTTTTATGTTTCGGCAAACAAGCAGACGGCCCGCCTGATGGTAAGCGGTTACCGTC
This sequence comes from Petrophora chlorosata, assembly GCA_951640565.1. NCBI lineage: Eukaryota > Metazoa > Arthropoda > Insecta > Lepidoptera > Geometridae > Petrophora > Petrophora chlorosata. The sequence goes on along the minus strand of OX621189.1, from coordinate 17,712,372 downwards.
GCCTATGGACATCTGCAGCACCAGAAGCATTGCTGATGCGTTGCCGACCCTTAAGGACTCTATTAATTCCCCTTTCAAAGGACTCGTATAGTATATGTATGTAGGTATATAGTGTGTCTTTATTATAAATACGTATATGTAGGTATATAAGTCACAACAACAATACACATAATCATAAGTACTACTTTAATACACTTCTAGCCAATATTTTATACTATAAGCCAGTACGAGATTACTTAGAGTTGAAATTGAAATATATTCCCTAGGTCATTACTTTAAAGTGCAATTTTGCCTGACCCCTAGCCTAATGGTAAATCTACATTAGTTGCGTGACTACGCCATAAGTAACACAAACAACATTTTTACATTAAAAATATATTCGGCACGCGAGCTCTAAAGTAGCTGAATCCTACTAAAAATGGATGGATGCTTGTTACTCAGTCACGCAAAAACTACTCAACGGGTTTTAATGAAATTTGGTATGTGGGTACATTAAGTCCTATAAAAGGACATAGGCTGCTTTTATCCCGGGACACCGCGGGTGAAATCGCGGCGTGCAGCTAGTTTGGCATAGTAAGGGACAGAAGACTATAGAATACTAAGGGACAGAAGCATCACTCCGCAAAGAAATTTAAACAAATAGCGACTCTTGCTATGACGCAATACAATTCAATTCAGCTCGCGTAGCGCTGCATACCTACCTGTCATATTAACCTACAGAGCGCCTCTCTTTCTACCGCATAGCTCTTATCTCTTCTGACGCGGCACGTGTAACGACGCGCGACACGAGCACGAGCACGTGTAACGACTATGTAATTGTAGCTTCGTATCTACAGTGCGGAGTGCGCTTGGCCTGCTAGGCCTGCTGTAGCCCGGAAGACAAAGGATTTTTATGCCAATTTAAAATGTTTTTTTTACGCTTAATAGGTCTGTTTGACCACTATCTCGCCTGATGTGAAGCGATGATGTGGCTTAAGATGGAGCACATAGATCTAGAGAGAGACGGCAGTTGAGCGGCTGCTCGGACCCGTCTCCCCGATGGTTCACCGAACATCAACCCGAAACACGACTAGGTCGCTTGACGGCATGGCTTTGTTCGGTGGGTGGTATTACAACCACGGCCAGAGCCTACCACTCCAAAGCTCGTAAGCGGGTTTCATCACGATAACCAAATCGCGGACAGCAGCTTATAAGTTTCTAAAACTTCTATCTATTACAAAATTTATTTAAATGGTCAACTTTTTTAATGATTGATCCTCTTTCTCTGACACACAAAATCGATCCATATTTTAATCTGTTTAGAACTACGCGAAAAATGTTTTAGTTGTAGAAATTATGGCTGATAGTTACTTGTTGGGCTCCATCACTAAGAGAAATGAGCATTAAATATCTTAAAATTTGACACGTTTTTTATATAATCCAATATTAAATCTTAATTGAATTCTTCGTTGGGAGGTACCCTTACCTACTGGGGGCTGCCCCTTATAAGTTTGATGTGATAAAAAAAGACCAATAACTAAAAAAACCGGCCAAGTGCGAGTTGGACGCGCGCACGAAGGGTTCCTTACCATTATCTATTAAAACGGCAAAAAAATCACGTTTGTTGTGTGGGGGGCCCCCTTAAATATTTATTTTATTCTGTTTTTTAGTATTTGTTGTTACAGCGGCAACAGAAATACATCAACTCTGAAAATTTCAACTATCTCGGTTCTTGAGATACAGCCTGGTGACAGACGGACAGATAGACAGACTGACGAACGGACAGCGGAGTCTTAGTAATAGGGTCCCGCTTTACCCTTTGGGTACGGAACCCTAAAAAGAGGATCAAATATTATTTATGTATAATAAATATAATTTCAGTATGTTTGAACATAATAAAATTATCATGTTACCAAGAATGCAGTTCATTTATAAATTTATCCGTAGATCAACTAATATAGACGCAATAATTAATATGAAGGTTAAACATGAAAAAAACATCATCATTTTTTTCTAAAAAGTGCTCATTTACAATAGATCAATTAGATTTTAGAGGATTAAATAATATTGTTCCTTAATTATTCCATTTGTAACATCAAGGCAAGACAAATATTAGTAAAGTATTAGTTGATAATTTCAGAGAAAACATGCATTTTTAATACTCGTAATGCTTTCAATTAGCTTAAGGCCGAAAGTTTTCGGACGTAATGAAATTATGAAAGTTTTCGCAGGCCGTATTTATTTTAGCTTCGTAGAACCTAAATAATAGTTTGATATGCAAGATGATAATTAGATTTACGTTCGAGTATATATTAGGGTGATACCTATCTTATGTCTTTTTCACATGATTATGCAATACAATAAAAACTCTTTATTGTATCATCATCAGCCTGATGGCGAACTAATTAGTCCTCTCCATCCAAAGGTTGTCTGGAAGAGATCGCTTTGAGCGATAAGACCGCCCATTGTAACACTTTATTTTTTAACCGACTTTAAAAAAGGAGGAGGTTCTCTGTTCGATTGTATTTTTTTTATGTTTGTTACCTCAGAACTCCGTCATTTATGAACCGATTTGAAAAATTCTTTTTGCGTCGGGTTCAGTATAGCTACGAAGTAGTCCCATATAAATTTCATCGATATGTGACCTTGGACTTCGAAGATACATTAAAGTCGGTTTTTGATTTTTTCTAAAAAATAATTATTAAGTTTGTATTTTTCTTTTGTTGTAATAATTTCAGGTGGTGTAACAATAAAGAGTTACCTAATCTAATCTAATTAGTTAGTTCGTCATTAGTCCTTATCATGTTTGGACTCTTACAGAATAGTTTAGACAGAGAGTTAACTTCAGTTTCCTTTCAACACGTATAATTCTTTCGCCTTTTTATTGTACACCAGTTAACAAAAACAAACAATACGTACCAAAGCATACTCGATCGCAAAATCCAATCGCGGATGCAAAAAGTAACGTTTGTTGTTAAAACTTTTGGTACCTATTTATAACAAACGAAAACTTCACTGGACTTAAAGGCAGTAGTGCTATAGAGGCTTTGGAAAAGTTATAATTAAGTTCATTTGATTGTTGTATTTACTCTGCCACCGTCCTGCGACCCAGTTAGCCCTCTTTGATTGACTTCAGAACTTGGCTTTGCTTCCAGCGAGAAAAATCTCTTATGAGAGAAGTTTCACCTATAGTTTTACCAAAGACTGTAGTTTTACTTTTAGATTAACTTGGGGAGTTTTTCGTGTAGACGTGAAGGTTCGTCTTAGATTTTTTTAATGAAAGTAAATGTGTGAAAGAAATGGAGGAAACTTTTGTTTGTCTATGGGACACGTCAGGTAAAAAATGTTTGAGTTTGAAACAGATAGCTAAAAGTGGCATAGGTATCAGTATAATTTATTTGTCGTAGCGCTCGTAGCGTAGCTCGCTTAGCCGTTCGTAACAGATCTTCTGTAGGTTGAGCAACGTTCGCAGCGGTCACAACTTGGAAGGGTGAACGTTTGTGTGGCATTTACATCTGAGCGCAACCGTGCTTCGTAGGGCACGTTAAACCGTCGGGCCCGGTTTTTGTGTTAAGACAACAGTCGTTAAGCAATGTTGGAGGCCTTTGGGCAGTCTAAAAACTCCGACTCCAGGTTGGCAACACACCTACACGAAAAAAGAAGAATTTATTCTGTCGTCCGTGTAATAGTGTAGTTTTATCCAAATATCTCTCTGCATCTATTTAATACTGACAAATGTCTGTTTTCAAAAAGTCACGGCCAAGGAGTGGAACTCTCTGCCGGCATCTGTGTTTCCGGATAGCTATAATCTGGGTGTTTTTAAGACAAGAGTGAACAGGATTCTTCTAGCCAACGTGCTATATCTTCGACCGCATCGTCACTTAACAACAGGCGAGATAGCGGTCAAACGCAAGCCCTGGCAAGTAAGGGCAAAAAAAAGCCTATAACTATTAAAAAAAATTGAAATTACTTGTACATTTTAAAACTTAAAAATAGTCTCAGACACGTGACGAGCGCAGTCCAGTGCCGCGCAGAACTAGACGATTCAAAGTTCTATGCAACGGAACTGTTACTTCGTCTATACCTTCTTAAATACCTTCAAGCACACAATTTTACCAGTCTCGTTATCTCTACATAAAAACACAACAAGCTTCCAACAATTCACAACGTGATTCATCCCGACCTGACCCCGAGGCGTTCCCTGTCCTATAGTTTCCGTTCATCGTACAAGGAACGATGAGGAAAGTATTCCATAAGGAATTTATGGAATACTTTCCTCATCGTTCGTAATTTTGGGGTAATAAAACCGGGATCTCCTCATTAGGTTTGGGTATGCAATGCTGAGAGCTATTAAAATTTTATAGAGGTCAGAAAATGCCATCCCAGTTTCTATAAACTAGGGAAAATTCTTGCACCTAAATGTTGATGTAGAAACGCTACAGAGCTTAAGGGGCTTTGACCACATGATAGAAGCATCACTCTGCAAAGAAATTTAAACAAATAGTGACTTGCTATGACGCAATAAAATTCAATTCAGCTCGCGTAGCACTGCATACCTACCAGTCATATTAACCTACAGAGCGCCTCTCTTTCTATCGCATAGCTCTTATCTCTTCTGACGCGGCACGTGTAACGACGCGCGACCCGCCGTCGGTGTCCGGCTATGTACTTGTAGCTTCGTACCTACAGTGCGGAGTGCGCTAGGCCTGGTTTGACAGCATTCTTATAACATTTCCAAATAGCAATATACCTACTCGTATATATTTAAGTGACACGATTTCTTGTAAGAAGAGATTTTCCAGTCACCGGACAAGAACACATTGTGGATCAAGACGAATTTATCAACACCTTGTGATTTCTTGAAATCAGATCAATCAGTTCGTCAGAGTTTTTTTTATGTTACTGAATGACAAGACGAGCCGGTCGTTTGCCTGATGATAAGCATTAAGCAATACGACAGCCCATACCAATAACAGCACCACCCAGGACTTCGTTTTGCAAAATCCTGCGCGGCGCTGCACTGCGCTCATCACCCTGAGACAATTAGCTGTTGAGTCTCATAATGCCATGCTACAATGCCAAACCGGAACACAGTAAAGCTTGCGCACTACTGCTTGGCGGCTGAATAACTGACAGAGCGTTTTAGAACAAAAACAGAATCCGACTTCAATGTATCTTCGAAGTCCAAGGTAAAATATCGATGAAATTTATATGGGACCACTTCGTAGATATATTGAACCCAACGCATAAATAATTTACAAATCGGTTCATAAACGACGGAGTTCTGAGGTAACAAACAAAAATAATAAGAATTATAAAAAAAAACAATCGAATAGAGAACCTTCTCCTTTTTTGTGAAGTCGGTTAAAATATACACGTTAATGATATTCTACCCCGGTGGATCACGCTATTTGTTTAGGTTTGAACTCTGTGACAAAGCAATATTCAAAGTTGCGTGTCGTCAGAATTATATAAACAGGATTCAGGATATTATGAAAGAAACTTTTTTCTGGTCAAGATGCTAATTTTGTAAGACGTTCGATGGTTCAGTAATTTTTGGTTTAGGTAAATTACTTGAACCTTTATTTAGGTGCGAAAAGTAGATTCAAATTGACTGAAAAATATTCTAATGAAAAAAGCATACTACACAGTTAGTAATTACATAGAAGATAAAGGTGCATGGAACATTCCGCTTCTGCTAAGTAGCCAACTGGCACATAAGAAACATAATATTGTCAAAAACAACCATAATAGTACATTATGGTACTAGTGTGTAATTTTGGTGATTACCTCTGAGGCGCCATTGAGAGCCGAGGACGGTAATCATCAATAGACACGTGTATCATAATACATTATTCAACACACTTGTGAATAAAATAACAATAAAAACTCATTTTATTTATAATCAGTTTTCCTATGCGCGCGCATTGCGATCAGCCACAGACTAAAGGGATGAGGTTTTTTTTTATTTTCCGCGCATAGGGTTTGTGCCTTTTCTGCCATGTACAAAATAGGGAATTTAAAGTTTTCTTTTATTACAGAGAAAACAAAATTTATATTTGAGTGAAAGTTTTATTTATTAAACACGTACGAGTTAAAATTATTTAATTAAATAAGAAGTTGCATGAAATGAGCAAGCAATAGGAACATTAATTTATTTGTTCTATTAAACACGATCTTTTTTTGAATAAAAACTATTTTAAGAACAAAGCACCTCAACCAATAAAATAAAAAATAAAACTATAACTCACTAGTGAGTTATAGCAATGAAAAAGTCACAGTTTGATTATTGGAGTCATTCTGTGCCTTCGAGTAGACTTTATCTGAGTTCTGTGCCTAATTGCGGTGACCATAGAGCCACGTTATGAGCAAGTGTGTTGAAAAATATTGTAACAAACGTTCTAAAAAAAAAATGCCCCTCAGTTTCATGCCGTATCTTCTGAGTAGTGGTTCTTTTTCCGATACGGTGGTAGAGTCATTGTAATAATTGACGTTCATAAGTGCGTCTGTGATGCCAATATTAAGTAAAGAACTTTGAACTTTGAATATGAAAACAATATTTTGTACTGAAAGGGTCTAGCTTCATTTCCCCAAAAATATAAAGACACAAAAGCCACATACACACATAAGGATGACACTACCCTATTATCTCGCATTTTGAAACTACAAGAATAAAGATCAAACAGTCATGTTAAGCTCAGCGATTTATCTACTTGTTTAGCCCTATAACACGGGACACGAGGCAATATCCATATGTCTTGATCCGCTGAATGTCGAACAATCAGTCATTCTTTAGTTTTATTGGACCAAACAAGTCACTTGTACAGAAGAAGTACTGTGTAGTACCCAATACTTACTATCTTTTTTGTGCTAGGTGGCACTACAATTGTTATGAACAAGCGTGGCGCTTACGATCAGGCGAACGACTTGCTCGTCTCATAGAGTCGTTCGCCTGATGGTAAGCGCCACGTTTGTTCATAACAATTGTAGTGACACCCAGAACTTTTAATAACCAAGTGCATAGCATTGCATTGCGCTTATCACCCTGCAAGACATCAGTCACAGTAATTTCGCTGGCTACAATGCCTTTCAAACTGAAACACTGTAATGCTTGCGCAATACTGCTTGGCAGCAGAATAACTAGCGAAATGGTGGTACCTACCCAGACCTACCACCTAGTTAGTATATTCGTTTTGAATCTCCTAATTTAAGGGTGGTATCTGTTGACACAAAACACAATTAACAAGTACTAAAGTTCATTACCCCGAATGTGTGCCGCAAACAATAATGCCCGGAGCCCATGTTTATTCTTCATAAAGTCTGCAACTGGCTTCAATCTATATGCTAATCGGGTACATTCTGAACAGAAGGCGCGATCATCGGTTTAGGCGCAGGTGTGTTTGCATAAGAAGACGAATTGTTTTAAGATTTTGACGTCTACGAGGCATAGTGCTCTTCTATACATTATAAAAATGGAACTGAGCCAATTCTGTACATTGAAGATATTTTTGCAAAACTAACTGGGATGGACTATTTAGAGGGTTCATCATCAGCCCATTACGTTCCCACTGCTGGGACTCGGACCTTCCCTCGTAGAGAGAGTATGGGCCATAATGCACCACGCTGGCCCAGTGCGGTTTGGTGGATGTCACATGTCCTTGTATTTTTGATTAATTTTTGAACATGCTGGTTTTCTCACGATGTTTTCCTTCGCCGTTATTAGAGCGAGTGTTAATTCCGCACATAACTTAAGAAAGTCAGTGGTGCGGGGCCAGCGGGGTTCGAACTCGGGTGCGTCTGATCGAAAGTCGCACGTACTCCCACTGAGCCACACTCTCTCTATTTAGAGGGTACTGAACACAAATCTATGGTTTTTTTTGTCTACGAGAAGATTGAACGACTTCATCAATCTTCTTATAGATTAAATTCTCTAAAATCCTTAAAATAGAAGTTTTATTTTCTTCGATATAATAAAGAATAATTATCACAAGGTAATAAACTATAAAAAAATATAAATAAAACATAAAACTTTAAACAAATTGGCCAAGTGCAAGTTAGACACAGCCGCACATTCAGGATCCCAGAAAAAGATTCAAACTTTTAGTAAAATATATATCTTACGGTTAAGCTTGTAAGGGCTTGACTGACAGTTGACAGACACATGAGCGCCAGCTATAGAGCTCCGTTTCAACTCTTCGGGTGGCACCTTCAAATTGGTGAGGGCTTGGCCGGACGGATGGTCAGTCAGTATAACAAATTATCCATAGAGACAAAATTACATTAAGGCAGTGCGTGGTAACCAGCAGCTGACTCGCGCTATTTTGAACCTTATGTAGTTCTTCCAAGAGCTTGCGTGATTTATTGTGGTCAGAACTGACAGGCAGCCGGTAAGGGTGGTGATTGGTTAGCTAGGATTGAGAAAATTGAGTTCCAAAATATATGCGTTGTCATCGCTCCAATTTCTCACTACAATAAACAGGCTACACAAGAAATGTGTATGTAAGTTGACTGGAGTACAGAATTACAAAAGGTTAGGTGCTTTCTTTTTGTTTTTATTAGGGTTCCGTACCCAAAGGGTAAAACGGGACCCTATTACTGAGACTCGGCTGTCCGTCTGTTTGTCTGTCTGTTCGTCTGTCACCAGGCTGTATCTCATGAACCGTGATAGTTAGACAGATGAAATTTGTACAGATGATGTATTTCTGTTGCCGCCATAATAACAAATACTAAAAAACAAAATAAAATAATTATTTAAGGGGGCTTCCATACAACAAACGGATAATTTTTGCCGTTTTTATCGATAATACGGACCCTTACGGTACGGAACCCGTCGTGAGCGAGTCCGACTCGCACTTGGCTGGTTTTTATATTCTTGATTCAGAGTGAATGTAGCTCAGTGGGAACTCGTGCGACTTTCGATCCAACGCACTGGAGTTCAAACCCCACTGGTTATGAGCGGATTTAAAACTAGCTTTAAAAACGAAGAAGGAAATTATCTTTGTTTAAGAATGACAAAGCCCATGTGAAATGGCTCATTATCTCTTCATTAGAGAAGGGAGATGTCCCAGTACGCAATAGGCTGATGATGATGATGAATCTAGTTTGTTTTACCATTTTAATGAAGAAATTGCTTGAATAAACTTGCAGCGTAGCAAGTTTTCATAGAAAATCTTTAAAACAGCAGAACGAACATTGGATACAATCAACTCGTTAGCGATATAAAAGCAAATCCTTTTGTTGTAAATAGAATTTTAAATCTCTAAGGAACAAGGAAGGAAATTGCGTTTCCTAAACTAACATTGTGAGCCTTCTAAGAAATGATTGAAAAAAATGCCTGATTGCTTAAAGGACCTACGTCAAGCATCCATCGAGTAGGTATGCCTTATATCCACACGGACCTTCTTGGAAGAGATTATAATTGGATCTATCCACGTTCCATACCTATATACATATATACTTACCTACAATTATATATGATTACTCAAAAAGGGTTTTCTTTAGAATTTTTGTTGACTTCTTTTATAGCTTATTAGAGTAGTCTAAACTTATCAAATAGTATGATAAAAATATGATTATTGGATATGAATTTGGTTTTGAAATTAAGTCTATCCTTAGCTGTCGTTCTAGGTCGTGGTAATTTTGGTTACTTTGGCGGACTTCCTAACATTAAAGGACATTTTACTTTGAAAACCAAGTTCCAAGATCCTAATATGAAGTTACATTACGTAGACGTAGATACTGTTGGCAACCCCACTTAATTATTATATAGTTGTCGAACACGATAACAATATTAATGTTGTCTATTCACATTCCCCAATTCACTATGACAACTTGGCGAAATCACGTTGATTCCTTGCTCCGAAATCACGTCGATTCCTTGCTCCGAAATTACGTCGATTCCTTGCTTCGAAATCACGTCGATTCCTTCATTAATAAACGTTATCTCTATGACGCATTCATATTATTATATTCATATATATGACGCGTCATAGAGAATACAAAATTCGCAGATGTCGTTTATTAATGAAGGAATCGACGTTTTCTTGAAGCAAGGAATCGCCAAGTTGTCATGGTGAATAAGGGCCCTGAACTAACATTGTATACATTTATAAGTTTGGCTATAGGTCTTCCTCCCACATCTTCCACGTATACTAGGCTAGCTAGACTTATATTTTCTAGACTCGATAAAAATCGACTTCAAAACCGACTTCAAAAAAGGAGGAGGTAGAAATAGAAATAGAAAAATTATTTATTACCAAAAACAGTACACATACATATATAACATAGTTTTTTTTTATCTTTAGTAAGCTGGGCTTGTAGTGTGTATCATTAATTGGCGCGCAGAACCTACACTAAGCATAAACTTGTGCCGTAGGTATCTGCTAGCTCTTCCATTGCACAGTATCACACAGCCGTGGATTTTATAATGGTAAGTGTTGAAGTATAATTTATTAGTAATCATAATATTCCTCAAAAACTGTTTTTCTCTCTAGCCTACCATTGCACCACTTCAATACAGTCCACGCTCTCCAACTGGGTGTTGAACAGATGCCTACTATACTAAATACGCGTATTACAGTAGGTATGTAACTATGTAGCGTTTAATGGTTAATTATATAAAAGTTCCATTAACATAATTACGTTTTTATTATTTCCAGTAAATATATGTACGTAAAATTATTCCAAATTAATAACACTGGTATCACTCAGAAATGATATAAATTTCTATCCAGTGAATTCCCACGATACGTCTGAAATTCTCAGCTCGTTTGATACGGTAAATTCTGAGCATTATTGTCTGCTATGAAAATCGACACGTTTTGCCACAAGTCACGAGCGGAAGGCGACTGGTGGGGATTTTTATCAACAACAACAATTTTCTTTATGTATATATTCTTACTGTTAATTTATTTTTATTTTTTGTATCTAATAAATGGTTTTTCTTTCTTTCTTTCTTTTTTTCTTTGCCTGTGTTGGAATACTCGAAAAGACTCGACTCTACCTACTAACTTCGCCAGTAAGAAAGCACCAGAAATTATAATTTCCAGTTAGATTAATAAAAGATATATACATTGATTGAAGAGGGAGTATGGATCAATGGGAGCACGTTCAACTTTCGATCCGACGCACCCGAGTTCTAATCCCCTGGCCTCGCTCCACGGACTTTTTAAATTATTTGCGGATTTAGCACTCGCTCTTAAAACGGTGAAGGAAATCATCGTGAGGAAACCGGCATGTCCAAGAAGTTATCACAAAAATTCAAGTACATGTGACGTCCACCATCCAGCACTGGGCCAGCGTGGTGCCCATACTCTCTATATGAGAGAAGGCCCGTGTCCCAGAAGTGGGAACGTGATGGGCTGATGATGATGGTGAGATACATTGATAATATAATAACTAAGTTTATAATACGCAATTTATGATAATTCTTACCCGCTTTGGCGTCACTTTCTCTCGCTACGCATTTACCCGCCCGCCGCTTTCCCCCGCACCATCCCACGCACTTCAAGGCTAGTACACGCCCACCAATGCCAAGGCTACTATTCGGAGTGAACTTGTAACGTCGTGCCTGGAATCACAATACTCTTTTACGCGCAGATTGTACTACTTTACGATTAGGGTTTGAACAGTGTTTTGCTTTTTTCTTGGGTTAACGCAGAGGTCGCCGTGTTCTGCACGGACGCTTGGAAAGTTCTGCGGCCGTGGAGCGTGTAAGTGTGTTTTATAGTGTGATTACTGTTTAAGGACGGCTTTTGGTTGTTTTATTTGATGTTTACTTTTGTAGAGAGATCTACTTTCGTTTCGTATCGATAAATTTAACTTCATTGAGGGTTCAACTGTGGAGCATTTTGCGGCCTTAACCTTATGATCTGAGTATATTAAAAAGGTTTATTAGTCCCCTTTGAACGTACTAGTTCCCCCACTGGCTGGTGCTACTCATTAGTCAGGGACCTAGAGATATAGGGATATAGGGAGGCGAACTAGAGGTAAATAGATAGCCGCTCACCGTGAGCCTAATGGGGACACGGCCTAAGTACAATATTATATGTTTTACCAACCGATATTTATTCTTGTTTTGAGTAGATCTTGTCCAAGTCTTTCCTAAGAGGTATTATTGCTTGTTGTTAACCACAATCATCGACTCCAGTCATGGACGTATCTTGCTACTTGTATTTAAGCTTCTTTCTTGTTAGATGGCTTTAAAATTCTGGTCGAGAACAGCATCAAAATATCCTAAATTCAGCACGTACCATAAATAAAATTTCCACATGAGCTAACTAAGTCTGCCACTGAATTCGAGTTTTAAGTTTATTTCAGTTTCACGATTTTCAGCCAAGGCACGTAGTCGCCTTGGCTGGTTTTAAATCCGTTATTTGCAAATTTCACTTAGAGTAAGCATACAACATAATAATTTGAAACTAATGTTCAAAATAATGGCGTGTTCCAAATTATTATAATTTTTAATTTTAATTTATTTATTAATTTTTGGGAATCTTACGGCTAGGTTTTGAAGAAGAAGTGCTTAAATAAATATACAGAAGGACAATTACAAGTTTCCACACATATAAATAAAATTTTAATAAATAGAAGATATAGACGGACGCACACAGAATACAAGTTATACACACAATATAATTATATAGGTACATATTATAACAAACCATTTTCCAAAATATATTTATTTGGCAAGCAATTACCTATTATCAAATAATACTAACTATTACTTACGTACCATTATGCTACAGTTCCATTCTACATACCCTATTACCAAAGAAAACTAAATATGCTATTACGCTGTCATTTATACGCTGCGCGAACAAAATATTGTAAGATTTTCCCATGCAGAAAGAATGAAGCTGGTATTCCTAGATGCAATCAGGTGCTCTTCTCGCCGAAGGTTGCGGTTCTCATTTAGATCCCTATTTGGAATAGAGATTAGGGTTCATCTGAATTATAAATTTTCTTTTTCCACGGAAAATAATACTTTTTCTCAGTAAGAAGTAGATGTTTCATAGGTTTAATACCCATGTTTACCTCGTATTTTAATTTCAGGTTGATGTAGCTTATTTAATTAAAAACAACCAATAACCTTCAGTTCATTAAAAAGATTGTTTGTTTAGGTAGATATGAAATGAGCAAACAAATTGCATCAAGATACTGAAAAGTAGTTTCTTGAAAGTCAGTGTTCGGTTTAAAGAAAATGGCTGCCGGGCAACCACATACCTTGTTATAAGTACCTCTACATTCTAAACAATGGCTATTATTTTTGCATTTATTCTGTGCTGGTATTGTTCTACAAAAATCACTTTAGAAGCTCTGAACCTGAACAGTTTTACGATATGTTGGTTGCTATATATACCGAAAATGATTTTCAATGACAAATTAATTTAAAATGCATGGAATTTTTTTTACCCTTTATTATATTGTAATTCTAATTAAATGTATTGACTAATTAATTATCGATATTGAAACTTAATAATTTTACGACTTGCATGTATTATTTTTGCATTATTTGATATAAATCTATGATATTCTTGTCTAAGGTAGCCCCGCCTCTCCATTTGTACGCCTATATAGGCAAAACATGTCGTACTCACACTATTCCAAGATCTGCATGCTCTGTATCACACATGTTTTACAAATAATTTTTCTTTATCTTTATCTTCTTTATCTTTAGGGGAAAACCTTAGAAAATGATCCTGTCTGGCTCCATGCAGGTTTCATTTAAAATCAAAACTGATTTTTCTTTCTGAATTTTATTTCGTTAAGACGGATGTATGTACTTACGCTTCAGGAGATATTGCTTATAGCAAAAACACACAATTTAAGCTAAATAAAAAAAATTAAAACCATATACTGTATAAAAATTATTATACATTGGTATCGGTTGAGCCAACTGAATGGTCTGCAGATAATTTAACCGATACCTGTCCTCCGGCAACGTGCACAAATGCTGGTGGCGGAGTTTCCCGCTGAATAGCGAGGCTGATTCTTCGACACACCAACATTTTGTTAAACATAACAAACAACATTTAACATTTTGTTAGTTATATAGAAATAGACTCACAATTTTAATAATTAGGAAGTAGAAAAATGATTACTCGGGCAGGGATCGAACCTGCTTATCAGGAATACCGGCCAGACGATTTAACCACTGGGCCACCGGCCTAACTGCTCGAGCAAACGAGTTTATTCTATCCATCAATCTAAACTTTTCCGTGCAGCCAGATGAACGAAGAAATATCACATGTTCTTCCAAACTGTTAGTACAGGTCATAAAGTTTACTTTGCCTTGACAGTTACGTCTTGGAGTTTCAGATGTAGTTCTCCCATCCATTGTAATAAACTGAAAATGTTATCTTATAACTTTACGTGTTGTTATTATTGTTGTGAAACAAAAGTTAATCAAAATTTGGTCCTACGAATCTGTAAAAACACAGAACGATGCTGAGCCTACCCCTTATTGCCAAACCATAATACTGTATAAATATTGTAGTTATAATAAGTTATGTTAAGTTATTGGCAATAAAAATCATTTTCTTTCTTTTCTTTCTTTCTAATAAATTATTTTTCAAAAAAAACTAAACCGACTTCAAAACCACAAATGGCACTCAAAAGTAAAAAATAAATTAATATAATTATCATAAGCGCTACCCACTCATATATTTGAAGTCGGTGCCAGCCAAGTCTAATAGTTAGTAGATAAATACTATGTATATAGTAAGTACTACTTGTAGGTAGTATTTATCTACTACCTTTTAGACTTGGCTGGCACCGACTTCAAATATATGAGTGGGTAGCGCTTATGATAATTATATTAATTTATTTTTTACTTTTGAGTGCCATTTGTGGTTTTGAAGTCGGTTTAGTTTTTTTTGAAAAATAATTTATTTTAACCTTTTTAGTGAAAAACAAGTTTTAATTAAATTAATTCAAAAAGTTTTTAAAGACAAGCTTTTATGATCTAGAAGCCACATCATGACGAAGTTTAAAACGGGCTATCACAATTAAATGCATGTACAAAAAAATTTCATGTCTGTCCTATTCAGTTGTCAGTGTGTTGTCAGTGTGTTGAGGAGTTCCCTCGCCGGAAGTCAATCCTGGGTGTATCTGCCATGTCATGATGGAATTTAGAACAGGCTATTATGGTTAAATCCATTTACGAAATGTTGTGTCTGTACTATTCACCGTTGAGGAGTTCCCTCACCGGAAGTCAACCCTAGGTGAAGCAGGTGAAGCAGTCGAATACAAACCTCCACCTTTAGAAAGTTGGTTACGAAAAAAACAAGAACCGACTTGAAGATTAAACTTATATTTTTTTGTTTTTGCTATTTTTTTCAAAAAGTACTGAATGAATTTCGATAAAATTTATATGGGACCACCTTTGAAGTATTACCTACCAATCAAAAAAAGAATCATTGAAATCAATGCATAATTGGCGGAGTAATCGCGTAACAAACAAACAAAAAAAAAAAAAAAAAAAAACATACCGTCGAATTGTAAACCTCCTCCTTTTTGAAGTCGGTTAAAAATAGTGACGGTTGCATACCCATACCTCCATCAAGCACTACATTTCAGGCGGCGAGGGGTTACGGAGATGTAGAGCGACGTATGCTTCCTCTAATATTAAGCTGGGCGGTCACAGTCCATAAACTACAGGGGACCACCCTCGAAAGAGCTGTGATCGATCTCGGTAAATTATTAATTCGACCACACGACGACAGAGCGAAAAACGAGATAACGCACCTGCTCCTTTTTTAAACTTTAAAAATAATATTCTAAATTGGTTTATAAATGACGAAGTTCTGTGATAACAAACATAATAAGAAAAAAAACTCCTTTTATTAATTAGTCGGACCACAATGCGACGATTCTGAAAGTACATTCATTCAAAT
The DNA here is from genome assembly GCA_951640565.1 of Petrophora chlorosata. Classification (NCBI taxonomy): domain Eukaryota; kingdom Metazoa; phylum Arthropoda; class Insecta; order Lepidoptera; family Geometridae; genus Petrophora; species Petrophora chlorosata. Next base: position 17,696,497 of record OX621189.1, on the reverse strand, counting down.
AAAAATAGAATTTTCCAAATCGGTTCATAAATGACAAAGTTCTGAGGTACCAAAATAAAATATTTATACTCCTCCTATTTTAATTCGAAGTCAGTTAATAATGGGACCAATCTAGAAGTATATCCTTACAAATAAAATAAGAATTTTCCAAATCAGCTTGACGAAGTTCTAAGTTAACAAACATAAAAAATATACTCCTCCTTTTTGTAGTCGGTTAATGATGGGACCAATTTGGAAGTATGTCCTTTCAAATAAACAAAGAATTTTTCCAAATCGGGTAATACATGACGAAGTTCTGAGGTAACAAACAAAAACAAGGAAAAAATATACTCCTCCTTTTTTAATTTGAAGTCGGTTAAAAATGGGACCAATCTGGAAGTATATCCTTTCATATAAAAAAAGAATTTTCCAAATCGGTCCATAAATGACTAAGTTCTGAGGTAACAAACATAAAAAATAAAAAAAATAAAAAATACAACCGAATAGAGAACCTCCTCCTTTTTTGAAGTCGGTTAAAAAGGAGTAACTATTTAGCCATTGTGCAATTACAAAATTCAGTGATAAGACCCACGTAACTGTACTCTTATTTTTCTCTCATTTAGTATTAAATAACATAGAAATATCTTGTTCAATTATAATATTCCTGAAAAGCATTATTCCACAAATTATAATAATATTTAACATCGACCCCAATTACCCCGTAAAATACAATTTTTACAAAGAGCCTCGAGGCACGAATGTACCTACTCGTAACAAGGGCTGTCATAACCGAACGTTGCCGTAACCAAACCGTTTAAAGGTATATTTATTTTGATAAGGGGAATTGGGAAACCTGTGAATTGTTGTAGAGTTTTTACAGTTTCAAAGAGGTAAATCGGTTTGATTCTAAATCTATATAGTCATAGTCATAATATTTATTAAATAGGCACAAAAATGCACTTTTAACCGGTCTATCGTTCTATTATATCGATTATCTACCTCGGTCACGAGAAGATCGTTGTTGGTCTTTTCGTGATCAAGGTCAATGCAATTTGAGTTGACGGAAATTTCAAAGTAAACAAACCTAATATTTTGTGCGATTCAGTCCCGTTCTAATAATATGTATTCGAATCGCGAAAGTTTAAATATACCTACTCGATTCTACTCGATTGTGATCAGGCCTAGCGCACTCCGCACTGTAGGTACGAAGCTACAAGTACATAGCCGGACACCGACGGCGGGTCGCGCGTCGTTACACGTGCTGCGTCAGAAGAGATAAGAGCTATGCGATACAAAGAGAGGCGCTGTGTAGGTTAATATGACTGGTAGGTATGCAGCGCTACGCGAGCTGAATTGAATTTTATTGCGTCTTAGCAAGAGTCGCAATTTGTTTGAATTTCTTTGCGGAGTGATGCTTCTGTCCCTTAGTATTCTGTGTTGTGATACAAACTAAGCAAGGAGTCCTTTGGAATATCGCCAAATAATCTAGTATCTGTGGATAATAATATATGCATTCAGATACATACAACAGCAAAGTCATTCACGATCTGAATTTTAAACTGATTACAATTTGAAAGCAATGAAAATAAATTTATAGATTCCAATACTTTTTTGTTCTCGACAATGGAAAGCAAACTTTAATTTAGAGAATTTAATTTTAAGAATGTCTTAAAAGGTAATAAATATTACCTAGATATGTCGGTGTTTATAGGCACAAAGATAGAATAAGAGATGAGAAAGGTATACTCTTATTTTAATTATTTCGCTAACAAAATTGCCGATGCCGCTCGCGCCGTCCACATATACCATTAGCGCAAAACAAACAAATGAAAAATACAACGAGCAGCGGGCATACCGGAATAATTGGTGCTTCTATCGCGAATACTTATAATAAAATTATTTTTTAAGAAAAGAACAAGAACCGACTTCAAAACTAAACTTATATTTTTTGTTTTTGTAATTTTTTTCAAAAAGTGCTAAATCGATTTCGATAAATTTTATATGGGACCACCTCTGAAGTATGACCTACCAAACTAAAAAAAATAATCATCAAAATCAATTTATAATTGCCGGAGTTATCGCGTAACAAACAAACAAAAAAAACAAACTTACCTTCGAATTGAGAACCTCTTTGATGTCATTTATTTAGTATCTCTCAACGTAGTTTTGCTCAAAACGTAGCTGGAACCCACTATATTTCTTTAACGACCTAAAAGACTGGTAGATAATGCTAAATAGCATTAAATCATTGCTGGTACCATTTTTGTTCAAAAGAAACAAAATAGACAAAACATTGCTTTTTGTGTCTTCCCAAAAAGGTCCAGGGAAAGTTTGAATAAAGTGCCACCACTTTATTGTAGCACTAGGAATGACATTGATTTTGACTACAATAAATCATTGTAATGCTTACAAACTATCAAATAAAAACTACGTAGTACAAGGCGATATGGTCTTAGAGACTTTAGCCTGCTCAAACGGGCGAATTAAAAAAAAAGAATATGTGTTTGACATTTACCAATTTTAGGCTTTTTGGCGGGAAGTGAAAAGTGATACAGTTCGATTTTGTTTTATTATCCAAGCAAGTGTTATTTCAAGTGATCATGTGTAATATCGGTGGAATATTAACCATTATGTGTTCGTAAACGTGCACGAGTGTAGGCAAATGAAACAAAATAGGGAAAACATTGCTTTTTATGTTCTCACAAAAAGTCCATGGAAAGCTTGAATAAAGTTCCACCACTTTATTGAAGCACTAGGAGAGGGTCCGGCTTGTTGCTGTTGACCCTCATTCTCAACAAAAGTATAATAAAATGGAATATTAAACTATCAAATAAAAACTACGTAAGACATGGCGGTATGCTCCTAGAGACTTTAGCCTGCACTAACGGGCAAACTTAAAAAAAAAATACCAATTTTATTTGTTCTACTTTTGGGACTGTCTCCAAATTTTAGGTTAGACAAGCAGATTGTATTGGGCTACCAAATCAATCGTATTGCAGAGAAATTTCCCGCGTAAAATTAAAAATAAATAGTACAGACTTACGTCACGCGGAGTGATGAGTAGATATTATTTTGGGAAGTATGACATGGACTGTGTTCGTTCAATTGTGTTCATGTTTCAATCCATTAAAAAGCTTACGTATAATTCCTATGTAACATAAAGCCCGTTGGATTATAATAATACTCATATTTACCGTTACCACAAAGTACTTTATTATTTATTTATTATATTTATTAGGTTTACCAACAGTTACAACAATTACAGTAAGTCCTTAACTAATAGTCTTATGCTATGTGCGCAACCAATTACAGGTAAACACAACATTATAGCATCATGTTCTACTCGTTTGGTATATTTTTATAGCGTAAAATGAACAACTACCTGTGAAAATATCTAGCGCACAGTTTATTACATTCCTTTAGTGGCACAGGCAGATTTATTAATTAGGACGCTCTTACCCGCTCTGACTACCCTCCGTGCGGCACGCTTTGATGTTACTAATTAAATATTTGTGCGTCCTGTTTAAGTATTTTTATTAGTAATATTTTTTTTAGTTTGAGGTCAGTGGGCTAATTCCCTAGCAGGCTCAACGTCCTTAAAGGACGTTCAGCCAGTTTTAAGCTTTTAAGTCACATAACTAACAATAAATAACTATTGTGCTTCGAGTAGGTATAAAGGTGTAGATGCTACATAGCGGACTTTTTTTTTTATTATGTCACCTTCTGATTTTTAAAGTGGTAGAGTCAAGCCTCAAATTCTTGGTGGAATTTGAAAAGCATTGTTCCCATATTTTGCGCTTGAGTTATGTTATGCTTTAGTTCACCAAAACTTATTTTTAAGTTTCAAGTAGATCACCTAGTTATAAATGAAAAATAACCTTTTTTATGTTTATTTAATACGTCTGTATACCCGTTATCGCAATGCGACAGAGGTCGCGCAAAAGATACAAACCTTAATATCACTCCATTTTTGATATCTACGACAAAAGTGTGACGATAAAAAAATAATACGGCGTGCCCGCTTTTATGAATTCCAATATTTCAGCGAAGGGCATTCTTTGACACGAAAATTATATTATTTCAGATGAATAAAGCGATGAATAAATCATTGTGCTAAGTGTTATCATCAACATAATTCGGAAACTCACATTTATTTTGTGGTTTCTTTACTTTACTTGATCATTTTTGCCGTTAGCAATATTATTTTAAACATTAACATTAAATTGGGTGAAAGAAAATATATACATATTTTTTTTTTATGTAACTTAATGACGAGACGAGCTGGTCGTTTGCCTGATGGTAAGCAATACGCCAGCCCATAACAATAACAGCACCACCCAGAACTTTGTTTTGCAAAGTCCTGCGCGGCGCTGTACTGCGCTCGTCACTCTGAGACAATTAGCTGTTGAGTCTCATAATGCCCAGTAATTTCGCTGGCTACAATGCCCTTCAAGCCGGAACACAGAATATATATCGGATTATTTGGATTATTGAAACTTTCCGTATCTTCTATAAACATTAAAACATCCTTGCAGTTTCCATAAATTAAAATTTTGAATCTACATCACGACAATTTGCTAAAATGAGTAAGTTATAATGTCTTTAATCTTATTTAAAGTTTACTCTACATCGAATTGTTAGCAAAGCTTGGACGGCTTGTAGTATGTAATTTCTCTACATTAAGCGTAAAATATTTCAAACCCAAGTTCTAACTAAGCACCCCCCTAGGAACCGACTCTACTACAACATTCTCTATACCTAGTGATAAATACTGTAGAGTTCTAGTAATAAAGTTGTGGTCTATCAAGAGTCGGCGAATACAAATGTTACGTCGCATTTTGCTGAGAACTTTTCTCGCTTGCAAATGATGATTAGTTTGGGGGGTGAAAATAAAGGATCATAATAAAATGGGAATGAGAGGTGTGTCTGGGTTCTGCTGCGGTTTGTGGAACTTGGATAACAATAATTAATTTTTAGAAAAAAACAAAAACCGACTTCAATTTATCTTCGAAGTCCAAGGTCAAATATCGATGAAATTTATATGGAACCATTTCGTAGCTATACTGAACCCAACACAAAAAGAATTTTGCAAATCGGTTAATAAATGACGGAGTTCTGAGGTAACAAACTTAAAAAAAATGATAAACCTTCTCCTTTTTGAAGTCGGTTAAAAACAAATTCTTTCTGCATACCTTCATTGTAAAAAAGTCACGTAGTTTATGCATCCCTTTGTAGAAAGAATGAATAGAAAAAGGGGATCGTTGCGCTGGAGCCCGAGAATGCTATACCTACCCACTGAACATCTAGGTATTACGTACCAATTTCCAGTAGATATTATTCTCTTAATTTAAGATAGATTGAAGTTTCACACTACCAAATAAAGTAGGCGATAAGAAGGCTCTATTAAGAGAGAATAACAAGTTAATTACTAACAAATCAATCTGTCGTCACTAAACAACCGTCACGCAATGTGTTAATTTACCTAACTGTAACTGTAGGTTGTCTGGAAGAGATCGCTATAAGCGGTAAGACCGCCCATTGTAACACTTTAGCTTTAGGTATTGTTTTGTAATTTATTTCGTGTTGTTGTGTAGGTAACAATAAAGGGTTATCTAATCTAATCTAACTTTACGTAGTGCGGCTCAGACACCAAATTAAACGTAGACTTTTTAAGTGAACAATACATAAGCATTTCAACACTGCAGTTGGTTTGGTGTATACTTTTATTACCTATAACTACTACAACTAAAACCAGGTCAACGTCAATAAAGAGAGGCCCCAAAAACACACACTATTGATCCTAGCACCTTCTTGTACCAGCTCATAAAACTCGCATTGAAACCTAATTTCCAAACAATATTAAAATTCAAAAGACACTTCGAGACACGTTTCCTGACCTGACACGGTTTCAACTCGCACGCTGAAACTTTAACTCTCCCGCTGAAAAGCGGTAATAGCCGTGTGCATATTTAACTCCCTCACTTCCCGGATCCCGCGGAGGGAAGGGTAGAAGGGGTAGTGGACAGGTGGCTTTGTGTTCTAGTAAATGGAACTTGTGACTTTGCGAGGTCGAAAGTGACAAGTGTAACTTGCGACTCGAATGAGGTTATAGGATTAGGAAAACTTTGCCCATGTTCCATTATCTTTTAGTAGTTTTTAGAGACATAAGAGACATTGTTGATTTGGAATATTGCTCCCTTGATGATACACTAAACTTGCTTCTGTGTTTCGAAATGAGAGTGGAAAGAAAGGCTAATAAATACCGCAATTATCAATTTCATATCTTACTGAAAAATATGCCGATTTAACGCCTGCAATGCTGAAATTATAATTCATACTCCCTATATATTTAATTATTCATCTGTGTTTCTTTGGGACGTGCAGTATTATTTAAAACAAGTTGGTTTTCATTGCTGGACTTTGAATCAGTGACATTATTAATATTTTCAGAACAGGTGCTTCTTTAGTATGAAAGTTTTCGTGAGTTTGATTCATTATAAATATTTAATAAAACGGCTAGGACTCACGAAGTTTGTCGAATTAGTCGATTAGGTGCTTCTTTGCTATAAATGCCCCTGAATGTGTAATTTTTCTGAAAACAAAATGTCGGAGCCGGTAATTTGTCTATTTTGTGGTGATGGCGCGATCAAACTATTTTCCAGATATGCGCTATATCTTGAAATTATCTTGCATATATCTTGGTAATTATCTCATCTTTACAAAATAACTCAGTGTAAAGATGATTTAATTCAAATATCGAACTACATAAATACAACCGAAGTTTGCTTGACATCTATTCATGTCCACAATCATAATTTTCGACACGTGTCACACAATATCCATAACAGGCAAGATTCAAGCAGTTTCGACACGTCAGCATGTAGATTGACGTCGATAAACACCATCACGTCAGTATTGAGTGACATCGAAAGGATACAAGGAACGATTTAACTTGTCACCAAGTGGAACAATCAAATCAGATTTCAACATACATCGGATGTTGATGTATGCGTGGTTATGTTGATACAAAGTATGTTTACATTCTCGTTAGTCACTTGGCCACTGAAGCGGGGCGTAGCAGACCAATCGAATTGCTTCGATATAAAACACAAGTAGGTATAGATACATTTTACCAAAAAAAATTTCTTCAATGTATGTTCGAAGTCCAAGGTCAAATATCGATGAAATTTATAAGGGACCACTTCGTAGCTATACTGAACTGAAAGCAGAATTTTTGAAATCAGTCGGTCAACAATTGGCGGAGAAATCGGTGAACATACATTAAAAAAAATATACAGTGTAAGAAGTCGGTTAATAACCCAATCTATTATTTATTCTCGGTTTGTTCGTGAATTTAAATGTAGAACAAAAATAGAGTGATGGGTTATGGGCAAAATAAACCAGGATATCGGTATAAATAAAAGATTTATTAAACCAAAATACTCAATACATGACGTTGGGTATAACGAGACCAGAGAAGAAAGATCGGCTAAGCGCCGCCTTACGACATTTGTGAGAACTAAAACACTTCTTTAACTGTTTGGTTTATACAGGCAAGGTTCAGGTTCCATTTATTATTTTACTACTGTAGTTTATTTTATTGAATTTTTTTTGTTTTTATTATTATTGTTATAGACCTTACATCCCCGTCTTTAACATTTTGATAATACCTTTCCATTCAAACGCTGCCTGGAAGAGACCGTAAGGCCACCCATTCTAACACTTAAATGTTTTTGTGTTATGTCTTTAATTTACTGTTTGCAATAAAGCTTTCATTTGTCTATTTATCTATCTACAATTTTATTGTAAGAACCGAGTGCCAAAATATATCACTGGTGGTTAGTATCTCGTATGCGAGAGGCCGTCTGGGTGGGTACCACCGCTTTACCAGTTATTCTGCCGCCAAGCAGTAATGCGCAAGCATTACTGTGTTCCGGTTTGAAGGGCATTGTAGCCAGCAAAATTACTGGGCGTTATGAGACTCAATAGCTAATTGTCACAGGGTGACGAGCGCAGCGCAGCGCCGCGCAGGATTTTGCAAAACAAAGTTCTGGATGGTGCTGTTATTGTTATGGGCTGGCGTATTGCTTACCATCAGGCAACCGACCAGCTCGTCTCGTCTTTCAGTTACATAAAAAAAATATCTAGAAAACCTGCCTTTTATATTGACTTACATTCGCCGTTAGAAACAGTGTTTATTTACTTTCCACCTTTCGTATCGAGTAGACAACGCGACGCGAACGCGTTGCTTCAATTTACAACGTGACAGTTGCGATCGGGAGTGTCTCTTCCACTCTGTTTACTATTTCTCATCGCGTGTTAGAGAACTTTCGCACGTGATTCATAAGTTGGAAACTACGGAAACGTAAGGAGAATTTGTTTTTTTTTCCTTGCGTATCGACAAACATTTACAATTGCAGAGACAAATTGCTTAGCTGTATTTCTCGCGTACTATACTCCATGTTGATAACTTTGGTGACCAGTGCTTCCTACATACAATGAGCGATTTTATCATGTTTTTTTTTACGCTTAATAGATCTATGTTTGGCCATTATCTCGCCTGATGAGAAGCGGTGATGTGGCCTAAGATGGAGCACATAGATATAGAGACGGCAGTTGAGCGGCTGCTCAGACCCGTCTCCCCGATGGTTCACCGAACATCATCCCGAAACACGACTAGGTCGCTTGACGGTATGGCTTTGTTCGGTGGGTGGTATTACAACCACGGCCAGAGCCTACCATTCCAAAGCGCGTAAGCGGGTTTCATCGCGATGTTTTCCTTCACCGTTTTAGAGCGAGCGTTTTATATTTAGGTACATGTAACCTGTGTAAGGCTTCTGATGCAACAATTAATAAAATTAAAAATATGTATTAACAAATAATGTAACTACTTTTGAACTGTAGCCTTGTACGTTGCCAGTACTAAATAATAATAATTCATATTATTATTATGACGCTCTTACTCACGGGTTATACACCCGGACCTTTGGCAGGGTTGCGCGGGGACATGAGTCCAACACGTAGAGGCTTCTTAGAGCATTTAATTTAGATAATGTAATGGGCCACATATCGGGGACTGTCTCTAAGTGCATCATTAAGAAGATGCAATCAAAGACAGCCCCCGATAAGTGCGAGGACTATTATTGGAGATATGGAAATTACTTATGATTGGGCTATTGAGATACATTTTTAATGGATGAGAACCGGTCTATGATATGAGACTATTAGACTCATATCCCCTACGTCCCACTGCAGGGCTGGGTTTGCCCTGCAGTGGGACAAACCAGGCTAATATTATTATTAACCTGGTTTGTCCCACTGCAGGGCAAAGGCCTCCCTACCCTTCTTCCACTCCAAATAATAAATAATAATAATAATTCATAATAATTAATAAATAATTCATACTAAAAGAAAAAAACTGATTTCAATTCAGATGTATCTTTGGAGTTCAAGATCGAATATCGGCAATCTATGGGATCACCTTATAGCTATACTAAACCCAACGCAAAAATAATTTTCCAAATCGGTTTATAAATTACGGAGTACTGAGGTAACAAACACAAAAATATAGGTATATATAATGGAATTGAGAACCTCTTCCTTTATTTGAAGTCGGTTGAAAAGTAATTCTGCAATATTATTTTATTTGTCTACGTTTATATGTATGTACTGCCACGTACTTTTACCACGTGCTTTCTTCGCTACGCAGCTACGCAGCTACGCGCCAGACTTGGCTCCGCTTTGTATCTAAATGTAGCAAGAAGCCAGAACCATGCGTAGCATGTGCTACGTTCGTAGCGTCCAGATAATGTGAAATGCACTACCAGCCGCATTACAATAAATAATACCTACTAGCACATAATAATGTATAAATTTAACATTAGTATAATGTATACATTTTCGATTTATTAGGAGCTGAGCCACTCAGTGGGAGCTCGTGCGACTTTCGATCCGACGCACCCGAGTTCGAATCCCGCTGGCCCCGCACCACTGACTTTCTTAAGTTATGTACGGATTTAACACTCGCTCTAAAAACGGTGAAGGAAAACATCGTGAGGAAACCGGCATGTCCAAGAATTTTTCACAAAAAGTCAAGGACATGTGTTATCCACCAACCCACATTGGGCCAGCGTGGTGGATTATGGCCCATTCTCTTTCTATGAGAGAAGGCCCGTGTCCCAGCAGTGGGAACGTGATGGGTTGATGATGATGATGATAATACATTTTCGTTCAAACTCTCCATCATATTTCATTTCCTGCCAAAAAGTACTGTTATTTTTCATTTCTTTGCAAAATCCATATTTCTGAAACTTGAACTACTCCAACTTAAACTTGAGTGTCACTCGTAAATTATTATTAAGAATATTTTGAAACTTGATATCAATGTCAATAATTCTCAATCATTTTTTTATTTAACATTTGAATCGAAACGTAGCAAATATACATTATTTATTCTTGAATGTTTCATTTTAAGCGACGTTCAGTCTGAGCCCGTTTTCTCACGAGCGCATGTACTACTACTGCTGACCAGTACGACTCATACAATTTTTTTATTAGTTATGTGACTCATCTTTAACAAAAGGTGTTTCCGAAAGCGTTGTGACCCGATCATATTCGATCTCTTGTTATATCGGCCAACCCTATTTGTAAACCTTAGAATAAGTTTCCGAGTGCTCTAATATTAAGATTTTTTTTGTGCCATCATTTCTAAATGAATAAACAAATTATTATTATTATTATTCATGACCAATGTACTAAATAATACATTTTAGAAAAAAAAACTAGAACCAACTTCAAGACTAAACTTATATTTCTTTGCTTTTATTAAATTTTTCAAAAAGTGCTGAATCAATTTCGTTAAAATTTATATGAGACCACCTCTGAAATATGACCTAAAGAATCATCAATTCATAATTGGCGGAGAACACAAAAACACATACAAAAAAAACATACTGTCGAATTGAGAACCTCCTCCTTTTTTGAAGTCGGTAAAAAAAGGAAACCAAAGGCGAACGAATCAAATATTCTCAGCTAATTAATAAAACACAAGCACCAGGTGAAAGTTGGTATATATTTCAAAAACAAATTTTAATGCCAGACGTATTCCACTCAAACTGTGATAAACATCCGTCTAACTCGGAAAGTCTTAAAACTTTCCCGCCGCCGCCGCAAGACGTGCTTCTCTTAGGCCCTCGTTTTGAACCGGGGCGGTACCTACAATGGAGAGCGACGCGATGCATGACGACTGTGGTATACAATAGTCGCGCCGTATGCCCAAGTGGCGAGTCGACCTCTTGTTCGGAGTCGAGGCACTTAATGTGTGTTTTGCCAGATTGTGTTCCGGTTTGAAGGGCACTGTTGAAATTATAAAGACAAGAGCTATTGTCTATTGACGAGCGCATTGCTGTGTTGCACAGGATTGTACAAAACAAGTTCAGGGTGGCATTGCAACTGTTATGGGCAGACGTGTTGCTTACCATAAAATGAACGATCTGTACGTCTCGCCACATAGTTACATAACAAGCAAATTTATTTTTCATTTTAAGTGAAATTTAAGTATAAAACAGCTGGACCGATTTTGATAAAACAAGTCTAAGAACCACCGCTAAAAACCTGCTTTCAAATAAAAAAGACGCATCCAAATTGGTTCACCTGTTTAAGAGCTACGGTGCCACAGACAGACACATATTGGTTAAACTTACAACACCCCTCCGTTTACCTCGAGGGTTACAAAAAAGGTTCAGGGCGGCACAGCAACTGTTATGGGCAGACGTGTTGCTTACCATAAAATGAACGACCTGCTTGTCGCGCTGCTTAATTAGATAAAAAAAGCATATCACACCGCAAAGAAAACCTCGTCTCGACATTTTCCGACATATCTGAACAATAACGGTTATTGTTTATTATAGCCTATAGTACTTAAATACCAAATTTCATCAAAATCCATTCATTTGTTTTTGCGTGATTGAGTAACAAACATCCATACATCCATCCATCCATCTATCCTCACAAACTGTTGCACTTATAATATTAGTAGGCTATAACAATTAATGGGTCTCTGCACGGGCTAGGCAATGTTTCTGCGGACGAATAAGGCCACGCCTTAAAATATGAGCTTTAAAGTGGACTAAACTAAGGTCTGACCTAACCTACTTTTAGATACCTAATACTGATAATAATTACCCACTACTCTATAGTTTCTCTAAATTTACACAATAAAAAGATCTCTCTCCTGAGTGTAATCGAACCGCGTGACACGTCACGACGACTGCGATACGTGCCCGAGTGGCGTGACATTAATGTCAAGCGAGGCTTCGAGTCTGAAGTGTTCGATTGTGCATGCCAATGAGTTGTGGGATTGGATAATTGGACGAGATTTTATTTGTATTTGTATTACTTGTGTATTTTCAGGTTATAATATAACATTCCACCCGAGTTGTTCGACAATTCAATAAATATTTGATTTCTTGTAGTGTGGATTCAACACTTGCTCTAAAAACGGTGAAGGAAAACATCGTGAGTAAACCGGCATGTCCAAGAATATAGCACAAAAATTCAAGGACATGTGACATCCACCAACCTGCACTGGGTCTGCGTGCTGGATTATGATGGCCCATACTCTCTATACGAAGGAAGGCCCGAGTTCCAGCAGTGGGAACGTAATGGGCTGATGATTATGATGATAAATGTTAGTGACCTAAGTGACTGTTTGAGGCACTACAGTATAGTTTTCCAACATAGTTCGTGACTTTGCTACCCACAGAAAATATATTGTTACTTTCCGCCATTCTTTCTTTGCATGTTAGTCCTTAAAACTTTCACGAATGACACTTGTTTCCTTTTTTCTTCCAAGTATAATAAAAGCGCGTGACTCAATGCATGACGACTGCGATACGTGCCCAAGTGGCGTGACAAATGTCAGACGAGTCTTTTGTGTCTGGAGTGTATACGATTGTGCATGCCAATGCCTTGTGGAACTGAATCATATAACTAGGATTTCATTTTTTTTATATTGACGAGGCGTCGAAGAATCGTTGCAAGAATTACTACTCAGTTTTAAAAGTTTTTAGTCGATGCTGTAGTCATTGACATTTCTCATCTGAAAGAAGTAAGAAAGAAAATTATTTTTCTCAAACATGTTTGACCTGGAAATATTTCCAGGTCTACTAATAACTACTACTAAATACTCTTTGATTGGATCTCTTTTATCAATCTTGGCATACTTAAGTAAGTCTCTTTGCTTAGTACAAATTGCGTTCCCGTGGCTGTATAGCCATAAATGCGTTTGCCTTTTGGCACAGATGATAAATAGAAAATTGGCGGCAAAGCTGAAAATTCGTCTTGATTTGTTATTTACATACTTAATAAATTTAAATGTATAATATAAAAAGTATTTTTTATTTCTCTGCAATCTTTTGAGAAAAGCACTATATATGCCTCCGCGGAAGTGGCATGAGTTTGAAGTCCTCACCTAAGGCACGGCCTTCAAACTCATACTCGACCTGCAATTACCTATTTCACGACCTTTGCAATAATGTACTATATTCTCGTTAAACTGCACACAACAACACACAAGTACACGGGCCATTCACAAAAAAAAACAATGTAAACAATAATTGTAATGCGTCCGTGTACGTAGATAGCTGCCGTGCACAGTGATGCTAGAGAAGGTTTCAGTCCAGCTTAATGTTGTGATTAAAATACGACGCGGGCTTTCAGCTCTTTCGACTTTTGGTGACGCACGGACATACTCGTAATAATTTAACTATACCTACAGTAAAATAGATAAATATAAAAGATTAGCCGAATTTAATCTCATTAACTTTGAATGTAAATTATAATAGGCATGTTCCATTGTTTGATGTCATTAGGAAACGGACGTAAGCTTGTTTACCACCTCAGAGTTTAAACTCAAGCGCCTCCAAAGTAATGCTCATTTGAGCATTACTTTTCGTAATAAATAGATAAAATGTCCATGTATTGTGAAAAGGAGTATTTGCAAAACTTTATGTGCTCATCCATAATAGGGGATCGGACAGTAATCAAAAATAAATCTAAAATGTAGTTCGAACTAATATTTGTCGAATCCGATAGATCATTCAATCAATATTTTTGTAAAATAATAATAATTTATATTTTTTTAATCGATCGATCGTGAGCGAGTGTGGCTCAGTGGGAGTACGTGCGACTTTCGATCCGACGCACCCGAGTTCGAATCCCGCTGGCCCCGCACCACTGACTTTCTTAAGTTATGTGTGGATTTAACACTCGTTCTAAAAACGGTGAAGGAAAACATCGTGAGGAAACCGGGGCATGTCCAAGAATTTATCACAAAAATTCAAAGACATGTGACATCCACCAACCCGCACTGGTTGGTGGATTATGGCCCACACTCTCTCTACGAGGGAAGGCCTGAGTCCCAGTAGTGGGAACGTAATGGGCTGATGATGATAATGATGATTTTTAAATCAATAAATTAAATCTAATAATTCTGACATTGAATGTGATGATTGAATCAGAAACACCAACACAGTGCATGACATAAATACCGTGTGCGAAGCTTGTGTTTATTTTATATTTTTGCTTTTTATCTAAATCAAAACACCAAAAACATAAAAATCACTTTGCAAGTTTGCTTTCGTAGAGCTTGTCGTTTCGTTTGCCAGCGTGTGACGTCATACGTTGTCAGGTGACCTTTTCCGGGGCAATATTGAAAACATATCTTTTAAACATAGTTTTAGGTACTTTTAGGACTTTATTTAATTAAAATATCATTTCTCATGGCTATATAGGTATATAAATTATGGTAAATGTTAAACACTCGCTGAAAAGTTGTCCGATCCCCTATTGTCCGTGCTCGTCCGTCTGTCTACTATGTACGTCTGTTTATATTCTTCTTCAAATATCTGTGAAAACTTTTAGTTGGCCTTTAGCTATGTATTTACTTTGTTACAAATTAACTAATTAAACCGTTAGTTTTCCTTTGATAATAAAATAAAAGCAATGGACAGAGGGTCATGGAAAAAGGAAAGGGAGGCCTTTGCCCAGCAGTGAGACGAAACAGGCTCATAAAGAATAATAATAATTTTAGTGATAATTTCTATATAAAATGTATTTTTTTAACCTTGGGTGGGCGAATTGGGAAACTGTAATGCTCACCCAAAGGTATAATATATATAAATAAATAAATAAATAAATATATAAATAAATAAATAAAAAAAATTAAAAAAATGTATTAGTTCTTCCAAAGTTTTTGTTAACCAATCACGTGCTCGCTTACGTAAACAATCATAGAATTTACGAAGTGTGATTAAATGCAATTGCCACGTCAAAATAATACGATTTCCATATATAAAAGGAACAGGTCAATAACTAAATTTTTTGCTTGTTGCAGAGCCAGCTGTGGGATGAATTCGAGCTAGAAGACGCCACCTTCGCAGAGTGCAGCATCAACAACGCGAATAGTAGCTTTCAGGTAACTTCATATATAAATTTACTTGTGCTAGGTCTCTCGTATGCGGGAGGCCGTCTGGGTAGGTGCCGCAGCTTTGCCAGTTATTCTGCCGCCAAGCAGTAGTGCGCAAGCATAAATAAGTATTTTAATATAAATTGTATATATGTTAGTTCTAAGGTACCTATATATTTATATAGGCCTTAGAATAAGTAAATTTCATCTGTAACTTATCTTATGTTGCCTGAAATAAAGAATAAATATTTAATAGAACGGCTAGGACTCACGTAGTTTGTCGAATTAGTCGACCTAGGTTTCGTTTAGGTTTGTTTCTCTAGGTTCCTAGGTTTCGGTTTCGCGTCGCGCGGAGCGGGCGGCCGCCCGCGCATCTCGCCCCGACACCGCCAGTGGTCGCCGCGATCTCGCAGCGTGAACTCGCCCCTGGTGAAGAGCATCGGACATGCTCGAAACGTAGGTCGACTAATTCGACAAACTACGTGAGTGCTAGCCATTTTATTAAATTACTGGGCATAGGCTTTTTATGGTGTTAGAAGTTCTGAGTGGCACTGAAATTGTTATGGGCAAGCGTGGCGCTTACCATCAGGCAAATGACATGCTCGTCTTATCACTCTGTTCCATGAAAAAACTACTTTTGTGTTAATCCACCTAGTTCAGGCTAGTTCTAATTTTACTTCTACGATATAACAAAATTGCTAAATCGTCCATTTAGTTCTACTACTCAGAATGAAATGTGGGAATCGAACAAAATGTATAGTTCTCGTCCATGTCTCGTCATATCATTTCAAACTTAGAAGATTTTTTAGTATCTTCAAGAAAACTCGAAAGCTGGAAGGCATTTTCAAAGCGTTTTTAACCGACTTCCAAAAAGGAGGAGGTTCTCTGTTCGATTGTTTTTTTTATGTCTGTTACCTCAAAACTCCGTCATTTATGAACCGAAATTTTTGCGTTGGGCTCATTATAGCTAAGAAGTGGTCTCATATAAATTTCATCGATATTTTACCTTGGATTTCGAAGATACATTGAAGTCGGTTTTTGTTTTTTTCTAAAAATAATTATAAGGTGTAACCTGTTATAATCGCTGCCATGCGCATTATCGTAACGAATTCGTGCTCGCGATACTAATGCTAACCGTATTGAATACCGTTAAAACTAATGAAACACATTAATATTTAAAACAACAATTTAGAACAGTATTCGAATAACTTCAAAAGGCATTACCGAAAATGGCTTTTAGTTTGAGCTTTCTACCGAATCCCACATTCAAAAAGGATTTTATTACGTGCCCTTAGGTAACCCTTTATGCGACCGCCTGGCAGCCCTATTTTCTTCGTTATGTATGTAACCTGCCCAAATCCCGCAGGTAATTAGGTTTCTGATTAGGGTTGCCACTTACACTCAATTTAATATTCCTGGCGACCGATTCTGTTTTAGGGGAGACTAACTGAGATAACTAGATATTTTGACTGATGAGATCCATGTTGATTTACCTTGCTTGTAAACAAGGGTAAAATAATAATCATCATCATCATCTTCAGCCCTTCACGTCCTTCGTTATCACGTTCCCACTGCTGGGACACGGGCCTTCTCTCATAGAGAGAGAATGGGTCATAATCCACCACGCTGGCCCAGTGCGGGTTGGTGAATGTCACATGTCCTTGACTTTTTGTGAAAAATTCTTGGACATGCCGGTTTCCTCACGATGTTTTCCTTCACCGTTTTAGAGCGAGTGTTAAATCCGCACATAGCTTAAGAAAGTCAGTGGTCAGCGGGATTCGAACTCGGGTGCGTCGGATCGAAAGTCGCACGAGCACCTACTGAGCCACACTCGCTCTTAAAATAATAATAATAATAATATTAAGCATTATTTGTACCTAGATGTAGATAGATAAAGATATGTAGATAGAAAATTCTTTAATGCACAACAAGTGTTGTTAAACTATTACCACGAGTACAACCATAGACATCTGACTACCCGCTGCGCCTCTCTATTTATAAATGATCTAACAATTGCATTTATATATAACTTCTAGGTTAACTGTAAGATAATGCTTACTAGCATTTAAGTTCCCGCATGTGCCTTCATTTTTTTATGTTTGTTACCTCAGAATTCCGTCATTCATAAACTATTTGAAAAATTCTTTTAGCGTAGGGTTCGGTATAGCTACGAAGTGGTTCCATATAAAATTCAACGATATTTGACCTTGGACTTCGAAGATACATTGAAGTCGGTTTTTTTGTTTGATAAAATGTATACTTGTTCTTGATCACGAGTGAAATTTTACTTAACATATTAATTAAGTTTATATGACTGGCTTTTAAATTTTTCTAAGTTTTCTTAGAATTTAATCTCCATTTATAACCGAAACGATAAATAACCGAAATAGATGTCGGTCTTCTCGTATTTCGGCTTAAGTCAGTGGAAAGTAAATAACACGTCCGGAACTACCTTTCTTAGAAGGCAAGGTCGAATTTTGGAATCCTTACCCGTCCTTACCTTACCATAGTTCGTCGAATTTCAGTCCCTTTGTCTTTCCGAAGTTTTCCCCAGAGCCAATGAGTAGAGTAGGCATACTTAAATAATACAAAACGTCTTCTGTCAAACTTCTCGTATCATAAAAGGAATATACCATTTTGAGAGGGAATTTCTGTTCATATTAAATTACCTTTTTCATATTCGGATGTTTTGCTTTCACGCTCTAAATATCAAAGCTTCGTGCTGCTATTTTGTTACTAATCTTTGGACGGATTTATATTTACCTACCTGTGTGAATCACGTCATGTCTATGAGTTCCCCAGGTGGGCCAGACGTTTTTAATGATGACGCTTTGACAGCGTTTCCCGCTGTAGAAATGAAAGCTTTGAATCACTTGTTGACAAAAGGTTACGGGCCGCTGAACATAGATCTTGGACTTTTTGTCATCAGTCAGGTACAAAAACTTGTTCTATTTCGAGATGAAAGCACATTTCGGACAATTCAATCAAAATGTAAGCGGGCGTACTCTAATTTACTCTTTTATAAAGATACAACGAAATCAAAGTTTGTACAAAGATATTAATTTCAAAAATGCACACACGCAACAGCAAAAATAAATACAAAGACGTAAGGAAGAAAACACAGCTAACAATGCTCATTAAGGCGCGGAAGATCAGATCGGTGGGCGTGTGTATAAGGTGTGAATAAATTACCATCTCACAGTAAAGCCGGAAATGAGGATCTTACAAACAAAACGGTTGCTGCAAGGTCAAATCAGTAGGAAGCGGAGAAAGCTGATTTTAGATAGATAGATAATAAAAACCTGGTTATATTGGCCAAGGTGAGACGATCTTTCACACCGGGACACCATCTAACTCTGTATCAATCACAAGTCCGGTCGTGTACAGAGTACTGTTCTCACTTGTGGGATGGCTCCGCCAAATACCAGGTCGAAGCCTTGGAGACCATTGAAAGTCGAGCCGAAAAGCTCAATGGTGACGATGCGCTGGTTAAGACTAAGCTTTAGAGTCCTCAACATCGGCGCAAAGTTGCCAGAATATCGGTCTTTTACCGAATACATTTCGGAGAGTGCGCGACGGAATTACATGAACTAATTCCGCCATCCCCATTACAGCATCGGACGACCAGACGTACGTAGAAACCGTTATCAATTTTTGGTTGAAATCCCTCCTGCTCGCACCAAGCGCTTTGCTTCAACCTTCACAATGCGAACGGCCAAGCAGTGAAACCCTCTGGCGGCATCTGTATTTCCGGATAGGCGAGTGTGCTACATCACCGACCGCATCATCATTAACAACAGGTAATATATGGGTCAAACGCAAGCCTATAATTCTAAAAAAAATATAACTGTCTTTTGGTACATAATAAAATAATAAAAAAATAAAAAATAAAAATAAAATAAAAATTGTTTATTTTAGATAATACACATCCATAGTTATAAATTACAATAAGATATTAAAATTAAAACTTAAAGTCAAAAATTATAAATTAAAATCAAAATCACAATTTAAAATACCAAATTGAAATCAATAATTAAAAATCAAATTAAAATTATAAATCAAATTAAATTAAAAGGTTTGAAAATAAGTAAAAAATAATTATCATTACACAAATATAGGTAAACCCCGCCGAACTAGACACTTCCAGAGCGGCGAGGATAATAGTAACAAAACGAAAATAAGGGTTAGAAAGAAAGTATTACAATAGGTGGTAGTATTGCTATTCTTACACCATTGTTAACATTACGCGTAGTCGAAAGAAGCTTTGTTGAGATAGAGATTAGAGACTAAATAATTTATAAACGTTCGATAAGCGTTATACGCGCTTTATCGCAGTTTAACTTACATTGAAATGATGTTGTTAGTAAGATAATAAAATTATCAAATCAATAAGATTTTTTGTGAATAAGGGGGTAAAACTAAAGGAGTTACAACGAGCGTAATAGACTTCTATAGTAGACACTGGTTTAATCAAAATAACAGTATGTACTGTTTCGAAACTAAAACTGAATTAGAAGTTTCATGATTAAATTTCTTGCTTGACGTTAATTTGCTGTAAAGACTAGCTAGAAACTTGGCTAGAATATATTCCCTTAATCAGGCTGAGTACCTCATCGGACTCTTTATTTGATTAGGAGCGACATAAATAGTTGAAGCAAAGAACGCGTTAAAAAAAATTAGGTAGGTACCTAATAAAAAGTTTAGTCCTGACCATTATCCTTCATTTCTTTCCATAATCTTTTTTCTTTTTATAAATTGCCTTTATTTTATCGTGATTATCAACCGACTAAAAAATGAGGAGGTTTTAAACTCGTTTGTTTCTTTACGTTATTTACCTCAGAAGTTCATCATTTATAAACCGATTTGGAAAATTCTTGCGTTGGGTTCAGTATAGTTTCAAGGTGGTCCCATATAAATTTCATCGATATTCGACCTTGGACTACAAAGATACATCAGAATTAAATTCGGTTTTTTGTTATAAAATATATATTTGTTTCAACTGAATTCAATTTATAATATTATGTTTGAAGACAATCAGCGCAATAAATGTTAATCTACTTCAAGATAATGAAAAAGTAAAAGTTGTTTTCTAAACATCGCTTTACATTGCAGTAAATTGTATATTTCATACTCCTGACATTTTTTGACTGATATGTGATGATTGTTATAGGTTAAGTATAATTTTGGCATTGTGAATATTCTATTTTATTTTGAAATTTTTATTTTTTTATTTTCATATTGAATTTAAAATTTTTGCTAATTTATATTTTATTGTGTCGTATGTTTACATGCTGGTAAAACACCTTCCACTCAAATTACTTACTAGACATTGTGATTGACTTGTAAACCCAGTTTATGAATAAATGAGTATTTGAGTAAGGCTTCGGTGGAAACATTTAACAATTTACAAGGTAGCTATGGTTAAAGAGTTTAATTAAACGTAAGTACGAGATTGTGTCAAGTCACAAGCTTTGAAGCAAACTTTTGTCATAAATCTTTGTCATGTAGTAGGTAAAGTAAATGTTCCAAACGAGATAGCTGCAAACCGCGCGTGACCCGAATGAGTTAAAACGGTTGGCGCTGCGTAAGTCGCAGAAATTTTGTGTTATTACGGGAATTAGAAAGACAGATAAATACTTTATTATTCACCTTAAACATATAAATTAAGTACAAGTTAAATGTTTACAATGGTGTAACAATGGGCGGTCTTATCGCTCAAAGCGGTCTCTTTCAGACAACCTTTGGATGGAGAGGAATAACGAAACATAAACGGACGGTGGTAATAGAAATTATAATAGATATACTAAGGGCTAACACATGATATAAAATATAATATCTAATGGTACATAGCATTAGAGTTATAAGAGCTTGACTTTCTTACATTTTATTTTGCCGGCGAAAAGATTTGAAAGCTGATTTTGTTTCTGACGTAGGTGTATAATGTACCTATGTATACTGAGCGCATATTTGACGAAAACCTCAAGATATTTTCGATCGTTCACGTCAAATTAAGAAAAGTAATTAGGTAGCTTCAGCACACTGTTTAAAGTAGCCCACTTGGTTCAGCCATCGGAACAGTCCTAAGGCTCAGGTTCGAGCCCTGCCAGAGCAATTTCATGTTTTATCTCTCAAAATATTTAAAAAGCACAAAGCTATGGTTTTTATTGCCAAGTGCAGTACTACGCAGGGATTTGCCGTTCCAACTCGTGTTACTGCAAAGCCGAGCACGCGGATCTATTGATCAGTCGCATAAATTGAATGACATAATAATTTATTTTTAATAGCCCTCGCACTTATCGGGGGCTGTCTTTGATTGCATCTTCTTAATAAAGCGTCCCTGATAAATGTTGCCCATTGCGCATCTAAACTTAATGCTCTAAGAGGCCTCTACGTGTTGGACTCATGTCCTTCCAAGCCTTCCAAAGGACCGGGTGTAAGAGCGACATTATAATTTGATGTAATTTTAATTTTAATATAATTTTGTAATGTGACCATGTGTTGTATTTCATCCATTGTAATTTTATGAGTTTATGGTACGTAAATAAATTAATTAAATAAACAAACTTTCTCGTCTTATGTTACTAACAATAACATAAAATACACTATTTTCTGTTGTAAAAGTAAGTGATCTAAATAATTGACAAGCGTAAACGTGAACTGCGGGGTGGCTCGGCAGAGCATGATGGAGCTAAGCAGGCTCTGTCTACGGATTAAGTGAGGTCGTGCGCGACGCCTTGTTAGGATTGATTCAAGCGAATTATCAAATTGGCTCGTCGAATTAGGCCAACTGAATCGCTACATCAACTTCCTTCTGGACGTTCAAAATTAGAACAAGAGTTCGATTGTTTTGACTAACCACCAATTGTAGCTCATAATTTGTCGCCCACTCCGTATAGACAATGTATTTTAGAACTCAACGCTGAGAACGTTTTTCTGGAGCGTTGTCACTAACCCAAAAAAACATCTAACCATCAACTGTAATTTTGCTATTACATATCTATTGCGTCTTCAATAACTACTCGTGGTAGGTCTCTCGTATGCGGGAGGCCGTTTGGGTAGGTACCAAAGCTTTGCCAGTTATTCTGCCGTCAAGCAGTAGTGAGCAAGCATTACTGTGTTCTGGTTTGAAGGGCATTCACTGGGCATATGAGACTTAATATTTGATGTCTCGGGGTGATGAGCGCAATGCAGTGCTACGCAGTGCTTTTTATGGTATTTAATCTTCTGGGTGGCACTGCAATTGCTATGGGCAGACGTGGCGCTTAGCATCAGGCGATCGACTTGCTCGTCTCATCACTCAGTAACAAAAAAAATGTGTTCTGTGTTTGATTCGCGATCAACATTCTTCTTCTCTCATTAACATTCATCTAAATAACAGCACCTATTTTCACATGAGTGCTTGAAAAACAGCTTAGATACCTTCCCCCGCTTTGCCTCGTCAGGAAACGTAGGCAACAAAACATCGCAGCAATAAAAAGCCCTCACCACCTTCCTCCCCTCCCCCCCCAAAAATGGGCCATCGCTCAACGTGTTACAGGTATTAAGCACTGTCTAACGCGACGCTGTTAACAAAAACATCCATTTGTCAACGTTAGGTAAACTGGGTCGCGGCCTCTCAGGATCGAGTGAAAATAGCGACTGTTGTTCTGCGAGATTCCGGACATGGTTTTTGTCAAGTCGATCCTAACGAGGCCTTTGTATCGGCTGTTTTTAGAGTTCCGTAATGGAAAAAACGGAACCCTTATAGGATCACTTTGTTGTCCGTCTGTCTGTCAGTCCGTCTGTCTGTCGAGAACCTTTATCTCGGGAATGCGTGGAGGTATCGAGTTGAAATTAAAACCATATACTCATGTCTACAGTCCTTTGAAGCTGTGAAGAAATCAAACTTCTAAGATAACGTAAAAAAAGACGTGTGGCACTCGGAGACTGCCGCGGTAAAGCTATTGCATAGCATGCGGAGTGGGGGGTGTTAGGTTATTTTCGTTACGGAATTTCTGGATTCGGTCTCCACGCTCAAGGCCCGCGATAGAAGCTATGCAATAGCTTAAAAAAAGGTACGGCCGTTTATACCGCACAAAATGTATATTTCGACTCAAGGGAATCAAAATGTATAGGGTACTTTCCGTTGACCTAGAACTATGCAATTTGGCAAGTAATGTTGTCTTATACTACAAGTACAAGGAAAATCTGAAAATTATACATTTGTAATTAAATCATAAAAATATAGTCTGTACGGAACCCTCAGGAGGCTAGCACTTGTCCGGTTTTTATTTTGCTAGCAACCCGACGATTTTATGTGGAAAATATCTCAGATTGTCCTCTCGCACCAAGGACTAATATGCGTGAACTTTCCATACTCGCTTTAAACGGTAAATGAAAACATGAAGACACCTGTATGTCTTAACAGTAAACCCATTCGAGGAAATGTCACATTCACCAAGCCGTATGCCCTCGTCGTGAATTATGGCCCGTACTTGGTGATGTCTCAGCGATAGGAACATGCGTTGCGGTTAGTTTTTACCCTATAAAACCTTCTTGAGCCCAGCCGACTGCTTTTCTTAAGCTGGTAAAAAATGACCCATTTTTCGAGATAGTTGGCAGCGTACATTAGTCACGCGTCGGGTTACTTTGTTACACGCTTGATCTTTCGTGCAGAGGTAGTTAACTTAGTCTCCAATTTCAACTGTGGAACCGCTATCTCTCTTCGACTTAAGTCAAATATCAGACGTGATAGTAGACAATCTGTTTTTTTATTAAGCTGAGTGATAAGACGAGCAAGTCGTTCGCTTGATAGTAAGCGCCACGACTGCCCATAACAATTGCAGTGCCATCCAGAACTTTTAATACTAAAAAAAAGCAATGCGTAGCACCTCATTGCGCTCATCACCCCGAGACATCACATATTAAGTCTCATATGCCCAGTAATTTCGCTGGCTACAATGCCCTTCAAACCAATTCAACTGTATAAATTGTAGCCACTTTTAAATATACCCAAACCAATCACATCGCATTAACTAAGATTCCGTTTTCTACTTTGCCACAATATCATACATATACGTCAAGCAACAGTAATTGATAAATTGGTAAACAGGAATTATATTTTGACAAACATAGATGTTGGTTTACGATTGTAATCTGAGATCAGAGAAAGGCTTATTTGCTAAAAGCCCATCTACCTACAGAGACAACACACCATCCATCAATTAGCTAGTTGGCATAGCAGCGGATCTTCAGAATATAGGATTAATTGGACAAAGATATATTACAATAACATATATCAAAGTCACGATATTTCACATTGTAATGTATATTGTGCATAATAAGCCAAACATCTATCTTTAAACTGAGCACCGCAACTTCTATGCTGTACGAATTTATATAGCTACAAATAAATTATGTAGGTATATAAATAGTTATACCTGCTAACTAATGCATTGTTTTAAAATGAGTTCATTTGCTCTTTCTTTATTTATTTATGTATTTAAATGCTTGCTGCACTTACAGCGACGCCAAGGCGCACAACAAGCCAACATTTTACATTATAATAATAAAAAACACAGAACTATACAAAAAATAATAATAATATCACATTGCAATTTGAATAATAATGAAAGGGATAACAAATACATAATAAACTTCAAAATGTTTATGTACTTTTTCTTCAGTATAACAAATACATAATAAAATTGTTATGTACTTTTACTTCACTTTGGTTTAGTTTACTTTGGTTTACTAAGGAATTCTAGTTTGGCGATTCCTAGTTATGAATTTAATTTTTCTTGACACTAAGGAATCATGCTATGGGGCGTTATTCCATTGGCCGGCATGACGATGGCTCGGTGATGGCACGTCTAAGATCTAGGCAAAAGTATATGATATTGAGAACGCGTTTTACTCTTGCCCGGCCGTTGCGACAATCTAAGCATCATTCGTGCCGTGCCGACGTCATGCTGCGCTGGTCACACATCGAAATCAGAGGCTATCTGATGGCATAAAGTTCGGGTCTCTAATATCTCGCTTTCATCAAGCTTATCCCATTAAGCATAGCCGAGTTGTTTAACGGTTGTGACGGGTTATGGGTTATAAATTATGACATTTCGCGGAATTCGCCGCGGAGATTAATGAACCCGCGAGCTGTTAGACGTTATGACCCGTAAATGTTTATCGTCATCTATGTGGGTCAAAAGTCAAATCCGCTGAAAGTGGCAAAACGTTTTAGCTATCCATAGAAAATAATTTTTGAATAAAATATATTAATAATATTACGTTGCTTTCAAAACCAAAAACATGTCTAAGAACCACGGCTAGAAACCCTATTTTCAAATAAAAAAACCGCATCCAAATCGGTTCACCCGTTTAAGAGCTACGGTGTAACAGACAGACACACATAGTAGTTAAACTTATGGTCGTCGGTGGTTAAGAAAATAGTTCAAAAGCTCTTCCGTTTTTGGCGTCACAGACTTACTTTACTTCAGAGCGAGTGTGGCTCATCGAGAACTCGTGCGCCTTTCGATCCGACGCATCTGGGTTCGAATCCCGACTCGGCCCTGCACCTATGACTTATAGTTAAGTGCAGATTTTGCACGCTCGCTCTAAAACCGGTGAAGAAAAACATCGTGATGAAACCCGCTTACGCGCTTTGGAGTGGTAGGCTCTGGCCGTGGTTGTAATACTACCCACCGAACAAAGTCATGCCGTCAAGCGACCTAGTCGTGTTTCGGGATGATGCTCGGTGAACCATCGGGGAGACGGGTCTGAGCAGCCGCTCAACTGCCGTCTCTGTCTAGATCTATGTGCTCCATCTTAGGCCACATCATCGCTTCACATCAGGCGAGATAGTGGCCAAACATAGATCTACTACGGGTAAAAAACAAAAACAAATAAACTTATGAACGTTGACTTATCACGATGACTACCACCGTATCGGAAGAGCGATTACTATCCATAAGATACTACAAGAAGCTAAGGAGCGTCTTCTTAACTTTCGTTATTTGTTCGTTGGTTTTCTATAATTTTATACATATACCTATCTTATTCTAAATGCACTTGGCTACTCGGCAGAAGTGGATTGTTCCAGGCATCCTCTTCTAAATTACTTACCCGTCTGTATTATCTAAGTATACTTTGGTATACTTCAATATTGTTGAGGGACTTATTATCACCCCGTTCTCCTTTTATAAGTGTCATTAATCTATCTTATCTTCTGTCAAACTTTGCCATATTTTCTTGTAACTTTCCGATGTCATTGCCCCTTAATACACCCCATTAGTTTTCCGGGAAACACCTTGGCGACTGTCCAAATTTATTTGCTTGCTAAAGTTCATCTTGGAATTGTGTCAACAGGTCACTTTCTACAAGAAAAGCTTTTTCATGACCACGGCTGATGCAAATTACTGCTATGATATGCCAAAGAATAGAGCTATTACGATTATTGGATTGTATAAATAAGCCTGAAAATTCCTCAAAGACTGTTCTAATGGGAAAAGCATACTATACTGTTCGTAATTATATACACAACATAGATGCTTGGAACCTTCCACTTCTGCAATATAGCCAACTGGTACATAAAAACATAACATTGTTGAAAACCACAGGTTTTTTTTACAAATCTCTAACAACTATTTTGTTAGAGTTTTTGTAAGACCCTTCAGCCTTTCAGCCCTTGAGTTTCTTGCCATATTTTCTGAGTAGTGGTTCTTTTTCCGATGCGGTGGTAGAGTCATGGTGACAATTTGACGTTCATAAGTGCGTGTGTGATGCCAAAACTGAGTTCCTATGCGTGCGTGCGTATAAAAGCGTTGCTTAACGGGCCTCTTCATAATATCACTGTAATAGCGACGGCTTTATAAATAAATTCAATAAATAAATACGCCCACCGATCACAAACATAGATCCTGGCCACTAACTAGGATTCCCTGTATCTAGGCAACCAGGAACTACGAGGACCTTGTCCCACAATACCTAGACCCGAAACAAATTCTTGCGATTATATATTTTTTTCTGTGCAAACATTTGTCCCGTCGTCGCGGGAATCGAACCCGCAACCTAAATGATGTATTAGATTTGAGCTAACCCGCTCAACCACTACACCACAGAAGTTGTGTGTGGAGTATAAAATTGTAAAAAATAAACGAAAATCGAATAGTTAAAATTATTTACTTATGTGTTTCAGTTCAGATGCTTGCTGCACTTACAGTTTAAACCAAATCAAGAACCAAGCTAAACACATAACAAAAACAAAACTTATAATTCACTTAAACACTGGATACAGCTATTAATAAATGCACTGCATTATGCAGAAGATATCAACAGCTGAATCGCTAGCAATCAGGGCAATTATGATCAGTTAAAGAGCACTTTATATGACAGAAGTATCGAATTATCAAGATACTATATAGTATCGATAATTTTCCATACCTGATAACTTTCCATCGTCTAACAATATAATATCAAGACAGGTGCGGAGGCAAATCGTGCGATATCCACAAAGGAAGCGATCAGTCGATAAACGGAACTAGGCGTTTCGGATTGAACGGCTACAGAGAGCTACTTAGCAGAAACTTGTGCCACTGAACAGTGTGAGCAACACGCAGAAGGACCTTGCTAATACTTTTAGCAAGGTAGTAAGTAAATAATTACATAGGAGACAAAGATGCATGGAACATTCCGCTAATGCCAAGTAGCCAACTGGCACTGGAACATAACATTCTTAAAAACAAACATACAATATTAGTTTCTTACCGTATCTTCAGAGTAGTGGTTCTTTTTCGATACGGTGGTACAGCTATTGTAATAATTGGCGTTCATAAGCGCGTCTGTGATACCACTGAATATAAAGAACTTGTGAACTTGAACCGTTCGATTTGATAGTATTGTCACAGAATGCTAAGGGACAGAAGTATCACTCCGCAAAGAAATTTAAACAAGCAGCGACTCTTGCTATGACACAATAAAATTCAATTCAGCTCGCGTAGCGCTGCATACCTCCCAGTCTATTAACCCACAGAGCGCCTCTCTTTCTATCGCATAGCTCTTATCTCTTCTGACGCGGCACGTTTAAAGACACGCGACCCGCCGTCGGTGTCCGGCTATGTACTTGTAGCTTCTTACCGGTGCGTACAGTGCGGAGTGCGCTATGCCTGATATTGTTTAGACAGGTAATTTTATCGCCGATAAAAACGCAGGCTAGTTAGTAGTAAGTTAAGAGGGGTCACTTTTCACTATATCGGATAAAAACTACACTACACTAGAAATGTGTAAAACGTATATACGAGTATATTAAGTGGCAAGGCAATGTTTTTTTATGCTACCGGAATTGGAGTGAATGAAATCGCGAGTGAAGACCGTGGATCGGCAAAAGTTCATGTAGGACGTCTTGAGACTAAATGGAGCGAAGATATACGCAATAGTACTCGTGGTAAGTCTGCGGGAGGCCGTCTGGATAGGTCTCACCGCTTGCCAGTTAGCACCAAGCAGTGCTTAAGCATTACTGTGTTTTAGGGCATTGTAGCCAGCGAAATTACTGGGCATATGAGACTTGTTATCTGTTTTCTCGAGCCGATAAGCGCAATGCAATGCTACGCAGTGCTTTTTATATTATTTCAAGTTCTGGGTGGCACTGCAATTGTTATGGGCTGGCGTGGCGTTTACCATCAGGCGAAAGACTTGCTTGTCTGATCACTTAGTTCCATAAAAAAAGAGTAACTAGCAGTGACTGAAAAAGGAAAGCGGAAGGTAGAGTCAGTAGCGTGCTCTATGAGGGGCCTATGTCCAGCAGTGGACTGATGTAGACTGACGACGATGGTGATGATAATGAGTAAAATAATATAATCAGGAAAGCACCCTTCACTATTTAGTTGTGATGCTAACAACAAACTGACTGCTGTGTAATCGTATACTGTGACATAATGAATACAGCTTACAGGAAAGCTATCCCGTAGAGTACTATGGCTTAGTCCGTAACACTTTACAGAAGTAATTTCCGAGGATCACCTTTAAGCCGGCTTAGTAATGCAAGTATTAATTGCCTCTCCGTGTAAAGTCGTAGCTCACCTAGCCGTTCGTAACAGATCTTATAGGTTAAGCAACGTTCGCATCGGTCACAACTTGGATGGGTGACCGTTTGTGTGGTTTACATCTGAGCGCTACCGTGCTTCGGAGGGCACGTTAAGCCGTCGGTCCCGGTTGTTATGTATATATGTATAAGTCTTAGGACAACAGTCGTTAGGCCATGTCGGGGCCTTAATTAAGCGGTCTAAAAAATTCCGACATCATTCCGGGTAGCCACAGAGAAGAAGTTAGAAATTCCATAGGAGCCATCTCTTTTTCGCATACGCAAATCACGTTGTACGATAGGTGTTAATTAACTTATAGATAGATATTTTAAACTGATGAGGACCAAAGTTGACAGTCTATTGCAGTGATAGGTCATAATTTTACTATTTTACTTTTTACTGGTGGTGGTTTCTCGTATGCGAGAGGCCGTCTGGGTGGGTACCACCGCTTTGCCAGTTATTCAGCCACCAAGCAGTAGTGCGCAAGCATTACTGTGTTCCGGTTTGAAGGGCATTGTAGCCAGCGAAATTACTGGGCATTATGAGACTCAACAGCTAATTGTCTCAGGGTGACGAGCGCAGTGCAGTGCCGCGCAGGATTTTGCAAAACAAAATTCTGGGTGGTGCTGTTATTGTTATGGGCTGGCGTATTGCTTACCATCAGGCAAACGACCAGCTCGTCTCGACATTCAGATCCACAAAAAAAAAAAATTATGTAAGTGCCTGAAAAAATTTAAAACTATACGTCTAGCTTTCTCTATCATGTTAGACTATACACATAATATTATATAGTTAGCTAGTTATAGATTGTAGTAGACATTCATCATCAGCCCATCACGTTCCCACTGCTGGGATACGGGCCTTCTCTCATAGAGAGAATATGGGCCATAATCCACCACGCTGGCCCAGTGCGGGTTGGTGGATGTCACATGTTCTTGAATTTTTGTGATAATTTCTTGGACATACCGGTTTCCTAACGATGTTTTCCTTCACCGTTTTTAGAGCTAGTGTTAAATCCGCACATAACTTAAGAAAGTCAGTGGTGCGGGGCCAGCGGGATTCGAACGCAGGTGCGTCGGATCGAAAGTCGCACGTTCTCCCACTGAGCCACACTCGCTCTGTAGACATTATTTTATTTTATTTACTTTTATTTATTTATCGAACGCCAACACGATGTACATTATTGAAATAAATGTTATAATTCTAAGATAGTACATGCCATCGTAATTATAGGCGAAGACTGCTAACAAATATTATATGGCGAGTATTGAATTGATTTTGATTAATTTAATTAATTGAAAGCATTTTACAACGTTCGCGAAATAATCTCATGTAGTATGTGTACCAAGTGGTCAAAGCTATAACTATTCTCCGTTGCCATGAATTGCAAACTTTATTAGCCAACTTTGTTTTAACCTGGAATACAGACACCAATTTAAGTAATAGTCCATTCAAAAGACCAAGTCCCATTACTATTCATCTTCCCAAAAGCAGTTTACAGTCTTGGCTGAACGTCCCCGTCTTTCGCCGACTTTTATGTTCCCTCCAAAACAATTACGTTGTAAAAGTGTGCAGAGAGCACTCCTCTCGCGCGGAACAAGTTGGCGGCAAATTGTTGAGCGTAGGGTTGTCACTTGACAAAGGTTTTACTTACGTTTTTTCCAAGCGTCTCGTTTTTGAGCCATCTGTATTCGTTGAGTCTGAACAAGAAGCGCTTTTTTACTCTACCTCCCACAAGTTTCACCTTTTATGTTTTTTTGACTGAATGACGGGACGAGTAGGTCGTTCGCCTGATGGTAAGCAATACGCCTGCCCACCAGTTGCAGCACCATCCAGAACTTTGTTTTGCAAAATCCTGCGCGGCACTGCACTGCGCTCGTCACCCTTCGACAATTAGCTGTTGAGTCTCATAATACCCAGTAATTCCGCTGGCTACAATGCCCTTCAAACTGGAACACAGTAATGCTTGCGCACTACTGCTTGGCGGCTGAATAACTGGCAAAGCGGTGGTAGTCAGACGTCCTCGCATACAAACTACAATGTTGTGCAGTTTTTGGTATAGTGAAAAGTTTGTTGCGCTTGAGTTCACAGACATCATTAAATTACCACTATAAAAATATCTTGGCGTTGAGTCGGAACCTTCTCCTGGCATTGCGCAACATTTCACTGCTTGTATTTATTGTTTTTTGTTGTGTCCTTATTCTAGTATGTTCAGTATAATGTCGTGTTGTGTGATGTCCTTAACAAATGTATTTTCTTTCTTCTTTCTTTCTTTCTAAATTTAAATCAAGGCAGATTGAAGAAGAGAGAATTGGCAAGGATAAACCTTAGTAAATTTAATTAAAAATATCAATTATTAATCGACTTAAAAAAGAAGGAGGTTCTCGATTGTATTTTTTTTTTTGTTTGGTACCTCAGAACTCCGTCATTTATAAACTGATTTGGAAAATTCTGTGTTAAAAAATATGAAATACTGCGTTTTGCGTTGGGTTCAGTATACCTTCAAGGTGGTCCCATATAAATTTCATCGATATTCGACCTTGGACTTTTTTTTTATACTTAATGACGATATATATCAGCATAGAAGTCGGTTTTTTTTGTTTGAAAATGAATTATTGTAGTCTTTGTAGTTTTTGAATACAACGTCTTTTTTAATTTTTTGTCAGGGCCATTCAGTCCCGGCATAAATAAAAAATAAAACTTTAGGAAGAAAAATACTGACAATGGCAACCCTATTCGAGTGTTAAATCGTGGTGTAAAACAGGCGTAGACTCGAATCTCGGAGGTAGAGCGCGGTCGCTGAGACGTCTTTATTATAGGACTTGGCCAGATTTAATTGTTAATCTAAATGACGATTATATGCCTTCGTTTTTCTTCATATATTGGCTCGGCAAACATAGATCGTTTTTAGGATAGGTGAAGCGATGATCTTCGTTTCACCAAAATAATTCAGAGCTGATAATATTACCTACCCTAGTCCGTCTTTTTCGCCTTATTAAGGCTATAATTGATTGAAATATGTATATATGACAAGATTGATAAGCTCAGATTGAAAACTATAGTTACGAATGATATTGAGACAAGAATAATCAAACTCTACGAAAGCAATTAAGAATTATTTAAAATAATGTGGACAGTCGTCTATGATCGTTTTCCTGCTGTTCCTACGGTTCAACTAGCTCAAACATTCAAAATTCAAAATTCATTTATTTCACTTTGTAACAACTTTGTTTGTGAGACCCTAACTAATAAACTAGGCTGTAAGGCCTGTGCCTTAATAGTTAGTTTCTTCCCATTATGTTCAATTTATTTTTGTTACACTAATTTACATTTATTTTTAAGTTTTAGTAAATTAATTTAGCCTTATCATAAAACAATTAGTATTTTCAAGAGTTTTCGTCATTCTGTAATTAAGCATTATATCAAATCTGTTGTCAAGAGTTAGCTGCCCTTTCATCATCATCGGCCCATTACGTTCCCACTGCTGGGACTCGGACCTTCCCTCGTAGAGAGAGTATGGGCCATAATCCACCACGCTCGCGCTGGCCCAGTGCGGGTTGGTGGATGTCACATGTCCTTGAATTTTTGTGATAAATTCTTGAACATGCCGGTTTCCTCACGATGTTTTCCTTCACCGTTTTTAGAGCGAGTGTTAAATCCGCACATATCTTAAAGAAAATCAGTGGTGCGGGGCCAGCGGGATTGGAACTCGGGTGCGTCGGACCGAAAGTCGCACGTGCTCCCACTAAGCCACATTCGCTCTATGCCCCATGTATTTCTTTGACACACGTTCTCTGCTGTTCAGATCCTCCAAAGAAAACATTCTAATTATTCATACTGTTATTAAATTGGAACTGTGCCAATTCTGTACATTGAAGATATTTTAAACCAACTGGGCTCAACTATTTAGAGGGTACTGAACAGGAATCCACGGATATTAGAAATTGTGTCTGTTTGTTTGCTTTTATGTTTGTTATCTATATATATATAATAGTTAGTTAATTAATTGTTTAATGGATTTTAACACTAAGCAATACTTTACATTCATGAGCTTTAATTGTAAAGCGGTCAAGCGTTCTATCGAGAGTGTAAGGGATCTCTGCAAACTGTCTGATCTGGTTGCATTCCAGGAGACATGGCTGCTTCCCCATGACTTACCATTACTAGGGACAATTTCTAATAACTTTGAATATACAGGTAAGTCTGCTGTAGATACGTCTGCGGGCCTATTAACAGGAAGACCTTACGGGGGAGTAGCCATCCTCTGGAGAAAGGGTGTTTTCGAAAGTGTAACTGTTTTAGAGTGTAATAGCGTTCGCTTGGCAGCTATTAGAGCTACCATTGGCCGGCGGTCTTTAATTGTATTTTCTGTGTACATGCCGACCGATTCGCCTGAAAACTTGCCAATTCTAGCCGAGGTGCTGGGCGAAATAAGTGCAATAGTTGCTAGCGAAGATGTTGAGAGTGTATATATCTTAGGTGATTTTAACGCACACCCACACGAATTATTTTATAATGAATTGACTGGCTTTTGTGCGGATCAGTCTTGGACCTGCGCGGACGTAGAAAAACTAGGCTTACTGTCTAACACCTACACCTATGTAAGCGACGCCCATGGGTGCAAACGATGGCTGGATCACTGTGTCGTATCATTGTCAGCTTGGCAAACTGTTGCCGAGGTGGGTGTTATAGAGGATGTTTTTACATCGGATCATCTGCCTCTATTTATCAAATGTGACCTAAATGTCGTAAGGGCTAAACTGGTGAACTGCGGCTTGCAGCGTAGCTCCGTTATATGGGGCGAGAGAAACGATACTCAAATTGATCGTTACCGTGAGTTATGTAACAACAGGTTTCGCGATATAGATTTTCCCTCCGAGTTCTCTGATTGCAGCCGTGGGTCATGCAGTTCTGACGAACATAAACTTGTGCTGGATCGATTATACGCCAACATTGTGCATATCTTATGTGACGCGGCTGCTGAGACCAGCGGCAAGCGCTGTAAAAACCGGAACAAGAGCAAGCATTTATGTGGCTGGAATAGGCACGTTCGCGAAGCGCATCGAGTGGCCAGGCTTAAGTTCAACACTTGGGTATTATGTAACCGACCAACAAAAGGCGTAATATACAATGAAATGTATGAGTCACGCAAAATTTTCAAAAGTAGATTAAAGTGGTGCCAAAACCATCAAGATCAACTGAAAATGGATATTTTGGCACAACATAGATCAGCTAAAAACTTTTGTAAATTTTGGAAGGCTACGGGAAAGCATGAGATTAGGCCTGGTCTCCCGGTGAGCGTAGGTGACGTAAGTGAGCCCGTGGATGTAGCTAATATGTTCATGGAACATTTTAAAGTGCAGTCCCCGCTGGGCTCATCAGCCGCGTCGATTGACACTGAGTCTGGATGTCGGGGAGAGGAGCCGCCGGTACTTTTCACTGCTAGCCAGGTAAGGAGAGTTTTGAGGAGGATGACCGGCGGCAAATCTCCTGGACATGATGGGCTTAGTGTTGAGCACTTGAGGCACGCGGGGGTTCACTTGCCGGGGGTTCTGGCCATGTTTTTCTCAATGTGCATGATTCACTCTTATTTACCACAAGATTTAATGAAGACCATCGTCGTGCCCATTGTGAAAAACAGGACC
Organism: Petrophora chlorosata; assembly: GCA_951640565.1. Lineage (NCBI taxonomy): Eukaryota > Metazoa > Arthropoda > Insecta > Lepidoptera > Geometridae > Petrophora > Petrophora chlorosata. Next base: position 17,661,353 of record OX621189.1, on the reverse strand, counting down.
GGGGATATCTCTGACAAGGGGAACTACCGGCCTATATCATTAGCAACAACGATTGCCAAGATATTGGACAGTATGCTTGATTCTTACTTAGAAAAATATTTAGATTTGCATGACGCTCAGTTCGGGTTTCGGCCCGGACTTTCGACTGAAAGCGCAATCGTTAGTCTCAAGCATACTGTTCAATATTATACTGATCGCAGGACACCGGTGTACGCCTCTTTCCTCGACCTCTCCAAAGCTTTTGACCTTGTGTCTTATGATGTGCTCTGGAGTAAGTTAAGGGACAGGGGTTTACCGGTGGAAGTGGTAAATATTTTTAAATATTGGTATGCTCACCAATCCAATTATGTAAGATGGGCTAATACACTCTCTGAAGCATATAGGTTGGAGAGCGGGGTGAGGCAGGGGGGGTTGACGTCTCCCAAGCTCTTCAACTTATATGTAAACAACCTCATCGTCGAGCTGAGCAGCATGCGCGTTGGTTGTCGAATAGATGGTGTTAGCATTAATAATATAAGCTACGCTGACGATATGGTGCTGCTGAGCCCGACGGTGGGGGGTCTCAGAGAGTTATTAAAAGTGTGTGAGGCCTATGTAAAGGCGCATGGCCTATTATACAATGTCAAAAAGAGCGAATACATGGTCTTTAAGGCCGCTGGTAAATGCCCCGATATTTCACACAACTTTACCCTAAATGGCTTGAACATTAATCGTGTTACGAAATTTAAATATCTGGGGCATTACATTACCGACGACCTTAAAGACGATGTAGACATTGAGAGGGAGCGTAGGGCTCTGGCGGTCAGAGGTAACATGCTGACCCGCAGATTTTTCCGTTGTAATGGTGAAGTCAAAGTGACGCTTTTTAAAGCATATTGTCAAAGCTTTTACACGGGAGGTCTGTGGGTCAGTCATACCAAAAGGTCGCTAGACGCCCTACGCGTCCAATACAATAACATCTTTAGGATGATGTTGGGGCTGCCCCGTTTCTGTAGTGCATCAGGGATGTTTGCGCAATTTCACACTGATGGCTATCACGCCATCATCCGCAAGAAAACTGCATCCCTGATCCACAGAATTCGGGGCAGTGCCAATAGCATCCTAAAGACGGTAGCGGATAGGTTCACCTCGCCGCTCTGGAAGTGTCTAGTTCGGCGGGGTTTACCTATACGTGTGTAATAATTTAATTTTTTTATTTTTTTATTTATTTTGCTATTAATTTATGATTGTAATCTTTGAATTTAATTTATGAATTTAATTTAATTTTTAATGTTAATTGCTATTTTCAATTTGTAAGTCTGGTTTGTTATTTTAATTGTAATTTTAAATTTTTAATCTTAATGTTTTATTTGTAAAAATATGGACTTGTATATTGTCCGAAATAAAGAATTTTTATTTTATTTTTATTTTATTATATTCCTGACACGGAAACTGCTGAACGGAATTTAGTGTGGCTTTCAGGGTTTGGTAGCATTAGTCCCAACTTAGGTTATAGGGTATTTTACATAAAAACCGGTGGAGTAGCTACGAATACACAGCTTGACCTCGTCGTAGTACGGACTTTCATATACTGGGGAGGTCTTGCTAAAAAATACATATATGGTCTTATATGGTCTTGTATGGCTTCCTCTGTCTTTCACGCGGATAAAGTTGCCGGAAAATGCTAGTTTTACACATATTCACTAAAACACACAAATTCAGCAAAACAAATACATTTTCACTGCAAACGTACATTATTTAGGAGTAGATAATTACAATTCGCACATTCCAAACATTACGTCTACCCAATTCGAGCTTTCCCTAAATAAGCTTCATAGTCCAAGAATATTAGTCAAGTTAGGGCAACTATCTCGGATGAGAGACAGTCAGCTATAAAGTTGTATAAAGCTTTATTTTGGCACCCTAAAACTTGTCTCAAAACCTACTTATCGTAGGGTGTTCGTGACTACAGATATTTGAAGTTTACAGGTTTACCTTTGACCTTGGAATATCTATAGTCGCGAACACCGTACGATAAGTAGGTTTTGAGACAAGTTTTAGGATGCCAAAATAAAGGCTTTTACAAGTTTATAGCTGCCTATCTCTCAGTCCGAGGTGAAACCCCAATTTTCCTGGACTATCATTGTATTTTCCCGAAGACTGACGTTAAAAGCCATTATCTTAATGAATAATAAACAACCACTTTTTTTTTGCACTAAAGCAAATTGCCATACGATGCGACTGTCGGTCTAACGGCCCGGTTCGCAGCATGAACGTAGATAAGAGAGGGATTAAGGGACCTTATACTGATACAATGATACAATTATTTATTGCTAAAATATGGTACAAATGTGTCAAAACAAAAGAACATAGTCCAACATATTCGCCATTTCTGGTATGCAATATTATAATCATATAGATTTATTATTGTCATTAATTATTATTATTATTATATTCAGCCCATATCGTCCCTCTGCAGGCCTCGGCCAATAATAATTATAATATGAAAGTAAATTAAAATAACTAGTAAATTATGAGTAGTTAATTATGAGAAAAAATATTACAACTAGAAAGTCAATATTAATGTAATGGTAATAATTATCAGAAGCGCTAATGATTTAGTTACACTTAAATTTCATAGAAGTCGTTTTAAATGACTAGTATTTAAAAAAATGGAATTTAAGTACATTTTTCAAGTCCATTTCATAATCCGTTTCTTCTCCAAAATGCAGTATTTGGAAGCAGCATATACAAGCATGTACAAGCTGAAGCATACGATACTGCGACAAGAAGAACGCACCTTTGCCAGCTATTGAATCACCAAGCAGTAGTGTGCAAACATCCTGTGGGCAACATTACTGGGCATTACCTTGTATATTTGGTACATAGGATTACCTAAGAGCCATAGTGTTATGGCGAGAGCAGTGCAGTGCCGCGCTAGACTGCAAAACAGAGATCGATAGAAAATCTGCTTTCAGATGATTTCCGTTCCTGGTTTCCCAGATACAGGGAATCCTAGTTACGGGTCAGAATCTATGAATGTGATCGTTGGGCGTAAAAATAAACCGCATCCAAATCAGTTCACCCGTTTAAGAGCTGCGGTGCCACAGACAGACGCACATAGTGGTCAAACTTATAACTTCCCTCCTTTTTGCGTCGGGAGTTAAAACACGATAAAAATAGGAACTAAGAGTTACATTGAAAGAGAAAGTTCGTGGTTTTTTTTGTGCATGTAAACTTTACAATAGCGTTGGTTACCACAAGGCTCGAAAGTGTCGCAGGCCATGTTCATACTATCGCATTATACCACTTCGCCCTCCCAACTAGTTCTGATTACGTCCCCTTTCCGCACTGGGGTCCCTCCGGATAGATAACTGTTTAACGGCCTGTTGTATATTTATAGAAGGTTCTACTTACCGCCGCTGACCACGCGTGGGTATTGCGAACTATTAACGAATACAATAATAAAATCGTGTGTGTCAGTGAACTCTGAATAAAACTGAATAATTCTGAATAACGTTGAATAAAAATGAATAACTCAGTTTTATCGTGTATTTTTATACTAACCACGAATACATTCTTTTTTATAGCGCTATATGATTGAAACTTGTTTTCAATGAAAATAAAAGGAGTATTTACTACGCAGTTTTTCATTTGGATAGACCTTGATTGACATTGAAGTGAATAAGCAAGGTTTTTATTTGATTTTTATAGGACACACTTAAAATAACCTCTAATGGTATTTTAGGTAGAACCTAAAAAAAACATCAAAATCCGTTCAGTAGTTTTTGCATCATTGATCTAAAAACGTCCATCTATCTTCACAAAGTTTCGCGTAGTTTCGCGAGCTTGTTAAAATTAAATGAGTTTAGTGCTTCTTATTGCGACATAATTAATGCTTGCATAATGCTGAGGCAGAATCCATCCCAGCTTCTCCCACGCATACAAAAGTTATATTTTTACTGCTAAACTACTGATCTGCCTAAGTTAACTGTTTTCTAAGAAACTTTCAATGCATATTTTACGTTCTTCTTTGCAAATGTAATAACTACCACCTACGATATTTTCATAGTGGTCTATGGAAAAGGCCTGCGCAGTAGATCCCGCCTTACGCCCCATAGAGTTGAAAGTCTATGCTGTAGACCCTGAGCTACGCCGTAGAGGCAACTTATTTTTAACCGACTTGAAAAAGGAGGAGGTTCTCTGTTCGATTGTGTTTTTTTTTTATGTTTGTTACCTCAGAACTCCGTCATTTATGAACCGATTCGAAAAATAATTTTTGCGTCGGGTTCAGTATAGCTACGAAGTGGTCCCATATAAATTTCATCGATATGTGACCTTGGACTTCGAAGATACATTGAAGTCGGTTTTTGTTTTTTTCGAAAAATTAATTATATTAACTTATTGCCAACAATATTATAAGTTTTCTGCATAGTATTATATGAAGTCCGAAGGGACTAGCTTGTCATTTTGGAAAAAAGTTCCTACATTTAAATTAATTCCTAAAAGAAAGATAATCAAGATATATACATAATCTAAGTTTTTTATAAATACAAAAATCCTCTTTCCTTGACAAGTATACACTCTATCTTATAATAACACCGTTCTTTTACGAAAAAACTTGCGTTGTATTATAATTCACAGAGCCTCTGTGGTGCAGTGGTTGGGCAGGTTGGCTCAAATCTCATACACCACTAAGGTTGCGGGTTCGATTCCCGCGACGGGACAAATGTTTGTGAACAGAAAAATAAAAGCGCAAGCATTTGTTTCGTGTCTGGGTGTTGTGGGGCCATGGTCCTCAAAGATTCCTGGTTCCCTAGATACAGGGAATCCTAGTTAGGGGTCAGGATCTATGCATGTGATCGTTGGGGGTAAAAAAAAAACTTGCACGACAGAATAGCATATCTCGAAAAGGTTATTCATACATCAAAAGTTACAATGTGCGCATTATGAAACGGTTTTTACAAAACATTTCTTTTACAACTGTCATCAAGGCTATTTATCTGAAACAGAAACATGACGGTTTCTCCATAAAGTACAATTATTAATAACCGGCCAAGTGCGAGACGGACTCGCGCTCGAAGGGTTCTGTACAATTATTTATAAAAACGGCAAAAAAATCATGTCTGTTGTATGGTTGTACTTAAATATTTTTTTATTTTGTTTTTTAGTATTTGTTGTTATAGCGGCAACAGAAATACATCATCTGTGAAAATTTCAACTGTCTAGCTATCACGGTTCATGAGATACAGCCTGGTGCCAGACGGACAGACAGACAGACGAACGGACAGCGGCGTCTTAGTAATATGGTCCCGTTTTACCCTTTGGGTACGGAACCCAAACAAAAGGCATTGTTTTTCTAATTTTCTCGTCCACCAAATGTCATTTCACAGAATCCGGGGCGCGTTCGCTTCAACAACTCGAAACCTTTTGTTACAATTGTTATCTGCAACTGTCGTGCGTAATTACATTCATAGCTTTGGCTTTGGTCAGCGGAGCGCGAACGCAGCGAGGCGTGCTACTCGTGTCACTCGCACTCGAACTCGCGCTGACATCTCATTGTACTGAACCAAGATCAACGAATTTACTAGGCATATGAGACTTAATATCTGATGTCTCGGGGTGATGAGCACAATCCAATGCTACGCAATGCTTTTTATGAAATTAAAAATTCTGGGTGGCACTGCAATTGTTATGGACAGACGTGGCGCTTACCATCAGAACGACTTGCTCGTCTTATCACTCAGTACGATTATAAAAAAAGAAGAAAAATAAGCTTCAGTAGTAACCACCCTTATACGTCACATGTTTGGATTCAATTTTGCAGTAACAGCAACAAGTTTGTATTAATAGCAGATATTGTTTTGTTTGTCAGTCACGTCGCAGCTTAGGGCGCTAGCTGCGACCGCAGCCGCAGTTGTTGTTTTTACATCGTGATGCGCAAAGTACACGTGCGCCATTGTTTTATGTTACACGAAATGTAGTTTAACTTCGCTTTCATATTTTATGAACAAGCCTCGTGTAGTTATGATGTTTGTGAGTTTCGGGGTGACCTAGCATGAAATCACAATAAAAATTAAAAATAATCAATTTTTAGAACAAACCAAAACCGACTTCAATGTATCTTCGAAGTTCAAGGTCAAATATCGATGAAATTTATATAAAACCACTTCGTAGCTATACTGAACCCCACGCAAAAATAATTTTTCAAATCGGTTCATAAATGACGGAGTTCTGAGGTAACAAACATAAAAAATACAATCGAATAGAGAACCTTCTCCTTTTTAGAAGTCGGTTAAAAATAATATTAGTGCCTTTGTTTAGTTTGAAGTTGGAGCATGATTTTCATAGTTTCGGGTTCTTTGATGATGATGATGACGATGGTGATGGGTTCTTTAGATACAAAGAATCTTAGTTAGAGATGATAACCATCCTCTGATGGTTATCATCTATGTATAGATAGATAGATAGCCCATTGTTCTACCACTATTATTTGTAACTATAAACTTCTGTTTCCTGTTTTGGTGATCAATAAAGTATTATTGTATTGTATTGTATAGATAGATAGATAAACACTTTATTGTTAAAAAACCTTAAATATAGGTACATGAAAAACAAGTAAATTTTACAGTAATCAGCATAACAATAGGCGGTCTTATCGCTCAAAGCGATCTCTTCCAGACAACCTTTGAACAGAAAGGACTAACATAATTTGGAAGGACGGTGGTTTTTTGAAAGAAATGCAAATTCTATTATAAATATATGTATAAATAGGTATAATATATATATATATATATATATATAATATATGACATATACATATAAAAGCATAATATGATAATAATAACACATATAAATATATATACATATATATATATATATATATATATATAAAACATAATCAAAAGGAAACATTAATAGCAGAAAGAGGAGAAAAAGAACATAATAATAATAATACAGAATATTAAGCGATGTATATGGTTGCTGGAAGTTTCTTTTGACGATCGCATACATATATAGCGCTTTTTTTCGTGCTTAAACATTTGTCTCAGAGCGGGAATCGAACCCGCAACATCTGTAGTATAAACTGACCTGCCCAACTACACCACAGAAGTTGTCACTTATTTACTTAAATTAGAAACTCGTTTTTTAAAACTCGTTAAGCTCTTTTTAGGGTTCCGTACCCAAAGGGTAAAACGGGACCATATTACTAAGGCTCCGCTGTCCGTCCGTCTGTCTGTCCGTCTGTCACCAGGGTGTATCTCATTTTTTTTTTTTATAATGTCGTGTCACAAAATGACACTTCATTAACATTACAATCTAGCCTAATAAGGCTAATAAGTAATTTGAATTTAACTTAAACTGCTAAGTAGAGTAAAACTAAGAATATGTCCATCAACACTTTTCTTATTGTCTCTATTAAGGCGAAGTCACTATGTTCTTGTGTTCTTTACGGGTAGCACTAACTTTACTACGACACACTGTCACTGCACTAAATTAACTCAAAAGGTTTTGTCCTTTTTAGTCTTCTCACTAGGTCTGTGTGTGTAGGCTGTATCTCATGAACTGTGATAGGAAGTTGAACTTTTCACAGATGACGTATTTCTGTTGCCGCTATAACAGCAAATACTAAAATCAGAAGAAAATAAATATTTAAGGGGGCTCACATACAACAAACATGATTTTTTTGCCGTTTTTATAGATAATGCTACGGAACCCTTCACGAAGCTTCGTGCGCGAGTCCGACTCGCACTTGGCCGGTTTTTTATAAATGCCAATTTTTGTCAAAACTCAATAGACTTAAAGCCAGTTTCCCTAATCATATAAACATTTAAAACAACAGCCCGCAAAGCAATTTCCATAACATAACCCAACGACCGCCGTTCTCATTAAGGCGCTATCTACACGGCGCAACTTGCCAACGACACACGCGAGCTATCTGCAAAAGTGCGATACAACCGCACAATGGACTTAACGACGGGAAATACTATGCAAGCGACTTGATTTATTTTATGATTAGAATCTTGTTGTTAAGATATTAATTTAGTAATGATGAATTAGCAAAAGTTGTTCACCTAAGTGACGATAAATGAAATGAAATACTTATTACATACTAATTACGCCACGCGGTTTCACCCGCGGTTTTTCTGGATCAAAGTACGTGTTAATACAGACTATAAGCTATCTCCATTTCAAATTTCATCCAAATCCATTTAGCCGTTGCGGCGTGAAGAGGCAACACACAATTATACTAACACACTTACATACAAAATTTCGCATTTATAATATTATTGTGATAGTTTTCTCAAAAAAAGTCCATGATAAGCTTGAGTAAGATTCCATACATATAGAAAAGGATATAATACAAGGGCCGGCTTATATTATAGGCTTTTGTTAATCTCAAACACTATTTATAATACAGAATCACATTTTAATCAAAAAGCAACATAACACTCTAATTACAATTCTTAAAACAAGTCTAGACAAGCGCGCGCGCCGATCGCCCTGAAGAAGTGATGCACCCGCCCGACTCCGTGGCGCCGTCGTCGCTCCGCCCGCTCCCCGCGTACCACAGCTATCTAGTCGCGCTTAACACTTTATTTATTTATTATTTATGTTATTATAGGCTTTATTTATTTTTTATTTATATATATTTAATTAGTAGGTATTGATGTAAGCCACACCAAAACTTGACACATAACAAGTATATATACATTTTAATAATAATAATTATATAGTTTATGGGCCGGTCACATATGTCGAAGAACCGATAACCGATGGAGTAAACGAGTTCTAGAGTGGAGACCACGTTTAGGCAAACGTAGTGTAGGACGCCCTCCGGCCGGATGGAGCGACGACCTGCGTAAAGTGGCTGGCAGTAATTACATGCGAAGAGCCGAGGATCGGGCTCAGTGGCGTGCATTGGGAGAGGCCTATGTCCAGCAGTGGACTCGTATAGGCTGATGATGATACATTTTATAACAAAAAAAACCGACTTTAATTCTGATGTATCGAAGTCCAAGGTCGAATATCGAAGAAATTTATGTGGGACCTTAAAGCTATACTGAAGCCAACGCAAAATTTTCTAAATCGGTTTATAAATAAAAAAAATCTAAATCATTTCTTAATTAAAACATTTGTAACAAAAAATTAACTGGTGGAGCACCTGAAACCTAAACTAGGCTTGTGACCTGTGATATAGCTTCATAAATGACGGAGTTCTAGGCAAACAACATAAAAAATAAATTTAATAAATATCGCCCAACGATCACAATACGTACATAGATCCTGACCCTTAACTAGGATTCCCTGTATCTAGGGAACCAGGAACTATGAGATGGCCCCACAACACCCAGACACAAAACAAATGCTTGCGCGTGGTATATGAGATTTGAGCCCACCTGCCCAACCACTATACCAAAGAGGCTGTCAAAAATACATTCGAATTGAGAACCTCCCCTTTTTTGGAGTCGGTTAAAACAATTAAGTTCTTATATACTTTTCTTGACAGTGACTGAATGTATTATAATTAAAACTATCCGAGTCTACTATTGACGACTGTTTCGATTTCTACCCATGAGTGTACCCGGTTATTAATCCAAATTACTAACTGATAAAACTTTGTTCCTTGTCATGGAATAATGGGTTCTTTATCTTATACCTACAGTGTACTGCCTACTGCAATCTGAGAAAAAAACAATAAAGCTTCACGGCATTATGTGAAAAAACCCTTCTACTTTAACAAACTTTTAGTTACGTAAAATATTTAGCCGCAGCCGAGCTTTGAACTCGGGACCTTTTCCTTCAGTACAGGAAAAAATATTTTGCATACCTAAAAAGTTTGTTAATTTATAGCCAAGCATGCGTTACTGCTTAGAAGTGATGGGTAATTGTCCGAAATTGTCCAAATCATGGAAACATTTCAATTTATTTTCGGAAAAATAAATAAATGGGAAAATAATGGAAGAATATTGCTTACTGTAAATTTTAGACAAAAATAAATAAAATTGCGTTTTATTTTAAAGCATTTTTATTGAAATAAAACCATTAAAAAAAGACAAGAGTAGTAACAATAATTTAAGAATTATCAACCTGTTATTTTCCAATAATCGTAATGTTTAATTAAACAATCAATCATTTGCTAGATGAAAATCCACCATTAAAGACTCATTGTTTGGAAATACATGAGAATTTAATTATTTTTATTTCTTAGTATAGATAGGGGAGCGAGTGTGGCTCAGTGGGAGTACGTGCGACTTTCGATCCGACGCACCCGAGTTCGAATCCCACTGGCCCCGCACCACTGACTTTCTTAAGTTATGTGCGGATTTAACACTCGTTCTAAAAACGGTGAAGGAAAACATCGTGAGAAAACCGGCATGTCCAAGAGTTTATCACAAAAATTCAAAGACATGCGACATCCACCAACCCACACTGGGCCAGCGTGGTGGATTATGGCCCACACTCTCTCTACGAGGGAAGGCCTGAGTCCCAGCAATGAGAACGTAATGGGCTGATAATGATAGATAGTAAAATTTTAAAGATTTTAAAGTACTGAAAAAAACATTTTCTTTTTTTTTCGAACGAATTTTTTCGATTACCCTTCACTACTGCTTACGAACAAAAAATCTATAAAGTCCTACAACTTAACTACATGGCGCAGCCAACGACGCGCCAACTACACAGATGCGGACTATCTACAAAAGTGCGATATAATAGCGACACAGCACAATGGCTCGTATCTGACGCTGGCAAAGTGGGCATTATCCGGCCCGAACAATCCAGTAATCCAGGCCCGCATTTCGTATCGTAGTTTTCCGCTTTTATTGTGTATTCTACCATGTTGCATTTTCACCACAGATTTTCTCGCAATTTGCGAACCAATTCCACATAATTTATCCTATCTAGATTATTGCTAATATATCCTAGCTAACATCCCTGACAGTGACCGCGTGAAAGATATAGCTGTTCTCTAAGGAACTGTTCTGTTTTCGGGATAAAACTTATTCTTTAAGTCCCTTGACATAGGCCAATTCCATCTAAATCTTTCTACTATCTATTTCCATCTAATTATTCACGCGGGTGAAGAAATCTATGGGAAATAAAACTAACTTCAGCTAACGTCTTTGTTCACTTCCTTCCAAAAAGTCTCCAGTAAGCATAAGTAGGCAAAATGTAGTAATAGGTATATTTATTTCTCTGTAAGCCAGAAGTCTGAGGTAAGGAACATCTGCACGTGTTCTTCTGGAACCTGAAGCGCGTAAGACTGCAAATCATTGCTCTGCTCAGCTGCGACAAACTCACTTTGATGGGCTCCTCACGCGAACTGCGGTATATGTCTCTTCCTCCCGGACGTAACGAAGGACTTCTTCACCCTTCGTGTCCTTGTCCAGGCGAGAGAGTTAAATCTTTACCTTATACCTACTATTCCTACTAATAATGTTATGTATGACCTTGCCTCTCCACGAATAACTCTTTATGATGTAGCGATGAAGAAACGAATGGAATAAGCTCTTGCTTAATTTTAATACAAAGTAGAGATGATGAGGCTATGAACAAGAAGGTTACCGATTACGAGGCAATTTGTTACCATCCGAATAAGTTTTCTTTCTCGTCAGAAGTTGGAGGCTTGTTCCAAAGAGTTTTATACTACGTTATACGTTAAAGAGTTTTATACTTGACGCTTATATTATGAGGTTACTACATAAGTTTCGGAGGCAACTTGTATGGAAACTAAAGGGTTTTAAACACTTCAAAAGGTAAAAGTTATTTGAATAATGTAGCATATATGCATGTAATAGATTTTTGAACATGGAGGTAAGACGAACTATTACTCGAACACTCACACTCCATTATAACCACCCTCGCCTGCCTACCTCGTGCTTAATGGGTTTTACCCCCGAGATCAACATCTCTTTTCTTGAGTAGCGAGAAAATAAAAAAGAATAGACATAGTTTTTCTTAGAAATTTTTAACAGAATACTTAGCTTACAACAGTTGTTTTTTTCTTTCATTTGTTTTCGAATTCATGTGAACAATCGTTCCATAATTATGCCGCGACGTATAAACACTGACTGCAGCCAATTTCTTTTTACTTTTGTTTTTATTAATAATGTGGCTGAATACTATAATGTTTCTAGTTTTTTGAAGTTAACTCAATCTAAGCCTGGAGCTGAAAAGTGCCACTTTAGTCCGCTTATACACCGTATAATACGAGTATATGAAGCACTGTAATGGATCATCTTACCCCCATGTTCAACAATCTACTGTTTATTATCGCCTCATAACGCATAGCTAGCAATTTTTTTTTCTTTGGGTTCGCTTGCAATTTGTGCATTCAGCTAGAGCGAAGAAAAAAATTATAAATACATTTTTATGTACTTTAGGTACCTATACTTACTTAATGCTATTGCCCCCCGGGGTATCCTAGTGTTTCAGTAACTTTATGCAAACACTTACACTTTATACAACACTGTCTATACTTTACTACACTGGGGCTTTACAGAGACTTTATATTATTTCTTAGATGATCTTGAAAAACAATGACAATTAAGATTCAGAAGAACGACCGAAAACACAGAATGAAAACATGTATAGTTCATGAATTGGGACTATTTCGGGGCATTCATTTACAAAGTCAGACTAGCATTACGTGTAATTTGCATGCAAATGACCTATTGAGGCGTTGAGGCCTAGCCTTGTCCCAGTTACCTGTAGCTATAGCTCTGCTATCGATCAGCTCTTGTAGTCCGAGATCCTACTATGTGTCATTACTACGCCATCTACTTTTTAACGGGACAATATTATTTTATCCTCTAAAATCTAATTGATCTTTTAAAAATATTATTTTAGCATCTTTGTATTAGTTTGAAAGAAAATTCTTCGACACCACATACGGCCTCAGGTTATGTTAGAGCGGTGACCACACATCGCGCGAGCCGAGCGAGCGAAGCGAGCGTGCAGCGGCAACGGCCCGCGAAGCGCCAGAAATTAAATTGAGAATATCGATTTATTTGATTTATTGTTTGCCTCAGAGAAAGAGGTACAATTAAAAAGTTGAACGCTTAGATTTTCTTTGCTTGCTATTTACGCAAAATTAAAACGATAATTTAAATACAATGCCTTTTTAAATCAAAAAGCAATTATTATCACATCACACTAATATTATAAATGCGAATGTTTGTAGTTAGTTATCTCTTCATTTTATAACGGCTCATCGGATTTGAGTGGAATTTGGAATGGAGATATGTAGGTATGTATATATACCCTGAATTAACATATAGGCCACTTTTTTTTCTCGGGAAACCGCGGGTGAATCCGTGAAGCACAGCTATTTCGTAATAATTAATGATAGATGAACAAGTTTCTATCGGTTTTCCTATTAAAAATGGCCGCAAACACTTTTAATTAAAAAATATACATATATTTTTATACAAGACAATTCTTGTTTTTAAGATAAATTAGAATTCATTATTCAAAGAGAGATATTAAAAAGTTCGGGTTGCAATTTTTCACTTGGCCGCAATCTCTTGGCATCCAGACAATTACTTCGTAATATTTATTCGTTCGTAACATTTGTTAATAAATTATATTTATATACATATCAATACTAGCTGACCCGGCAAACGTTGTTTTGCCAAATAAATAAAAAAAAATGTTAAGGGTGAACAACCCTTATCACATAGGGGTATGAAAAATAGATAGTAGCCGATTCTCAGACCTACTGAACATGCATATAAAATTTGGTAAAAATCAGTAAAGCCGTTTCGGAGGAGTAAGGTAACTAACACGAGAATTTTATATACATATATGATGATGATAAATCGATTTTTTTCTCTTGTGATGGAATACGGCTGCCTTCAAGTAAGTAAAAGTGGCCGCAAGTAGGATTTGCTTAAGATGAAAGTATCTGCGGTCATTCTACTAATATTATAAAGGTAATATCGCGGGCAACAGCTAGTTTATAATACAAATACGAAAACTACAGAACGGGTTTTGATGAAATTTGATATGTAGGTTCTTAGGAAAAGGTCATAGGCTACTTTTTATCCCGGAAACACGCGGGTGAAACAGCTACTTTTTATATTATTATATTTAACAAAAACTATAAAATAAAATTTGGATTAAAAAGCAGATGGACGTATTAATCAGTGAAATCTCGGAATATTGTTAACGAGGGGACTTTAAGGTAGTAATGTGTGTCACTGCCAGTCGCATAGGGGAAGATCTCGCGCTATTTTTGTCGCAGGTCGTCCGGGTGGATGCCATCAACCGTACGATGTCTATGACAAGAATTACTACGTAGTTTTAAATAAAAAATTTGTAATACTTTATGAAAGAAAAGGCAGAGATACCTAATGATAAAATTGACTATAACTAAGTGTATATTACTCTAATGGTTGTCTGTACGACCATGGTGAAAGTCGAGGGAAGCGGGGAGGTATATTGTTTTATTTTGTTTTATGGTACTGAGAGATGAGACGAGCAAGTCGTTCACCTGATGGTAAGCGCCACACCTGCCCATAACGCCACCCAGAACTTTTAATACTATAAAAAGGACGCGTACCACTGAGTTTCATAAGCCCAGTAATTTCGCCGCAGTTATTTAGGTGCTAATTGCAAACAGCAAGCAAGCGCTCGTTGTGGCGATCTATGAGGGAGGCCGTGGCGAGATCAGCAGTGGACGTCTTTCAGCTGATAATAACATACAAAAAAACAAATTTTACGCTTCACTTATCTCGTCTTTCTTCCCCAGGTGATCACAGCAAGCCGGTGCTTAGTGCTCTGTGCGGAGAACCGCGGCGAGATGGAGGGGTGGGCGGCGGCGCTGCGGGGCGCGCTGCACCGCGGGGCCGACGTCGCAGACCTCGTCGCCAGGCTGTCTTCCGGAGATCACCACTGGTGAGTGTCAACGGAATACAACTTGAACTACATTTCCTGTGGTCAATTTCCCACGGACTACGACTTTAACTACGCTTCCTGTGAGCAATTTTCCGCGGAATACGACTCTAACTACATAAAAAACATAAACATAAAAAATTATTTATTGACATAGTAATTGTTACAATTTCATATTGAAGTCTCTAGCCCTCGACGTAGCTTGACGCTGTGTTTCAAGGACTAGCTCCTTCCCCCAATTTGGATTTATAAAAATAGTTAAAATTAAGGAAAAATAAAAAAGCATGCTATGTGCGTGTGAGTGTGTGAAGTATTTGCCTATTTAAAGCTGTAACCAGTGCTTTAACAACACTTTAACACTTACCGATTTACTTTATGTTTAAAACAGGAAATCCCAAGAAATTATCTACTTACATTCCTTTAAAAAGCGACACAACGCAATGAGACGCGCCAGGAAGGCGACGAAGCAGGAATTAATTTAATTAAATATCTTCTGAGACAGCAATAATACGCTTATAATCCTTAGTCAGAGTCGAGCCAATAAAAGCATTGGAAAAGCCATTTCACAGCACATTTTTCAGCTCAGGATTAATGTAATTCAATCAATGAAATGGATACAGACAGAGATAAAACCTCTATCATTTATTGACGTACATAAGTGCGACTGTTATGCCTAGACTGAATACAGCTTTCGAATTTCGAATAATACCATACCAACCAAACAAAATTAAATGGAAAAAAACATAAATCAAGTTACAGTATAATAATAGAAAACCGTTTATATGTTTTTCTTTGTTTTCCTATTATATAATCATCCAGGTAAACCTTAAAAGAGCTAACCAGGAAACCTTTCCGCCAGGTACGCGGCCACCCACGCCCGGCCGACCTTCTGCAACGTTTGCCGCGAGCCGCTTGGTGCGCTCGGCACCGCTCACGCGCTCGCCTGCGAGCTATGCAAGTTCAAGGCGCACAAGCGATGCGCGTCGAGAGCGCCGCCATCTTGCAAATGGAGCACGCTCGCTTCGCTCGGGCCGCACTTAGTGGAAGATGCTGAAGGGGTGAGTTACTATGATTTATATTTATTTTGCTACGTTTGCCTCGAAATTAAACGTTTTCGACAAGGAAGCGTGTTTGGTTCTTGGAAGTGGATGACACTCGTTTCGCTCAGACAAGTAAGTACGTGACATATTAATAATTACGTACGTGACATATTATGTTAAAATATTGTTGTTATGGATTACACGTGTCCTGTTATGCTCTCGCTTAGGTCAACCCGCTAAATTTAGCATTCTTACCCGGACACAATGTGAAGTTTGAAGCTAAAAATAGTACCTAATGCATAGTTTACACATGCTTTATAAGTTTGTTTTGTTTAACTTAACAGATGCTATTACTGAAATTTATTTTATGTAGTTCCTATGTAATACTTGCTGCGCCCCGCGATTTTCCAGAAGTTTCTAGATTTTTTCCTAAAGTACCTAACTTACCAAAAAAACAAAATCAAAAAGAAGTTTTCACAAACATCCATCCATCCATCCATTCGTTTTGACAAACATTCGCATTTAGGGCGTATTTATAGCCGCATCTTCTGACCATTCGGTGCCTTCGTACGTTCGTATTTCATAACTTCAAAAAAATGCTTTTTAACGTTCCATTGGGGTTTCAGAAAGCGCTAGTGAATAAAGAAATTAACCGGATGTAGGTACCTCCAAAAGGGTCAATGTCGAAGCGTTTAGCGAACAGCCGCAACCCCCGCAAACCCCGAAGGACAGTGAGCCCAATGATTTAATATCAATTCACCCTCAGAGCTATTGGTTCGTACTCTAATCAAAGGAATTGGCCCTTATGACCCTTTAGCGCCTGAAGTGAGCTCTGAATGAGCAAAAAGGAGATTGGTCGTGTTGAAAGACTGTTACAGGAGACCATTACTCGGAAAGACTATTTCGTACTTTTAAAAGGACTGTGTCACTTTTGTAAGGGACTCCACTTTATCGTTCGTTTGGCGAATCGATTGCACAATAAACCAATTTATTATGTCGGGTGGAACGATTTCGAGTGATATTGGAAAGGAATGATCGTTTCAGTTCGGAACAATGCAATAATCGTGAAGATCGCCGATCCTTTGCGTTTGATGTCCGTCGTTTTTCACAGTGGAATTGTTAAAAAGAGTATTTGGGACGAAATAAAGGTTGGAAAATGTGTTTTGTTCTATGTCTACATGAATGATACAGTAAATGCTTAACTGGTTGTTAAGTACTAAAAGCTTAAGGTAAAACTATGTGGGTATGTGCTTAATTATTATGTTAATGGTAAATAATAAATGGAGCAGTTTCATAGCTTATGATCATCATCATCATCTGCCCATTACGTTCCCACCGGTGGGACTCGGGCCTCTCCTCATAGAGCGAGTATGGGCCACAATCCACCAAGCTGGCCCAGTACGGATTGGTGGATGTCAGATGTCATTGCATTTTGTGATAAATTCTTGGACATGCCGGTTTCCTCACGATGTTTTCCTTCACCGTTTTTAGAGCGAGAGTTTAATGCGCACATAAGTTAAAAAAGTCAGCGGTGCGGGGCCGTTAGAATTCGAACTCGGGTGCGTCGGATTGAAAGTCGCACGTGTTCCCACTGATCCACAATCGTTCTACCTATTATAATTGAACCTATTCGTTTGTAGAAAACCTTTCAAAAATAGTCGAATATTGCCGGTGTAACCCAAAACCAAGTCAAAGTCCCGACTCGTGTGGCAGCCACTAAATACAAGTAGACCCAAGTAGGTATACGATATCTGATCTTCCCTAATGGCTGCTTTATGTACTCCTGAATGTTTTATGCCCCTCGCGGCTCCGGTCATTGTTCTCGCATTGATTTTAGTTATAATATCAGCTTGAATTGTTTTAAGCATTTTTAAGATAAGTGTGAGGTAGACGTGCTCCTAAGTGGAGTCACTCTGCAAGGGGAGTGAAACAACAAAGCTCGATGAATTGACTTTGTATACCTACGAACGTTGCTGTCTGTCAGTTTACTTAGTAGCATAGCCTTCTGTGTAGGTACACACTATGCACTGAGAGCTAGTACTCTCCATGACCTCCATGGTTAGGGAAAGCTATTGACGGAAGTCTTAAACGATTTCGATTTCCGTGCTACAACCATACCTTCGCTCTCAAGGCTAGCCTTTCGCTTTCCGATTACTCATCACTCATGCACTGCTTTAACATGAGCAGTGCCAACTGGTCAGGACCTGCAATGGCCGATCTGGGAACAACTCAGTGGACTCAGAACTTAAGTTGGCCGTTGCAAGTACAACATGGCTGAATGGGGTTATATCAAAGTGTTCCACACCCAATTTTGTGGAGACTTGTGTGAAGACCCAAGCCAAACAATGTACCATCTGCTCTTACGCCCTTCCTGCCCTACCACCAGACCTCATTGAGGCGTCAAAGAATGCTGTAGAACTCATTTGTCCCCATATATTTGAGCAGTCGAACCAATGACACTCAAGAAGTTAGGCGCTATTATTACGGGTCAAACAGTATCCTATATGTTATTTTCCAGGGCATAAAGAAGACTTGAATACCAAATGTAATTAAAATCCGTTTATTACTTTTTGCGTGATTAGTAACAAACATCAATCCATCCTCACAAACATTCGGGTTTTATATTCGTAGGATTAGTAGAATTTTCTAGGGTTTTTCCCGAAGTAAGTAGGTAGGTACTTATATTTAGTGTAACTTTGATAATTAACTTCTCTGGGTAATGTGTAGGTGTTCTATACCTAATCTGAATCACAGTGTGTTACAGAAAGTTCAGCAAGCAATCACTGTGTAGAACAATGCATGAGCAAGTTAATTTTACATTGTACTATATAGATCCTTAACTTTTGCATATTATTATGAGTTTAGATTATGTGTATGTATATCATCATAATCAGCCCATCACGTTCCCACTGCTCGGACACGGGCCTTCTCTCATAGAGAGAGTGGGTGTGTATCCACAACCTTGGCCCTGTTGGTGAATGT
Organism: Petrophora chlorosata; assembly: GCA_951640565.1. Classification (NCBI taxonomy): domain Eukaryota; kingdom Metazoa; phylum Arthropoda; class Insecta; order Lepidoptera; family Geometridae; genus Petrophora; species Petrophora chlorosata. The sequence continues at coordinate 17,642,454 of OX621189.1, read as the reverse complement.
CACATGTCCTTGATTTTTTGTGATACATTCTTTGATTAAAAATATTTATGTACATATTTAATAGAGTTTTCTTACTAGGCCGCGAATTTTTCAATCCACCCTCGTAGATATCAGATGTCATTGAGTTTTTGTGATAAATTTTTGGACATGCCGGTTTCCTCACGATGTTTTCCTTCGCCGTTTTTAGACCGAGCGTTAAATCCACACGGAAACCATCCACCACAAGAAAGTCAGTGGTGCGGGGCCAGCGGAAAGTCGCACGTGCTCCCACTGAGCCACACTCGCTCTGTATATACATATATATACCCACTTCTTTATTATAAACCATAGATAGATAAAACTGAACATAATCTGAAAGGAAGAACATATTTTCTCACAGAAGTTACTGTACGAAACTTTTGAATACAAAGCCTACCAAGATACTTTGATGAAGAGCAAATTCTACACAAAGACTTTGAAGCATTCCTGGGTATCCCTTAAATATATATATATATATATATATTACAAGTAATTTATGTATTCGTTAGGCATCCACTAACTAAGGAGTGCTAAACATTTGGGGAGTCCCGTTCTAAATTCCGAAACGTCGGGGCATCGCGACGTGACCAGCAAGTTATGGCATTTATTTATATGGAAGCTAGAGTATGCCATCTTTAGTTTATTTATTTTTTATAATATATTATTTATGTTCTTTATTAACTAACTTATAATCACAAATAATTCAGTCACAATTTACATAAGATAAACATACAGAGGCACGTGCGAGTCAAAAACTTAAAACTAAATAAGGAGTCCACCGCGATAGACCCCGCTGCTAAAAGTGCCCATTAAACTGGCGGCATTTCCCCGCTATCTTTAATTTATTTTATTCGGTAAACATACTGTGATACGTTTCTAAATTAGTAATGTAGTAATACATCTAGACACCATTTAAACGTTTTCGCATATTGAATCTTAATGTTTTTTTGCTACATAGGTACTTAGTTAACAGGAATGATCAACAAATAAATAGATAGAAGCTGAAACATTATGACAGTTCAGAGAGACACAATAAACCAGTCCTTAGAAATAGTAGCCCTGAGTGCGTTGGGAGACGAGTTAAATAAATCGATGTCGGGTAACTCATCCACTTTGTTTACATGTGTAGCTAATCTAATTAAAATTGAATTTTGTCTGTAATTGGTCAAACTATAAGGAATGTGTAGAGATATATTTGTTGCCTAACGGACTTTAAAGGTACCTTTAGTCTTATCTTGGAGAGGAGATTAGGAGAATCGACTTGAGATTGAGCTATTTTAATTAGTAGGGCTATGTCGGATAGATTACGTCTTTCGTGAAGTAGAAGCTTATGATGTCGGCTGCATCTTTACAGATATCATCAACCATTAAGTTACCGCAGCTAGGATACGAGTCTGTTTTTAAAGAAACTAAGACCCCTAGCTTTTAAAGACGTAATAATAGCAAACACTGATTCAAGGGTTGTCAAAAAAATTTCAGATTAAAATAACGTTTTATTTGGGAATTTCGAATACGCTATATTTGGATATAGCGTAGCCTTTGTACACGTCAAGTTAATCGCATGCTTGGTCAGAATAGCCCCCTTCGGATTTATATATCTACATAATAATTATACATATTAAGTTAAACATTGTATAATATTGTAGACGCATAATTATACAGATACGATAGGTCTTCGAGCCTTCCTGCATTCAATAAGTACCTATCTCTATGATGTATGAAGGTATTCATACTAGCCCATTCCCTTCGACTCCGTCCACGTAGAAGTCGATTTACAATTATTCCTTAAAGAACATTCCGTTTTTCCGGGATGTATCTTTTGTCCTATTCCAGGACCTAGTATATGTATACCAACTTTCATCAAAATTTGTTAGGTCGTTACGGAGTACGGTGGTAAAAAAGACACATATACACACACACACATTTGCATTAATAAGGAATTATAGGATTCCCTAAATCAATTATTCATAGTTCATAGTTTATTTATTAATAACAATGTTACATGTCGGATTAAGTACAATTATTTGAATGGATTAAAAATTAATAACATAGTATTCTCCGTTAGCGTTAGCAATAGTTACGATACTAATCATAGAACTACGCTCTACCCTTACCTATTCTCGGGAATTGCAGAGTAACGGTTGGAATGAGAAATGAGAAATTGTTGCTATTTTCTTTTTCATTAGCAGGTAGATATTACTCGTGAGCATGCGATTTCCTATTGCGATGGTAATTGCTAATATGACATTTTGCAGTTTTGAATTCACAATTTCATGCGAAATTTCATTATTAAATATCATTCGCAATCGCAACAGCATTAGCATAAAGAGACTTGCCGCAGTTCGCATTAATGTAGGTGATTGTTGGAATGAAGGAGCACACATGCAGCCGCGTCGCATGCTAAACGATAAGTTTTAGCATTCATCGAATTTCGCAACGCTTATATAAATTTAGCAGCTAATTAATGCTGCGAATGCTAATTAATTCAATATTAGTTGAAGTTCCCGTGAAATGCATTCAACATACGGCATAAGTTGGAAAATTGTATTTCTGGAATGTAATAAAGCTATTGATTCAATTCACAGTCGTGGAACGAGCTATTTTAACTCCTATTCGGAAATAATAGAATTTGCGCTTTAGCTACCTCTTTTATATTGTAGTCGTTTGTTGTGTATCGTTGGCAGTAATGCAAAGGAGAAAGTGAGAATATTACTGTATTTTTTGGAGCTATTGTCTCATTACGACGAACGCAGTGCACTACCGGCGTGGAGGATTGTGCATAACAACGTTTGGGTGGTGCTGCACGCTGCAACTGTTATGGGCAGGCTTCTTGCTTACCATCAGGTGGACGACCTGCTCGTCGGGATACTCAATTACATAAAAAACCTCTAACTAAGTTTGCACTCACAATTATAAGCTTCTTTAACGATGAGGAAAATTTTAAATAGAAAATAAAGATATTGTTCTACGCCAGTTTTTTCTAAAAGAAAGCTTTCAAAATTAATAAATTTTTGTATTCGCATTTCTGTTATTTTTCCATCGCTTTTTTCGTTTGCTTTTTCTTCAGTCGCTCTATACCTAATTCATTTTATAACAAAAAAAAACCGATATTAATTCTGATGTATCTTCGAAGTCCTAGGTTTGATATCGATGATGATATGGGACCACATTGTAGCTATACTGAACCCACCGCAAAAAATAATTTTCCAAATCGGTTTATAAATGACGGAGTTCTAAGTTTATAAACATTCAAAAAACTAAAAAAAAAATTACAATCGAATCGAGAGAAATCCTTTTATTAATTTGGTTAAAAAATATGCTTTGACTAAACTATGCTTACGTATTTTTTTTTAACTCTCAATAGGTCTATGTTTGGCCACTATCTCGCCTGATGTGAAGCGATGTTGTGGCCTAAGATGGAGCACATAGATCTAGAGAGAGACGGCAGTTGAGCGGCTGCTCAGACCCGTCTCCCCGATGGCTGCTCAGACCCATCTCTCCGGTGGACTAGGTCGCTTGACGGCATGGCTTTGTTCGGTGGGTGGTATTACAACCGCGGCCAGAGCCTACCACTCCAAAGCGCTTAAGCGGGTTTCATCACGATGTTTTCCTTCACCGTTTTAGAGCGAGCGAGCGTGCAAAATCTGCACTTAACTATAAATCATTGGTACAGGGCCGAGTCGGGATTCGAACCCAGATGCGTCTGATCTTAGGCGCATGAATTCCCGCTGAGCCACACTCGCTCTACGTGTATAATACCAACTCTATTACTCGTACCTACCTTTTCCACTTTAAGCGAAGGTAATTCATTAAGTGAACTTCAAAAAGGAGGAGCTTTTCAATTCGACGTGTATGGATGTTGTTTTTTCATCTAACTTTCCGTACCTTCACACAACGGCAGGCCCAAAGTAATATTTCTTGTTGGTACTCGCTTTTGATTAAGCTTCTCTGTAAAATACATTGTTAATCTTAACTCGGAATGAGTTTGCGAGTGATATTAACTTTATACTCTTTGCACTGTCTTTCTCTGCCTTTTTTTTATACAGGGAGTTTTTGAACAGGCATCCTTATTAATTCTTATTATATTTAAGCATTAACGAATGCCAAGCGAAAAAATTAAACAAAGTTTTTCGGGGAAAAGGTTCACTCCACTCTCAATAGATGGCGTACACGTCACCCTTAAGACGGTTAAATAACGGAAGAAGAAATTCGACACTCGAGTTGGTGTCCACCATAGCTCAATTGGTAGAGCGTCCTGCCCTGAGGGAAGATTAGGTTGCGGGTTCGAGTCCCAACCGGTGGTCGAATTTTGTCATCCCGAAAAACCTTGTTTAACTATCCTAACCGTTAGAGCTCGAGTAATTTGTTGTTAAAAACACTTAGAGTTTTTAAAACCTATAATAACAGAAACACAGATATTTTATCTAAATAAATTCAAGCACTGCACTGCGCTCGTCACCCTGAGACAATAGCTCTCAGGTCTTATATTATTTCGCTTGGAGACATGTCAGCAACGCCCCCGATCCATGCTAATGCTAGTATACTATTAGGTAATCTGTGCTAATGCACAGACCTTTGTTACAGAAGACCTAATAGTAATAAATGCCGTTGTGTCTCAATATAAACTTTCTTAGGAACTACGTCTTTGTAGCACAGAATACTAAGGGACAGAAGCATCTCTCCGTAAAGAAATTTAAACAAATAGCGACTCTTGCTATGACGCAATAAAATTCAATTCAGCTCGCGTAGCGTCGCATACCTACCAGTCATATTAACCTAAAGAGCGCCTCTCTTTCTATCGCATAGGTCTTATCTCTTCTGACGACGCGCGACGCCCGCCGTCGGTGTCCAGCTATGTACCTACTTGTAGCTTCGTACCTACAGTGCGGAGTGCGCTACGCCTGGTAGTAGATAGATAGAAAATTCTTTATTGTACAAACAAGTACACAAAACACAGACGACGTAGTTCCATTTGTAGGTACATGGGTGAACTTAATACTAGCAATTATCTTCCAGTTAACCTCTGTACTGTAGAGTTTTAAGTAAGATGTCATACAAAAATGAGGTAAAATAGGTAGGAACTCAAAAAAAATACTTAAAAATAATAACAAGATATACAATTACAAACAAATCAATACCATGATATTAAAAATATTAATATCTTATATATATATATATATATATTGTTATTAATATTTTTAATATATATATATATATATATATATATATATACTCAAAAATTACATGTATATTATATAAATAACAAGATAAAAATATATATAAATAATTACTAAAAAAATAATATAGAATGTTTATGTTTAGTTTTTAGTTTGTACATCCTCCAATGACACGATTTATCCATGTAGTGTAGGCATAAACTATTCCGCAATTGCAAACTTGTCTATGAGCTCTTTGGCTAGGTGCTGAATTCTCCGTAAGTCGATTAGGGGTTAAGTTTAAACTTTAATCAACTGACTTACAAGTATCCGCGTTTAAATAAGTTAGATGACTATAGAGGATACTGCCTCAACTTGGGCACGGAATATCTAATGGTACATTTTATCGCGCACAGCTTGATTGCAAATTCCAGCCACCTACTATAATATTTACCTACTTTAGTATCTACTATAATATTATATTATAAAAATACAAATACAAAACTCTTCATTGCATACCAGTTTACAGAATAAATAAGTTATATTAGCACAAAATTCCTTACTATATTACCTATATTAGTTTTGATGGTGGTAGGCAGAAAGTAGTCCCCTAGAAGTCTAGATTGCATCACCGCGCTCCGGATTAAAGCTGTATCAGTATCAAACTGCAGCTTCCATTCGTTAGCCGGCTTTAATCTGCGTAAAACCGGAAATCTGTCCTAAATAAAGATACTCTCTTCTGTAACAACGGTAATCTCTTCCCTGTGTGAAGCTTAGTTGCCTGGCCCCCTTAAGCTTAGTACTTTTTACCTTCAGCATATGATGTAACTTTTTTCTGTGAATTTTTCCGTTATTTTAATAGCTGTTATTTTGCTATTTGGGCGGAGACGGATCCAACAAATTAAAAACCATAACAATCGGTCCAGCAATTCTCGAGTTATGAGTGTTGTAATAAACCCGACTTTGTTTTATATATACAGATTTATAATGCGTGTGAGGATTTGAGGGTGTGTAGGGGTCTGAGAATGAGGGTGTGTTAGGGTCTGAGCGTGAGTGTGTATATGAGTGAGGGTGAGTGGTGTGTGTGACTGGAGCATTTTATGTGAGAGACAAACGTTAACCAATTTTACTCTTGAACGATCAATAATGACTCTTTGGCATTATAATCCAGCCATTTCCTCACTTTCTCCTTAACCCTGTACAGTGAGTTCTCACTAATATTATAAAGTGTATTAATTATATTCTTTATCTACGGGTTTAACCTGCAAGAGCCGTTACAATAATCTCTTGTACTCGTTCTGGCTAAAGACAGGATTGGGGTACATTAGCAGATTGGATTCCGATTGGATGCCTGAAGTACAGGCGTTACTGCTTAAGTTCTTTGCTTAGCCTTGATTTGGATAAAAGGCGATGTAGAAAAGCAAGAAATGCAACTCTAATACAACCCTTAATGTTATTACATTCTCTGCAGTTTTCAATAGAAATCCTTAAACCTTTTAATATACCTATATCATCACTATACCAGTTATGTTATATGTAATAAGATCCAGTTTCTCGGCTAAAAGTTTCGAAGCGCATTTCTGATGTTAGTGACATTTCAATCTAACCATACTGAAGTGCGTCTATATTATACAGTATTCTTTTACTAAGTCGACGATGTTAGGGATCATAACGTAATGATACAATTGCTGTTTAGAAAAGTACCATTACTGGCAACAGGCATATAATCGTCACTAAAAGGCCAAAAAGCGCCAGAAGGGCATATTTACCCGACTTCAAAAATGGAGGAGGTTCTCTATTCGATTGTATGTTTTTGTTTTTTTTTATGTTTGTTACCTCAGAACTCCGTCATTAATAAACCGATTTGGATAATTATTTATGCGTTGGGCTCAGTATAGCTACGAGGTGCTCCCATGTAAATTTTATCCATGTTTGACCTTGGACTTCGAAGATACATTTAAGTTGTTTTTTTTTTATTTATAAAATATATACTTGTATATACAGAAGAGCGTTTTAAAGTTTGTTTTTGTACTAAACTGTAGTTTGTTTGGTACTAAAACTGGCATATTGTTTTTTCTAGTAGGTAAGTTTTTACACCAATTTAAGAATTTACGGTGAAGAGAGGAATTATTGTTCAAATTTTATATTATCATAAATAAACAGTATTTGCGACTCCATCCGCGGAGAATTCGATTTATAGTTGTTCCATGAGGAACTATTAGTTTTTCCGGATTAACAAATACCCTATGTCTTAAAGTATCTACACTCAGCGAAATTACTAAGCATATGAGACTCAATATCTGATGTCTCGGGGAGATGAGCGCAAGTGGTATTAAAAGTTCTGGGTGGCACTGTAATTGTTACAGGCAGGCGTGGCGCTTACCATCAGGCGAAGGACGTGCTCGTCTCGTCACTCAGTATAATAAAACAAACTCTAATTTCATAAAAATCATCAAATAAATATCCATTGAGTGGTTTTTATTTGATTGAGTAACAGACATCCATCCATCCATTCACCCTCACAAACTTTCGCATATATAACCTATATTAGTAGGAAGGAGGTAGAAAAAAATTAAGCTTTTCGCGTCTGTTTATCGCCAGTCAACTGTTTTATCGCCTCGCTCGATACTAATTCTTCATACGATGTTCAGACACCAAATGCTAAATAATTCATCTTTGTTCCAGAACATAATAATGCCTCACCAGTGGTTGGAGGGAAACCTTCCGGTAGCTGCCAAATGTGACGTCTGCGACAAGACCTGCGGTTCCGTTCTCAGGTGAGTTTATTAACACCCGACGCAAAAATAGTAATAGTAATAACAATGGTTATCCAGGGACAAAACGACTTTACAAGATTAATAATAGGACTATTTGGCTTAAGTCTAAATAAGCAAGTCCCAGTTTACTGCTCTACGAAATGAAAAGTGTGTCGTAAAGAAGTATTTAATTGGCATGCTCAACCTTATTGCGTAATTTACGCGTATTTGCGCATTGCTGTAGTTTCATAGCCATTTAATTAGTTAATGTTATATACTATGGAGTAATGTTGGGTTAAATATCATTCGCAATATTAATAAGCTGCTAAATTTATATTAGCACTAAGCAAAATAATTGTAGATGTGAAGTTCGATAAATGCTAAAATTCATCGCTTAGCACACCATTTTGCATCGCTTAGCATGCTAATCGCATGCGGCGGCCTGCTAATGCTAATTGTGTTGCGATTGCGAATTGACGGAATATCCTGTTCCCTCGTGCGCCTCGTATGCGTGACTTTTAAATCAATTTTATATGATGTAATTTTGCATGATTTTGTAACTCATCGAGCTCTTTCATTTAAGGCCAAACACTAAGGATCTATGACCAATGGTGTATTTCTATTATTCAATAGTTTAAAATACACGTTATGTACCTAATGTAATGAAATTTCGTGCAAAATTATGAATTCACAACTGCAAAATTTAATATTAGCAATTAGCATCGAAATAGCTCATGCTAACGTACGATATTTCGCATGCTAATGACATAAACGAAGAATAGCAATAATTTCTATTACTACTATGGAGCATTGCAACAGTGGAGAACTAGTCACAACCCGACAGCACAGATTAAATATACGGTATAACAACCTGCAACACATATACCTATTTAGACAGCCTCTGTGTTGCAGTGGTTGGGCAAGTTAGGTCAAATCTCATACACCACTGAGGTAGCGGGCTCGATTCCCGCAACGGGACAAATGTTTGTGCGCAGAAAAAAAGCAAAAGTATTTGTTTCGTGTCTGGGTGTTGTGAGACCTTGGTCCTCATAGTTCCTGGTTCCCTGATACAGGGAATCCTAGTTAGGGGTCAGGATCTATGTATGTGATCGTTGGTCGTTATTTATTTACTTACTTTGTGACGTAGATACGTACCTAATTACTGGCATTTAATTTGCAAATTAGTAGATAAGCGTGTCAATTAAAGCGACCTGCAATGCTCTCCCTAAGAAAGTAGGTCAATTGCATTGCAGCTTCTAATCCAAATCAGTTTCGACCGAAGCCCAAAGCAGTCAGTTAAGTCAGATTTGCTCAACCCTAAAACTAGATTTGCATCTCTGGAGAGTAGTCGAGAACTTGAGTTGTTTTGTTGTAAGTACGAGTAGTGCGAGATCTGAATACCTAACCAACGCTAGGCTTGTCCGTTTAAGGTCATCTATATTATAGATACTGATTTTGGATATTTTGTTTCAATTCTGGAATTATCGGTACCCGTTGTAGGTCTCTCGTATGCGGAAGCTGTCTGGATAGGTACCACAGCTTTGCCAGTTATACTATCGCCTAGCAGTATGGCGCAAGCATTACTGTGTTCCGGTTTGAAGGGCATAGTAGCCTGCGAAATTACTGGGCATTACAAGACTTAATATCTGATGTCTCGGATGAGCGCCACGCAGTCCTACGCAGTGCTTTTTATGATATTAAAAGTTCTGGGGGGCACTGCAATTATTATGGGTAGGTGTAGCACTTACCATCAGGCGAACGACGTGCTCGTCTCATCACTCAGTTCCATAACAACGTAGTTGGAAATTACTGGGCACTATGAGATTCAACAGTTAATGGTGTCAGGGTGACGAGCGCAGTGCAGCGCCGCGCAGCATTTTGCAAGTTCTGGTTGGTGCTGTTATTGTCATGTGCTGGCGTATTGCTTACCATCAGGCAAACGACCAGCTCGTCTCGTCAATCAGTTATATAAAAAAATCGGCATTTATAACATACCTACTTACACTATTGTATATGTATACCTACTATTGATTTTACTAGCCGATGCCCTCCACTTCAGCCGCGTGAGCCTGACTGGCCCAGTTGTCACCAATTAAATGAACATAGGTATAATGAGACCGCGATGCTGCGCTGTGGCTCGACTCACTACGACAAAGGGTAGAACGTACGTTCTAATTTCAATTTCTGTAGAACCTACCCGATAGAGGTCCTTATAATAGCACGACTGGGGTTTCAAAATATTAAGGTTGTTCCACGGTTGTCCCTAATTTTCTTCAGCCTTTGACTGACATTTATTCAATCCTAGGGGACAGAGGAACGGATGTAGGCCGAACCTCATCGTTGAAGGTAGGAAATCAAATAACTGCGACCTTTGACTATTCAATTACGATTTTAAAACTTCGTTGGTTTCTGATAATTCTGGTAAGATTTAAGGATAGGTAGAGTCATATCTGTATAACACGTGTTCAGGACTTTAGGTAGGTAGGTACTTACTAGAAAACTCAATTGATCTGCAGCCGCTGTTTCTTATATAGTTGAATAGGTACCTATCTTACCCGGATTGTCCCACACCTGGGGGGTTTTCGGGGTCGTAGATTACGATTATGAAAAAAAAAATTGATTCCACCATGCACGATAGGAAGCCTCTATAAAAAAAAACAACCCCCACGCAAGCTGCTTTACAGCTCGCCACGTAATCACTAGTTTTTATTATATTATTGTCTACCATTCTATATGTATTGCTATATATTTTTAATGTAATCCTGCCATTTGTCTATTTGAGCATTTTTTTTAAATACATTTATTTTGATTTGATTTTGATCTATTAACATAAAAAAATACTTGTTGACAATCATTATATTCACTTCAAGTCATAAATCTTACGTAAACAAGCTCTCTTACAAATAAATCTTTTATGCTAAATTATATGCCTTTTCTATCTTGGAATTGACTGTTACTCGTAGCGAGAAGTTCGCTCGTTGTAAAGAAGCTTTTGTAGATAATCTATTTTATTTCATTTTTAGAATTTGATTGGTGTACAACAAAGCATTTTATATCTATAAATATGTCGTAGGTATCTATTTATAGGAATTCTATCTTCGTCATCTTATCTGTTCAATAGACGTTTCTATTACCGGATTTAGACCTCGTCTGACAACTAGAGCGTATAGGTATTAGGTACAACTTATTTTGAGCTTAATCTGGATGTAAGTGCCTACCTACCAACTTAACTAGTTTTCCTCAAGAATTTCTAATAATAGTATAACAAACACTTACGTTTTATTTATTTTTTAAGAAATAGTAGGTATATGACTTTTTGACTTTCTTAGAAGATAGTAGTTTTGTGCCTATTTAATAAATGTTATTTAACTTTGACTTTGAGTACCTGCATATTTATTATAATGATATGTCTAAGTAGGTTTATGTTCTGTGCTACTTATTTCTTGGTAAGTAAAAATGCTTTGACTATTAATATAAATTAGGTCAAAATACTTACTCCAAAGCTTAGAAATTAGTATTTAGACCTAATTCGCTACTAAACTTATCCATCAGTTTTAATTATAACTAGCGACCCGCCCCGGCTTCGCACGGTTATTATACATGTCGTCTCCTCAGAGGCGAGATGATTTAGTGGGCACCTATCTTCATCGGGTTCCGACATAGTGGGTCGCCTCAAGCAATGATATTTCAAGACTTCAATTTAACACTTTTATTTCACTTGTAGGTAAGTAATTGTAATAAAATTGACACTTCCGAACAGACACATCCGCTTGGTGCGAGCTCCAATCGTAGAATGCTCGCCCGTCCAACGGCCGCATCCAAGCCCACCTCGTCGTGAATCTTAGCTTGCGTTCGGAAATGGAGGGAGCAGTGTTGCCAACCTATGATTGTAGATGGCGCCACACTGACCCTTCGACATACATATAAACGTTCCTCTTCAATCACTCCATCTATTAAAAAAACCGCATCAAAATCCGTTGCGTAGTTTTAAAGATTTAAAAAAGCATACATAGGGATATAGGGATATATAGGGACAGAGAAAGCGACTTTGTTTTATACTATGTAGTGATGATAAGCTCTCGCTGACTTATCAAAAGTTATGGACTCGCTAGTTGGCATACTCACTGACTCATTGACTCATCAACTCACTAAATCATTAACTCATTAGACTCACGACACACTATATTTCCTGAACGCTTAGCTTTCAAACTTGAACGCTAATGTTCTAGGCGTGTAGAACTGTAGCGTAAGAATGTAATGTAAATACAGCCACATCCGACTACGTGATTTTCCAGTCTCTGGAACACTTTGCGTCGGATATATTGAGTCGTGGCTATATAGGACAACGGTCTGAAAGACTTGTTTAGGGCGGAAATAGAAACCAGGGAGTGAAAGCGTGTGACAAGCACTTAATAGTAGTTTACGTATAAAAGAGCCAAGAATGCCATGTCATTTATACCTACGACGGAACGGAGGAGGTATACGTTTGGGGTAAGAGTTTGTTTGTACACATTTCAATGTTCCCATCTATCTTCGAATTGGTTGAACTGATTTCGATGCGGATTACGGTAGGTTTTTTGTAATATATCTGAGACTTCGAGTAGGGATACTTTATCTGAGATCTGAGATGATTATTAGATAGTTTATATTGTGGCAATCCACCAGGAATCGCTGCAAAACGTTCAGATGTCGTAAAGTTTTTCAAACATTTTAATAATGACAATTATTCTAGATCTGTTAAGTTGCACGAAAGCACAGAAGGCGAACAAACAAACATTAATTTTATATATTAAGAAGAAAAAATAATAATAATAATATAAGAAACAAGTACTACATCAGCTGTAACTGTGCTTTTTTATGGATTTGAGTTATAAGGCGAGCAATTTATTCGCCTGATAGTAGATGCCAACTGCCCATACCAATCGCAGTGCCACCCAGAACTTTTAATTTCATAAAAAGCACTGCGTAGCACTGCATTGTGCTCATAACCGCGAGACATCAGATAGGTATATGCTCGCAGTAATTTCGCTGGTAACAATGCCCTTCAAACCGGAACACGGTAACACTTGTGCACTAGTACTTCGCCACAGAATATTGATATTTGCAGAGATTGTAATAAAAATGAACATAGGTATAACTTTAAGTAACAGATAATTTATCGTATCTTCTTGAATGTTCGTAAGTAAACTAAAATTGACATGCACTTTATTGCAGACCCGCAGACGACGTAGTCTATCATAGTTTTCCAATAGGTGGACTGCGTTTGATTACGTTATACAAAAATGGCAACATATTTGTAACAAAATACTTCGCTTTAAAAATATATATTACTCGAGTCTCTCGAATATCGACATCGGCTGTCTATTCCAGCCTCCCCGTGCCGTCCGTAGGGCTTCTGCGGCTGACACGAACCCCGTTAAAATGCCGTGCTGGTTAGCGGTTCGAAGGCACTTTTGCAGGAATTGGAATAGCTTGCTTGAAAAAAAATAAAATGAAATAACTCTTTATTGAAACACACGCAGATAATTAAATAATTAATTTATAGAAAAAAAAAACAAAAGTCGACTTTAATGTGTTTTCGACGTCCAAGTTCAAATATCGATGAAATTTGAATGGGACCACTTCGTAGCTATACTGAACCCAACGCAAAAATAATTTTCCAAATCGGTTCATAAACGACAAGAGTTCTGAGGTAACAAACATAAAAAAATACAATTGAACAGAGAACCTTCTCCTTTTTAAGTCGGTTTTAAAACTAACAATAAAAGCTTATTTACAGTGTAACAATTGGCGGTCTTATCGTTAAAAGCGATCTCTTCCAGGCAACCGTGCAGGGAGAGGAATAACGCAAAAAAATGGACGGTGGTTTTCAATATTATTTATTTAGAGGTAGCTTTTGATAGAACGAAGTTTTGCGCTACGGGCTTTAATTTTAGCTCGGCCTAATTATTAAATTTTATTCGAAAATTCAAGTATTTAAAGTTGAAAGACTTGAAAACTATCGTAAGTCGAATATTTCGATATTCATCTTAGTAATATTATAAACGCGAAAGTTTGTATGTATGGATATATGTTTGTTATTCTTTCACGCGAAAACTACTGAATGGATTTTGATGAAATTTGGTATGTAGGTATTTTAGGACTTGGAATAGCACATAGGCTACTTTTTATCCCGGAAAACCGCGGGTGGTACCGCGGGGCGCAGCTAGTTATATATATAAAATGGCTACACTCACGTTATGATTGTGTCGGAATAACACCGAACAGGTTTCTGACAATTAGGATTTCCTTCTTCCGGGACTTTACGTTTTGGATTCGCGGCGCAGACTGTTGATTGATCGTCTGCGTTTTATATTTATGTTGGAAAACTTGTACAAAAAGTTTTTTAAAGTACAGCCAGCACCAACAAAAATACACATTTTAGTACCATTGTCGCAATAATGATTTAAGACAAGGTATTTAAAAGAAACAACTATCAAAATAAACAAAAATAAATTATAAACACGCCCAATGATCACCTACATAGATCCTGACCCCTAACTAGGATTCCCTGTATCTAAGGAACCAGGAACTACGAGGACCATAGTCCCACAACACCCAGACTGGTCATTATGACATGGTTCTAAAATACGTACTTATTATTGTCGACTGAACATATACATAACAAGGTTAAGATTTTAAATAGGAAGGAGAAAAATTATATTGCTCGAGCAGGGATCGAACCTGATCGTAGAATCGTCCCTGTAAGACATTATAAGAAGGATAGAAGAAATTCGATTTTCGAGGCTTTGGAAGCCCAGTGGTTAAAGCGTCGGGACGGTATTCCGAAGTCGCAGGTTCTATCCCTGCTCGGGCATAGTAATTTCTTGTTTCTAATTATTTAAAATCTTGAGTTTTTCGCCTAGCTTACGCTAATGCATTCACTATCAACATAATAAGATGTACAAATAAACTATGTAACTAAGCTTTCTTGTCGAACTTCGGTGATTTTCTGATACAACAACTTTGAATAATATGAACTAGGCGGTTTTAAACGACTTGGATATACTTTAAACTAGTTGGAAGGTTATGCTAACAATTGGAAGCCTCAATTCAAACAACAAATACAAACTACAACAGCTGTCGAAGTCACTATCGTTAAGATTTATGGCAACTGTGGTAATTTGGTACGAGGGCGGCACTGAAAATTTCGGGAATCAAGGAAGTGACACAACATTACTATTTAAAAATGTATTTATTGCTTTTCGAAGTATTCTCCGCGAAATTTGACACATTTTTCCATACGATGGAACCAATCATTGAAGCAACCATTCCATTCGGAAGTTCAGCTTCTTCAGGTGATGAAAATCTCTGTCCACGCAATTTATTCTTTATTTTAGGGAAAGTATAGAAATCATTAGGGCTTAGGTCGGGGCTGTACGGCAGTTGGTCTAATAATTCTACGTTTTCTTGCTCTAAAAACTCTTTTGTTCTGTGCGCGGTGTGAGAACTCGCATTGTCGTGATGGAGGATGATGCGGCGGTTGCAGTTCTCTTTACGGAGTTCAGAAACGACCTGTGGCAAACAAATGCTAGCATGCCATTCTGCATTAAGCGTTCTTTGTCCCTCAAGAGGAATAGTCATAACATGGTCGGTTTTGGAGACAAACGTGGCCACCATTTTTTTTGCAACACTCCGTGAAGGCGTGAACGAACAATTTTTGTTGGCTTTAACTCATTTTCGACCACCCAAACTTGGTTCGTACGCGTATATCCAGGATTCGTCACCTAATACGATGTTGTATACAGCATTTGAGGATCCTGCGTGGAATCTTTCGAGAGTTCTGACGCAACAAGTAACGCGAGCCGCTTTTTGCTCTTCACAGAGCGAATGCGGTATCCATCGGGAAAACAACTTTTTTACACCTAATTGTTCTTGCAAGATTATTTGTATTTGACTCATGCCAATGTCTAAAGTTGCCTGAATTTCGCGGTATGTCACATGTCGATCTTCCTCAATCAGCTTACGCACAGCATCAACGTTTTCTTGGGTGACTGCAGTTTTTGGACGACCTTGACGGGGATCATCACTGACCTTGACACGTCCACGTTGAAATTCAGCAAACCAGCGATAAATTGTGGTTTTGGATGGGGCTTCATCACCAAATGCAGAAATCATCCGGTCAACACACTGTTTTTGTGTTAAACCACTTCGAAAGTCATAAAAATCATCGCTCTTGAATTTTCTCGAGCCAATTCCATTTTCTCAACGGCTAAACAAGTTTGACAAAACCTTGTGACAGGACCGAGAATCTTTTTTTAAATAAATAAATGGTATTCGATTTTTAAAACCAAGGAGTTTTCAATTAAAAAGATTTTAATATGACAGGAACAGTGGAAATATTTCATTCCTCATTTCATACTTTTAGTGCAGCCCTCGTATTTTTGAAACAACTAGCTCTGCCCCGCGGTTTGACAAACGGTTTCACGGAATAAAAAGTAAAAGCTATTTTCATTCAAAATTTCATCAAAATCCGTTTAGTCGTTGCAGCGTAAGGCAACAAACACTCTTACACAGGGGTTCCTAAACTATTTCAGTTAGCGGCGCACTTAGAGGTTTAGTATTTTGTCTCGGCGCCCCCTAGCTAGTTGAAATAAGGTACGATGATACAAAGTAGATAGGCTCAAAAATTAAAACAACAATATGAAGCTGTGTTTTTATATTTATATACAAGAAAACATTTATTATATAAGAAAAATAGGATTTAAAATACAATGGCAACTTAGTTAATATGACGTGTGAGTTTGGTGATCACCACACATTTTTTCAAAGGTATAAGCCGTGGTATAAGGCTTGACACCGCTATTTTCATTTGCCTAAGTTTAGTTTCCGGAGAATGGTAAACAGGAGCGCCTCACGGCGCCCCTCTTTACTCACTACGGCGCACCAGGGCGCCGCGGCGCACAATTTGGGAACCCCTGCACTAACACACAAACTTTCGCATTTATAATATTTGTGTGACTCTTATTTCTGACCAAATGCAATTTCAGTTTTACTTCTAAGTCTTTCGTCATATTCATTTAACTTGACTAATGTTCTAATCAAGCTATTTGCAACTCCAGCAGTTATTTTTTGCTTCCGAGTCAATCGACTCATTATTCCAACTAATAAAAAAACTGTGCTAAATGGTTGTTCTTATAGAGTCCCAAAATTTTCATAAGTAGGTAAATTGGGCAACTTGATCACCTATCTTACAACGCAGATGAAATACATAATATAATATAATAATAAAGCCTTTTATTCGGGCAAAAATGTACAATTGTGTTTCTTATACTACTGCATTGTTATATAAGTAGACATATATTTTATATCATTAAAATTATTCGCATATTTGGTGCTTCTTTACTTTCTGTAAGTCCGTTTGCCAGTTGGCAAAGGCCTCCTCCAATGTACTCCATTCTGATCTCTCTCTGGCTACTCTACTCCATGTTATGTCTGCAACAACGCATATGTTAATTCTGTAAGTTTTTCATCGATTTTTAGTGTAAGTACAAGTACCCTCTAACAACAACACAAAAAAACAGTAACGAAAACAAGTCACAGAAAATTAAAAAAATATGTTGCTGCTCTCAATTTACTTACACTGAAATAACGCATAAGTAATTCCTAGTCTGTCTTTAAACCGCTAAAAATACTTGAATCCTAGAGCCCGTACTTACAAATCCTTCAACAACCATTATCAATTCTTAAACACGTTTATTAACTTTCAAATACATGACCAGTCTGTTAGCGAAGCCCGTAACAGGCGGGATCAAGCGAAGCCCCAAAGAAGCGCTCTCCGTGTGCCTACCGTTCAGAACACTTGAGAAATCCCGGGCTTTTCTAACCATCACACATTTCAAATTCCCCCGGGGCTCGGAACCGCACGAGCGAAACGGTGGATTATTTCTCGACGTGTACCGCTTACTTTGAGAACAGTATTTTTATTTTAAAAACATATTTTATGACATATTTTTTATTAAAGGTTGTCTGGAAAAGATCGCTTTAAGCGATAATACCGCCCATTGTTACACCATTGTAAACATTTGATTTGTACTTTATCTCTATTTTTAAGGTTCAGAGCGAGTGTGGCTCAGCGGGAACTCATGCGCCTTTCGATCAGACGCACCTGGGTTCGAATCCCGACTCGGCCCTGCACCAATGACTTATAGTTAAGTGCAGATTTTGCACGCTCGCTCTAAAACGGTGAAGGAAAACATCGTGATGAAACCCGCTTACGCGCTTTGGAGTGGTAGGCTCTGGCCGTGGTTGTAATACCACCCACCGAACAAAGCCATGCCGTCAATCGAGATAGTGGCCAAACATAGATATATTAAGAGTAAAAAAAAAAAGGTGAATAATAAAATGTTTATCTATCTATTTTTTCAGTTGTTACGTGTAACCTCTTGTATTCTTTTTAACTGACTTCAAAAAGGAGAAGGTTCTCTGTTCGATTGTTTTTTTTTCCTCTGAACTCCGTAATTTATGAACCGATTTGGAAAAATCTTTTTGAGTTGGGTTTAGTATAGCTACGAAGTGGTCCCATATAAATCACTATTTGACCTTGGATTTCAAAGATACATTAAAGTCGGTTTGTGACCTTGTCAAGTCAGTACGAGTTGTTTTCTTAATACGTTGGAATACATTTTGAAATTATTTAATTCCGGAATCTCGGATTACCCACCGCATATTTTCGATTTCCCCCGGGCTGGAAAGAGACGACGGCTCTATTCCTCGTAGCTTTGTTCAAGATTGTTGTTTTATTATATAGCTACGTACATTGTTCAGTGTTTAAACTGTTCCGTTTCTTGGAAAGCTTCTATTATTTCAGCAGTTTCTCTGTTGGCTGAAGATTTACTTCAATATTTTTGTTGCGGCAGAACGTTTTTGCTCGGAAAAACTGCATTAATGAAAATCTTTTTCTTCATACCTACTTTAAATCTTGCGTATTTTTCCCAGAAGTGCTGTTCTTAGTTCGATATGTATTTACTTCTATACTATTTTATTAGCCTCCTAGCTGCGCCCCGCGAATCCACCCGCGTTTTCCAGGGATAAAAAGCCAAGTCCTTAAGTACCTACATACCAAATTTCATCAAAATCAATTCGGTAGTTTTTGCGTGAAAGAGTAACAAACATCCATACATACAAACTTTCGCGTTTATAATTTTAGTAAGGATGTTAGAGGTAGACAAAGTGATTATTCCAAATTCCAAGGGCCATAACCCAAACCCTTCGAGTAGACAGATATTTTATCTGAGCCCAAACCTCATGGCCAAACGTGCTCCACCTTAGATCGCAACTACGCTTACCATCAGGTGAGTTGTTGTCAAATGTCCATTTCATCTTTAAAACAAAAATCGTGGGTTTCGTCTTAGTTTAGATAATCTTCGTTACCTCGCCCTCGGCTATAATTAGCAAAGAAACAAGGGACATAAATTTACTCTGTAGGAAGTTCTATTGTTTAAATACGAGCCAGATAATTATTTAAGAGGCCGAGAACTTTTCTCGCCACCCACGACTCATATTTCCCGGGTTTTATTTTTATGTTTGTAGATAAAACTGGGACGTTTCTTTGTTCTAAGATTTTATTTTTAATATCAGTACATTCTCATCGTAACAAAAATACTGAGCGCGTTCCAGATGTTTTATTTTTATTAAAATCTTGTAGTACGTACATTTATACCGCAGCGCCCTGATATAAAATATATGAACTTATCTGTTTTATACAAAAATCTACGAGTCTAATATATAAAACAAATAAATCGAGGAACGTAAAGGAAACATTTATATTTGATAAATTTTGGCTTGCGGAAAAGCCTCGAGGTCTCTTACGCTGGATACGATTAATATTGCTCTGGGTGTTGTGAGTCCATAGTCCATGTAGTTCCTGGTTCCCTACATACAGGGAATGCTAGTAAGGGGCAGATCTATGTGTGTGACCGTTGGACGTAAAAAAATAAACAAAACAATATGTAGCACTGGATATTTTTAAATTTTCGAGGGGTTTAAGGAAGAGTTTTTTTCTTCCTCAAACCTCTATCGGTCATGTGCTAACGTTAAAATATGGTGGAAAAATTTCCTGAAAAGATATGCAATGAACGACGTCGAAAAAGGTACGCCTTACAAAAACATTCAAAGAAGCAAAAGACAAAAAACAAATCTAATCAAGCTCCACAAATTACATTTTCAGCAAAAGGGTTTGGTAAATGGAAATTGGCAACTGGTCCACCGTCTTCGTTTGTTTGCGCTCGACGAAATAATTAATTTTTTCTATGAAAAACAATTTTAGAAAAGAAAGGAACGTGTACTAAAGTTATTATAATGTACTCGTGATGAATCACGTGTTCCAAGGAGGAAGTAACCAAATATTTTCTAGTTAATGGTTTTCCCCAGAGGGTCGGCATCGAGTGTCATTGTTGATGTAATGATTTTCTCTGCTCTACGCCTTGTTGTTATCGATATCAACAGAACTGCGGGCCTACTCTGAGTAGCTTTCGTTAGTTCCTTCGTGCGGAGTAAAAGAGAGACCCTTATGCCTGTTGCATAGCGCTTTCCCTTTCATCCGACGGAACGAAGATTCGTAATCACCGATCAGAGTAAGGCCACGAAAAAGGTCCAGAAGTCAATATCATGTATGTACTTCACTTTTCACACCTACGCTCGGCGGTCGCACTAGGGTTGTTATACTTGTTATATTGAATGCGCGCGCCCGCTGCCTGCGACCGGCGCCGGCGGCGGGACGGCGCGGCGCGCCGGTGTGACTTCACGACGACGCGACAGTTACCGGACAGCGCAGGAAGTTTTTGGGAAGTTCAAAATTGATTGATTTAAAAAAACTTTATAAGATATCGACATAATTTTTTCGCAGTTATCATTATTTTTGGATAAATTTTTTTTGAAGACAAAAACATGCGATGAATTTACATTTCCATCTTCCTCATTAGATTATTCAACACAAGGCTTACACAGCTTATACTACGACAAAAAGTTATAAAAACTTTTTTGTTGCTCCATTTTTGCACAAAAAGTTCCCGAACGCGTGTCTCAAGCGGATGGCACTCGCGCTCGCACTGAGCTCAACTATGCTGAGATATCGTGTCCGTGAGCGGTGTCTATGTGTGCGTTGCTCGAACGCACTTTGTATGTAAATTGATTTCTGTACCTATCTGTGTTTTGTGGTAAGGCCCCTGAGCTTTATATCCCAGATGAAAATGAAAAATGAAATCGTAAATGAAACTGTATTGTTAATAAAAAGTTTGTGCTTGACAACATCAGGCGCATCATAAATACTAACACATATAACTATTATAGGTACCGCACAAAGCCGCATGGCTTTTTTACGGCATTGTCAAGCGACTTAGTCGTGTTTCGGCATGATGTTCGGTGAACCATCGGGGAGACGGGTCTGAGCAGCCGCTCAACTGCCATCTCTCTCTAGTTCTATGTGCTTCATCTTAGGCCACATCATCGCTTCACATCAGGCGAGAAAGTGGCCAAACGTAGATCTATTAAGCGTAAAAAAGGTAGGATAGATTTTACATTTAACATGATAGTAATTATATACAACAAATTCACCAGTTAACTGCTATGTAGTAGGTATGTATGCTTAATTTATTTTTATAATGCATAAACAGCACAATATCCATAATTAACAATTAACTAATAGTTTCTCTTTTTGTTTTTATTCAGTTACACTAATAAATTTGGTTATAAGTTACTTACTTGAAGTTTGAAAGTTTTGACAAAATTAACATATTTGACTTACAGAACTAGTTGGTTTAGTGGTTGGCTGGACACAATATTTTGTAAAAGCACAAGGCCGTATTTCACGGCCCATAAAACCTAATTCATGATCAGTCTATTTTATTATCCCTGGTCACGTATTATTTCAATATACGAAGTATTCAATATATTCAATAACGAAGTATTTCAAAGATATTGTCTTAGCCTTAATCGACCATCTCCAAGAGGTGCTCCAATGTTTGGTTAGTTACGTTACAGTCATGTCTTACAAAATGAATATGTTTCTTGAACATGCATTCTTTTGGAGGTTTTTCTACTTCATTTTTAGAGCGAGGATCTAATATTATATGTACTGACTTATAGCATAATATATTATAACCCTTTGTGGCTGAGTTCTCAAATGAATGTTTCAAATCTATCCCTAAATCGTCTTTGAAACCTAGATAGGTATCTATCTATATAAATACTATAGGTTTCTCATCAGCTAATGAACATTGGTTAATCAGACCTAGGAGCTATCTTACAGCCAGGGCTGGCTGTTAGGAGGGATGGAAGGGACCGCAGAAGTTGCAATTAAGTCTGATTGGAGCAATTGCACAGGATACTGACACCGCATGTTATTACTCGAATATTATTGTTGAGTTTTAATTAAAACGATCATTTCAGTTACTTGGTTAGTTTGATTTTGTGTTCAAAATCAAAATCAAGATCTCTTTAATCATTTTGGCATCACAGACGCACTTATGAACGTCAAATTATCACAATGATTCTACCCTGTCTCTACTCTGTTTTGAGTTTGATGAATTGAATGATAAATTTCTCGGTTGAGAAAATATTCTTCTCTTTAGTAAAGTATGTTTTAATATATGCTATGATTGCATGCAGTGTCTCTCTGTCCCCCGCGCCTGCCAGCTGACACCGGCTCGTGAGTTGAAAGTCACCGAAGCGCACGTTTCACGCCATCCTGAACTTATCCCTCTTTAACTTTTCCTTTGAATCCCTGACCCTTCACTCGCGAAACTTCATAATATGATGCTTCGTCTCGCATAGCCTAGATAATGCACAGTAAGGCATTTGTTCTGAAGTTTTTGGAGAACATCACATAATACGTAGAAACCCGTAGAGGCCAATACCGAATAACTTTCTACGTAACATAACAAAATAAGGAAACATACTTTCAATTTAAAGGCATCAAAAGAATCCAGGGATATATTCCAAATATTAGTGTAAAAAATATATGTTTGTCCTCAGATTGCAAGACTTCAGATGCGTCTGGTGCAGAAAGTGCGTGCACGCGGCGTGCAAGCCGGGCTGGCGCGCCGCGTGCTCGCTCGGCCCGACGCGTGCCTCCGTCGTGCCCCCGACCAGACTGCACTCCGTGGGCCCAGACGACGCCTGGGTGCCCGACCGGCCGCCAAACGCCTCGCCACTTATTGTGTTCGTCAATTCTAGATCTGGTGAGAGGTGTTTTTCTTCTTTTGACTTGGCATGTCGATAGTTCCGCGGCCACGAAGCCTGGAAGATTGGTCAGATAGAACGAATGAAGTACTAGTTGTGCCTAGTGGTAGGCCTCTCGACCTCTTCTCAAGAAGGTGAAAGGATTGGAGAAAAGTGGAAATAGTAATAAAGATAATGACCTGCTCGTCTCGTCACTCATTGTCATTATAGAACAAGTTACTGTCCAGGGTATATCTGACAAGGAAGTGATCAGAAAGCGCTACTCAGGGCAGTATATAGATATTATTTTGTAGGTACACAGTCCAGGGCCTCAATTTACTATGACAACTTGGCGATTCCTTGCTTCGAGGAAACGTCGATTCCTTCATTAATAAACGACATCTGTGAAATTAGAATTCTCTATGACGCGTCATAGAGATGTTGTTTATTAATGAAGGAATCGACGTGATTTATTATTTCATTATTTGACTGCCAGCCACAAAACATGTAAGCTACTCATCACTTGTGCTGCACAGGTGTCCCGATTTGATTGCGCGGGACGTCCCGATTTTTAAAGGTCTGGTGACTCGTCCAGATTCACTTTTGATCGGGACGCCAAATGTCCCGATTTTTCACTAACCTCTTTAGGTTGCTCTACCATTTAAAAAAAACTGACTATCGGATAAAAATATAAGTCTTTAATCAGGGCGTCCTACCTGTCATGACATACGGAACCGAGACGTGGACACTTGTGGTACGACTAGTCCACAAAATGAAAGTTGCTCAGCGAGCTATCCAAAGCGCTATGGTATTACTCTGAGGGATCGAATCCGGAACGAAATTATTCGCCAGAGAACTAAAGTTACCGACATAGCTCAGCGGACTTCAGCAAGTGGCAGTGAACTGGTCATATTTACCGATAATCGCTGGGGTAGACATGTTCTAGAGTGGAGACCGCGAATCGGCAAACGTAGTGTAACGCCCTGCGACTAGATGGAGCGACGATATACGAAGGGTTGCTGGTAGCGACTGGAGAAGGAAAGCTGAATATCGGGCTCAGTGGCGTGCTATGGAAGAGGCCTATGTCCAGCAGTGGACTGATGTAGACTGATGATGATGCTGATGATAAAAATATATACGCTGATTCACAAAAACCAGTTTTCTTATGTAGACATTGTAGTTGTTCCGATTTGAAAACCAAAATACCGATTATTTTATCCTTCCTTTCCGAAATTTGACACATTGGAGCTGGCAACATTACTCATAAACGAAGTAGGCACAACATGATTAGCATATGCATTCATTTCCACCAGTACCTACGTTTACTAGCATTCTTCGGCATGTTTTCCAAATATTTTCCCAAAAGTACCAACTTATTTATTCCTCCTGCGTCAAATACACATACGTATTCCCAAACAACCTCTCCCGTTACATCTATTCCCGGCGTGTTGTGGAAAACGCTTCACGCCTCGAGCCGGTCACAATGCAATGCAATTGTAATGCAAGGCTTAAAGTCGTAATTTGTTCGGTGCACTGCGCACTGGCCCGGTACAGTGCAGTAGAATACTACCGACAGTATTCTTACTTGAGTGGTTTTGAATTTTGTACGATACAAAAAAAACAGCCAAGTGCGAGTCGGCCTCGCGCACGAAGGGTTCCGTCCCATTATCTATAAAAACGAACACGTTTTTTGAAACGACGAAAAAATACGTTTTTTGTATGGGAGCCCCCTTAAGTATTTATTTTATTCTGTTTTTTAGTATTTGTTGTTATAGCAGCAACAGAAATACATCATCTATGAAAATTTCAACTGTCTAACTATCACGGTTCATGAGATACAGCCTGGTGACAGACGGACAGACAGACAGACGGACGGACGGACTGCGGAGTCTTAGTACTAGGGTCTCGTTTTACCCTTTGGGTACGGAACCCTAAAAATACGATACAAAAAAGAAATATATCACACTTATCCCACCTGTTCACGCTGTATGGGCTCAACTGATTTGAGTGAAATTCGGAACCGAAATAGTTTATACCCTGCATGAAGACATAGGCTACGATACGAGAACCGACCCAAGCCTTACTCAATACTCAATCATTTATTGCCTTATAAATATGTCATTTCACAAGCATACTACGAGTAGATGGTATAACATATTTATGACCCTCATAGAGTGTAGCAATTTGTGGTAGGACCGAACCGATTCATCTTAAATTATGCTTAAATTTGTAAGTGATTAATAAATCCTTCCTATACCTACACTAATAATACGTCAGGACAGTTCCACTGTGCGCCCTGCAATAGGACCTTCAAAACCAGATTTGGTTTTGCCATTCACTTAAGATTTTTCCGAAGCTTGGCAGGGTTCGCCGTTGACGGATACGTCAAGGAGTCACATAGGCTAGTTTTTCTCCCGGTAAAATTGTGAGGCGCAGGTACTAAATTATAAATAAATACGCATAACGATCAATCATGAGTTCAAAGGTTCTTTATTAAATTATGGCATCACAGACGCACTTATGAACGTCAGTTATTACAATGACTCTACCACCG
This sequence comes from Petrophora chlorosata, assembly GCA_951640565.1. Classification (NCBI taxonomy): domain Eukaryota; kingdom Metazoa; phylum Arthropoda; class Insecta; order Lepidoptera; family Geometridae; genus Petrophora; species Petrophora chlorosata. Next base: position 17,616,772 of record OX621189.1, on the reverse strand, counting down.
TATCGGAAAAAGAACCACTCAGAAGATACAAGCAGTAGTGCGCAAGCATTACTGTGTTCCGGTTTGAAGGGCATTGTTGCCAGCGAAATTACTGGGCATTATGAGACTCAACAGCTAATTGTCTCAGGGTGACGAGCGCAGTACAGCGCCGCGCAGGATTTTGCAAAAGAAAGTTCTGGGTGGTGCTGTTATTGTTATGGGCTGGCGTATTGCTTACTATCAGTCAAACGACCAGCTCGTGTAGTCATTCAGTTAAATAAAAAAAAATACGGCAAGAAACTGAGGGCCATTTTTATAGGACTTTTTTTACAATCTTTTATTTTTGTTTTTGACAATATAATAATATAAATAACATAGATCCTGGCCCCTAACTAAGTTTCCCTGCATCTAGAAAACCAGGAACTACGAGACATACATCGAAACCACCAGGAAGTAACATACCTACATCGAAGATTGCCATGGTCAATTGGCGGTCTTATATAACGATTTCACTCAAACTTTCTTATCCATCTTTTTGGCCGATGTCGTTAATTAATTTCCCTTTCATAAACCAGGGAAAAAGCTCTTTTATAAGCGGCAAATAATCAATTGCATCCATCGAGCTCATGACTGCATCAATCTGTAAACATTTGTTAGCATGTTTTCATAAACAAACTAGGCAAAGCTAAACCAATCATACGCTTCTACCAGTATTTCCAAACAATCTCACCATTTACAGCCGCACCGTTCTATACAATTTCACGCGTCACCAGCGGCGTAGCTACCGGAGGGCTAGTCGCGGCAGTGCCCAGGGCCCTCAAGCTCAGGGGGCCCCTCGGACTCTGACTTACAAACTATAAATTGAACTAATTAGTACATTTTTTTACGTAGAGATTTTTAAACTAATAACACCTACTAAACTAATAGTACCTATAGTCGGTCTAGAAAGTTCTAGACCGACTATAGGTACGTTTTACGACGAATCTGGAGTACGTTGAATTCGGAACACGACGAATACGGAACAAACGATTTTAAATAGTTTAGTCAGGGGCCTAGCTTATGTTTTGTCCCAGGGCCTTTGGTTACCTAGCTACGCCACTGCGCGTCACGGTTATAATGCATGTAGTGCACGCTAAAAGTGACCTACTTCTATATACGTCACGCCGGAAATACACGAAAACATAAATTGGAGAACGAGTGTGGCTCAGTGGGAAAACGTGCCACTTTCGATCCGACGCACCCGAGTTCGAATCCCGCTGGCCCCGCACCGTCTTAAGTTATGCGCGGATCTAACACTCGCTCTAAAAAATGATGGATTAAAACACGTGAGGAAACTAGTATGTCCAAGAATGCATCACAAAATTCAAGGACATGTGACATTCACCAACCCGCACTGGGCGGCATGGCGGATTATGGTCTATACTCTCTCTATTAGAGAAAGACCGTGTCCCAGCAGTGGAAAGGTAATGGGCTGATGATGATATATTGAGACATATTCTTCCATCGCACGCTTAAATTGCCTCAACAACGCATACAACGGTACGCTTTTTAGATTCCCGATCGCACTACACTAACAATACCGCATACTCCTAACTAAATTCGCTTCATGGAACTGTATCACTGTCTGCTTCCTACATTATGGTAGAGACGCTACGGCCGCCGCACCCCCACCGTAGCCTAGCGCTAATGAGGCTGTATTGTTGTGGAACGGTAGTACTGTAGCTGCGGGGCACAGTCGGATTGCGCGAAAGAGTTGTTCTGGTAAAGTTTGGTGCTATTGTGAAACTGATTGTTGAATAAGGGAATATTTGTTATGGAAATCGTAGCGCAGAATCACACGTGCAAAGGAATCTGGATCTGACAATAGCGAATCAGCATGACAATGTTTTCTAGACATCGGCGTACGCTTCTACCGGTATTATTGCTCGTCACAACTACCCACTCCATGCAAAAGGATGGAAAGGAAACATAATATGAGACAAATAATACTGAATATAGATCTTATATTATTATATGTTATTTTAATCTCACGCAAATGTGGACGATACCGAGTCTATCACTCTTTTAAGTCAAAGTCAAAGTCAAATATCATTTATTAAATAGGCACAAAAGTGCACTTTTAAAGGTCATAAACACATGATACAAATAAAAAATGTTAAAAATTGTAACTTATGTTAACATGACTTTGAAAAAAAGGTAAGTATGTTTACCCATTTCTTTCCTATACTCAAATTGAAGTCTGAGTGCTGAAAAGAAATGCGAAAACTGACTCTACCAGTGCTTTGGAAATGCGCCCGCTAGAGAAGATAGCACCAAGAAACTCTGCGGGGATGTCTTTTTTCAGCACAATTACGTATAAATTAGAATTAACAGAATGTAAAACAAGAAATGCGAGTGAGATGTCCCATAGTCATAGTATCAGTAACAGAAAAGTGTAAATAAAATATAAGTAGGTATGACAGTAGCAGTAGGAGTGACTAGAACAGACCAGTCCCCGCAAGCAGCACCCGTTCACGAGTATGACTTGTGGACCAGCCATCACCCCCCTCAACCATATTGGAGGGAAGGGAGTGACCCGACACATAGAGCCCCCGCAAGGAAAGACATTTGAGTGAGCATGACTGTAAAACCTAGTCACTTCCAACTCAAATACAATTTTTATAGCTTTATTTGAATGACTAACTAAATTAGACATCTCACATAGCATTGTACAATCCAAGAAGAAATGAAATATAAACATCATGCACACACTTATGTGTTAATCTTCATCATCATGGGGCTTAGGGCATATAGGCCATGCATTTTTGTCATTAACATATTCATTTATTGAGTAGTATGCTTTTTTCATAAGGTTTATTTTGATAAATGATTTAAATCTACGCATTGGTAATTTGTCAATGCCCTCAGGTAGTTTAGCCTTTTTTACATGATACCAAAATATTACTGATTGAATGGTCTTGTGCTCTGACGATAGAACACGCCAATGTAAAGAACCGTAAGGAATACTATATGCCGTTTTTTATTTAGGGCTATGTAAGTAAACTACCTTCACCTAAGGCTAAAGACGAAGAAAAAGTTTGTATGTCAGTCTGACAAAGGCCTTGCAGCCAAACAAAATAAATATCGTAATACATATCGTATTATCGTAAAACAAAAGCATAAATTATGAAAATAAATAACTGTTAAATACACTACATATATAATCCAAAACTAAAATACATAGAAATATAAATATATAAGCTGATAATAGTTTTACCATAAAACTTCGAAATACTTTGCAAAACTCAATGCACACACACACATTCTTCCACTACTTCTACACAACTTTTTCAACTTCTGATGAACCACCGTACTTCATTGAACGGGTCATTACGGGTCTGATAGATTGATGGATTGCTACGGTACTCGTATTACGAGGTACGTAGTACGTGCGTATCTGTGTTCAATCACTTGGCAGTTTTAATCTTCTAAGAGTGGTTCGCGTTTCGGATGCGAAGTTCAAGGGAGCTCGGATAGACACGCGTGAATAAAACATTCCGATTTCATATTCGCAATGTCATTGTGCAAGAATAACTTGAATAAGAATAGGAATGATGACGGTTATTTTGTGTGATAATGTTTAATTTAATGTTGATCCATGTTTTTAACTGACTTGTAAAAAGAGGAGGTTTTATGTTCCGATATGATATCCAATTATATCCAATTATATAATAAATGTCATCGATAATCGATAATTGGATATCGATTCGGTCGACCTTGGACTTCGAAGATACATTGCAGTAGGTTTTTTTTTGGTAAAATGTATACCTACTTGTGGTCCAAAACTTAGACCAATGCATACCTAGTTCTAAAAGGCAAACACTCGCCGGTTTTACAACCTCAAATAACGGGCAATTGGAAGCTCCAGAGATGGCCGTAGTACAGGACTTTGGAAAAGAAACCACAAGCAGCGGTTTGGCGGGAGGTATCTACCGAAGCTCAGTTTCCTAAAGATTTTCCTGGGTAGAGTTTTATTTCTAAAAAAGATGACATAATCATTGTTATACTTACTAGACAATGATAAATAGGTGTATTATAATAATAATAATAAAACATTTATTTATTTTCTCTCACAAAGGTATTTTCTTATAGGTACCTAGGGATTTAAGACTAAAGCTAAGACCTATCTACGTTATCTATTTTAAATACAGAATAAAACTGAAATCTGCACTTATTATTGTATGACGTGGGGTTTTCATCAGGCGCATGACCTGCTTTTATCGTCAAAAAAGTGATTTTCTTTATAATAAAATCGTTCATCTACAAATTTATGAGCGTGGTGTCAAACAAAAGTGGGTAATCCTTCTCAGCTTCGGTTTGGATCGCGGGACGTGTCTGCGGAGCTCGATAATCCCGGCTAGGTAACAAAGTACGTGAGGTTGTTAGGCGAAGTGATGTGTACTTCATTCCTTATACATTTTCAGCGGGAATCAAACAAAGACGGATCATCTTGAGCGATCATAAATTGTACCTACTAAACTTATTATATAATACAACCTATAACAATTTTTCTTTCCGAAACGAAGAAGTGCAGTGACTTTTATACAATGGCGTAGCTAGGTAACCAAAGGCCCTGGGGCAAAAAATAAACAAGGGCCCCAACTAAACTATTTAAAATCATTTGTTCCGTATTCGTCGTGTTCCGAATTCGTTGTACTCCAGATTCATCGTCAGAAACTTCAAACAAAGATGTTCGAGACTTGTTGGGAATTCCCCTGTATTTTTTCAAATTAGTTATTAATGTCGCGTTCTTGGAATCTGGTTTTTTTTATATTCCGAATGTGGGAGAAACTTTCACTAGTTCAATTTATAGTTTGTTTGTCAGAGTCCGAGGGGCCCCTGAGCTCGAGGCCCCGGGGCACTGCCCCGTCTATCCCTCCAGTAGCTACGACACTGCTTTTATACAAAACTAGGTGCACGTTCACCCGCGATTTCCCTGAATAAAAAATAGCCTATGCCCTTTTTCCGGGACCTAAAGACCTGACAAAGAGATTTTGATACAATTTCATCCAAATGTTCAGTATAGTTTTTGCATGATTGAGTAACGAACACCCATCCATCGTCACAAACATTCACATTTATAATATCAGTAGGACTTTAAAAATTGACCCAATGCCACGAATGTGTAAAAGTACTTTAAAAAATGGCTTCTTGTGCAGGACTATCTAAAAACTGAATGTATATTGTCAATTTTATCGTGAATCTGCAATCAACCACACTTCCTTACATTCACACGAACCCACACGACGCCAGTTGCTGGTAAAAACTTAAACTTATTTACCCTCTCCCCAGGTGACAACCAAGGAGTAAAGTTCCTCCGCCGCTTCAAACAGCTGCTCAACCCGGCGCAGGTGTTCGAGCTGAGCGGCGCAGGCCCACGCCTGGGGCTGCGGCTGTTTCGGCACTTCGCCCCCATCAGGGTGCTGGTCTGCTCAGGGGACGGGTCCGTGGGATGGGTGTTGCAGGAAGTTGATAAGCTGGATATGCATGTGAGTGTGGCCATTATGTTTATAAATGCTTTGAATTTTTTAGTTAACTTTCAGTGGTCAACCATAGCAAGCGTCTGTGATGTAGATGTCGATTGGCGACTTAGACCGCTTTCTTTAGGCGGGTACGTTGTCATATTTTACTGAGCTAGATGCCTACATAATTATAATTTTACTAGCTAGGATAAATCGAATAAAAATCTCTTTATACAGTTTTGGCATCACAGACGCACTTATGAACGTCAAATATTCACCATGACTCTACCACCGCATCGGATAGAACCACTACTCAAAAGATACGTCAAGAAACAGAGCATATATTTTTTTGAAAGTTTGTAATTTTTTTTTTGTTTTCTTCAATGTTATGTTTCTTATGTACCAGTTGGCTACTTTGCAGAAGTGGAATGTTCCAAGCATCTTTGTCTTCTATATAATTACAAACAGTATATCATGGTTTTCCCATCAGTTGCCCATGAAGGACTTATTCGTGTTAGCAGTCTAAACCACGATACTATAGGTACCTACAGGGAGCGACTGACATCAACATACGTACTCAGACATTATAATCGGCTTCTTATGCATTATTTATTTGGTTTGGCGTAGGCACATCGTATACAAAGACATTCTCGTGATAAAAATACGGCATATACATACAATACTCCACTGGTTGAATATTTTTGATAGGTACTAAAAACATCGTCTACGGAACGCCATATTTTGCAAAAATGGACGCGAATTTTGATATGTAATTTCGGTGTTTTATCCAGTTCTAATTATGTTAATGCCTAAAGAACGACGTGGATCACGCGATCACTTTCCCCGAAGTTACAGCAGAAATATTTTTGTTGTAAGACTTAGTTATGATTATATGGTTCCGAAGTAATTTATTACTAACAGAGGGCCAACCATGGCGCCTTAAAACCTGACAAGCTTCGCGCAGTCAACTACGGAGCCTAAAACCTTTTAAGTTCGATTTGAAGTACCTACGTATTAAGATTAATTTGGTCTGTGACTATGTACTAGCTTTATCCTCTATTTATAATATATTATATTAATTTATCCTCTAATTCTTCGAAAATATACATTTGTGTATCTAAAATAGACCTAGGTAAATGGCTGCTAAACGTTTCCCGTATGCTATCCACCCAGACAGCCTCTGTGGTGTAGTGGTTGGGCAGGTTGACTGAAATCTCATACACCACTGAGGGTTCAATTACCGCGACCGGAGAAATGTTTGTGCAAAGAAAAACAAAAGCGCAATCATTTGCTCCGTGTCGTGGGTGTAGTGAGACCATAGTTCTCATAGTTACTGGTTCCCTAGATACAGGAAATCCTAGTTAGGGGCCCAGCTCATTTATATGATCGTTGGGCGTATTTGTTATTATTTATTATTATCTATATCTCATGTTATGTGTTTATTATCATGTTTAGGAGCTGCCCTTCATATCCCATCTCAAATTTCCACCCCTGTACAAGCCCAAGCCCATTGGTATTAAAATAATATTTTCCTCGTGTGAACAGCGCCAAGTCCAAACGGCAGTTCTCCCGCTGGGCACCGGCAACGACCTGGCGCGGGTGCTGGGCTGGGGCGCCTCCTGCGACGACGCCGCCAACCTGCAGCAGCTGATCGAGCGGTACGAGCGGGCTTCCACTAAGATGCTGGACAGGTTAGGCATCTCCAATTACTAAATAGTTATAAATATATATAGGTTAATGTGGTTTAGTTTTATTAATAGTATATATTTTTACATACCATAGGTATGTAACTTTTATTTAGGCAAATTAAGACTATTCTTAAATTTCCCATTAAGCACTTTACCGCACCGCTACCATTTTTTTCTTGCACGTCTTGGATGACTGGTAGAAAATGCTATCTAGCATTAAGTCCTCCATGTACAAACTGTTTGTGCTAAAGTATAAATAAATAAATAGTATAAAATAAGATTTTTGTTGAAAAATATATTTTTCAAGACAAGCTTTTAGCAAATTCGTAATCGGAACCGCGAGCAGATTAAAATGAGCCCAAAGTGGTTTACGATTTCCGTCAAGGAGTTCCATTTGCCACCTTCCGTCTCCATCATCAAATCAGCTGACTGTCACCATAATATTGCATTGTCATCGAACTTTGAAATTTATGCAAAATTTTAACTTCGCAATACTTCACCGAAACATTGCAAGTTAAATAAAAACTTGTAACAAAGTCTCTACCCGCGTCCTTATTTCTATTTCTCCGCTTGCTTCTTATAAACCACGCAACGGATTTTGATACGGTTTTCACTGTCATTTAGAGTTTTTTAAGCAAGGACAATATGTACAATACATTCTAATAAAGTTTTTGTATAGTAGAGAAAACTCAATGTTTTGTAATTAAGTCGTCAATAAATTACATAACATTAGTAAATTGCATCCGTGCGAAGCCGGAGCGTCGTCAGTTCGACATAATTTGTTATTTTCATATAGATATTGCATTTGTTATTTGTTGCCTACTATAAGGCGAACAACCTGCCCGTCTCGTTACTCAATTACAATTACAAAACACGGCTTGTCCAGAGAAACCGTCATTGTGGCCTTCTGATCTCAATTTCGCCCACTCTCTCAACTTACCGTTGGTTACCATTTGAAATCTACAAGTTAGTAGATTTACTTCAATGAGAACCTATTTTAAATTGCTTTTTTCCGTACTAGGTGGTCAATAATGACGTTCGAGAGGTCCCTGTCCGCGCCACCCCCTCCGCCCGCGCCGCCCGATCTGTGCGAGGAGAACTCGCTGCTAAGGAACCTGCAGGACATCATGCAGGTAACTAACATCTTACAATAGCAACGACGAGAGGTCACTGGCATCATGCAGGTACCTAATATCCTACAGGAAACTAACATCCTACAGTATACAACGGTAGTAACGTCGAATGGTCACTGACATCATCATAACTAACATCTTACAGGTAACCAACATCCTACAGGTAACTAACATCCTACAGTAGTAACGTCGAGAGCTCACTGACATCATCATAACTAACATCTTACAGGTAACTGACATCCTACGGGTAACTAACATCCTACAGGTAACTAATAACCTACAGTAGTAACGTCGAGAGTTCACTGACATCATCATATCTAACATCATACAGGTAACTAACATCCTACGGGTAACTAATATTTTACATTAGTGAAATCGAGACTGACTCACTAATGTGCCTACTACATACACTTTTACATAACCAGGTGGGCGACACAAGCGAGCTCATCATGAGCGAGCATATCTCCGAGCGAGAGGGTTTACTTCAGGCTTCGGATAATGATGGTGGTGGTTATGATGATGATGATGGTAATAAATGTAATGGAATCAGGCGTGACATTGGGGAAATTCATCTCAAAACTGAACCGCAATGAAAATATGTAGTGTAATTCCGCTGAATATCAGTGAATATTTACCGGAATTACGCTACATATTTTCATTGCGTTTTAGTTTTGATGATGGTAATAATGATGATGATGATAATAATGCGACGATAGATGGTAATGACACTGGTGACATGTATCCGATGAACAGGCAGGCGATATGTGCTGCGTGGCGAGCTCGTCTCTGCGCGAGGGCTGCCTGCGGCTAGCGGCAGCGGGCGAGCGCGCGGGGGGCGGGGCGGCGCGCGCGGCGCACCGGCTGCGGCGCGCCGTCTCGCTCTTGCTGCATGCGCGTGCGCATCTGGCTCACGACCACGCAAGGTGCAAGTGAGTAACGACCCTTTGTTCGAAAACACAAAATCAAAAAATCAAGTGCTGTTTTATTTTTATTTTACTGAGTAATGAGACTAGCTAGTCGTTTACCTTATGGCAAGCACTACGACTACCCATAACAAATTGTAGTGCCGCCCAGAACTTGTAATGCCATATAAAGCACTGCGAACCACTTCATTGCGCTCTTCACCCCGAGAAATCAGATATTAGTGTGATGTTAGTGTGGAGTGTGGAAGTGTCTTTCGATCTAACGCCCGAACTCTATCTCGGACAAAAAGGAAACGTTTTCACCTGCATGAAAGTTTTTGTGAATTTTTTCGAGCAGACTGTCTAATTTAGACTTTGTTAGTTAGTCCGTCGGACATGTCTTGTGAGTGTAAATGCGGCCTTACACGCTGGCGAGGAAACATAAGAAGTTCTAATTTCGAGGATGTTCTAACATCCACTAGGCCGCAATGTGTGCCCGTGTTGTGGGTTCGGAAATAGGTATACTTACTCTAACTCTTTCTCTTTTGAGCTTGAGAGATGCCCCAACGTCTGATAATGCGCTTTGGTTCGAGTGGATGTTTGTTTTCGCAGATCATGGGAACCGCTTGAGACGACGAGTGATAGTGAGCCTGAAGCTCAACCCGCTGCCGAGAAGGGCAGTATCGAAAAGACTGAAAAGGTAAACAAAACTCTTTGGACAAAACTTTCTACTGTCCTTGACTTTCTCGCCGATAGCTCTCTAGGAGGCTGTTTTTTTATTACTTGGATTTATGGCTTCGCACGATTGCTGTCAACCAGGGTCAAGTACAATATTAAATTCAATGTAATAAAAAAATATGTATCACTTTTCAATGATTATCAAGATACATTTCCCGCCAAAACCTCAGCAGAACCAGCAGTAACAGTTTTACTGAAAAATAGCTTTGGACCTACCAAAAATCATTTTTGTACTATTATAATAAGCCAGAGAAAGGTTTAATTTTTTAATGGCCGGTAGATTTTTGTTTGACGTGATGTATGGTCGACGATGTAGCCAAAGATGAATAGATTCATATAGGACGACGGGAGTGAAACGACTACTAAAATGGTGACCTCCCTGATAGTGCCTACCACTCCAAAAAACTGCCTGCTTCGAGTTGCTTTCGTTTGTTCGTTCGTTCGGCGGACTAAAAGAGACACTCTTCAGCTTGTTGCATATAGCGCTGTCCCTTTCACTTGGGACGAAGATCGTGTCGGAGTAAGGCCTCAGGTCTTAAGGGCATTATTGTTCCAGGAGCAGCTGAACTGGGCGGTGCGCGGCTGCGCGCTGGCGGGCCGCGCAGACAGCGTGCGCCGCGCGCTGCGCTCGCTTGTGCGCACGCTCTCCGTGATATACCCGCAGGTAAAACCCAATTCTGGTATAACTTACACTGGTGGTAGGTCTCTCGAATACAAGAGGCCTTTGGTGCCAATATGTGGCCTTGGAGTCCGATTTGTCACAACATTCAGCTGACTCAGTAGGTGATTGGCAATCCGAATCTCAAGATAAGTTTAAGACTTGAGGAAGACGCACTTATGAACCCAAACTATTACAAAAAAACAGTATCGAAAAAAGAACCACTACATAAGATAGGACAAGAAAATGGGGATTTAACTAGTCAATTAAATATCTTATCTATTTACTGATAATTTTGCAGGGTGTATCGCAAGAAACAGAATCCTGTGATACAACGACAACCACCGAGGCGGGTGACATTGCGGTAGAAGCAGCGACGCCGACTGTAGCAATGGCCGAGCTGTCTCTACCAGCCCCGCGGGCTTTTGCCGACAGTCGCCGCTCATCCGCCGCCTCCGCAGTGTCGGCCGCCTCCATAAATCCTGAGAAGTAAGTTAGTTTACCTAAGACAAAAGGTATCCTACCGACTGCGCCAGTTTCCTTTATGATGTTTCATATATTTGTCCACAGCATTCCAGACGTAGATGAAGACATAGCGAAACTAATATGCTCAAACCCACCAGAACAGTTCAACTTGGACGTGGACCGGGCGGTCAGTAAAACCAGCTCGACGTCGCCGCTAGACCGCCTCTCACTGTCCAACCTCTCATCCTGTGATACCAGCTCCTGCCGGAACCTCCTGCAGCCCGACGCCGACCGGACGCCGGACCGGGGCACGTATAGCAGCAGCCTCACGATACCCAACCTGGTCGTCTCGGATGACAGCGACAGGCGCGACTCGGTCTTACAGGGAGACACGTACGAATCGGACCAATTGACCATTATAGACATCGACAAACCGTATACGGACGAGGTGCATTACCAGGAGCTGAGCTCGAGGGATACGCCCGCCAGCGGCGACTGCACGCCCGACAGGAGGCTCTCTAGTGTAGACTTGGAGATAGACGCTAGTAGTTCAGAAGGGTCCAACATTAGCGATTATAGTTTAATATCGGAGATTATCGACGGCAAGCCCGGAGATATGGAGGAGGCGGGGAACATCGGGCATATAGACTCGCCCGACGACACTTATGTCAATTCGGAAACTTTACACGGGGAATCTATCATGGATGACATCAGTTCCATGCTGGGTCAAGAAGTTCTGATGGCCATGATGGGCAAAAATGGGGAAAATGAAACATATACGGATGATACGACACTGTTCACGTCTGATACCGCATCGGACATCACCATGGATAGTCGGAATCCAAGCCTACAGAAGAACAATGAAGTGACAAAAAAATACATATCGAAAATGAAAAAACAGAAGGAGGCGGAGGTTGAGAAATTCGGGTTCGAGAATAGGGTGTTCTATATCGAAAACTCAACGAAAGTAGAAGAACAGATTAAGTATTGTAGCTTAGCGCAATTCGAGGAAGGTAGTGATATAGCTAGGAAATCTTTTAAAAGACAACTTCGGAAGAGTTTGAAGAAACGCATTCCCGACGACAACAGTCTAAAGACAATGTTACAGAGAACAACCGAGGAGTCGTTGGTGCTCAAGGACGCTCCCAACAACTTATTAGATCCACGGAATAGCATGGATTCTCCAAGAAGAGATTTCCAAGAAGACAGAGTGAGGGAGCAAACGCTTGCGTTTCCACAAGTGAGTGTGGTCGTAGAACCACCATCGCCTTCTCATAGCGACGAGAAGAAAAGTTTGAAGACATGTGCTAGCAGGATGGCATCAGTTCTAAACGACATCTTTGACCAAGGCACGGATACGTTAAGCGTCAACTCACCAGAGCCAAGCTTAGGGACGACCAGAGAGAGAAGGCAGTCAGACAACCCGAAGCTGTTAGGGTCTGACCCTGAGTACGGCAAGTTCCTAAGCTGTTCTCCAGCCGCGACCAGAAGGATATCGTGCGGAAGTCTGTTCAAGCCGGGGGAACCTGACAAGTAAGTTGCAACCCTTATTTACATACACAACACACTACTATTACATTTAATTCAGTGCCCTGTTGTTTAAGATGAGAAGAGTTAAAGGATTACAAAATAACACGTTGTTAATCTAAGAATTAAAAGTATCAGTAGCATAAGAGTTATTTTATTAGTAAATTAGGTTAATAAACATAGGAGTGCTTTTATTCGGAAAATAAACTGAATTATGAAAATTTTGCAAAAATTCTAATAACGATAGATCTTTTTCAGCACATTGTACTTATCCTTGAACAGAAAGCTATTAAAATCACACATCTAAATGTTTTCACACTTTTGCGTTGCCGTTAATTTATTATAAGCTTCTTTATATCCTGAATTACTATAGCTTATTTGGCTAGGCTTTTTTCTATTCACCGTCGCCGCCACCATCGCCGCAAAATAAGCATTCCGCGATTGAATTTGTAATGATGTTGTTACTGCCTGCATTATCCGAAGTGGGTAAGCGAATACATAGATTGCCACTCAAGAGTGTTTTCTTTATGCGCCTTCTGAGAAAAGCCGGTGGCTAAATCTTTGGGGACTTTTCCGTCACATTTTGTCTTTTTGTACAAAGTACCTGGTACCTACCTGTTACCTGTATACTTTTAGGCAAAAGTATAGATATCTACATACACTATCGAATCGAATTTGTTACTTGTTTGTGAGCGTTTAGTTGGCGTACCTTTTGATTTATAACCAAATATTTGTTTAAAGCAGGTTGTCCACATCAGTCTCATCGATATGGGGTGAAGGAGGCGCGACTGGGAACACGGGATCCAAAACTGAAGTCTACGAGAAAGCCAAGAAACTGCCCATCATCAACCCACTGGTCCAATTACCAGCTTGGCCTCACGTCACTCAGGGTTTCATCAGCCAATGTCTCCTGGCCAATGCCGATGCTCTCTGCGCAGCCGTCAGTCCTCTAATGGACCCAGATGAGACGTTACTGGAAGGTTTCTATGAAAGAGCGGTTATGAACAACTACTTTGGCATTGGTATTGATGCCAAGATCACGCTGGACTTCCATAATAAGAGAGAGGAGCATCCTGAGAAGTGCAGGTCGAGAGCGAGGAACTACATGTGGTACGGAGTGCTGGGATCCAAGGAGTGGGTGAATAGGACTTACAGGTAAGAATATAATAGAAATATTATTATAAGTCTTTCTTAATTAGAGCGAGTGTGGCTCAGCGGGAACTCGTGCGCCTTTCGATCCGACGCACCTGGGTTCGAATCCCGACTCGGCCCTGTACCAATGACTTATAGTTAAGTACAGATTTTGCACGCTCGCTCTAAAACGGTGAAGGAAAACATCGTGATGAAACCCGCTTACGCTCTTTGGAGTGGTAGGCTCTGGCGGTGGTTGTAATACCACCCACCGAACAAAGCCATGCCGTCAAGCGACCTAGTCGTGTTTCGGGATGATGTTCGGTGAACCATCGGGGAGACGGGTCTGAGCAGCCGCTCAACTGCCGTCTCTCTCTTGATCTATGTGTCTGTTCACAGACACTGCGAGTTCTATTGTCGTGAAATAAAACCCGGAAATCTTCTGTGGTGACTTTTATATTAAGTTTTTAACAACAGTACAATTGCGCAGCTTGTGACGCTGCTGTTTTCGGAGAGAGAATATAAATCAAGTACCGTAAGTAGGTAGGTAAGAAAAAAAATAATAGTAGTAGGTAGGCAATTTCTTGTGGAAAAATTAAACTTTCGTTAGATGGTCGCGTTGCTATTAAGAAGTACTAGGCACCGCGCCGGTTTGAATACACCATCAGGAGTCGGCCGCGACATATTCCGCCCCGTTGAAAGACCCGTCTTTCAACCTCGAGTATCATCAGGCTTCGGTAGGGGGCAGAGGCGAACTAGAGATCTTCGTATACAGCCTGCTGAGGTCGTGACGTCGGCCACTCGCACAATGCCATCAGGCCCTGGGTACAACTTTGTCACTCGTCCAAGGCGCCAGCATAGTGGTGGCACATTATCCTCCTTTATCAGGACCAGGTCTCCTATGTTCAGGTGTGCTGTGTCTTTGGTCCATTTCTGGCGTTGTTGTAGTTCAGCGATGTATTCTCTTTGCCAACGGATCCAAAAGTGTTGGCGCATCTGTTCTAGTCGCTGATATCGTTGCAATTTGTTGGGGTTTACGTCTTCGAGTGGTGGAGACGGAAACGTTGTTAACGGCCTTCCGATGATAAAGTGCCCAGGGGAAAGGGAGAGAAGGTCGTTGGGAGAGGAAGACATGGGGCACAGAGGACGACTGTTGAGAATAGCCTCCACTTGTGTCAGTAAAGTTTGCATTTCCTCAAAAGTGAGATGACTATTACCTATGACACGTTTTATACAATATTTGGCAGATTTTATACCGGATTCCCAAATGCCACCGAAGTGGGGAGAATAAGCCGGAATAAAATTGAATTTAATTCCTTCTTGTGCAGCAAAGTCGGAAAGAGCATTATTATTTTGTTTTAGAAATGTCCCTAATTCTTTAGCCGTTGCTGCAAAATTTCGGCCATTGTCGGAGAATATTTCCGCTGGCTTGCCGCGACGAGAGATAAATCTTCGAAGTGTCATAACAAAATCGTCCTTCGACAAGCTGCTTACTGCTTCTAAATGAACGCATTTGTATCTCATGCAAATAAATAGACAGAAATAGCACTTGACAAGTTTCGAGCCTCGCCCCTTTCGATTTAAGATAAGGAAAGGGCCTGCAAAGTCTAGGCCTACCGATAAAAACGGGAAATCAGGCGTGATGCGCTGTTGAGGGAGATTACCCATCTTTGGACACAGGGTTTGTCCTTGGAGACGCCGACACCTCCCGCAGTTGTGCAATGTACGGCGAGCCAGACGTCTTCCATTTATAGGCCAGATAGTTTCCCTGACAGTAGCAAGGAGAAGTTGTGGGCCGGCATGCATTTGTCGCAAGTGCTCGCGTTCAAAAATCAATTTAGTGAGATGGTGGGATGAATCAAGGACTATGGGATGCTTCTTTTCATAAGGATAGCAAGAAGCATCTATTCTGCCACCAACCCTAATTAAATTTTGTTTGTCAAGTATTGGTGACAAAGGTAAGAGTTTGGATTTGTTGGGTAATGATTTGTTTTGAGCTAGGAGCTTGAGCTCAAGAGGAAAAGATTGTTGCTGCGCTATAGCACAGATATGGTGGAATGAGTCAGTCAATTCGTCACAGGTTAAAATTCCTAAACGTTTACATGTAGGATTCTTTAGATTAAAAATAAATCGTTTTATGTATGCAAATACTCGTTGCAATTTAGTAAATTGTGAATAATTTTCAAAGTTTATTATAGATTCAATGGTAGCCGCCGGATTGGATTTTATCTCGGGTAAGTCGTTTTGATTATTATTATTTATTTTTAAGATAGGCCATTCGGTTTCTTCCTTTGTTAAAAAGGCGGGTCCGTTCCACCACAGGGTCAAATCTGGCAGCTGACTGGCCGGGACGCCTCTTGAAATCAAGTCAGCTGGATTGTCTCCAGTGGGTACGTACCTCCACGACGAAGGCTGAGTTGTTTCAACAATTTCACCTATTCGATTTGCTACAAATGTTTTTAATGTTCTAGGTATTTTGTGAATCCACGCGAGGACAATACTGGAGTCACACCAATGGACGACGCGAAAAGGTTTGTATCTTATAGACTCACAAACACTTTTAGTCAACCTGGCAGCAAGCAGAGCGGCACAGAGTTCCAAGCGAGGGATCGTCATGGGTTTTAAAGGTGAGACTTTGGACTTAGCACATAATAGTCTTACAGTGACTTTATTGTTAGCTTGAGTAGATCGAGCATAAATACATGCTCCGTAGGCATGCTGGCTTGCATCACTGAAGGAGTGAATCTCTACTGTTGTTGGTTGCTCACATAGAACTGGCCTTGAAATCTGCAAATTCGCAAGATGATGTAAATTATTGGAAAACTCGTCCCAAGATTCCTTGACATCTTGAGGGACAGGCTCGTCCCATCCTACTTTCAGGAGCCACAATTTTTGTAGCATCATCTTGGGTATTATAGTGCATACACTGAGCAAACCTAATGGATCAAAAGTTTTTAGTGAATTTGACATTATAGAACGCTTTGTTAAGTTATCATTTTCAATAGTGATAGGCTTTATTGGAAAATGTAAATAGCCGTGTGTCGCATTCCATCCTATGCCCAGTGTGCTTGACGCTTCGCTCATTATTAGTTTGTCTTCTGTATTTTTTTGTTGTTTGTTTTCAACACAATTAGGTAAATTGCTTTTGTACTTACGTAGCGGAAAGCAAGCTGAGTTCAAAGCTTCTGAAACTGCCTTTTGTATGTGACGCAATTCGGTTTCACTGTTGGCTCCAGTGATTAAATCGTCGACATAGAAGTCGTTCATGATGATAGTTTTAATAAGCTCATCTTCACATTCCTCCCCTACCCTTTTTAGACATCTCGTGCTTAAATAGCTCGCACTTGCGGTACCGTAAGTGAGGGTATTCAACTGCAATGTTTTTATAGGCTGAGACTCGTCTCCTCTCCACAAAACCAGCTGCAAGTTACGGTCGTCTGTATGAACCTCAACCTGGCGATACATTTTCTCTATATCGCCGGTTAGTAGGTATTTATACTGTCTTGCTCTGATCAAGATAGAGAAAAGTGAATCTTGCACATTCGGGCCTACCATAAGTATGTCATTAAGGGAGAATGATGAAGAAGTTATTGCTGAGCCGTCAAACACTACTCTGATTTTTGTCGTCTCTTTGTCTTCACGCAGAACTGCGTGATGGCATAAAAAGTAGTTCGGATATGGTTTCGCGTCAGAAGATTCAGAAAGATGGCCTAAATCAGCATACTCTCGCATAAAGTCAGAGTATTTTGATTTTAGAGTTGGATTTCTGCGAAATCGTTTTTCTTGACTTAGTAGGCGCCTTTTAGCCAAGTTATAGGACTCCCCTAGACAGTCAGGGTTGTCGGCCAAAGGCAGCCTGACACTGAATCTACCGGAAGTTAATCGTGTTGTATTGGCAAGGAAATGATCTTCACAAGCCTTTTCAGTTGGGGTTAGGATTGTTTTTTGGGGCAGGTCCTCGACCTCCCAGAATTTAGTTAGAATATTGTCAATGTTTGTTTGTGTATTGCATGTCTGCTGGTTGTATGATTGATGATGATTGTATGGGTCATCAAAGATGCTTGCATGATTACAATGAATGTATTTGGATGAACTTGCATGGATGGGACCAGCGACTAGCCAGCCAAATTTAGAACTTATTAGTTTGGGATTTTTGGGTCCTAGTGAGTATTGTTCAGCACCCAGAACTTCCCAGAATATATCCGCGCCAAGTATGACATCGACCTTAGCAGGTAAGTGGAAGTCGGGGTCTGCAAGTTTTAAGTTTGTAAGTAATTTAAGATTTTGTATGTTTACAGGGGCCTTTGGCAGCTCTCCTGTCAGCTCATCAAGCACTAGGCAAGATAAGGTAACCTTGTACTTATCATCAAAAATCGAACTTAGTTTTGCTGTGCAGCTTTCAATGGCTTGATTGCATGAGTTGTTGCCTATCCCGATTACATTTATTGCCTTTATTTGATTTGTTTTTAATTGTAATTTTTGTTTCAGGGACTTCGAGATGAACGAGGACTGACTTCCGCAGTCGAGGAGGGCGCGCACATTCTCAGTCTTGTTAGTCACCGGGTTCGACACTTCGATGATAGCCGTCGATAACATCACTTGTTGATGTTGGCTAGAGAAATTGACTATCGTCTCATCTGAGGTAGGGGGAGAAGGGGTATTGTTAGTATGTATCAAGGTATTATGTCGCTTCTTACACTCTCTGCATGGCCCTAGACGGCACTGCGACACTTTGTGTCCTTCTCTTAAACAATTTGCACATAAACTGTATTTTGCTACGTCGGCTAACTTCTCATTTATTGATTTATTTTTAAAAGTAGGACAATCGTATATCCTATGAGACTCCTTGCATATAATGCACGCTAGTTTGCTCTGTATGTATTGATTAGTGCTGGTAAAAGTTTTTACATGTTGACTTTTTTCTTGTTTATTGTTTACATTAAAGTTGTTTGATCTGTTTATGTTTGTATGAGAACTTTGATAAGAACGCGACGGCGCTTGAGACATTCTGGAATGGTTGTCTAATTTGCTGCGATTTAAGGCTTCCAGAACATCCGCCCGGTCGGTCAAGAACCTATGAAACTGTTCTAGTGTTGGGACGTCTTTGAATGAATTACGTAACTCTTCCCACTTCATCAACGAGTGACTGTCTAATTTTGTAGTCAGCATGTAAATTAAAATGATGTCCCACTTATCAGTAGGCTGCCCTAAACTATGTAGTGCACGTAGATTCTTAGTTACATGGTCAACTAAGAACCGTAATGACCTTTCAGACTCGCGGACAATCGGTTGCACATTAAATAGTGCTGATAAGTGATAATTTATTAGCAATCGTTTATTATCGTAACGCTCAAGAAGCAGTGACCAAGCTTCTTCATAGTTTGCAGATGACACTTCGAGATTCGAGATTATTCGCGCCGCGTCACCCTCAAGATAAGAGATCAAATAGTGAAACTTGTGGATGGAAGATATGCGTTCATTGTTATGTACTAATGATTGAAAGGTATCCCGGAACTCAAGCTAAGAAAATATGCGCCGTCAAATTTGGAAATCTGTATTTGTGGCAGTTTGAAACCAAGGTCCCCGTGATCGTGGTGGTGATGGCAAGGAGACTCAGGCGCCACAGACTTGCGCCTCGCTTCTATTTTAATGTTTGTATCTTCAATTAAAGATTTCGCCTTTGCTATAGAAGAAATAATTATTTGCTCGATGCCATCCCTCTCTTCGATCTCTGAATCTAAATTATTTGAATTTACAACCTCAATTTCAGTCTGAAGGCTGTCAAACTTTGTGGACAGTCCCTCAAATCTGCTGAGTTTGATTGATAACTCAGCTAACTCTATACTGGATAGTTCGGTAGATACTATTGAGTTAAGGTAATTTTTAAATTTAGTTATTTGACCTTTTATTGAACTGCGTCTTATATTTAGTTCTTTGTATTTAGCAATAGCTTTTTCTTGTTCAGCCGTCATGATTTAAATTTATAAAGTATGTAAATTGTTGAGTATCCCCCAGCAAACACAAAGTTTTGTTTAGTAAAAATATAGAAGCTCGTATGCCTTGAAAGTAGACACTCGTTTCGACTTAGCTGCACTCTCTCTCCGGTTCTCACTCTCCCCCGGCTCCGATGACAGCTCGGGAAGCCGGCACCGCACTCGATACAGCTGAGCGCACGATTTACCGTCGTGTGTAGCAACAGCTGGAGCGCTGCCGCTGGTGCAATCTGGAAAATTCCGTCAACACGGGTGAACAGCGAGAAATGACTATAATGTCAGTGATGATTAATGTTAAGTTATGTATTATTACTTCGGGCAAATAGCAAGGATAAAGTTACCAAACTTTTATATAAATAACTTGAATTATGCAATTGAATGATAATTTACCATATTAAAATGAAGTAAGTAGGTATATACTTATTATTACAACCTTGAATAATGAAAGATTGGTTTACTTAACTAGTAAGATAGGTACCTAGGTATTCCTGGACAGCGGTTATTTACCTAAGATAATGTAGGTAATACGTTAGTTTTAATCACGCATGAACAATATGTAGCAGGATGTACTGTAGTATTTTACTATATAGTTTGCTATATTAACTTGTTTAGCAATGACTAAAAACTATGAAAATTAATGATTTTTGTACTCACAATTTGTTGATATCAATGGCTGTCTATTTGCGTGTTCATCACGATAATTACACAACGAAATGAAAGAATACGACAGTATTTTGTTGTTTGTCACTTTAACTGCACAAGTGGAAGCGAATTATAGGCATTATGATAGGATTTAGAAACGTTTTGACTTGTATGACGTGGTAAGGTTAGGTATGGGAAGGGCACTTAGCTTTTTCAATGAACACTGCCGTGATCATGGCGAAGTCTTACTAGTTTTGCTTCGCTGCCGGAACCTGACTTTGTCCAATATCGTAGTGCTTTTTTCTCCGTGGCCTTCTGGATTGCAGATCGACGGCGTTGGCACGAAGACAACTTGACACGTCGAAAATGTCGGACCGCACGAAGAACTTTGCCGTGGTCGTGGCGAAGTCTTATCAATTTTGCTTCGCTGCCGGATCCTGGCTTTGTCCGATATTGCGATGTTTCAGCTATTTGACCTTCTGGACGGCCAACTCGAAGTCACGTTGAAAACGTCGAAATCATCGAAGTGGCAGACCGAGTTTTCTGTTTTGTAATACAAGTCCTGTCACGGTCGCCAAAAAAACTTATGTCTGTTCACAGACACTGCGAGTTCTATTGTCGTGAAATAAAACCCGGAAATCTTCTGTGGTGACTTTTATATTAAGTTTTTAACAACAGTACAATTGCGCAGCTTGTGACGCTGCTGTTTTCGGAGAGAGAATATAAATCAAGTACCGTAAGTAGGTAGGTAAGAAAAAAATAATAGTAGTAGGTAGGCAATTTCTTGTGGAAAAATTAAACTTTCGTAGATGGTCGCGTTGCTATTAAGAAGTACTAGGCACCGCGCCGGTTTGAATACACCATCAGGAGTCGGCCGCGACACTATGTGTTCCATCTTAGGCCACATTATCGCTTCACATCAGGCGAGATAGTGGCCAAACATAGATCTATTAAGTGTAACAAAAAAAAATGACGATCACTATATATTTTATTAAAATAAGAAATTGTTAAGAAATTGTCAGTTACGTGCGAGCGCTCGCGACCTACGTCGCGGCTTGATATCATAACTCCCAGAAGAAGGACTTCTAAAATGTCCGAAACCTGGTCGGAGTAATTTTCGACGTTTCCAGTGAGTCTTAGCCGTTTTATATCAATTATGAATAATAACACTCACGAAACTTTTCAAAATCTAAGAAATTGTTAAGCAGTGTTAACACACACACTGTTAGCACTGTTGCACAGCAACGGCATTTTCATAATTAAACACTTCTTCTTAATTATCACGAACAGCCTCTTCTATCCCATGGCTGATAATGACCCAAAATATAAAACTATCTTCTAAAGCTTTCCCAGAAAATAGTGTTATTTCTTTTTAATATTTAGAAACAATAGGTACTTTTGTTTTTCTACCTTTTAGTATGTATATATAGCCGTTGGTGTGGAGACTTTGGGTGATTTTCAAAAGTCTGTCAGAGCGTCTGATCGATGTGACGCGTGACCAAAATGCTGGGACTCATTTGGCTCCACGTATCAGTATTGCATTCCAAAGGGGCAATACTGCCAGCATCTTGGGTACGCTGCCAACTGGCAGTGGACTGGATCATTTGGGCTATCTATAGGCCTTTAGCGGTCAATGGGTTGTCCAATTGCTTTACTTTGTAAGAAGTTAGTTTAGTTTTAGTAAGTAGAGTGTAGATTTGTTTTCAGTAAGACATTCACACATTAAAAAAGAAAAGCATACTTTATCATCCAGGCATCTAGGCCAGCGCGTGCAGCTAGAATGCGACGGGCAGAGGATCCCGCTCCCGGAGCTGCAAGGCATCGTGGTTCTCAACATCCCCTCATTTATGGGTGGCACCAACTTCTGGGGCGGCACTAGGGGAGACGACCTCTTTCTCGCGCCCTCGTTCGATGACCGGATACTGGAGGTAAAGATACTAAAAGAAGTTTTTTTATTATTATTTATTGCCCTACGTAACTCATAAGACATAAGACATTTATTTATTTGCAAACAACTTATATAAGGTGTAATAAGTAATATAAAAATAGTTAAAAACAGGTAAGTTAAACATAAAAATGAACTCACCTGATGGTAAGAGACGATGCGGTCTATTAATTATATTTATTATTATTGGTCTATTGCGGTTATTACACCGTGTATAGCTATATAGCACTGTATCTACTTAGCTACCTACTTTTCTTACCTACTTCTCGGTACATTTGAAGCATAACGTAAACTGCAGCAAAATGTCATACATCACATCAGCCCATCACGTTCCCACTGCTGGTACACGGGCCTTCTCTCATAGTGAGAGTATGGGCCATAATCCACCACGCTGGCCCATTGTAAAGCTGTGTAAAGGGCGTTTCTCTAAAGAATTTTATTATATTGTCAAGATTAAACGACATAAAATGGTTTAAAAACCCACATAAAAGGCTTTCTCTACACAGATTGAATTGGTAGCTCGCACGTTAGAATCCCTTTCTAGCGGTCTCGGAAAGCTTTTGTCCGAGTTCTTCTATAGAAATGTGATATTATAGGATATTTTCGTGCAATATTAATGTTACTTTCTATTGTGGTAAGTAGTGAATTCAATAGAAAAGCTTGACGTTTCAGGCACCTGCATAAAAGCACTCGTTGTAGGTCCCTCGTATGCGGTAGGCAGTTTGGGTAGGTACAACAGCTTTGCCAGTTATTCTGCCGCCAAACAGTAGTGCGCCAACATTACTGTGTTCCGGTTTGAAGGGCATTGTAGCTAGTGAAATTACTGGGCATAAGACTTGAAAATTAACTTTAATCTGATGTCTCGGGGTGATGAGCGCAATGCAGTCCTACGCAGTGCTTTTTATGGTATTAAAAGTTCTGGTTGACACTTCATTTGTTTCGTGTCTGGGTCGTAGTTCGTGGATCCCTAGATACAGAGAATCCTAGTTAGGGGCCAGGATCTATGTTTGTGATCGTTGGGCGTATTTATTTATAAAACAAGTAACCTTCCAGGTGGTGGCCGTGTTCGGGTCGGCGCAGATGGCGGCGTCCCGGCTCATCAACCTCCAGAAGCACCGCATCGCGCAGTGCCGCGCCGTGCAGATCAACATCCTGGGGGAGGAGTGCGTGCCAGTGCAGGTGGACGGGGAGGCGTGGCTGCAGCCGCCCGGCTGCGTGCGCATCATACACAAGAACAGGGCGCAGATGCTCTGCAGGTCGAGGGTGCTGGAGGCGAGTCTCAGGTCAGTGGACAACAAGTACCTATCAATTAAACAAAATTAAATTAAATTTTTACAGCCAATGCGGTGTAGTGGTTGAGCAGGTTAGCTCAAATCTTATATACCACTGAGGTTGCGGGTTTGATTCCCGCGACGGGACAAATGTTTGTGAACAGAAAAAAAAGCGCAAGCGTTTGTTTTGTGTCTGGGTGTTGTGGGTCCATGGTCCTCATAGTTCCTGGTTCCCTAGATACAGGGAATCCTAGTTAAGGGCCAAGATATTTGTATGTGACCGTGGGCAAAAAAGTAAAAAAAATAAAACATTTGAAAACCCTTGATTGATAGTTGTAAACAGCCCATAATTTTTAAACTGCAGTAGTGCGCAAGCATTACTGTGTTCCAGTTTGAAGGGCACTGTAGCCAGTGAAATTACTAGGCAATATAAGACCTAAGTCTTTAATGCGTGCGACCTACCAGTAATGACCTACGGAGCCGAGACGTGGACACTCACTGTGAGACTAATCCACAAGCTTAAGGTTGCTCAGCGTGCTATGGAGAGGGCTATGCTCGGAGTCTCTCTGAAAGATAAGATCCGCAATGAGGTAATCCGACAGAGAACCAAAGTAACCGACATAGCCCATAGGATTAGCAAGCTGAAGTGGCAATGGGCTGGTCATATCTCACGAAGGACAGACAACCGCTGGAGTAGACGTGTCCTTGAGTGGAGATCGCGAATCGGCAAACGTAGTGTAGGACGCCCACCGGCTAGATGGAGTGACGACCTGCGAAAGGTGGCCGGAAGAAACTGGATGAGAAGAGCCGAAGACCGGGCTCAGTGGCGTTCATTAGGAGAGGCCTATGTCCAGCAGTGGACGACTACGGGCTGATGATGATGATGATGATAAGACCTAAGAGCTAATTGTCTCAGGCTGACGAGCGCATTGCAGTGCCGCGCAGGATTTTGCAAAACAAAATTCTGGATAATGCTACAATTGTTATGAGCAGGCGTAATGCTTACCACCAGACAAACGATCTGCTCGTCTCATCAATCAGTTAAATAAACAAAAAAAAAACAGCTTGACAGATTTTCATCAAATACTTAGCTCAGAACCATCCCAAGTAAAAACGTCTTCAATGGAAAAACCCTATTGAAATCGGTCTATCCGTTTGGAAGCTACGAAGTCACAGATAGTCATCATACCACAGGTCATAAGTAGGTAAACTTAGAAGAATTGGCACTGTTTGTTTTAGGACGTGGGACGAGAAACAACAGCTGAAGGCGCACGCGCACGGTCCAGGCGCGCGGACCTCGCTGTCGGGGGCAGAAAGCGCACAGCTCCTGGCGTTGTTGGATGACATCAACACTCTCGTCAAACATGTGAGTATGATTGAAGCCGCAGTTTTCTATGGTGTTCAAAACAGATCTGAGGTCTAACCCTTCGCTCCGTTCTGCGTTCAATTTACAACTCGCTCGAGAATGTACCTACCTCCTATTTTGCTACCTTGTAATACAACTGTGTATCACATCCTTCGAGTGGATATTTTTTCAGAGATGCTGCTGACTGTGCTAAAATTATAAATACGAAAGTTTGTATATAGGTATAAGTTTGGTAGTGTATTTGTTGCTTCTTCACGCTGTAACGGCTGAACGGATTTGAGTAAAATTCGGAATGGAGACCTGCATAGCTTATACCCTGGAGTAACGCAGACTTTTTATCCCGTGAAACCGCGGGGCGCAGCTAGTAGCTGCCTAAATCAACTGTGTTGAAAAAGAAAAGGGCACGGTCTGTCTGTTCATTTCCTTTTATTGCACTCGTGCTGCACTCGTCAGATCAGTCAGTCCTTACTTCAGGTCCTCAGTTCAGGTCCTGGTCAAGGTCTTCGGGGAGTTTTCTATTGTATTCAGCTGTCTTTTTCATATAACGAAACACTATCGTCAATACGTCAATGTCGAGACAGCCGGTCTACTCTACCTCCGTAAAGCAGACCGTCGTCATCATTCCAAAAGGTCATTACACTTGTTGTTTGTATAAAGGTGAAGCTGTCGTGCATAAGTGAGTGCAGCGTGTCGGGCGGCGTGTCGAGCGCGGTGTCGACAGCGCGGCGCGTCGCAGCGCAAGCCGACGCGCTGCAAGACGCGGACGGCAAGCTGCTGCCCGCGCCGCAGCTGCGGAGACTGCTCGCCACCATGGTAAGTAGGTATAACGTGTCGAGCGCGGTGTCGACAGCGCGGCGCGTCGCGGCGCAAGCCGACGCGCTGCAAGACGAGGATGGCAAGCTGCTGCCCGCGCCGCAGCTACGGAGACTGCTCGCCACCATGGTAAGTAGGTATAACGTGTCGAGCGCGGTGTCGACAGCGCGGCGCGTCGCGGCGCAAGCCGACGCGCTGCAAGACGAGGATGGCAAGCTGCTGCCCGCGCCGCAGCTACGGAGACTGCTCGCCACCATGGTAAGTAGGTATAACGTGTCGAGCGCGGTGTCGACAGCGCGGCGCAAGCCGACGCGCTGCAAGACGAGGATGGCAAGCTGCTGCCCGCGCCGCAGCTACGGAGACTGCTCGCCACCATGAGTAGGTATAAAAAGTAACAAGCACGGCGTGTGACGTCACCGATGCTGCCTCTTTTTTATGGATGATGGTTTCGGTTAAAATATCGGTATCGATTGCATGTTGCATTTACGGAATTTGTTTTGTGTGTAATATTTTGCATCCTATTCCCGGTCGACGATTTATCGTGAGGTTTTCAATAGGCTAGATGACGAGGAGAGCCTCGTGACTTCGCCGTAATATATACATTTGCTCCCTAGTAACACAATCTCCTGTTATCCCAGGTTGAAAGCTGCCACGAGCTAGTAGAGAGCGGCGGGGCGGGCGGCGCGGGCGCGGCGGCCGCCGCATCGCTCCGCGCTCATCTCGCGCGCTGCGAAGTGCACGAGGGACACGCCTACTTGCAGACTGATGAGGTATGCGTCATACTACCTACGTACTTAACTGTTCAGTTGCCTTCGCCCCAGAGAGTGATTTCCAAACTAGAAACTAATGGGTTTCTTTAAATTCGGCACTCTTTTATCGGCATTACGTATAGCAGTAAAAATTGATTCATTTAAGAATTTTGAGGCCACTTCCCAACGGCCAAGTATCTCTTAAAGTTCCATAATTTTTTGAAACTTTTAAACACTTGCTTTATAAATAGTGTTGTTGGTGAACCTATCGGACAGTAGATACCTATTCTAATAACATACCTAATCGTTTTCTTATCTTATCCTCCATTGAAGGAAATAATATTGATGTTTTTATAATGAAAAGCAAACAAAACTCTCCCCTACTCTACTATAAGTAAGGTTTACCAGCAATTAAAAGCTTTGCACACCGAAAAAAATACAATTTAACTAACCACTATTTAATTTTTTAATCACTTTCACCCCTAGTCACTGATTAGAAAGATCCCTCGACCTTACCGAAGAATGTCACTAGATGGCATCCGACTCTACTCATACTTTTAGTCGTTAGCGCCCCGTCGTTTCTAGATTCTTGCACCTCTTAGTTTTATAATCCCCTTAATCTCTAGACACTAGAACCTCTCAGTTTCTACTCACTAGAAATAGAACCAATTACTTGCTAGTCACGTAAATTCTCTAGCTTCTAGTTCCTAGAAATAGAACCACTTTGTAGTCACTAGAATTCTCTAACTTCTAGTCACTGGAAATAGAACCAATTTCTAGTCACTAGAATTCCCTAGCTTCTAGTCCCTAGAAATAGAACCACTTTCTAGTCACTAGAATTCCCTTGCTTCCAGTCACTGGAAATAGAACCACTTTCTAGTCACTACAATTCCCTTGCTTCCAGTCACTGGAAATAGAACCACTATCTAGTCACTAGAATTCTCTAACTTCCAGTCATTGGAAATAGAACCAATTTCTAGTCACTAGAATTCCCTAGCTTCTAGTCACTGGAAAAAAAAACAACTTTCTAGTCACTAGAATTCCCTAGCTTCTAGTCACTGGAAATAAAACCACTTTCTAGTCACTAGAATTCCCTAGCTTCTAGTCACTGGAAATAAAACCACTTTCTAGTCACTAGAATTCCCTAGCTTCTAGTCCCTAGAAATAGAACCACTTTCTAGTCACTAAAATTCCCTTGCTTCCAGTCACTGGAAATAGAACCACTTTCTAGTCACTAGAATTCCCTTGCTTCCAGTCACTGGAAATAGAACCACTTTCTAGTCACTAGAATTCTCTAACTTCCAATCATTGGAAATAGAACCAATTTCTAGTCACTAGAATTCCCTTGCTTCCAGTTACTGGAAATAGAACCACTTTCTAGTCACTAGAATTCTCTAACTTCTAGTCACTGGAAATAGAACCAATTTCTAGTCACTAGAATTCCCTAGCTTCTAGTCACTGGAAATAGAACCACTTTCTAGTCACTAGAATTCTCTAACTTCTAGTCACTGGAAATAGAACCAATTTCTAGTCACTAGAATTCCCTAGCTTCTAGTCACTGGAAATAGAACCACTTTCTAGTCACTAGAATTCCCTAGCTTCTAGTCACTGGAAATAAAACCACTTTCTAGTCACTAGAATTTCCTAGCTTCTAGTCACTAGGAATAGTTGATCACTTACTTTCTAGTGCTTAGTCATTAGAATTAATTAGTTTCTAGTCTCTTTAACTCCACATGTATTGATGCATTGGTAGAGTAGTAGATATTTTCTCTATAAGAAATCTGCAAGCTAATTGGTTCTAGGTATCTATGAGGATCAAAGAGTTAGACAGTTAGACATATAGTATAGGAACCTGCCATAGTAGAATGTAAACACCTATGACAGAAAATAATATACCGCGTTTACTCGTAATATTGATAATACTTAACTATAATTCTTAACTTAAGCAAGTTTACTATTTTGATTTTTTTAACTTTAACTTTGACTGTCGATATTCAGTTGTCTATACCATAAATTGCTGATTAAAAGGAAATAATTTAAAAGATTTTAATACGCCTCATTTTCAAGCCATGGTTGTTTGCACCCACATCCAGCTTAGAAACTTTGCCCTAAACGCCCCTTATCCATGCATCTCTAGCGTAGCTATACAATACGGAGGGCGAACCAAAATTACATGAAAAATTTTGTCCTCCAACAGTACCACAATTCCCTCATTACTTTCGACCCTGACCATGACCAAATATCAACCCAAACCCAGATCCCAAAGAAGGGCGGCGCGGGGCGGTGGCTGCGGAGCCGGCGCAGCGTCAGCGAGGGCCCAGGCTCCACCGCCGCCCAGGTCAAGTCCTGGGGGGTTAAGGAGGTCCAATCCTGGCTGGAGACTCTCCAGCTTGGGGAATACAGCGAAGCGTTCGCGAAGCATGACGTCACGGGCCGTGAACTCCTCTCCTTAGCGAGGCGGGACTTGAGGGACCTGGGAGTGACGAAGGTAGGACACGTGAAGCGGATACTGCAGGCGGTGAAGGAGCTGCAGTGACGAAGGCGCGGCCGCTCCGAGGGAGATGGCCACGGATAGATTGTGAGGGTACTCTGATTTTACTTATGATTTATATGTTAAACTGAATATGACGTCATACGCTGATAGTGGGACTTCTCACTAAAAGTCGTTTCAAAATTGCAAGGGCGAATTATTTTGAATGAATGAATTTGATGTCTTCGCAATTGTTACCAAGTGAGCCCTTTATTTATAGTCATGATGAGAGAACATAGTTAGAAATAGGTAGGTATATAACTGTCTTGACAATTCCGCGACAATGTCCCAAATAAGTTGAATTCTGGAAGTGAATGTAGGTACACCAAAACCTTTTGAACCCAGTCATGTATCCTTTGAAATAGGAATAAACTTCAAGCAATAATTGTTATATTACATGAAACGAAATTATTTTTGAATTATATATGTTGTTCGACGTAGTCTTCTGTTTTTTAAGTTGCGTACTGAACACGAACTTTCGCTTTATGTAACAGCTTGGAGCGAGCATTACACGTCAGTGATTACGTGATTAAGCGGAATGTTACAGGGCGAGCTTACGCATGCCTCTACAAATAGAGGTATGACCCTTACCTCTATTTGAAGTATCTTATAGTCTAGTCGTATGTACTGTGTGAATTTGTATTAGATATTATAATAGTGAAATATATTTTATGAGCCCTTCTGTGATTGTCAAAGCTAGACGTTTCTTAACTATTGTAAATAGTGTATTTATAGTCATTATATAAAAAAAAATTATATTCTATTAAAATTACAATTATATGCAGTTTAATATGCTATGTTTCTGTGAAACAAATGTACCTAAGTAAAATCAGAATATCGAAGTTGGAAAATTGTAAAGTAAAACATGGAGCAAAACTAGTCTTAAATACCCAAAATCTGAAAAGACTTACCACATAAATCGATATTTATGGATTGTATATTAATATAAAATATCGATACAGATTTTGAAAATATCTTAAAATATGTAATAATATGCGATACTAACTAAAAAATATTAATATTACGAACCGATTACAAAATATAATTACGTAAATGAAAAAAACTTACGAAACATCGTTATGAAAACAGAATAACACAATAAATAATATATATAAATTAAATATCATTTATAACAATACCCATGTATATTAATCCCTTCAATACACACTCGTATTGAATATTGCACCTTATACTGACCGCACATAATATGAACTTATTCTTAACGGTTTGCCAAATAAATAAGTTCAAATAAAATTTCCTATTTAGTGGAGCTTCTATATAAACGTACAAATGTTCTACAACGCTATAAAATCTATTTCTATACTAACCAACTCTTTATTTGCACTAAATCAACGAATTTTTCTACCTCTTTACGTACAGTTGTAGAGTATTGCAACTGTATGTATATCTGTTTATTTATACATAATAAACCTACTTCAGCACATACGCAAAACCAACCACCAACACCAATAAACCCTATACATTTTTAAACACTTCTGTACCTGCCAATTATTTATTGGTGGTAACTAGTTTAATGTCAATATTCTGGACATTAACCAACAATATTTTGACACTGACATATTTTAAATATTTATGAAAAGGCTTGGTGGCCATTGCGATTTCAAGTTGGATATGACGAAATGATATAAATATACGACTCGAATTGGGAACAGACTGCGCGAATTTATTAGAATGTCAATATTTATGAGAAATCCGGATTAAACTTTCCTAATTAGGTCAATATGACTATTTATAATAATAAGTTATACCTACCTAAAATCTGTTTTGCAAACCCTTTATTAATTCCATTGATTGGTAACTAACATGATTTTATCTGCAATTATTGCGGAATATTTTCCAAAACAAGTGATGTGTCATGAAGCTGCCAAAAATGCCTTCCACGATCATCTAATGTTTTTATATATGTTCCTTGTAAGGTCTACTCAAATTATGAAAATACCCAAATAAGTAGGTGATGAGAATATTAGCAGATATTTTATTAAAATCTTTTTTTTTATTTATCGAGGTTATGAGGGTTCTGCTTCGATTATGCACCACAAAATAATTAATTAATAAAATTACTTATCGCACAGTATTTAATTCATTCTTATGTGCACAAACCATAGAAAGAGACAATAGTTTACATAGAGACTAGAAATATTGGGTCTATCATAGAACGGACTTCTACCGAAATACCTTCCTAGAGCAGCTGTGTAATAAAAATAATAGTTTTTTAAAAAGTCATAGACTTATCAATAGGTATTCTACCTACTGTGATTGTTGATTGCGCGAAAATTATAAAAGCAATAATAAAAAACACAATATTTATTGAATTTAAGTAATAATTAGCTAATAGTATATCACAAAATGTATGTCTACAATTTTTGTTTTGTACTTAAAATACTTAGAGATCTTAAAAAATAGAAAGCTGTTATAGTTCATGACGAAAAATAATCTTGTACCTAAGTAGTTACCTCATAAAGGACACACAAAATCAATGTTACACAGCACACCTTCCTCTTGTTTAATTTCAAGAAATAAATATATGAACGCTATGGGAAACATATATTGCAATGAAACTACAGCAATAATATTCTTAAGTGTTAATATATTTATGGACTCTATTCCTATCAAAATGATACTGAAAATGTACCAACTTTTTACTAAAATATGTACCCGGCATACAGCACTACCAACTGACCAACCACTAACACCAATAAAAATTATTAGAGTTAGTGGTTGGTGGGTCAACATAAATTACCTGCATTGCACACAAATCTAAGTGCAGTGCGTTTCCAATGTTCGTGATGTGATGAAACATCACTATTACTAAATACTCTCTAATATTGGATTTACTAAAAATATTTGTTATACTAAAACAAAAACAAGCAACTTCAACGTGTTTGTCGTTTTATGATTGTGACATAAATACTTCGATGTCGGAAGACTACAAATGTGATCTCGTATTTTTTCCTTTAATTTATTTTGTATTGTAATGTTTAGATAAATCGGCGACCGCGTTAGCTGCCCTAAAAATTAAAATGCTTATATTTATTTAATGTATTTTTTTCTATTTTATTTTAATTCCGTTGGTCTCGTTTGTTATGAAAGCATAATATTATTTAATCAACCAGTTTCAGTAGCCATAAATCTCTAGAAAAATACATACCTTGAATAATGACAGACAATTTGGTATGAAATTACTGGTTGAATGGGTTATAAAAAAATATGTATTTAGATATTTAAAAATAGATTGTATTTTATTTTCGGTTACTGAAACTGAATGCTGCAGTAAATTATTTTAATTTGTTAGTTTTTCTCTCAGACGGCATCTTACGCGGCCGCGTCTCCTTAAATGATCGATCTGCCTTATAAGTGTTTTTATAAAAGTGTGTATCTTACAGAGTAATCTTGCGTATTGTGTGGAAATAATTGTGAGTCTGGTGTGGAATAAGTTCAAAGTGATGGGACACTGCCTGCAAAAATAACAGGTTTCAAAATTAAGAAAGAATCCGATTCTGCCATGCTATTATTAAATGCTATTATTGCATATTGGTGTGCCTACGCTCTGGTGAAAAGGTATTTACGTGCCATTTAGTTTTCTTTTGGGATGATGTTCAGTGAATCATTCGAGTGTGAGCAGTCACTCAGCTGCCGTTTTTCAAAGAAAGTACTTTTTTAGACTAGGAACATCTCTGTCTTAGAGATATCTTTTGAGAGAAAATTGCTCCCAGGTTAAGGGTCTACATCACTTTGAACTTGGACTATAACATTTACACTTAAAAAGTATTTACATCAGGTTTATAACTTGTGAACGTTCGAACTCTAACGTTAATTAGAATAATAAAAACATTATATGATATTATATTTACTTCTACCGCACTCCCGGCGGTTTTAATGCCTTAGAAATACCATGAAAATAATACTTAATATATAAAAAGTACTAAAAACATAATCCATAATTTAAACACTAACAAATTGATCATTTTCTTATGAGATTATCTTCTTAATTATTATTAAATATATTCAGTGATTGCGTTGCGTCAATAGTTTTGAAATTTAATTAAGATTTAACATTAAAACCATTAAACTATTTTAAAATTTTCAAGTATAATTAAATTAAAATTTGATTATATAACATCCGTCATCAAAAATATGAATGTTTTTGCTTTCTTATTCATATTTATAGGTAAGTATGCGTTGCTTATAGAAAATCTAATAAAGTAAATTATTTCCTTTGTATGTAAATGTAATCATATCAATATTTTAAGTCGGTTTTTAATAATGCTCTTGAATTAATAATAATTTGTGAACTATTTTTACGATTTCGTATAAGCAATAAGCATCGATATTTCGCTTCAATTTGATATTAGGTGTCGTGTTTTCTTGTTTTCAATTTGGTGGGAATCGTGTAAAAAGTTGAACATTGAATTTTTTTTAAATTTTAATTATTTTGAAAATGTCATTCATTTTAGTTCATATTATATTCTTTTATTTATTCTCTGTTCGTGTTTAATTATAAATATATCACCTTAACTCCGTTTAAAGATATTTTGGGCTCACATACAAAAATAACAGTTACATATACTTGGTAGTATTTACTTTCTATTGGATCTTAGTATTTTAATACAATATATCGCTCATTAATAGGTAGATACATAACATATACCGTATCTACTTTTAATGAGTATCACATTTTAAATACTTAGCTAATTTTATTTATAATCAAATTATCTCCCTGGTCCGTTTTTATTTAATTTTTTTCAAGGAATGTTCAAGTTTTTACACGCTTGTATCTCCAAACTGAAGGTATCGTATGATAATTTGTCTAGTCAGTACTATCAGTATGTTCCTGATGGGAGTTGTGAAATTATTAAACTTATAATTAATATTTAAATTATCGTTTTAGAATTATTTGTTTAGTACGTAGTAATGTCATAATTTTTACTAAATTATATATAAGTTAAATTACCTGTATGTATAAGTTGAAATATATTTTTGTTCTCCTGTATTGGTAAAAAATAATAAAATGTGTTGATTGAAATATATTTTAGCATTAGCACACCACCAAGCTTTTAGTACCTATTATTATATTTTGCGTACACCTATTGTAGAAAGTATACGAATGGCATTAAAAAAAATAAGCGAGACCAAATCGATAAAAATAGCAGGTATTAAAATAATTTACTTTAATCAGCCGTTGTAAGCGTATTAAGCTAGTTGATAATATATTTTATAACAGGTATTTTATTAATTAATTTATTTTATTACGAACATACATTTTGTTTTATTACATAACTTGATTTTGTCTCGTAATTCCTTTTTTTTTTGTATAAACATGTTCTGTACCCTTCTAACTATTGTGTTAAAGTTAACGAAAGTAGAAGCTACGTACTGATTTAAGTTATTAAATGCTCAATTTCTTTTTAAGCTCAGTTGATATATGATTCGTAATTCGTGTATTTTTTTAACGAACATTTTGCACATCCATCGTAAAATAAATGTTATTAACATTTATTCAGCGCTACAAAAAATATGCCGCGTACAAAATGTTGTGAAGGTACATACTTAAATCATTTTATTATTATAACCACGTTTTTATTACGTCACTTTCTTGTTTGTCTGTCTGTCTGTCTTTTCGGGTGGAATCTTGCAACTCAAATTTGAACACTTCCCGATTAGCTATTCTGCTAAAACTTTCAGGGTAGCTCACAACTCGATGACAATTCATTCTAAATCCATCTACGATCTCACCTCAAAAGGCGCATAAAAACGTGGTTTTTAGATTAATTTTTAATCTTACACTTTCTTGTTTAACCTTTTGAGAGCCACGCCACAGAAACAAAGCCGTGCTCTCCCACGCCGTGCTACGCAATTTTCATGAGTTTTAGTCGGCTCAGGCCGACGGCGTAGATAACATTTTCTCATAATATGACGTGTTTAGCCGAGCCTGGCGATTAAAAGGTTTAAGCTTTGCGCATCATACCTGATGTTTTGGGTTGATGAGCGCAATGCAGTACTACACAATACTATTTATGGTATTAAGTTCTGGGTGGCACTGCAATTGTTATAGTTAGGCGTGGCGCTTACCAACAGGCAAAAGACTTACTCGTCTCATTACTCAGTTCCGTAAAAAAAAAACCTATACACGCCTGCCTATATATATTTTTCTTTTTTTTATATTTGCTCAGGTTGTAATTATTCCTTCACAAAAAAGTTAAGATTTAAAAAGTTAAAAAGAAGTTAAAAATGTTAAGATGTGCAAATGTTTAGTAAGTATAATTTGTGTCGTTGAGTAAACTAAATAAATGAATTGTTCAAACGATGAGGTTCGCCTTCGAGAGGTTAACTCGGATATTGTACTTGGTATTTTCTCTTGGTATTTATATTTTGGAATTCAATAAATTATACTGTTACTCATAGTGTGTTGTTTTATTTTATCCGTTCTTATAGAACTTTATTCATTCCCATTCAAACATTTCACACGACTACGTGGCACAACCACAACTACGTGGCACTACTATAGTCGGATTTTTAATCTATCGGACTAAAATGACATTTCAAATGTTGCCAATGAAATAAAAATTTCGCTGTAG
The DNA here is from genome assembly GCA_951640565.1 of Petrophora chlorosata. Taxonomy (NCBI): domain Eukaryota; kingdom Metazoa; phylum Arthropoda; class Insecta; order Lepidoptera; family Geometridae; genus Petrophora; species Petrophora chlorosata. Next base: position 17,581,145 of record OX621189.1, on the reverse strand, counting down.
CAAAAACATTTAGTTCTTTAACTCATTTCCGTTCAGTGAACTATTTCATTAATTCATATTCTAGTCTTCCTAAATATCGTAATTCCTGCCTAATATGTGATTTTACTACCTAGTAAGGGTTATTATAAGACTACAATATAGGTACATAAATCATTAGTTTCTACAAATAAAATTGTGCCAATGATAAGTTTCATTCCAATGATACCTACAGGTCGCGTTCGTAATAGCACCTACCGAACAAAGCCATAGACGTGTGGCGGGATAATGTTCCGCGAACCATCAGGGAGAAGAATTTGAGCAGTTGTTCAACAGGTGTCTTCGTTTAGATCTGTATTCCATCTTCTTTCACACCGTCGCTTACTATTTCTAAAATTTGTTACTATTTGTAATATAAACTAATATACATACTATGTATTTTATTATTCACTTTAAATTATTGCTTAAGATTTTATTTTTATTTTTATTTTATTATGACTTTTATGGAGTAGGTAGTTCTTCTAGGTACCCACCTAGTCTGTCCCTGTCGAACGAGATGACTTAAATATTATTATTGTTTTAGTTTTGAATTTATTTTTCTGATCATAAAATATGAATTGTATTTTTGACTTGCCTTGTGTAACATACTTTGTTATAAGGTCGATTAAATTTTGATTCATTTATCAGGCAAGATGGTGAGCAGTACCCATACATTTTCTGCGGAAGTTTGGGAAAAGTGAAATATCGTACTAGGCGAACATAAACATGAAAGAAGTAGAATCGACAAAACGTATAATATTTTAAAATTGTTAAAAATAGAAACACCGTAATTATCTCAACACAGCTTTTATTCTTTCCATCGACTGCCTCTTTCCCAACAAGTCCATCATCTCAGCGACTCCCGGACCTTCCTCCAATCCGCTCAGCACCGACCTCAGCGTCTTCATCAGCACTGGAAACTTCACATTATTTTCCTTCGAAAACCCTCGCAAATACTCTTTTATCTTCCCCGTTTCGAAATGCTCGAAGGACTCCAAATTGTGCGCTAGCTTTCCTAAAAGAACCTTATCAATTTCTTTATCGTTTGAGGGTAGAATCCACAGAAAACCAAACTTGCTGGATACTAAATCTTCTATCCTTGTCACTCTGGAAGTAGCCCATTTGAGAACGCTTCTCACGTGTTCCGAAGAAACGTGCGTGTGGCGGTCAGGGTACGCTTCTGATATTAGGGTTTGGAGTTTGGTGATGAGTGAGTGAGACAGCTGATCGTCCTGCAGTTGTCGTTTGATTTCGAGTCGGTTGCACTCCTCTAACAAGTCTGCGTTGAGCCGGCTGGGATGCGAAGAAATTCTGTCGATTCGGAACTGAAAAAGGAAATTAATGGTTACAGCGGCGGTTAAGTCTGACCCAGGGTTATTGAAATTTAGTGTCCGTCAGGATGGCCGGTCAATTACCTATAATTTTGCTACCTAGTCGCTACTAGTTGCTACCCACGTCATTAAAAAGATAAACTACTTTTAAAGGTGACGGGCCATTCTGACATCAGGGTGGTTGGTCACCTATCCAGTGAGAACAACTGCATAAATGAATCAAGTTTTTTGTAACCAATACCTAGTTGCTACTAGATTGCTACCTTTATATATATCGTTTTGGACCTCATAGCTTTAAGGATAAAAAGTTATTACCACATTACTATTTTGATGCCTAAGCGCCTGTAGAATAAAACGAGCAAATTCAAAATCTAGCACCTGCTTATAAAATACCTATTTTGTATTTGATTAAAAAGTAGTTTATCTTTTTAATTACGTGGGTAGCAATTATTTCACGATTAGTAGCAACTAGTAGCAACTAGGTAGCAACTCCCTATAATTATTTCGATGTAAAATATGGATAGTGACCAGCCATCCTGACGGACACCAAATTTGAAAAATGGCAAGATCTCAGTTCGGAGCGTAAGTACCACTAGTTATTACTATGGAAGGTGGAGGCAGTGCATAGGTAGATAGGTAGGTATAGGTTTCTACTGTAGAAGCGCCATTTAATAATGAAGATCTTCCGACCGAGCCAGGTGTTATCGGCCGACAGCTGTCCGACAGAACCTACTTGGAACTTGTATAGGTTTATATGTCGAACTTCGTTTGCGCGATGCAGGATTTGTATAAAAATCTGCGACTTTGTATGGGCGTTTATGCTACTTTATGGCAGCGCCATCTGTGAGCATGTCGTTGATATATGTGGCGGCCGAGGTCGCCACAACATTACCTACTGCTAGTAGGTTTCTCGTATGCGAGAGACCGTCTGGGTGGTTACCACCGCTTTACCAGTAATACCGCCAAGCAGTAGTGCGCAAGCACTGTGTTCCGGTTTGAAGGGCATTGTAGCCAGCGAAATTACTGGGCATTATGTGACTTAACAGCTAATTGTCTTAGGATGACGAGCGCAGTGCAGCGCCGCGCAGGATTTTGCATAACAAAGTTATGGGTGGTGCTGTTACTGTTATGGGCAGGCGTGTCGCTTGCCATCAGGCTAACGACCAGCTCGTCTTGTCATTCAGCTATAACAAAATATATAATAATAATAATAATAATCATAGACTGGTTCTCATCCATTAAAAATTCACCTCAATACCCCAATCATAAGTTATTTTCATATCTCCAATAATAGTCCTCGCACTTATCGGGGGCTGTCTTTGATTGCATCTTCTTAATGATGCACTTAGAGACAGTCCCCGATAAGTGTTGACCATTACATATCTAAATGAAATGCTCTAAGAGGCCTCTACGTGTTGGACTCATGTCGCGCAAACCTTCCAAATAACCGGGTGTATAACCCGTGAGTAAGAGCGACATAATAATAATAACCTCTTGTGCCAGTTCGTCCATAGATTTGAGTCGCACCCCCGAGCCCGGCTCGTGGTCGAACCCGCCGCCCGCCAACGTGATGTAATTCACTAGCGCCAGCGGGAACACACCTGCAAACGTTCTTATCTACAATACAATACAATACAAAAATGCTTTATTGTACACCATAACAAAGAATAACAAGGTTCAGGAATTGGCTTACAAACTACAGTACAATTGGCGGACTTATCGCTAAAAGCGATCTCTTCCAGTCAACATTTGGATGGAAAGAACTCACGGAGTGAGAAGTCAGTGGTGCAAATAAATCAAAATAGGAATAGCTAAAAAATAAATAAAAATATTAATCCTAATTATTATATTTAAGATCATATAAATATATATTTACATTTACTTACATCTACTAATGAAATTTTTTTCACAGGAAGTGAGATTTTTGCCCATGTAACTTAATTTATTTTATTCTGTATCATTCGATTCATTTTATTTTTAATCCCCGACGCAAAAAGGAGGGCTGTTAAAGTTTCTGTCACCGTAGATGTCACGGATTGGATGCGGTGTTTTTTATTTGAAAGCAAGTTTTCTAGCGGTGATTCTTAGACATATCAAAATCGATTCAGCCGTTTCTTACTTTTTTAATAAACTCTTTATTTCAGGCAATATTAATGTACAACAAAGTAAAATTAACAGAGGCCCATAATAGAATATATACCTTATGGACTAACATACATACAAAAATATAAAATTACATTAAATAAACCACACACACTACTTTACAAATTCACAGGGTTTAAAAATTTTCGAAATTTTTCAATGTATTTTTGGAGTCCAAGGTCAAATATCGATGAAATTTATATGGGACCACTTCGTAGCTATACTGAACCCAACGCAAAAAGAATTTTCCAAATCGGTTCATGAATGACGGAGATCTGAGGTAACAAACATAAAAAAAAATTACAAACAATAAAAAAAAATACAATCGAATAGAGAATTTCTCTTTTTTTGAAGTCGATTAATAAATAAATAATGACGGTAGAATGTACCTTTGTTTTTGTAGTCCTCAACTTTAACGTCGCTCTGTCTTTTACTAAGTTTGGTTCCGTCCGCGTTGACAATGAGCGGCAAATGTCCGAACCGCGGCGGCGTCCAGCCGAAGGCTCTGCAACCAATTCCCAATTTAATTTAACTTATTTCATTGTAGAAACCCAAAAAATGGTAACAAAATCTCTAAAAAAAAATCCCCTCAGTTTCTTGCCGTATCTTCTGAGTACTGGTTCTTTTTCCGCTACGGTGTTTTTTTTATGTAACTGAATGACGAGACGAGCTGGTCGTTTGCCTGATGGTAAGCAATACGCCAGCCCATAACAAAGCACCACCAGAACATTGTTTTGCAAAATCCTGTGCGGCGCTGCACTGCGCTCGTCACCGAGACATTTAGCTGTTGAGTATCATAATGCCCAGTAATTTCGCTGGTATAGAGAGATGAGAGTAGTGGTAGAGTCATTGTGATAATTTAAGAACGTCATTCTTAAGTGCGTCTGTGATGCCAAAATTATTAAAGCGATTTTGATTTGACTTACTTATAAATAATAAAAAATAAATAAAAATAAATAAGCCTTTTATTCAAACAAGTACGTAAAATAAAAACAGTAATTACCTAATCATCATAATATACAACTTATATTAATTTAAGTCTGGAAGAAATCGCTCTAAGCGATAAGACAATTGTACGGCAAAACTACGATGTATTTTGTGTATATTTTATTTTTTATAATTTGGTGTGCAATAATGTTATTGTATTGTACTGTATTAATTTAAATTACATTAACTGAAATTTAATTGAAATTGTTTTTTTTTATAAATTGTAATAAACGCATGTATTATATCTATCATCATATATATATAAAATTCTCGTGTCACAATGTTAGTTACCTTACTCCTACGAAACGGCTTTACTGATTTTACCAAATTTTATATGCATATTCAGTAGGTCTGAGAATCGGCTACTATCTATTTTTCATACCCCTAAGTGATAAGGGTTGTTCACCCTTAACATTTTTTTTAAATTTATATGGCAAAACAACCTTTGCCGGGTCAGCTAGTATTTATATAATTTTTAGGTTCTAGACACCGTCTATCACGTCTGTATGCCCTTTGGCAAAGGCCTCCTCCAAGTCCTTCCACCCATTCCTATCCATTGCTATTCTTGAATTCAATAATGTGAGTTACTTGTAGATAAGCAAATGTTTCGTAGTGGATATCTGCCACTCCACGCCGCGCAGCACGTGCGTCACGCGCATCAGGTGATCGTCCACCACGTTCGCGAAGTGGTACGTCGGGAAGCCGTCGCTCTTCATCAGCACCGGGTCGCCTTCGTTCTGGGTGACGTCGTAGGCGATCCCGCCGAAAATCAGATCTTCGAACGAGAGGATGTCGGGCTTCAACTGTAAGAATGAAGCAGGCGCTTTTTAACCGTTTCCAAAAAAGGAGAAGGTTCTCTGTTCGATTGTTTTTTTTTATGTTTGTTACCTCAGAACTCCGTCATTTATGAACCGATTTGGTAAATTATTTTTGTGTTGGGTTCAGTGTAGTTACGAAGTGGTCCCGTATAAATTTCATCGATATTTGACCTTGGACTTCGAAGACACATTGAAGTCGGTTTTTTTTTATAAATTGTGTACTTGTTAAAAGTTATTCTGTCTGTTATTCTACCGGCAAGCAGTCGTGCGCAAGCATTACTGTGTTCCGGTTTAAAGGGCATTGTAGATAGAAAAAATTACTGGGCATATAAGATATAATATCTGATGACTCGGGGTGACGAGCAAATCGTTCGCCTGATGGTAAGTGCCACGCCTGTCCATAAGCCACCCATAACTTTGAATACCATAAAAAGCCCTGCGTAACACTGCATTGCGCACATCACCTCGAGACATCATTTATTAAATAAGTAATAGACATATAGATTGGATTAACCCATATTACATTCTGAGCTTCCTCCCTCACACCTGGATGCCATTTACTATTATTGATTCTGTGGCATGGCGTCGCGCGTCACCGGCCACCTTTGCCAAACAATTCTGTTGAAATAAACTGTCGCCAAAGTCACCAAGCCGCGCCGTCGCCAAGTGAGCTAGCTGCCATACATTTCAATAAAATTGTTTGGCTATGGTTTCTGATGACGTCGCCATGAAGTCTGGGTGAGGTATGGCCCTTTCCCATCAACATCGCAAAATCGAATTCCTTAAGATAACGCACACTGCTCGGATGCCAATTGGTTAAGCATTAAATTCTAAATAAATTGTTTGCAGTAAAACTGTGAGTTTTTGTAATGTAAAATTACTCCTTAAAATTTCATGTTCTTTTTAAATTGACTATCAAAAGATCTGCAAGTGTGGTTTGTGTTCATTTAGGTAGGTAAGCACTACCAGGCCTAGCGCACTCCGCACTGTAGGTACGAAGCTACAAGTACATAGCCGGACACCGATGGCGGGTGGCGCGTCGTTACACGTGCCGCGTCAGAAGAGATAAGAGCTATGCGATAGAAAGAGAGGCGCTCTGTAGGTTAATATGACTGGTAGGTATGCAGCGCTACGCAAGCTAAATTGAATTTTATTGCGACATAGTAAGAGTCACTATTTGTTTAAATTTCTTTGCGAAGTGATGCTTCTGTCCCTTAGTATTCTGTGGTACTACTAAGTACTATATACTAGGTATAATATTACTCTAAATCATAATTATAATATCCTTTCGAAGTTGGAAGAGCAGTCCTGGAAGAGATTGCTGTTTAGCGATAAGACGGACCATTGTGCTTATTTTCTTGTTTCTATTGTAAGAATTTGCCTATCTTTATGGTGTTCTCAATAATTTTGTTGCATAGCATTTAAAAAGATTTTATTTTAGCATAAATGGGTGTTCTTCAGTAAATCACATTTTAAACTATTTCCTAAAAAGCACCCAAAAATTAAATTCATTGTTTTTACTTATAGGTGTATTAGTGGAGTTTGTGATTGGTTTAAATAAATATGTGAAATCACGAAAGCTTAATCAAACCAAAAACATATTTTAAAAATAAATTATTTGGGTTTAGACACCATAAGCAGTGATATTATTTATAACTACAGCTCAAAAACAAACCTTAAATCTGATACAATAAGGTATCCCCCTGCTCATCTTATCTTTGACATCCTGTGGTGACAGATTTCTACACCTGTTGTCGTATTTGGGTATCTGCTGAGACCTCACAGCATCTCTCCGGAGGATGTTGAGTCTACGCTCTGTGCAGAAACATTTGTAGGCTGAGCCATTATCTAGGAGCTTGCTTATGCACTCTCTGAAAAGGCGATGAATATTTTATAAAGCATATGGTAAGTTATAATTATAAGGGTGTATAGGTACGTACGCATAAATTAGCTGAGTTCTAAGACAACAAAATACTCACTTATAGAAATCCAACCTTTCACTTTGCACGTAAGGTCTATAATCCCCTGAAACACCAGGACCCTCGTCCACTTCAATTCCTGCCCATTCCAAGTCTCTCTTCAAAGCATCCACTGCACCTTCTACTTTTCTCGTCTGATCCGTGTCTTCAATTCTCAAAATAAATGTACCTCCACGAGACTTAGCGAAGAGATAATTGTACAAAGCAGTCCTCAAACCTCCTAAATGAAGATATCCTGTAGGGCTTGGAGCAAATCTGACTCGAGGAACTAAAGAATTAATAGTATTTACAGATCGACAAAGGTTATGTATTGACACAAAAATTGCGCGTTTTATGTGTAAGCACCGCATTTTCACATATGGGTGCGATTAAATTATGAAATTAATTTAACTTGGCATATGTTTATCTTTGGAAAATCGCCAAAATTATTTAATTAGATAATTCTGTTTAGTTTGGTTGTTTTTAAAATCAGCTGTTCTGTGTTTTGAATTGTTTTTTTTTTTTAAGTTTGCCCGTTAGTGCAGGCTAAAGTCTCTAGGACCATACCGCCAGGTCTTACGTAGTTTTTATTTGATAGTTTAATATTCCATTTTATTATACTTTTGTTGAGAATGAGGGTCAACAGCAACAAGCCGGACCCTCTCCTAGTGCTTCAATAAAGTGGTGGAACTTTATTCAAGCTTTCCATGGACTTTTTGTGATAACATAAAAAGCAATGTTTTCCCTATTTTGTTTCATTTGCCTACACTCGTGCACGTTAACGAACACATAATGGTTAATATTCCACCGATATTACACATGATCACTCGAAAGTCGAAATAACACTTGTTTGGAAAATAAAACAAAATCGAACTTTATCACTTTTTTCTTTCCGCCAAAAAATCGTTTTGATTTGTTACGAGTACTGTCATATTGACATAAAAAAGAACATTGACAAGTGACAGTAACAAAGCAGCACTTTGATTTTAACGTTAACGTTCATAAATATTGGCGCAAAGTTAGAATTTGAAATAATTTGAATGAAGTAATAATTTATAAATATCCTCAAATAAATAGTGTTTAAATAAATAAATATATACTATTTAAATAAATAAATATATAGGATTTATTTGAGATTATTTATAAATTGATTTATTAAATACATACTTAAAATAATAACTGTTGTTGATTTATTATAATTACGTTATACATATGACATACACAGTTTTAATGCATTAATATTTTTATTCCATTCTATTCTATAATAGATCCTAGATCAAACCATTTATCGGTGCCTCTTCTTTATTAATGTATTCTGTAGTTTTCAGACAATAAAATAAAATAAGTGTCTTTATATCATCATATCAAATTGAGTTGAAACAAGAACCACAGGTAAAAGCACAGGTAATAGTCCTAAAAGTTTTGGGTTTTTAGACGAAGTGGAAATTGTTGTTGGTTTCCTTAATGTGCTGCTAGATGCTAAACTTTTCCCATATTATGAGGAGAAAATAAACTGACTGCTACATTCTCGCTATAAGCAATACATTAATACATCTGATTTAATTACGCATTGATGACCAAAACTACCAAAACAGCAGCGAAATCAATTTGTTTTGCTATTAATTTTTATTTTATATTAAGTAACATTAAGCCAAAATATTATGTTGGATGAAATATTATTATTTAAATGTATTCAAACACAAAATTGCTAATGTAAAATTGCGTGTTATAATGCTAATGTTATAAATGCGAAAGTTTGTGAGTATGGATGGATGGATACATAATAACGCAGAAATCGCTGAACAGATTTTGATGAAGGGTATGTAGATTGCTTAGCTTTAAGATAATTAAAGTCCGGGATGATTTATTAGAAGATAATGGAAACCAAATTAAAAAGATATTTTATCCAAAGAAATATTTTGTATTTTTATACGTTAAGAGTGACGTTTTATTTTTTACAATGTGACATAGGTACCATAGCTTTATAACAACAAAGAGTATTACATATTATGTAAGTATTCAAACTCTAACATCTTCTCTTGAAGCTCATGGTGCCTAGAGTATAGCTGCAAAGCAGCAGCAGCATCTTCCAAATTATGCATGCACCCCTATCTGCCTGCATAGCATCGCCAGTCTTGGCTTGTATAGGGCCTTTGTGAGCATATCAGCTATTTGGTGTTCAGTACCAATTTTTGTGATCTCCAAGGTCCCATCTGCCACGGCTTCTCGAATGAAGAAGTGTCTTAACTTAATATGTTTTGTTCTGTTGTGGAACTCATAAGGTGGATTTAGTGCCAGTTTGATGGCTGACTCATTGTCAACATAAAGAACAGGAGTCTTTGTCAATTGGTCTACATTTTCGATTAACCTTTTAAGCCAAATAATTTCTCTTGTGGCTTCACTTGCGGCTACAATTTCGGCTTCTGTACTCGAGATGGCGACTGATGTCTGTAGTTGGCTTCTCCATGATATCGGACCTCCATATAGACATACTAGACCAGAAGTCGACCTTCCAGAGTCAGGGTCGCCACCGTGATCAGCATCGCTGTAGCAGACTAATTCCTTCTACGTATTTTTTCTGTAGGTAATACAGTAATCTCGCGTACCGTTCAAATAGCGAAATATTCTTTTCACTTTTGTGATATCTGTATTTGTAGGTGCTTCCAAATGTCTGGACGCAACACCGACAGCATACGCTATATCGGGTCTTGTTCCCACCATCAGATATGCAAGAGCCCCAACTGCTTCTCTATATGGAAACGGTTTGTTTCCTCCGTCTTCTTCTCTCAGTTCACAGTCTTTAACTATTGGCGTAGCGACAGCCTTACTATTTTGCATACCGAATCTCTCAAGTACCTTCTTGGTGTAGCCACCTTGATGTATTTTGATACAATCATCTTCTCTTTCTATTTCCAGTCCCAGGAAATAATAGGACTTCTTGTTACTTTGTGTCTTTATTTTAAATCGTTTCTTCAACTTCTCGAGGAACTCATCTATCAGTGCCTGTGACGTACCAGCAATCATGCCATCGTCAACATATAGAGATAGTAGAAGCCTACCTCCTCCCCTCTTCATCGAGAAGAAACAAGGATCTTCTCCAGATATAAACCCTTGTTCTAGAAGAAAATCTTTGATGCACTGATTCCAGCATAACGGTGCTTGTTTTAGCCCGTATAAGCTTCGTTTCAATTTGCATACTTTGTTACTTCCATCGCTATAACCTTCAGGTTGCTTGACGTAGATTTCTTCCTTTAAACTTCCATAAAGAAATGCGGTAGAGACGTCAAATTGAGTGAGTATCATATTGTCTCGAGCAGCAATACTTAATAAAGTTCGGATTGAGCTCATTTTTGCTACTGGACTGAAAGTCTTCTCATAATCAACGCCTTTCTTTTGAGTATAGCCAACTGCGACGAGTCTAGCTTTGTACTTGTCAATAGACCCATCAGAGTTTCGCTTAATCTTGTAAACCCATTTACTGGATATGGCTTTGCGTCCATTGGGCAATGGCTCTAAATCCCATGTTTGGTTCTGTTTTAGGGAGCTTATTTCATCATCCATGGCTTTGCGCCATTTATTTCTGTCGACAGACTTCATCGCATCTCTGAACGTCTTTGGTTCTTCTTCATGATCATAGACCTTTTCAACACAATTAAGAACAAACTCGTCAAATCTATCAGGAGGTTTGATTTTAGAGCGATCTCTTAGATTCATTCTGTTTGTAGCTCGTTCCTGACGTTGTTCATTATGAATGTCTTCTTGAAGTGCTTCTTGTGCATCATCAGCTTCGTCTTGTAGATCTGTCTCAATATGCGGTGAAATATTTTCGCTTGATGAAATGTCGTCGCTATCAGACTCGGCAGTGTCAAAATTTACAGAATCATTAGTCGGATCAGTTCGGACCACATTTGATTCGTCTTGTTCTTGATTTATATCATTGGAATCGGTACAGACTCGAAGTGGAATCACAACGGATCTAGGAATCTTCTCTTCAGATTCGTTCTCAGTTGGAAAGGTATTATCGTCAACAGGGTTCAGTGTCTTTTCTTCGAAGATCACATCTCTGGAGTTAATCACTTGCAAAGTGTTTCGTACCCAAATGCGATAGCCTTCATCATTATTGTATCCGATAAGAATACCTTTTTTGGCTTTCTTGTCCAATTTCTTGCGTGACACTTTCGGTACATGAGCGTAGCATGTGCTTCCGATTATTCTCAGATGCCCAATTCTTGGCTTTTTGCCATACCATAGTTCATGTGGCGTCTTGTCTTTGTTGGTAGGACCAGTACGGTTAAGTACATATACAACCGTATTCGTTATTTCAGCCCATAAACCTTGAGGTAATTCCCTTCCTGGAGTATGCATAATGCCTCTGACAGCTTCGACTACAGTTCTGTTCTCGCGTTCAGTTGCATTTTGCTGTGGCGTATGCGGCATGGTGCATCTATGTACGATGCCTTCCTTTTCGAGGATTCTCTTTAAATCATCATTTATGAACTCGCCTCCGTTATCGGTGAAGAATTCTTTGATAGTGTGCCCTGTGGCTTTCACTTGAGCAATGAATTGTACCAGCTTATCCTTGACTTCGCTTTTCTTTCTCATTAAGAATAGGTAGCGAAACTTTGAGAAGTCATCTTTTAGCAGTAGGAAGTAGCGGTATTTGGAAATGGAGTAGACGAAAGGACCACATACGTCACCATAAATACGTTCGCCTGGTTTTGTCGCTCCTTCTCTCGTTCCGAATTTCAAACGATGAGCTTTTCCATAAATACATCCTTCACAAACTGTTTTATCAGTTGAATTTGCAATCTTGATGCCCAGTTCCCGTTCAACGACTTTTCTCACATGAGTTTTATTTTGATGTACAAGTCTCTCATGGTAAAGCTGTAGCATGTCTGTTGCATCCACTGCATTGATGTTCACTTCAATTGGATTAGATGGTTTGTTCTGCAATCTTAGTTTATAAAGACCTCCATGCTTTACTCTATCTCCGAGCAGAACAGGTTCTCCATCCACAATCAGTTGACAGCTTTTAGTTTTTGATACAAAGGTGCTATCATTTAACCTATCTTGGGCAGCTAAGACAGAAAATAGATTTTTCGATATCCCTGATACCAGCCATACATCATGTAAAGTTATCAGTTGCTTTCGACCATAAACATCTGCTTCTACGATTACAGATCCTCTTCCCGCAGCAGGAATTGCTTGCCCGCTTGCTGTCGTGACTGTATGCGAGTCGTTTTCAAATGGCTCGAAGTCTTCAAACAGATCAGCTCGGTTTGTGACGTGACTTGTTGCGCCGTTGTCAACATACCATTGATTTTTATCAATCTTCACTGTAGAGTTTACTTCAACGATACTCATTAGCATCATATTAGCCTTGCAGTTAGTTTTGGTAGATGCAGTGCCTTCTTTTGATGTTGATGGTTTTTCAGATGCTACCGGGCGTCCATCTGCAATCCATTTGCGGCAATCTTGAACGTAGTGATTGTTCAGACCACAGTAGTTACATTTCTTACACTTGTCTTTGACAGCTGGCTTCTTGCGAAATTTTGATTTGCCTTTACCTCCGGCTAGAGTGAGAGCTTCCTCCCCTTGACCACGAGACCCTTGTGACTGTAGATCTCTTTCGTAAGAACACAGGTGAGCAGTCAATTTTTCGATACTACGATCCTTTTTCGCTAACAGCTTCCAACTTGAGATGAATTGGAAATATTCTTCGGGACAGCTTTCTAGAGTCTTGCCCATGAGAAAGATTTCAGGTAGTTCTTTGACTCCTTCCTTCTCCATTTCTAAGGAGAGATCTCGCCATACGTTCCGTAGTTTGGATAGATGAGTGCCAATATTGTCAGCTGGATCCTTTACAAACTTGAAGAATGTCATGATTAAATCAAAAGCTCGATCATCTGTATCTCCCTCGTAAATGCGGTGCAGCTCTAACCAAGCTTCTCTAGCTGTTTCGAAGCGCATCACTTTTAAGATGTTCTCTTGTGTCAAATTTGTTGTAATAATAAGAAATGCTGTGCTGTCTTCTTTGGCATATTTCTTAAGCTCGTCGACTGTAGTATTGTCCTTTTTAACGAAGTCATGTTCAACAACGTGAAGGAGACCATGGCCTTTGAGAGCTAGTCTTACTTGAAATTTCCACGTGACCCAGTTGTGTTCGCTTAAGGGTAAGATTTGAAGCTTTGTGGCTGCATCCATCGCGATAGCTCTAGCTCAATCTTTTCCGCTTTTACGACGACTCGGTGTCAACTCTTCTAAGTTCGTGATCGACCGTTACGTGCGTCACTTAATAAGTACATCGAACTGCTACCACTTTAAGATAATTAAAGTCCGGGATGATTTATTAGAAGATAATGGAAACCAAATTAAAAAGATATTTTATCCAAAGAAATATTTTGTATTTTTATACGTTAAGAGTGACGTTTTATTTTTAACCACGCTAACAAACTTTGTGAGCATATCAGCTATTTGGTGTTCAGTACCAATTTTTGTGATCTCCAAGGTCCCATCTGCCACGGCTTCTCGAATGAAGAAGTGTCTTAACTTAATATGTTTTGTTCTGTTGTGGAACTCATAAGGTGGATTTAGTGCCAGTTTGATGGCTGACTCATTGTCAACATAAAGAACAGGAGTCTTTGTCAATTGGTCTACATTTTCGATTAACCTTTTAAGCCAAATAATTTCTCTTGTGGCTTCACTTGCGGCTACAATTTCGGCTTCTGTACTCGAGATCGCGACTGATGTCTGTAGTTGGCTTCTCCATGATATCGGACCTCCATATAGACATACTAGACCAGAAGTCGACCTTCCAGAGTCAGGGTCGCCACCGTGATCAGCATCGCTGTAGCAGACTAATTCCTTCTGCGTATTTTTTCTGTAGGTAATACAGTAATCTCGCGTACCGTTCAAATAGCGAAATATTCTTTTCACTTTTGTGATATCTGTATTTGTAGGTGCTTCCAAATGTCTGGAGGCAACACCGACAGCATACGCTATATCGGGTCTTGTTCCCACCATCAGATATGCAAGAGCCCCAACTGCTTCTCTATATGGAAACGGTTTGTTTCCTCGTTCTTCTTCTCTCAGTTCACAGTCTTTAACTATTGGCGTAGCGACAGCCTTACTATTTTGCATACCGAATCTCTCAAGTACCTTCTTGGTGTAGCCACCTTGATGTATTTTGATACAATCATCTTCTCTTTCTATTTCCAGTCCCAGGAAATAATAGGACTTCTTGTTACTTTGTGTCTTTATTTTAAATCGTTTCTTCAACTTCTCGAGGAACTCATCTATCAGTGCCTGTGACGTACCAGCAATCATGCCATCGTCAACATATAGAGATAGTAGAAGCCTACCTCCTCCCCTCTTCATCGAGAAGAAACAAGGATCTTCTCCAGATATAAACCCTTGTTCTAGAAGAAAATCTTTGATGCACTGATTCCAGCATAACGGTGCTTGTTTTAGCCCGTATAAGCTTCGTTTCAATTTGCATACTTTGTTACTTCCATCGCTATAACCTTCAGGTTGCTTGACGTAGATTTCTTCCTTTAAACTTCCATAAAGAAATGCGGTAGAGACGTCAAATTGAGTGAGTATCATATTGTCTCGAGCAGCAATACTTAATAAAGTTCGGATTGAGCTCATTTTTGCTACTGGACTGAAAGTCTTCTCATAATCAACGCCTTTCTTTTGAGTATAGCCAACTGCGACGAGTCTAGCTTTGTACTTGTCAATAGACCCATCAGAGTTTCGCTTAATCTTGTAAACCCATTTACTGGATATGGCTTTGCGTCCATTGGGCAATGGCTCTAAATCCCATGTTTGGTTCTGTTTTAGGGAGCTTATTTCATCATCCATGGCTTTGCGCCATTTATTTCTGTCGACAGACTTCATCGCATCTCTGAACGTCTTTGGTTCTTCTTCATGATCATAGACCTTTTCAACACAATTAAGAACAAACTCGTCAAATCTATCAGGAGGTTTGATTTTAGAGCGATCTCTTAGATTCATTCTGTTTGTAGCTCGTTCCTGACGTTGTTCATTATGAATGTCTTCTTGAAGTGCTTCTTGTGCATCATCAGCTTCGTCTTGTAGATCTGTCTCAATATGCGGTGAAATATTTTCGCTTGATGAAATGTCGTCGCTATCAGACTCGGCAGTGTCAAAATTTACAGAATCATTAGTCGGATCAGTTCGGACCACATTTGATTCGTCTTGTTCTTGATTTATATCATTGGAATCGGTACAGACTCGAAGTGGAATCACAACGGATCTAGGAATCTTCTCTTCAGATTCGTTCTCAGTTGGAAAGGTATTATCGTCAACAGGGTTCAGTGTCTTTTCTTCGAAGATCACATCTCTGGAGTTAATCACTTGCAAAGTGTTTCGTACCCAAATGCGATAGCCTTCATCATTATTGTATCCGATAAGAATACCTTTTTTGGCTTTCTTGTCCAATTTCTTGCGTGACACTTTCGGTACATGAGCGTAGCATGTGCTTCCGATTATTCTCAGATGCCCAATTCTTGGCTTTTTGCCATACCATAGTTCATGTGGCGTCTTGTCTTTGTTGGTAGGACCAGTACGGTTAAGTACATATACAACCGTATTCGTTATTTCAGCCCATAAACCTTGAGGTAATTCCCTTCCTGGAGTATGCATAATGCCTCTGACAGCTTCGACTACAGTTCTGTTCTCGCGTTCAGTTGCATTTTGCTGTGGCGTATGCGGCATGGTGCATCTATGTACGATGCCTTCCTTTTCGAGGATTCTCTTTAAATCATCATTTATGAACTCGCCTCCGTTATCGGTGAAGAATTCTTTGATAGTGTGCCCTGTGGCTTTCACTTGAGCAATGAATTGTACCAGCTTATCCTTGACTTCGCTTTTCTTTCTCATTAAGAATAGGTAGCGAAACTTTGAGAAGTCATCTTTTAGCAGTAGGAAGTAGCGGTATTTGGAAATGGAGTAGACGAAAGGACCACATACGTCACCATAAATACGTTCGCCTGGTTTTGTCGCTCCTTCTCTCGTTCCGAATTTCAAACGATGAGCTTTTCCATAAATACATCCTTCACAAACTGTTTTATCAGTTGAATTTGCAATCTTGATGCCCAGTTCCCGTTCAACGACTTTTCTCACATGAGTTTTATTTTGATGTACAAGTCTCTCATGGTAAAGCTGTAGCATGTCTGTGGCATCCACTGCATTAATGTTCACTTCAATTGGATTAGATGGTTTGTTCTGCAATCTTAGTTTATAAAGACCTCCATGCTTTACTCTATCTCCGAGCAGAACAGGTTCTCCATCCACAATCAGTTGACAGCTTTTAGTTTTTGATACAAAGGTGCTATCATTTAACCTATCTTGGGCAGCTAAGACAGAAAATAGATTTTTCGATATCCCTGATACCAGCCATACATCATGTAAAGTTATCAGTTGCTTTCGACCATAAACATCTGCTTCTACGATTACAGATCCTCTTCCCGCAGCAGGAATTGCTTGCCCGCTTGCTGTCGTGACTGTATGCGAGTCGTTTTCAAATGGCTCGAAGTCTTCAAACAGATCAGCTCGATTTGTGACGTGACTTGTTGCGCCGTTGTCAACATACCACTGATTTTTATCAATCTTCACTGTAGAGTTTACTTCAACGATACTCATTAGCATCATATTAGCCTTGCAGTTAGTTTTGGTAGATGCAGTGCCTTCTTTTGATGTTGATGGTTTTTCAGATGCTACCGGGCGTCCATCTGCAATCCATTTGCGGCAATCTTGAACGTAGTGATTGTTCAGACCACAGTAGTTACATTTCTTACACTTGTCTTTGACAGCTGGCTTCTTGCGAAATTTTGATTTGCCTTTACCTCCGGCTAGAGTGAGAGCTTCCTCCCCTTGACCACGAGACCCTTGTGACTGTAGATCTCTTTCGTAAGAACACAGGTGAGCAGTCAATTTTTCGATACTACGATCCTTTTTCGCTAACAGCTTCCAACTTGAGATGAATTGGAAATATTCTTCGGGACAGCTTTCTAGAGTCTTGCCCATGAGAAAGATTTCAGGTAGTTCTTTGACTCCTTCCTTCTCCATTTCTAAGGAGAGATCTCGCCATACGTTCCGTAGTTTGGATAGATGAGTGCCAATATTGTCAGCTGGATCCTTTACAAACTTGAAGAATGTCATGATTAAATCAAAAGCTCGATCATCTGTATCTCCCTCGTAAATGCGGTGCAGCTCTAACCAAGCTTCTCTAGCTGTTTCGAAGCGCATCACTTTTAAGATGTTCTCTTGTGTCAAATTTGTTGTAATAATAAGAAATGCTGTGCTGTCTTCTTTGGCATATTTCTTAAGCTCGTCGGCTGTAGTATTGTCCTTTTTAACGAAGTCATGTTCAACAACGTGAAGGAGACCATGGCCTTTGAGAGCTAGTCTTACTTGAAATTTCCACGTGACCCAGTTGTGTTCGCTTAAGGGTAAGATTTGAAGCTTTGTGGCTGCATCCATCGCGATAGCTCTAGCTCAATCTTTTCCGCTTTTACGACGACCCGGTGTCAACTCTTCTAAGTTCGTGATCGACCGTTACGTGCGTCACTTAATAAGTACATCGAACTGCTACCACTTTAAGATAATTAAACTCTAACACTTAGGTCCTGGAAACGGACATAATTAGGTTACTTATTATCCCGGGAAACCGCGAAATAAATAAACACGTTTTTTAATGTATTTTTCATAATGAGATACTTCGGCCTATTTGCGCTACTGCTCATACGCGTTTTTCTACGTACTCGTTAATTCAGTAGTACAAAAGATCACTATCACCTGCCTACGCAGTGGGACGTACCTACTAATTATGTGACAATAGTAGGTATTGGGTAAGTAGTTAAGTACTACAGTTTGTTTCAGCATAAATAAGTACCTTTAAGTAGGGGGCTTAGCTTTTTATGGTATATGGTCAATCTATAAAGAATATCAGAGACGTCGGTGTTCAGGGGCCCGATCGCGTTAATTTTAAACAACTGCGAACGTCTATGGTTCAGTTGTAGTTTGGTTACGACTGTGGTTAAGTTTCGATTCACCTGTCTGAATTTTGGTATTGCGATAAAGTTCAAACGCCAACCAAAGTGGAATCGAAGCTGGAACGTTAACGCTTTATAGTTGTTAGTGATGTTACTTTTAAGTGACAGCTATTTCTGCTACAAAATGCTAAATCGAGGATCGATTTACCATTTTATATTTGTGCATCTCTAGTTTTGACAGCTGACAGCGTGACATTCGCTGACAGATAGACAAATGTACTCTGTGGTAAGACTGGTAAGTAGCACAGAATACTAAGTAGTTTCTTTGTTTGTTTGTTTTTTTTGTAGTTTCGAAACTTTAAATGTTTTGTAAATGTAAAAAAACTATTGTGTTGGTTGGTGTTGAAGTACCTAATATTTTACGCAGTTACTGAGCTATTTTAAGCACATTATGCTCAGTTAGTACTTAATTTGCTAACATTGAACACATTTAGAAGAATTCCCTTCTATTGTAGAATTTTGTTTCTGATCTTCAGTTGTGAAATCTTTTAGGAAATGGAAGAACGCCGCAGATGCACAACAGAACGTCAGCTAAAGCTCATGATAGAGTTTCCTGAAGGACACCGAGACTTTGACCTTATCTTATAGATAGGTGAGGTGTTGAGGCTCGTGCATTTGCAGCACAATTATGGCTTAAATATGCTGAGACCCTTAATGCGAAACGACCTGCCAGAACAGGAAAGGAATAAGCTAAGGTATATACCTACTTCTATAAAAAGTAATTATTAATTTTACTGCTTACAAGTGAAAAAATAGATGTCATATATAATTTTTTTAGAAAATAATTATTTCATCAATCTTTCAGCTGCCAGAAGTGCATTAGAAGAAACGTATCAAGGTCATCCACATTGAAGAAATGCGGGCAGAGGCTGCTATAAAAAAATACATAAAATGTCTAATCATTCAGATGCTTGCTGAAAGCATTGATAGGTTCAGCCAAAAGGTAATTTATTTTTATATGATATAATATAATAATCAAAATATGCCTGGAATGAGTACTGTCAGGCTATCAGGAAAAGAAGCTGGCGGAACACACTTTTAACGCATATATGAAGTATAACTACTTACTCTATGCCTTTAACCCCTTTAGGTAGCGACAAATTTTTCAGCAAAAAACTCACAAAGTTTACCTCATCATTATAATATTGTATTAGTGTACAAAAATCAGTATAACGCAGGGCAGCTGTTAATCGTTATAAAGCCGCCTGAAATATTGGTACTCACAGAACTCACTATCTATTGTTTCAGTATTGTCAACACAAGACCCAGACCATTAGATGATGTAAAGACAGAAGAAGGACTAGCACAAGTTAATACCAAAAATAAATTACAAAAGGAAAAATAAATTATATGAAGGAGAATCAACATTCATTATTAAATGTGAAAAAAGCTAGTATATGCCTAGAAATATAATTTTTAAATTTGTATAGGTTATAGTTATTAACGTGTAAGATTTTTATTTAAGGCCCTGTAAAATAGTTAAAGGGTATGTTATTTTATCTCTCTGAATAAAACCATGTTAACTGTCAATTAATTATTATAGCAAAGTCGATGTTTATCACAATAATGATGATGTAGAAACGCTGCATTTCATTTATGATCTATATCCCTATCTACCCGCAAAAGGTTGTATGAGTGCCTGCTGACAAGCACGTCCTAGCTCCAACTCGCTGAGGGCGCACTTTGGTCACACCACCGCTGCCGCTGGTGCCTTGGTTTGAGCCTCCTCTGCCTTCAATAGACTATGTGATGTGTGCCTTTTATGCTATAATATGCAGCACACAGCATGCATTTGTTATCATTGCAGCAGCCACTGGTGAATAATTCATCTTTCTATCCACCAACGAGCACCTACAATAGAATATATTTTATGCATTAATAATATCAATAAGTATTCATTAGGGCTATGAATGTCTTGTTAAACAAAATTAATTCCTGATTGACCCAGACAAACAATTACATTATTGATGGACCCAGTGGCATAGAATGCCAATGCAACGAAAACCTAAAATAAATGTTTGTTATTTAATAACAACACAACAAGTACTTAGTAAAGGATTGTCAGGCAAATTCCAAGGAAGCGACAATGTTAGATGTTAATGGCTTTACAGCGGAATCATCGTAGTTAATCACTTCACTTAAAAGCTCCGCACATACATACGTCTTGCACTTATATTTCTCTTCCTCTCTTGGGCCCGAGCCATCGCAACGTCGAATACATGGGCCTTCTCTAATAAATCCATGTACGCATTCATTTTGATTAGGTTTTAAAAGTTAAACCGAGTCAAACACCGCTCAACGATTAAAACAAAGTAGCATCTTCCTAACTTTTTCACAACCGTTCGTATGACAGCGGTAACGTTCCAGCTACGATCGAGTTGCGTTTCAACTTTCAGTTAAATCATTAACGCGATACGAAACATTTAAAAAGTTGTGCTGCGTTTCAAGTTCAGTTGCGTTTCAGTCGATATATTTTAGTGCGATTGCCCCCCAGTTGTCAGTTAGTTGCTTGTAATTTAGTTGTGATTTACCACTTTAGTTTGGAAAACAATTAAATTATCATGACAACATAGGACTAGACTAGGATTATCTATGGTCGATTGTTATTTCACTTAGGTTCCGATGTCGAAATAACAGTGAAAGTCATTAGAAATAGCAATAATCCTATCAAAATGGTGAGTAATAGTGCCTATGCACTTTCTGCATTCCGTATACCATTTCTGTAAATCATAATTAAATCCAGAAACTCTGTCAAATTAATCTTATGACAGCGTATCGGAGGTTATGATATGACGTTCGTTAATTTATTTTCAGAATAAACTAAAATCGTCACAGAGAGACAAAGTAAAGAAGTTTGTCGCATTCACACAGACAAGCGAGAGCACAGCGATATACTGCCTGTCGCAGAACGACTGGAAACTGGACCTCGCAAGCGACAACTACTTTCAGAACCCTGATGCTTATTTCAAAGACCCGTTAAAGAATTCAGTGGACAGAAAAAAGATCGAACAGCTCTTCACCAAGTATAAAGATACGCAGGAAAACGATAAGATCACAGTAGACGGTGTTATGAAGTTCTTAGAAGATGTAAACCTTAGTCCAGAGTCTATTTTAGTTCTAATCATTGCATGGAAGTGTAAAGCGGCCGTGCAATGCGAGTTCACGAAAGACGAGTTCACGCTTGGCTTTGTGGAGCTCGGAGTGGATAGTATAGACAAATTAAAAGCGAAATTGCCAACACTTGAAACGGAGATAAAAGATGTCAACAAATTCAAAGACTTTTACCATTTTACATTCAATTATGCCAAGAATTTGGGTCAGAAAGGTCTGGACCTTGATATGGCGATAGCCTATTGGAATATTGTGCTCCGTGGGAGATTTAAGTTCCTTGATGCATGGTGCAAATTCCTCACAGTGAGTAACAATATAATCCCTTATATTGCTCAACACTATGGAGCATAAGAAAATTACATATAACCACTTGTAGGATGGACCATAGGCTGAATCATTGTGATGGAAGCACTGGTCAATGGTAGAAGTACTCCATACTAATGTTGCCTATATATACCACATACCATACATTTCATTAGAACATTAACCCTGAATATTCTTTGTTGGCGGCCTAGACCTTGAATTGTTTTACCTTGTATACAAAATAGTCAATTGGTAACTACAATCAATGAATAGATAGAATGTTAGTGTAATAAAAGATGGAAAGTTATGCAATTTGATTTCAGAATTTCAAAATTTAATAAAAGACAACAGTGAGATATTTTGAATTTATGAAAATATTAAATTGCCAAGTACACAGTTAACAGACTTTTGAGACATTCAGTGTAAAATATCCATTTAAGTAAGTAAAGGAAAGTTTTGTAAAATTCTTGTAGTAACCGATCATTGTTTTGATTTCAGGAGCACCACAAAAGATCGATACCTAAAGACACATGGAACCTCCTTCTCGATTTCGCGACGCAAATCGATGACGGCATGAGCAATTACGATGCAGAAGGTGCCTGGCCAGTCCTCATCGACGACTTCGTAGAATGGTGCCAGAAGCAGGGACTCACCACTGACGGGGTCAAAGCTACAGAGCCTGTGTCCGGCTAGCTGATACTTCCCTGCTGCCAGCAGTATGAACAGATACAGCATGAGGACTGTGAAGCAGTAGATGGAAAAAACTATGAAGCTGAAGACGAAAGAAGCTACAGAAAAGCATTAAGAACATACATGCTCATGCTGCTATCACGCTTCATGCTGTACGGCCTCGAGCTGTGTACAGTCGAGTGGGTTGCGATCCTCATCGTCTTCGAATTGTGTAGCTGACTGTGTGGCAACAGTGTTAACCAAATTAACAAAAACTATCTGAGTGTTTAAGTGATTGTAACTTTACGGTTTCCAACTATTCACTCAACTGTATAGAGCTGTAGAACTATTGATTGTCTGCTAGTGTTGAAATTCTCGTTTACTCTTGTTGGTTACCCGTTTGGGTATAATGTTGAAGATATTTTCTCAGAAGCATATTTTAAAAGTTCTGATTGAATTTTTGAACAAGATTCTCCTTAGAATAGTAACAAGCCGTGAAACTTTTTTAAAAATTAAGATGTAAATATGTATATACACATTAATGATATTACATTCTTTAATTAATGAAGCTTAGATTTTTTTTGGTTTTAGTTTTTTATTGAATACGTCTTTGACAGGCTTAATTTATGCTCTCAGGGTTTTTTATCTGTTATATCAAAAGAAGTAAACTTTGCTCATTTATTTATTGTTGAAATTAGCACAACTCTTATTTTTTTAAGTTTCTCATTATGGGACAGAAGTGCAATTTTGACAAAAATAAATGTGCTATTATCTTCAAGCTCCTAGCACACCTTGTAATTTAGATGGAGGATTGTTATCAATAGCTTAATACATAGTTTCATTTCAACTATCAAACATAACTTTCATAATATCTGGAGACCCATCCACTGTTTTGTTAACCTTTTGAGTGCCATGCTATAGAAGCAAATCTGTGCCCCCATGCTGAACTTCGCAATTTTGATATGTGTTAGTCGGCTCAAGCTGATCTCCGTATAGAGAACACTTTCTTGTTGTGTAAAGCCGACCTTGGTGGTCAAAGGGTTAGAATTATTCAGTACATTTTATACTTCTTCAACGTACAAGTAGGTAAATATCCAATTGGAATCTTTCAAAACATTAAAGGTTAAATTAATAACATTAATTTTATATACAATGGTGTCTGCCTTCATTGTTTTTAAATGTTTCTATTGTTATTTATAGTGTGGTGGCTACTGTCCTTTCTAAAGCATAGTAAACTAAAAACATTTGTAACTTAAATATTGTTCACAGTTAAGTTGCTTCAATTTAATATATTATATATATTTCAATATTTTCCTTGGAAGTTTAGACATTTCTAGCTCTATGTGACTAATCATCATTGCAAAATGTTGCTTGTACTGTCACTTAAATTCAAATTTTTGTGATAATTACCAAAACGCTTTCAGTAACTTATAAAGTTGCTTGTGTAACTAATAACTAAAATAATTGCTTGATATTTGGTCCTATTGTAAAACAATACCATAGCATACATACCATATTAATAAGGGCAAAATATGTTAATGTAATAGTAAAAGACAATAGCTCCCACACTCACTAGATAAAGTCATAACATTAAAATCATAAAAATGTTTGGTACTTAGATCTTATTGTACAAAAAATGAAATTGATGTATTGAGTATTTAATTACATTAAATTGTTGATTAAACATATTAAATTTAGTTTCCTTTGGCGGCATATGGATTTCTCTTGGCAGAATGTGACTAATTTACAATATTATATTAACCCATAAATAAAATAAAATCAATCAAATTGAGCCTCCTTTTGAGAATCAGAATTATTTCTTTACCTAGTACATCCACAACTAAATACCATAGGGACTTTTTGGCGGGAAGTGAAAAGTGATACCGTTCGATTTTGTTTTATTTTCCAAACAAGTGTTATTTCGAGTGATCATGTGTAATATCGGTGGAATATTAACCATTATGTATTCGTGTGCACGAGTGTAGGCAAATGAAACAAAACAGAGAAAACATTGCTTTTATGTTCTCCCTAAAAGTCCATGGAAAGCTTGAATAAAGTTCCACCACTTTATTGAAGCACTAGGAGAGGGTCCGGCTTGTTGCTATTGACCCTCATTCTCAACAAAAGTATTATACATGAAATATTAAACTTTCAAATAAAACCTACGTAAGACATGGCGGTATGGTCCTAGAGACTTTAGCATGCCCTAAAGGGCGAACTTAAAAAAAAAACAATACCATAGGATCATTGAGATTCCTCAATGCATAGGATTAGACCAAAGACAAAATTTTATCTTTGGATTAGACAATAACATTACAGAATGACTACCTACCCGCGCTCCCAAAGAAAAATTATTAAAAACATTTTATCTTTGCGCGCTCCAGACTCGATTTAATGGTACGAACATGAGCTCGGGAGGATGTCACAATACCAAAACAAAAATAATGTCATGCAGACCTTTCTTTATATAGTGCCCAAAAATTAAGACTAATGATATTTTCACAATTTTAATTTATATTTCGGATTCTCATACAAACTTACTATATATTCTAAAACCGGTGGCTAACTGATTGGGGTGGGAGTCGACTAAAATTAAAATACTCCGCTCACATATGTACCACTTGGTCCATGGTACCAACTAGTCGCTTCGCATCTCCCTTGGCGCGTTGCCATGCCCCGCGCGGTCTTATGTATTTCTTAATGCGATTATTTCCAGACAATCTTTAATAAATATATAAATATACCCAACGATCACATACATAGATTCTCGTTCCTAACTAAGATTCCCTGTATCTACGGAACCAGGAACTATGAGGACCATGGTCCCACAACACCCAGTCACGAAACAAATGCTTGCGCTTTTTTTCCTATGTACAAACATTTGTCCCGTCGCGGGAATTGAACCCGCAACCTCAGTGGTGTACTTCGGGCTGGATATTTTATCTTATACACCGCATAGGCTGTCAACCTTTGGATGGACAGTATCGGAAGAAGGAGTAGACAACACGTGTATGTACAGCTGATGATCCTTAAACCACATAAAATTAATTAATTGAAGTATAAATCTAATTATATTATATTGTTATTTAAAACTAGGATAAAGTAATGATTTCATGCTAAAGAAAGCCGTGGCAGCACGCGTGTACCACAGAGAGGCGTACGAGATGAGAGTATGGTTTAGCTGGTTTAATGCACAAAATGTGCATAGCCATAACTATAGAAAAAAGATTTGATCTCAAGTCTGAAGTCAATTGTCAACGCAAAAAAATATTTGACATTGACATTAGGTCATTAATTAATAAAGGTGAGTCGTACTAGGTAGACATGCGCAAAACAGTGCATTGAAAAGTAATGTGATATGGCATCACATTTCGTACCGAGTAATATTTCATTACTTCATCACCCCAAACATCACCTGAGATGTTCGCGTCGGACGCACTATCTATCACTTGTGTGATATTGTAATGGAATGCTCGAATGCAATAGCAAGTGATAGTTATAGCGCATATACATGAGATAGCGAGTTACTTATTTTTTTGTGACTGGAGCGAGTACATCAAATCAAAATAACAATATCGTTTTGAGCGAGAGGTTCAAAACATTCAAATATTACGGGCGGGGACGGTGCCAAAATAACCTATTGTCGCCTTAATTTTCTAGTAATACGGTTTTAAATGGAAGTTCAATCAAGTGGCAGGCAGGGCGCACGTGCGATGAAGCTCGCTTCCTCTCTCAGACGCGCGCGCGAATAGTGTCAGTGAGGCATAGACTCGATAGACATAATGCAATGAACAGAACAGTGCACTGTGTGATGCTATGGTGTGATGTGTAATGTTTAATTTAGTCGAGTAATATGTAATGCTACAGTACTCGATCGGGTAATATTACGCGTAATGCATCAATCGCATTACTTACACATGTCTAGTACTAGGTGCACCCAGTACTTACAAATACTTGATCCAAATACCTGTTCCACCTAGTCTATAAGGTATGGTTGAAATAGGTTGAATCTTAAAGAAAGAGTACACTACGCTTTCTTTAAAAGTAAGCATGTATTAGCAATTCGCATCAGTCTTGATTTTTATCCTATATCGTATTGTTAGCGTATTTATATGATTACACTTTTAATATAAATAAATCCTTTTGCATTATGTATTATTTTTTATTTCTTCCACTCGACCATGTCATTTATATCATGATACTAAAAAACTTCTTTGATAGACCATTTTGTAGTCAATGAAGAGTTTTCAATAACAAAATTCATTATTAGAATTATCACACGTGTACCCCAAGTCAAATACATATGGCTGCATGGATGGTGCGGTCATGACTAATCTCATCGCGTCCGTAACTCAACTGCTTAAAAGACTGATTCATCAAGTATGTCTTAAGTATGTTTGAAGACTGACAAAGATATAGACTGCGTATCAGTGCGTTAGAAAAAGACAGCATACGAAACTATTGAGTAGTGTGACTTTGAATCGTTAAATATTCTAATCTCTGGGTCTGTTCCAGTATGTACGCCTACAAAGTATGAATCATAGAGTTTTGTATATGGTACTAGGCAAAGACAACATTTCTAATACTGTATCTTGGGTACCAGGTACGGATTAACTATGAAAAAATAATCATAATCTAACTTTTTGAGATGTGTCAGATGTCAATGGATAAAAATTGAGATTGACATTGACAATTGATTTGACATATTCAAATTTCATTGGAAAATCTGATATTGGTGAAAAGAAAACTAAATAAATTAAAATGTCTCTTCGCCTCGGTGGTAAGTTAAAAGAGCTGAGAATTCATTTGTGCCAGACAAGTAAGGCATCCGCAGGTGTAAGGTGAGATAGTATGATTACATAAACAGTATCCTAACCTCAAATAGTATGTTTTACACCTCTCATAATAATATTCTTTTATCTTACTTTTAGGGAATTCATTGCAAACAACTATGTGAGTATAAAGAAGGACAACCCAAAGTTCCCGATTCTTATCCGCGAATGTAATGGTGTTCAGCCGCGAGTTTGGGCTCGATATGGTAAGCTCAATCAAATTCCTTTACGCTCTTGTTTGTTTTATGTAAATTGATGCAACTCAAGCTCAAAAATCTCGCCTGTACATAATTATCAAGCATACATACGCACCTTATTATTATTTCTCGAAATGAAGTTCTCTGAATAATATAGAACACTTACATTTCCCACTGAAACATTATACTTAAAATTAAAACCCTTACAGAAAAAGGAAAGGAAGACAATAAAAGTCTTGAATGCATGACCGCTGCTCAAGTTCTTGATGTTATCAAAGCTCTTAATAAATGTATTTATTTGTTTTTCTATATCCAAGTTCCATGCAGTTAGTGCTATGTAGATTTTTGTCCAGAATTATCATTTAGTATGTTCAGATTACAGAAATGTTGTGTAATATTATGTACATTTTAAGATATTTAAAAAATTTAGATTGCAAAGTACTTAGTTGTATGATAAGTATGATCGTAGCTTCTATTTATCATTCACAATAATTAAAATTCCATATTGATCTTTTTAAGTAGGTACTTAATCTATGCTCACCTGTAGTTACCATACCATTAAATTTACAAATAATAAATTATAGCCTGTATTTAACATTTTCAGAGAAAGGAATGGAGAGAAGTGCTGTTCTCACCAACCTGAGTGCAGGAGATGTTCTCAACGCCGTCAAGTCACTTGTCAAGTGAATATGTTTAGTTTTGTTTATTTTATTTATCGTCTGTTAATATAATAGTTAGCAAAAATTTTTTTTTTATTCATAACCAATATTCTCGACATGAATAATATTGGCAAAACATCTAACATTGATCTTGAGGATTGATTGAGGAAATAATGTATTAGGGTTATACTTTCTATATACCAGCCAAGCATGAGAACATGTTCAATAGGTATATGCACTAACGAATGTGCATAACACACTTGTGGGGTTAAAGCCTACAATTGCTTATACTTTTTTCACAGGAAATCTATAGGTAGTAAGTAAATGATATTAATTATTGGCTATAAATACACTAGACAAGTATACAGAAATAATTTATTTCATTATTATGCTTATAGTCTACAACTACTGGACTAGTAAAACAACACAAAATTATCACAACTAAATGCTACAACTACGACATAACTGGATTTGATTGCACATTCTATGAAATACAAAAAGTACAAGTAAAACCACAGAATACTAAGGGACAGAGGCATCACTCCACAAAGAAATATAAACAAATAGCGACCTTTGCTATGACGCAATAAAATTCAATTCAGCTCACGTAGCGCTGCATACCTACCAGTCATATTAACCTACAGAGCGCCTCTTTCTATCGCAGAGCTCTTATCTCTTCTGAAGCGGCACGTGTAACGACGCGCGACCCACCGTCGGTGTCCGGCTATGTACTTGTAGTTTCTTACCTACAGTGCAGAGTGCGCTAGGCCTGGTAAAACTAATATAGCATTGAGTCTGTCCAACACGATCTAAGCACCGCCAAGAGACTTGAGACTCGAGTTCTCTGGACCCGCATGCCATTGGATAAAACTCCATTATATCAATGACTAACTGACACACTGACTACACAGTCACTGAACATAGGAATTCCAAAAAAAGTCTAGCTTAGAAAAGCTATAACAATTTGGCCAAAGCATACGATAGACATTCTGTTGTCAAAATTTACAATTTCTTAAACAAAAGTTAGCTGCTATGTAGGTTGAATTATCGCACGTAAACAAGCGTTAAGTAGCATAAAAGTAAAAAAATAAAATCATTTTAAATCTATATCTTAAACTTACGCAAACAGTTTAAAATTATTTATTTAAAATTATTTATTACAGCTCTCAGAGGCAGTTAGTTACTATATATTTGTATTTGCAGTCCCTGTATGTATGTTACAATAATTACAACGATAAAAGTTTACAAAAATATTTGATCTGTTATTGACTGTACATTGGTAAATCTGCCGGTAGATGGTGCTATTTCTCCCCATAGTTTACATATACATTTTACCAAATTACATAAGTACTAGTAAATGACACAAAAGATTGAAAACGTCAGGAAGCGTCCATTAATTACGTGATGCGTTAAGGGAGGGGGGAGGTCGAGGCAACTCTCACCCAATCTCACGTGGGGGCGAGGACGGCAAATTATTTTTTTTTTTCGCAGGAAACAGTGTAAAATTTCGAGAAAACCGGAAAAATTAAGTAAAACATATTTCTCCACTAAAATATGGCTAAATCCTACACATTAATATTTATCGCGGTTATACGAACGCCACCAAGTAGCACGTAAGTAGCACCTCGATTGTTTAGCCGCCACCAGCAAGCCAAACGCGCGACTCGACAAACGCTGCGGCGGCGGCGTACGAAATTTAAAGTATTTACACCAAAAATACGCATTTTGAAAAATCTCACATGAGATTAGGGGGAGGTGGACGAGCCAAATCTCACATCTCACCAAGAGGGGGAGTCTAAAAATCGCCAAAATCGCCTAACGTCATTAATGGACGCCCGCTTAGGCACAGAATTACAAAATATATCATTCTCAACTTTCGTTCTGATGACATCGTAAACAATCCATTTCACTGACCTGGTGACACGACTAGAAGAAATAGCACGAAACAAACGCTGCTAACTAGCATATTGTTTATGATTATCTACAGAACAAATTAGCCTTATAAGCCACTATTGACTATTGACATTCTTTCTAAAGCGTGTCACACACTACGCAGATACGGTAAGATATCTGTATCTGTCAATATCGCTCTCTATACTAAACTCAAGGAGCACCGCACACTAAGCTCGTCAAGTATCTGTAGGCACCGACATATATCGAAAGATGGTCAGATGTTATCTGCGTATACAAATCTATATTTTTTACTTTATACATGTTGTTTTGCACTGAGGCGGCGCGGTTTGCGGTGAGGTGGTTTTATTTAATATCCTCTTTGATCAAGTCATGAATCGCCATAAATGTCGCCCTTGGTTTTCAGTAGTAAATTTGTTATCTGATAGATCCTTGAAAAGATTAAATTCGCCTCGATCACTTTAAGTTCTATATGACTTTCCACCCAAATTCTTTGCCTTTTAGTACATTCTAACGCGACACGTGCGTCAAATTCAAAATCAGAATCTGCTTCTGAGGAACTGTCTTATAAATCCAGAAGCAATAAACACGAACTCATTGTAACACACTGTAAAAAACAAGTACTTATCTTTGAAGGATTCCGCGTGAATGTATAATTTCGTATATTATCGTATCTGCGAAGTGTGTGATACTTTCAGACAAGTGAAGTTTTTATACGTAGATAAAATATTACCGTATCTGCGTAGTGTGTGACACGCTTAATGGTAGAGACTGACCTGAGCATTTGATTGTAAATTGTAATGCAACATTCGAAGCGAGCGCTAAAATCCGAGCGGCACGGATCGTTGTACTGACTATTTACTGTGTATACTTCGTAACATTGCGTGAATGATAGGTCAGCCGCAACCTTACTCCCCCTTATTCATAAACGGATAGTAAGTCTAAATCGTTCTTTATCATGTATTGTCATGCATCAACTCTAAATTACTCGAGTGGATACGGAGGCAAGAATAATATCTCCCGTTGGCATATTATTTGAACTATATAAATATAATAATTTTGAACTTTTATAAAGTGGGGGACATCTGGAAAAATCTTCCGCGTGTCCCCCACTGGGGCCGAAAACTGGGGGATATCAGGAATAGCCATATTTTTCTGTTTCAGTGAAGTTTCAACACTACATCTTACATGAAATGAATATGTTAAAAACCGGCCAAGTGCGAATCGCACTCGCGCACGGAGGGTTCCGTACCATTATCTATAAAAACGGCAAAAAATCATGTCTGTTGTATGGGAGCCCCACTTAAATACTAACAATCACGGTTCATGAGATACATCCTGGTGACAGACGGACGGACAGCTGAGTCTTAGTAATAGGGTCCCGTTTTTCCCTTTGGGTACGTAACCTTAAAAAGTGTCAAAAGTCGATATTTTTATATGAATTAAGGGCACTTTTAATTCGTTTTATGCAGAAGAATATTCATAAAAAATTAGAACAAAGCATGTTATTCGTTTTAGTCTTATCGACCCTTTATGAAAAAGGTAAGTTTCGTATTTACTACTTATATTGAGAATGAGCGCTTACTCAAAACTGTCCTAATGTTCGATTCACAAAGTACTCTACTATACAAAGTTGTGGTCACTGAATAGCTGGCAGTCCAAACTCCTCAGGCCTGAACTTGGCCAGTGTGGGGAGTACTATCGTCGCGTGGGTGGTGAGTTTCTTGTCCAAGTGTGGGTCTGGCACCATAACAACTTGCATGCCGGCGTCCCGACCGGCCGTGACGCCGTGCGGGGAGTCTTCGAATACTAGGCACTGGAAGACAAGTGTCAATTTATAATGGTCACTGGACCAGAAGTCTTGTTATATTTATATGAAACATTAACGAATGCCAAGTGAAAAACTCAATTGGGCCGAGCACTTCCCGCGCTGAGGGAAGATTGAGACTTGAGTTCAAGTCCCAGCCGGTGGTCGTATTTTTTCTTTTAGAAAAACCTTGTTAGGTTTTTCGCTTGGCAATGCTTCATATAAATATAATAAGAATTTATATGGGTTCGCATCTTCACAGAGCAAGTATCTGATTGCCACATCGATCTTGCTCGTTGAGAGAAAGTTCACTCTAATCTCAATAGATGGTGTACACGTCACCCTTAAGACTGTTAAATAACGGAAGAAAAGATTTGACACTCGAGTTGGTGATCAACGTAGCTCAATTGGTCAGAGCACTTTCCGCGCTGAGGGGAGATTGAGATGCGTGTGCAAGTCCCAGCCGATGGTCGTATTTTTTCTTTCCGAAAAACCTTGTTAGAAGTCTAAGTGTCCAATTTTAACAGCCTCTGTCGTGTAGTTGATCGAGGAACTACTGGAGCGAATTAGCACATGGAAAACGTGCGTGACAGACTATAGTAATGAGATGAGCAAAATAATATGTTGAGATTACAGTGTTCCGGTTTAAAGGGCATTGTAGCCAGCGACACAGGGCATTGCAGTTCCGCGCAAGATATTGCAAAATTAAGTCCTGGGTGGTACTGCAATTGTTATGTATGACTTATAAGCAGGTGTTTTGCTTTTTTTTAACGCTTAATAGATCTATGTTTGGCCACTACCTCGCCGAATGTAAAGCGATAATGTAGCCTAAGATGGAGCACATAGATCTAGAGAGAGACGGCAGCCGAGCGGCTGCTCCCCGATGGTTCACCGAACCTCATCCCGAAACAGGACTAGGTCGCTTGACGGCATGGTTTTGTTCGGTGGGAGGTATCACAACCACGGCCAGAGCCTACCACTCCAAAGCGCTTAAGCGGGTTTCATCACGATGTTTTCCTTCACCGTTTTAGAGCGAGCGTGCAAAGTCTGCACTTAACTATAGGGACTATAGGGATTCGAACCCAGGTGCGTTGGATCGAATGGCGCACGAGTTCCCGCTGAGCCACACTCGCTCTGCTTACCATCAGTTGAACAACCTACTCGTCTCTTCACTCAATTCCATGAGAAAAGATATAATAATATCTCTAGGTCCTTTCATTCCTTTTTAACCGACTTCAAAAAGGAGGAGGATCTCAAATCGAATGTATAGTTTTTATTTATTTTTTTGTTTTCTACTTCACAAATAACTTTTATAAATGACGGAGTCATTTATAAACCGATTTAGAAAATATTTTTTGCGTTGGCTTCAGTATAGCTACGAAGTGGTCCCATACAAATTTCATCGATATTTGACCTTGGACTTCGAAGATACATTGAAGTCTGTTTTTTTTATGTACAGGTGTTTTTTATGTGAAAACAAAAGTAAACCCGTGTATTCAACCACGAGGTCACCATGTGATGGTGGCACTATGGCCACACTGGGCCTTCGTTGTTTCTCGATTTCGGTGAATACGATTTTAAAAGTCACTGGGGGAACAATACCTGAGCACAAAATATATTCGAAAACTGTTGAATTTCTTGTTGTCTGTAAGTATATAATAAATACTTAATTTTTTGCCTGATTGGCCTAATATTTCCTAGGATTTGTAAGCGATTTTATCGTCATTATATTTAATTTCATTGGACATAGCGTGACAACCGCATTTTAGAAAACGTTATAAAACCCATAAATCAGCTAATCTAAGTAATTCTATAAGTAAAAGTAAATGCTAAGTTAGCGCCAACGGTAATTGAAATGATCATGCAATTCTTGCCGACTTGTATATCTCAGTTTAATAAACAAAAAAAAACATAATAGCTCCGAAAATCAGAATTAAAATTAGTACCTGATAAAATTTTTATGACAAAAGAAAAATAAAAAACTTAAGAGCGAGTGTGGCTCAGCGGGAACTCGTGCGCCTTTCGATCCGACGCACCTGGGTTCGAATCCCGACTCGGCCCTGCACCAATGACTTATAGTTAAGTGCAGATTTTGCACGCTCGCTCTAAAACAGTGAAGGAAAACATCGTGATGACACCCGCTTACGCGCTTTGGAGTGGTAGGCTCTGGCCGTGGTTGTAATACCACCCACCGAACAAAGCCATGCCGTCAAGCGACCTAGTCGTGTTTCGGGATGATGTTCGGTGAACCATTGGGGAGACGGGTCTGAGCAGCCGCTCAACTGCCGCCTCTCTCTAGATCTATGTGCTCCATCTTAGGCCACATCATCGCTTCACATCAGGCGAGATAGTAGCCAAACATAGATATATAGTGTAAAAAATAAAAATAAAACTTCCTTTGATCAAAGACGACGACCACAGACTAAAAAAATAATTTATAAATATTTTTTTTTCTAATATAGATACGATTCTTCATTAGTCATTGGAAGGCTCAAATTGGAATTAGTAGGTAATTACCAGTAGGTAATAACAATCGCAGTGCCACCCAGAACTTTTAGCACTGCATTGCGCTCATCACCCCGAGACATCAGATATTAAGTCGCATATGCCCAGTAATTTCGCTGGCTACAATGCCTTTCAAACCGGAACACAGTAATGCTTGCGCACTACTACTTGACGGCAGAATAACTGGCGAAGCGGTGATACTACCTACCCAGACGGCCTTCCGCATACGAGAGACCTACGAGTATTAAACCCTTGACACTAGTATAGACCTAGTTATTACGCGACGCGACTCCATTTTCTACTTGCAGTAATTCCTCACCTTAGATGGGTCAGGTTTATCCGGGAACCTCGCAGCGGCCACCAGGAAAATATCCGGGTGGGGTTTCCCGAACTTGACCTCCTTGTCCGTACTCCCCATGACCCTATGATGGAAGAGATCGAACAGTTCCTTGTGGGCTTGCACTTTGGTCTGAACGGACCGCTCGCTAGAAGACGTTGCTAGAGCGAAAGGGACTTTGGTCTCTTCTAAGTGGCGGATCAGTCTTTCTGCACCTGAAATTTTAGAACCTTTAGTCAAAACCTTAAAAAAGATGAAATTTTAAAGGGTAACATTTTAAATTTTGTCGTTTTAACCTCCGCCGCAAAAACGAATATAAGTTTGACCACTATGTGTCTGTCTGTGGCACCGTAACTCTTAAACGGGTGAACCTACTTGGATGCGGTTTTTTGTTTGGTTTTCTAGCGGTGGTTCTTAGACATGTTTTATCAAAATCGATTCAGCCGTTTTTTACTTTTTATAGGCT
The DNA here is from genome assembly GCA_951640565.1 of Petrophora chlorosata. Taxonomy (NCBI): domain Eukaryota; kingdom Metazoa; phylum Arthropoda; class Insecta; order Lepidoptera; family Geometridae; genus Petrophora; species Petrophora chlorosata. Next base: position 17,546,019 of record OX621189.1, on the reverse strand, counting down.
TTTTGTGACGGGGGGATTATTTAAATTTTACTTTATTATCTAATAATTATTAGTTTAACGGAAGTATCGAGCGTCATGCTTTAGAAGCAAAGCCGTGCCGCGTCGAACAACTTTCTCATATTTTATAGCCGGCTCAAGCCGACCGCAATCTCTGCGTAGAGAGTACTATTTCCTATGTCGAGTAAAGCCGACTTTGGCAGTCAAAAGGTTTAGAATAATGAAACACATGTCATATCATAACATAATCATTCATATCTCAATGATCTAAATAAATATATAATTTTGGACCAAGATAACGAGAATTTATAGACCAATGCAGATAAATGTAGTAAAATGAAGACATCGAAGCCGAATATTAATAAAAATAGTAAGCAATAAGTAGTACAGACACGGAATACTAACGAACAGAAGCATCACTCCGCAAAGAAATTTAAACAAATAGCGACTCTTGCTATGACGCAATAAAATTCAATTCAGCTCGCGTAGCGCTGCATACCTACCAGTCATATTAACCTACAGAGCGCCTCTCTTTCTATCGCATAGCTCTTATCTCTTCTGACGCGGCACGTGTAACGACGCGCGACCCGCCGTCGATGTCCGGCTATGTACTCGTAGCTTCGTACCTACAGTGCGGAGTGCGCTAGGCCTGGTACGGATAAAAGTGAGCTATATTATATACTATTATATTATATTGTTATGGACAGGCGTGGCGCTTACCATCAGGCAAACGACTTGTTCGTCTTCATTCAGCTCCATAGAAAAAAAAGGGGTATGTTGGTTATTAAATTACACTTTCGTATGTAGTATTATTAGGTATTCTAAAAAACTATTACTATTTATTATTATTTAATCAAACCCATTACCTCTGTGGTGTATAAAATAAGACTCGCCCAGCCACTATACCAAAGAGGCTGTGAGGTGAAAACTAAACTAAAAAAAACACATGTATAAATAAGGAAGATGATATTTGGCTGCCTTCCATCAAACAGTGCATAGTGACAGCTCATATTAATTGAAGAGAGTAGTTTTAATTGTCCGCCAGACACATATACGAAACATATATAATATATGTTATACCGTGTGGTTATATGGTGATATAAGAGTCCCATCACATTCATCACACTTGATTATTAAACGAAAAATATAATTCAGTAATAGTTTTTGAAGTCCGCTTATTGAAATATTCTAAACTAGAGTAAAATATCCAGTTTGTTTGCTACTGTTGATACTACAGAATATTTAATAGTACTAATATATACTCCTGATTCCATCTTAATTAAAGAAGTTCAAGTATTTAATTTCATATGTCACCACAACTATGTAGGGGAGTAACTTGGGAATATCGAAGTAGATGGGGATGCAAGTATCACTCATTACCCAGTCAGTAAGTTAAATTTTATTTCAGAACTTAAAAATAATACCAACCATCTAGTAGTGGCGCCCCAGCCAGCATTGTGTCACCTAACACTAACAATTGATCCCTGAATTCCTTCGGTGAGACAGGAAGCTTCAGCTCTTTGCAAAGGATCTCCGAGAGACGTTGCTCCGTGCCACCAAGTACTTTCATCATCAGCTCATCTGTGTATTTGTGACCATATTGAGCGCAAAGCTGTGTTATCATCTTCTTGTATACTAGCTCTGTGTCTGAAAAAAAAAAGTTTGGTAGAATATAAATATTTAAGTTGCCAAAAAAAGTTGTAGGGATTTATTTAATTCACAAATAAGGTTAAAATGTCAAAATCCTTGAACAATACATGTTTTGTATGTTAACCTGTTATGTAAAAGGGAAGTATGTAGGTAAATATAAATAACCTTGCTTTTCAATAACATTGGCCACTATGTAGGAAGGAGGTCGACTATCGAACTCGAAGCTTACCCAAGAGAAGCCCGTCCATATCAAAAATACAATGTGTCACTTTTTTGAAGTTTTTTGTTGAGTAAAATCGCGCTCCTACAGCTTTGGAAACAGTTTTTAACAAGTAAACTCTCATGGTGACACCGGTTATGTAAAATCACAGTAAAATCCTTGGCAATGCGCTAATCTCAATAAAAAATATAAAGCGTGCCCTTCAATCGATTCACTTTTGTTTTATTTTTAATGTTATATTATATTAATTCGAAAAACAAAAGCACGAAATCAATAAACAGAGCTGGTCGTACACAGCTAAAAGTTGAAATGAAAAATACTACAAGAGTAAAATGTCAAATTGTCAGATGAATGGAGATATAATTTGTAGATGTAGTAGTTACCTATCTAGGTAAAATACTTCCAATCACAACGCATCCTAGACTTTGTATTAACTGTGATTGGCGGTTTCATTGTAGAATAATAAAATAAGCCAATCACGAAAGTAAAATAATGTCATTCATTCATAGCGCGCAAAATTACTACGACAGATGGCATATGCATACACTACGAGATTTCGGGAGGTCATGGAACAAAGTGTGTAAGCTGAAATTTTCATTTCCTAGATATTATGGGTAATGACAGTGAATACATTATTATTTATTTATAATTTATATAAACTAACAAAGGCAACAAAGTAATTATTATTTGAGTAAACTGGCAATACTAAAAATGTGCAATCCGGCCGCTTTCGGCTCACTTCAGTTAGCCTTCGCATTCGCAGTCGAACTGCGACCACAATGGATCGCAGTTGAATCGTCGCGTATTTGTGCGTATGGCTCAATACCGCATTTTCACATAAAAATATATTTTATTTAAGGACTTAGTTTTTTTAACTGTTTTTATAAGTGTAGTCTTATTTAAGTTACTTAAATACTTGTCGCGAACATGGCTGTGGAAAAGTGTTATTGTGTTAAACTGTCGATGTCGCCTAGCAAAAAATCGATTTTGGGATTGAGAATGAACACCCAAATATTGTGTTTACTGGTAGGTGCGTGTCTCTTGGCGGTGACATCTGCTGCCGACGCTCAAATATCATGTGCTAATGTGAGAAGCATTTTTGAAAAGAAAGGAATGTTGTCGGTGGTAGACATCCAAACGCAGCCAAATTCAGGTGAGAATCACGCGCTGTTTAATGCCTTGATAATGATAAATGATAATGCTTGATACCTTTATTGTAAACATATTTTTATAGTGATTATGTCATTTTGTGCTTTTTATGTAAACAAGAAAATGCATGAATATCTTCTAATTTATTTCATAGCTTCAAAACTTTTTACTAGGTACTAACTTACTTGTATTTGAAACTACATCGTATCTGGTCATAATAATATATTTCTGTTACATTCATATTCTTTTGCTGGGTACATTATTACGACAATACTGATTACGATACCTGCTAGACAATAGTCATGTAAGATAATTATCTATATTGAATAACTACCTTCTTACGTTTTTTATTTTTACACAATCAAATGTCAACAATACGTGGCTATTCAGCTAGAACTCGTAAGCCAGATTATGTTGCAGTTAACTACCTAGTTCCTCAAATTGAATAATTACGGCAATAGAAAGTGAAGGTAAATAAATAGCTGGTACTGTTGCTACTTAACAGATGAAAAATAATGTATTTTTTACCTGAAAGGGAAACAAGTCATGACAAGAATGCACAAAGAATAAAAAAAATACCGTTACGTGTTGCCTCTGCCAGCCTGCCATGCCACCCTTTGAAATATTCCCTTAGATTATAATTATTATTATTGGTATTTCCTTATTAAAGCCAATTTCTTTTAAATTGCTATTCCTTCGTTTAGTCTCCATCACGAATCAGCATTTTTTTACTGGTTATAGGCTTGCGTTTGACCACTATCACACTTGCCCCCGTACCCATATGTCCCTCAAGCGCCAATCGTATATCGTGTTGAGCTCAAATTAAGGTATAGCTTCACTGTTACTAATAAGATACCGACTAATTATTGTCGATTCAGGCAAGAAATCGAATTAATCTCATTCATTTATACCAAAATATGTTAACTACAACTTGAGATAAACTTAATGGGACAATAAATGGCATACTAAAATATTGTCGCAGTGAATCTATACCCTATACTGAGTTCAACACGATATACGATTGGCGCTTGAGGGACATATGGGTAGGGGGGCTGATCGTAAGTGATGATTTAGTCTAAGGTGTAACTCGCTTACCTAGAAGATACCTGTTCACTCTCGATTTGAAGACATTATGTTATGTGACTAGTTTAACATAACCTACCTTATTAGTTTAATAAAGCATTTGTGCTAAAATTATTTGTGTAAGTAATTTTGTACCTATGATCATTTGTTACTGTAGTGGGCCATTTTAATGGAATTTATATAAAAAAAAAACAAATAGCGGTTTCTGTTGAACTTTGTAATCACACCATGGTCAAGTTGCTCCGAAAAATAGTAATAGCACAATAGTTCAACAATATAAACATCTCCGGAAAGCTGATGATACGTAGGCGTAGTTGATGTAGTGGGCGTAGTTGTGAAATGCATGCTTTGCGACAAACAGTTAAGAACGTAATGTTTCTGCGAAGCAAATCTTTTAAATGTTCATCACTTTATATCTACTGCATTATCATTCTTCGTGGATATAATTATAAAGTTCAACTTTGAATAAAGTTATAGAGCCAACGTTGGAGAAAATTATAAGTTTAAAAGCAAAGCGGCCGGTAGTGGGCAGGTAATGGCAAAATAAGCGTCGGCGAAGCTCCCTTCAAGGTTTAAACACGATTTAGCATGGTTTCCTCATGTCGATTGCAATTTATTGAGTTTTAAAACAGAAATCAAAAAATTAAAGAGAACGAACATTCACTTTTTTGGCATATGAATCGTCAAATTTATCACTATGAGAGTATGCGATAGGTATTTGGTATAGTTGAAGGGAATTAAAAGAATACAACTTTTGCTAAAAGCTACTAAATATAAGATATATAAATTACAAAGTTCAACTAAATATTTTATAGACCTAGTAGTTTGGTTTTAGTAAAATTACTAATACTACAGCTTAAACTGCATATTATGCAAAATATTCCGTAAAAAGTTCTTAAGTAGTTGATCAGCCCATCGGCATCATTCCGACATTGCATCTTCCTTTTTTTGGATATTGGAAAGTATGCTCAATGTTGAAGCTCTTTGAACAAGCACCGACGAGTTATTGCTTGAAATTTTACAGTCACGGAGGAGACGGTATTTGGCACGAGCATTATTTCTTTGGCTTCCCACGAATGCTATTACACTTAGTACGAAAACCTACCGCATTAAGCAACAACTGTTTTCTTGAAGCTGAGACGATAATTGTTCCCTATAATTATGTGAATCTAAAGGCTATACAATGAACCATGTCTCTCTTTATCATCATCATCAAAGCTAAGTTTCCTGTGACAATCGTTAGAAATGTGCTCAGCCCATCCGCTGAAGTTATACATTATTAATGACCATACAACCGCACCCCTTTTGCAAAACGGTTACAGCTACGAGTATAGCTATTTACTTTAATGCCAAACAGTTTAAGCTGTGCAAACTTATTAAATTTAATGATACACCTAGGGCACATAGTACAGGTATGCAATTAGTATGCAAATTTTATTCGTCGCCAATAGTAATTCAATAGGTGGCGGGGAGATCAAATCGGTACCGGTTTGGTTTGTTATTAAAGATACCTTTAGTATCAGACTTAAAAGCGCAGGTTGTCACCGATTCCGAATAAGGCAGAACGTCTAATAGATCGACCGGCACCGGTGTCGTTGTAGTGTCAGGTGTACAAAGTATTTTGCATACCTTGCGAGTTATTTAGCATGCAATACTCGATCGCCGGGACTTCTAACGGACGACTTGTCGCGACGACTACCGGCATCTGTGCATGACCGACGTTTTCGCATATTAAACAAAATTATAATTATTAATCTGTTTGACTTTGGGTTTACCAACGGAAATGGAAGAAACAGCAAGAATATTAAATATAGATTCAGCAAAGTACCCAAAGTACCTACCAACCTTTCTAAAAAATTAAAATATTAAAAAAATCCGGTCAGCTGCCTCTGATTTTTTTAAGCAAACATCCCAAAGAACCAAGAATGTCACAAGGATGGACATCCTTATCTTAAGAATATCCTGTTTGGTTAGGAAGGCGCTTTCTAAGCTATCCTATCTATCAAACCTGTCATAGGAGTTATATTATAGATAATAATAAAGCACTGACTGCGGGAACCAGAATAACTAGTGTCTTCCTACTTCGAATCGTGTAGTTTTTTTTTACGAAAAAGGTCATTAGGCAATAATGTGGAGTTATTAATAAGTTGACGTAGGTACGTATACATATGTACTCAGCAAATAAGATGCCGCCTATGCTTGTATCAAGAAGTTTGTACAATAACATAAAGTGGTATAATTTGAGATAGCGAGATTCATTTTTAATCTTAAATATCATCCACGAAACAAGGTAAAATTGAATATTTAATATCATTGTTAGAGGTTTTATTTGATGCAGGCAAATGAAAGAGCTTGTTAAATATTAGCGACGTGTTTAGATGCAGATTGTTCAAGAACATGGGTAAATTTTGTTCAAACTTTTACAAAATAACACCTTATATATCATAAATACCTTATAACCGGCCTTAAATCTACCGCAAGAGTGATACTATTGTTATGATTATGATGTCACCTGTAGTTTACTTTATATAAGAAAGATAATAAACAACAATAAATTACATTAATACAAGACTAAAGGTTTAATAAATAATAAAGCATAAACAAATTCGTAACAATTTGTCACTAACTTGTTAATGCAATAACTAGAGACCAATTACGTAAGAAATGCCTTACCAATCGAACTATTTCAAAACGCATAGGTATGTGGTTAGTTATCTCAAAGCTACCGAAGAACTCTCACCTTTATTAAAATGTTTAGAATGACATAGAAAACCTTCCAGTGGGTGGACTGGTTGACAAGACAAGTCGGTATTGAGTTGAGTAAACACGAGCTAAGGTCGACAACCCTGCAAGCGTCGGCGCTCAGTATTATTGACTACAGTACAAGTGATTACTATATTATGTTCACGCCCTACTAAGCCGATTGACATATTTCCAGGAAATAACAGATCACATAATAATTTAGGAATCTGAAATCGCTATTTTTGACTTACTACATCTGACTGGGAAGTATACGATTTTTTCCGTGCGACAGAATTTATGAATGAAAATAGTTGATATTCTGTGGTTCTACCCTTCTTTCGGTTCGACGAGTGATTTGTTTTTCAACCGACTTCAAAAAGGTGTGTTCGACCCATTGAGGTCTCGTGTCATTCCTCAATGGTTCGACCCATCATCTGAAAGTAAATTTTATGCGCGATTTTTTCCAATGGAACCAATTTAGACGAATTTATATATTTCTTTTCGTGGCAAAGTTGTTTTGTAAGTTGTTTTGTCTCTAGTGATATTCGTTATTAGTATAAATTCCAATTAAGAGAGTGTAATCATACCTTTTAAAGGCGAATTAGCACATACCTACTTACCTGAAATCCGATTATGACGCCATTATTGGGGGTCTGTTCTGTACTCTGTACCCTTTCAATTGAGTTAGCTGAATGGCCCTCCGTCAGTCGCAGGGCCACAGAATACCCGTCAGGATTCGGGACAGGCCCTTTATGTTTCGACTATGGCCCTTATTTTGTAATTAGGCCCGTGGAATCCAAGGTACAGGATGCGCGTACCTATTATGTTTTTTTGCCGCGCTTTTTGCGCTTGATGGCAAATAAGCCTTTATCAATACACAGCCGCCACTTATTGAATGGAAATTAAAATTCTTCTCGTACGCTTAGGAGGTAGATAGCAGTAGGTATAGGTAGTAGGTAGGTACCTACTTGTATCTTCAGCCAGTTTTCCTAGCGCAAGTTTTTGTTATAATATGTCTACTTTTCTGAACTCTATGGCCGTAGTCAACATAAATCCCAATATTTCAAATAAAAAAATGAGATGTAGGTATGTATAATTTACCTAGCTAGAGTGTCTCTGGAATCCTATAAATTCTGTTAAGTAGTTAATTGAAACTGTTAACCCGACTGTTGCATCAAATTTAATTGTTCAGCTGATTCTGACCCATTCCATTCCCATTCAATTTAACAAGGTAGTACGCGCGGCAACGAACGCCGCGCCGCGCCGCCTCCGCATTTCAAAATCAACTAGTGGCAGTGGTAATAGTTCAACTTCAATATTGTCAACTGTTCTAATGTATCAATGAAACAACCTTTGTTTTTATAGGATAGGAGGAATCTGTCGCACTAGGCCACTATTGACGCACAAAACAGATTTTGTGATTGACGTGCCTTTGTATATAAGTAGAGCGACTACGGCCATAGCGAGACGATAAGAAGCTATATTATTGCGATTTAATGCTGGCGGGTGCTACTAATCGTGCCGTTGCCGCTGATTTATTTCGAAACTGCTGGTCGATTCAGAACCTCACGACAACTCATTTGTCGATCGATTCGGTTTGATATCGTACGATTCAAAATATTTTAAATTCACAATAGTCGAATCGACGTTCAAATTGTCGTAGTCGATAACCAATCGTAACCGTACGATAAACGCGTATTTATCGACCGAGAACGTTATTCACAATGCAGATATCGAAGCAAAGTTTTCGAACGTCCGATTAATTTCCACGACAACTTATCGAGTGCAACATATCATTCGAAAGCATTAGATTTGACCGTCAATACCGAGTATATTCCGTGTGTTGTTAAATAAACTACATTTTCTACTACAAATAAAATAAAACTCACAGTAAGATTCAACATAAACTAATTCTATGTAATAAAGTACCTACCAAGTCTAGTATTTATTTACAGGTTAAGTTCGCTTTGATTGTTTTAGAACTATTTACCTACTACTATAAGATTACTAAATAAGATGCATAAATCTACCGAAATAAAATCACTGTACCTATATAATTATTATAAAGTACTCTGTGATACTATGTAATTGTAATTTTGGTATTTTCTTAACATTTCTAACGAATCTTGATGAGGCTTGTCTTCTCGCTCGATCTTCTTTTAATAATTTCAAAACATGATAAAGAAAACAATTTGCAATAGACATTTAAATTTGGCGGTTTGTCAATGTCTAAAGCATAGATTAAACATTAATGTCAAGTGGATATCAGCAGGTGGGTGTTTACGAAGGCCTTGTTTTTTTTTATATTTCTACCAATATCTGGCACTTATAATTGTTGATTATATTTTAATTCATGATAAAAGTTGTTATAATAAATTTTGATAACTTGAAAACATTTTTATATCATCTAGATAATAATACAATTTTCTGCGAGTATTGCACACAAAACGAACTCCGTAAATGCTACACGTTGTCGTATCGATTTCGATATCGTAACCGAAACCGTGTCGAATCCTCGGGGCGGATGTTCTGAATAGCTCGAAAAGAAACCTACGACACGAGATCGTTATCCAATCGAATCGATTCGGTATGTTGTCGTGGGGTTCTGAATCGGCCAGCAGGTTCGGAATAAATCGTGAAATATCACGATTTCGATTCGATTCGATTTCGATTTCGAGCTCACTCGCTTGCCACTTCCACGCCTGCGGTGGGAGAGTGGGACAAGTGCCTAGCACCGAACACCCACAGAACGGTATGGCAATCGATAGCGGCATCGTAAACATTATGAATAGATTATGGATAGTTAAAATGAGCTATAATATTGTCCGGAGCATATTATGGAGGTCAGAAGTGACGTAAACGCTTAGCAGACTGTTTTATTTTAAGCATGGTATTTTGTGGAATTATAGTTTTTATATAAATGCCACATTTATATTTCATTAACCCCGTACTTCAGTCTTCATACATCCACACAGGATGTATGAAGACTGAAGTACGGGGTAGGTACCACCCTACGTAGGTTCCTAAGTCTGTCTACCTACTTGTAACTTACGGGCTGATTACCTTTTGACTGAATGAAACATTAAGGGTTGAAATTGATTGAAAGGAAAACGCGCCAAATATGGTTTACCTCAGAAGGAAAACGGAAATTGGCTGGAAATGAGGGTACGAATCTTTTATGAGGCCATTTTTTGGTAGGCAAAGCACACATTTTTGATCTACGCGTCTAATGTTGGCCACCTTAACCTACGAATACTTTTATAAATTTTACAAAACATATTTTGTATTAAAAATAAGGTAATTTTAGTTTTACATTATGTTATAATACCTACCTACAACTACATACATCTATTGTGAAAATAAAATACGTAAACAAGTAGGTACTTACAATGTAGGTACGTTTTTTAAATTGTAAGTACCGTTGTTTAAGGCTTATTATTCTTCAGAAATAAAGTTAATTGATGACCAAGCAGCATTGTTAAAAACGCTAACAAGCAGAATAATCCGGAAAATCGTCATTGTCAATAGGCTATAAAAGGCTTTTAATTCGCAACTGGACATGCCGCGGCCGAGGCAGGTGCCGACTTGTCGCGAACCGGTCGCTGTGGAACGCACCGGCCAGAAAAAAACTGCATTCAATATTTAAAACCAGTGTTACCAATCGCGTCTTTTATGAAGACTGATCGCAGCTTTTCTTTTAAAGCTTTTTCCTCCTTTGAAACCGTAGCTGACAAGTTTGAACTTGTTAACGTCCTGTGTATGAGATGAGACCAAAAAAATAATAATACTATAGCATTATAAGTAGTAGGTACTACAAGCTTTATACATATTAAATTAAATCTTAATTTTAGGCAATATATAGCGGTAGAGTATGTCTATAAATAAACAAAATGTGTCTCCAAAAATAAGACTTAAACAGACCCAAATGTTCACCGCTGATAGCTGTAGGCGCATAATTTATGCAAAAAGCCGTTCCGCAAAATACATTATTGAGTTATTTATCTTAATTACGCTATCTGGCCACTTGGCGATATGCGGTGGTTTTATCTATATAAAACTCTTTGTCGGGTCCTGTGATCGTTTACTTTAGCGGTGATTAGGTACGAGTTTTGTTGCTTAATTTAAAGTCATTTGATAAGAAAACTGTAAGTAGGTACTTCATATTTCAAATCTTAATTCTGTTGTGTTATCAGTGGTATGCAAAACAAAAAGCTCTACAGACATGGGTTTCTGAATCTGTAAGTCAAAGTAGCTATCGCGGTAATTTTAGAATTAAATTGTTTCATGTCATATCACTCATATCGGACTGTAGGTATGTTCTGAATGACATTACAATTATAGCTTTATTTCCTCGTGGGTGCAAGTTTAATTTCCCGTACATACCTACTTATGTAAGTAGTTTTCTATAAATGTAGTCCTTAGGAGTCAACAAGCTATCTCAAGACGCGGCTATCATAATGTGTCGTTGGCTCGCTTCGCAACTCATTAGCAGAACATCGGGCGCGTTATCCAAGAAGAGTCAACGCCCATTTGTGTGATATTAATATTCATATCAATTGCATATGAACATCACTATTACCAAATTATTAGGTAGTTACGTAGTTGGTTTCTTTCGAACAACTTAATATGTCGGAATTAAACGACCCTCGGAAATTAAAATATCCATCTAAGAAAACATAATTATAATTTACGATACATCTTAATTCGTATACCTTCCATTTCAACCGAGCCCAGGTCAACATTCAACTTAAAAACCAATATGATGAATAAGGTATCGGATTACAAAAATGCTCATTCCGCCTTCCGGTAAGTAGGAATAACTTTACCGTGATTGATAGTTAGCTCTATAAAATTCGGAAACGAGGATCGTGCGCCTAGTCGATCGGGATTCTGATCGAATTATGACGTGGCGAAAACAAAAGAAGTTGGAATCGATTTCGTGCATTCCGATGCTTCACGGATTCTTCTAGAAGAATGTGATCCCGCGAGCTTGTATAATAATGATTATAATCTCGATTTACTGCTCGATTCGTCATCGTCTGATTTAGTTAATGGAATAGGCAATAGCCGTGTGAATCAAGCCCGATGACTTAAAGAAACCGTCAAATAGAAGAGCTATCAACGTAGAACTGGATAATAGACCTTGTATTTTTTAGTTGGATGATATTTTATGGGAAATTTATTTTCGATTAGATCATTTCTTATATTTATTGACCATGAAATACAGTGCTGATTAGAAAAAGCAATGATTCTGGAAGTCATAAGTGTTTAAAAATTAGGATATTTTTGTGAAGCACTGTCGAAACAAGCAGTTAACAATAATATTACCCTCAAATCTTAACAGGTGCATTGGCATCATATAATTGGAATTTAAAAGATGACCTAACCGTGTTGGTAGAAAATGGCCATTGGAGGACATGGTCAATAAATGTAACACTTTAACCGCAATAGTACACTAAGAAGACATCTACATGACAATTATGTTCTGCAAATGGCCTGCAAATGCTCTATAAATTGAGCGAAAATTAATAAAAACATGACATTTTGGAGAGGTCCCAAGGAGGATGCGGCAGGACCTGGTCGCATGGGAGCGGAATGCGGTCCGGCGAGGAACGGGAAGCGGGGCGTGGGGTGCGCCGCAGCCTGCGCCCGCGCAACTCGGCCTATAAACCGCCACGCTGCGCCAGCGCAGGCCCGTAATTATTGCGCCGTGAGAGTGCACGGACGATCACCCCTGACCATAACACCGTAGGGACTGCATACACCATCGCGCCACCGCGCTTCGTTTTAACGACTGCTACGAATTGCAAAATCGTTATTTTATGTGTAATTAAAAATATGCATTAAGTATAATAATGATTCCCTTTATCGAAACGCAAATAGACATCCTTCGCCTTACGACCATCGCAAACGACGCAAAGCTAGCATTTAATCCATTTTTATTGGTTTGATAGAGTACGGTTATTTTCAGTATGCTTGATTGAAGTTATAACGACAGAGAACATTGAATATACGGAGAGTTATAATTTCTACTATACAAATTATGCACGCAAAACAACTAGGATTGAAAGCCTTGATTGACTACGGATTATACAATCTAGCGTTGTAATAACATGACTAGTTTACTAGGAAAAATATTAATTACCTTATATAATATGTACCTAACGTCAGAGTGCCATAGAAAATCGAAAACTCACTTCAAACTCCCAATCTTCATTTTGAGCATTCAAAAGTCACATATTTTAACAAAACAATTACCAATACTGAATATTATTTTAAAATATTTGAAACAAGAATTTCTGTAAACTAGCGAAGAAACTGCAACATATCTGTGACCTACATAAAAGCTACTAACTAGCTATAAAACACCCACAGGCGAACGATCATCATCACACAGGTTGAGCTTGAGCCTTACATCCTATCCTAATGCCCCGTCTTTTTATTTATGACTAAGCTATTATATTCGATAGCTAAATATAATAATAGATTACTGAGTTTAAGTGTGTATTCGAATTTGCGTGATCCCTTGAGAGATTTCTTCAACTTCTCCTAGGTGGCCAATTATTAAAAGTGGTTACGACGCTATGGCTTACCTTACGAAAAGTTTACTGGAGCTCTGAAATGATTTTATCTCTTTTCCTTATAAAATTATTTTGGAATACCTTATTACTAAATCAAATGGTATTCTTCCACAATCTGTTATACTTACTGAAATTATTTAAAAGAGTTAGCACGGGCCAACTAAAAAGCTATTCAGAAATGAAGACAACGTTGGTGGTTTGTTTTTCTGTGATGCGTGATAAATCAAGCGGCACAATAACCAAACTAAAACAATTCTAGTTTTGTTTGCGTTACGTTTCCGGCCGACACATGTGATATTCTAAATACTAGAAGATAGGCGATAGTTGGCATCACGCCGCGTTATGAATGAACCGGACCCCCGGCGGCGCCACGCGGGACGGGAGGGGATATTGGAATTCCAAAAACTCGAGTGGGCGATGTCGATGCGCATAAAAAACGACTCGACCCGACACAATAGCACGGCCGGGTTACTCGACCAACCTGTGCGACTGTCTTCAACACAAATAGGTACCTATAATTTAATCTACAGCTCAAAGATATGTGGCGCTACGCTGTGTTACGGTTCGTTAAAATAACAGAATAATGAGCACGCTGTTTGGTCATGACAAAGAGAGGCGACGGAATGCGGCGGCAAACTGTTCGTCTGCCGGCGCTTGCGACGACGGTGCCTTCTGGTTTCGATTCGATCTGGTGCCAGCTCATGTAGGTACGGCAGCCTAGCCTGTATAATGTACTTTGTGCCAGTCAGGCGCTATGTGGCGGTGGCGCGGGAGGCGGAGGCATTAGTAATGCTGTTTATAGCGGCAGCACTTACGCCACTTAACGGAACGTTCGATTAGAGATAAAAGGGTTATTCCCAAAGTACTCCATTCTTTTGTTCCAAGAAGATAAGAATCCCATACATTAATTCTCAAATTACTCCAAAGAAATATTAGTATATTTTTTTTTATTTTTGTTTAAGTTGCATTTTACTCCACGTGTAGCTGGTTTGATTCTCAAAATCCTCCAGTGATTTTTCTACCTAACTACTCCATCTAGATATTATAAAATTAACATTTCATTCTACTCCATTAGACGTTGAAAAAGTACAGTCAGTCACAGTATTTATCAGCACTGTACCAAAATAATGCAGACAAAAGTTTTATTTTTATTGTGTTAGATGTTTACGTCTGTAGTAATTGGAGTAAACCTCGTCGCACCACATATTTTTATTGCATTATATATTACCTAATTATTAAAACGAGTGTGAAAGAGACAGTTCAAAAGTCAAGCTGGAAAGCATTTCTAGAACATTATTTTAAAATTAGGGCTAGAAAGAGACTTATTGTTTTTATTATTCAAGTTTGATGTGTTTTAACTAAAATATTGTGGTTAAAATATATATATATATAAGATTAAATATAATTTTGAATAAATCATTCAAAATTATATTTAATCTTATATATATATATATATATATATATATATATATATATATATATATATAATGGTTATATATATATATATATATAATGTAATTTATATTAATAAATATAAACAATTACAAACCAGTTACTGTATTTTATACCAACTTTTCCTCGTGGTTAAATATATTTTAATAAACAGTTTTGCACCTGACTGTACGTCAACTATCTTTTGGAGTAGGATGCAGCATAAAACAGTTTTTTTTGAATGGTTGGAGTAGATTGAGAACGAAAATACGGTTTATGAAGTCATTATACTACAACTTATTACCTAAACAACCCTTTTGAAACTAGTAGTGTGGAGTACTTTGAGAACATTTTTATATTCTCATGGAGAAGAATGAAACTTAAATTATAAAATATATTTTTGATATTTTTTTCGTGGAGTAGTTTGAGAACATTTCTTGGAGTACTTTGGGAATAAGCCAGATAAAAGGAGAAATTCTTCGATTGTGAATTCAATGTGGCTGGTTGGCTACCGCCTGCGAATTTGTGTAAATATCTATGAGATAAGACAGAGAAAGCCAATCGTAGACATTGAAAGATAAAAATAGTTTTGATTTGCCGTTTTACGTTTTCTGTACTGAGATACCAACCTACGTCAGACGCAGAGACATTATCGGATGTTACATGGGGTGGTCAATCATAGAGAGTGTCCAATTTTAGTGCAGTTTGCCTTATTTTGATCGGCACCGAGGTGTCTGCCCACTGCAAACGTGACTCTTAAATGTTTCGCTGGTTTCGCTTGACGTTTTAGAATTTAGAAAGCATTGAATGCTTGTCGAAGTTAAAGCTCTTCTGTCAAATCTCTTGAGATTTCGTTTCGATTTTTGTCATTTTTCGTGTGAAAAATAACACGCAACAGATATTCGTAGATTTCGTTGTCGGAGCAATGCGAACGAGGGCCGGTGCACGGGGGACCGGCAATAAAGCCTACCTGCGCGATGTAGATGTTATCTACTCGGTCAAAGGAGCCGCCTGGGCGACTTATCAACGATTGTACACTCTATTACTAAGCTTTTAAAGCCCACATTATTCCAGGGCAGCACGAACCAACAACCGCATAACGGTGTGGAATTACAACACTTTTGTGTTAGCTTGTAACCTTTTGTCATTGTTACAGATAAACATTAGTCATAAATGGCGGGCTTTACTGCAACGAAAGTGCTTAGCTCATAGATGAGCGATACAGATGTACATATTTGTTGATAAGTCTGATTACATCATCTGTTTACTCAAATAAAAAACAAACTAGATACTAAACCTACTCCCACGTTCAAACCGAACAATGGTTGACCGTAAAACGAACGATACGGTTTTAAATTAAAACATTCCACTAAGTTATAGATATTAATTTGGTCAAATTAGACGGACACGGAGCCCAAAACAAGCGTTTAGTTTCGTAGACATGTAAGTTATAAAAATTCTTTTTGGATTGCCTGTTGGTCCTTCAAGCCGAGATGAGCCCAATAAAGATCGGGAATGCGGTCTTTGTATCAATTAACTGTGATGTTAAACTTAGGTAGATAAATGAGGAAACGGGTTGTGGTTAACATAAATAAACGATGCAGCCGTTCAGAGGTTATTGCTATGAAAGAAATGTTTGAAGAGAAAACGTAGGTATCTGTGAGTTTAAAAAGCTGCCCCGGGATAAACCCGAGGTAATTAGTTTATTGTGCTTTGATTTTCATGTGATTCCTTATGAGTTTTGAACAAGGATCCCTATGGCAATTACACTAACCGTTAGTGATAGAACAATTTGTTATTAGAAATCCATCTTAAGTTATTGGATAACTTAAAAACTCCAAATATTAAGATTTTATATGGATAGAACAATTTGTTATTAGAAATCCATCTTAAGTTATTGGATAACTTAAAAACTCCAAATATTATATTGGATAACTTAAAAACTCCAAATATTAAGATTTTATATGGATAGAACAATTTGTTATTAGAAATCCATCTTAAGTTATTGGATAACTTAAGATGGATTTCTAATAACAAATTGTTCTATACATATAAAATCTTAATATTTGGAGTTTTGAAAAAATAATGCCAGAAATATCGATAAAATATCTAAAAATGTTTTCCGCCGAAATAAATTATATTACTGGTAAAGGACAAACAATTATTACATCGATTTTCATCGAGATGTAGCAACTTTAGAAAATTATCTCATCATTTTTTGTTTCGTCATATCTGACGCTGCACGCTGTTGGATGTAAATCTGTTACAGATTCTAATGCATAATAAACTTTACCTTGTCACAAGAAGACTGAGATTTACCTAATCCAGTTTGAAGCAACAGTTTCATTAGCACTGACAAATAGCTCATTAAGGTATAGTTAAAATTGTATCAGAGTTATTAATGAGTTAAGTGGTAAGCTATACAATAATGGCGCCAGCAGTGATATCATTTCAGCCAGTCTGGTCTAGCTGACCCACATACTGGCACGTACTCTATTTTTGGCCGGCCAGTTACTGAGCTGTGAGCAGAAATAAAACAGTGACACCTCTTTATAATTTTAAAATAGTATTCATTCCTATACTTATAAATAAGCCCTGGATTTAGAGATGTGAAGCATAACAGTTATTATTTTAATATTCAAACAAATTTTAAAATGGTTCCTTTTAAATTACAGACACTTCATTGAGTTGTGACAAGGTCCTCGAGAAGTTGTTGCTATGGGACCTGTTCGAAGAACCTGCATGTATCCATCGGAAAACCTAAAATGTGTGTTACATGTAGGTAGTTAGGTACTCTACCTTCGAAATTCAACACCATTATCATAACAGCTGACAGTTTATGATATCCTACTTACCTTTTTACCGAGTGTTTCGCACACACATCACATCGCAAAAGTTGGGCGGCGATCGGTCATACTACCCTTGTCACATACATACATCTGGGTGCTTCTTCGGAGGTCCCGCTGCCACAAAAATTGTTTACACCGTGTAAGGTAAGCCAATTAAGCCATGCGTCTATTTTTACTATCGTAGCAATTCTTAGTTTTTCTAATCTAAGTGTATTTGGGCAGTTTCACTGTTACGTTGAAAATGGGAGACTTTTGAGGAACCTTGTTTAACTTTTATCAGTAGTTAGTAGTCATGTACAGCATCGATAGATAAGTGGATAAGTGAAGTGCCAAGTGGGTAGATGTCTCATTATGTTGTTTTAATAACAACGCGACGTTCATAGAAACGCCCGGTTTCTGAAATGTGGGCGTTGTGTTTAGATTTAGAGCAATTTCCTGTTAATTGCTTTAATCAAATTTGTAAGAGCTTGTGGCCCGATACTATTAAGTATTCTGTGCTCGAGATTACGTACCGGAGCGGAGTTCAAATCAAATCTCAGGTCCCGCTCTCAATACTTAAGGAATATCTACTATATTATGTTTCTTCATATTAAATTATAATATGAATATTATAGACGATGACGCAATAAATTTGCCCAAGATTTCAGCCAAATTATATAAAAATCGAGTAAGTAGTAGGTATAAAACAAACTAAGCACTTTGTTTCAACTTTTATTCAAAATCAATACCAACCTATTGTTGCTGGTACTAAATTTACACGCGAAATAAAGGTGTCTATGAAAGATATTTTTCATAAAATCTTTCTTTGTAGTGCCAACCGCGTATTCATAACACTTCGACAAAGAAGTCACGGTCGATTATAGACTCTGCTACTACGCTGACAAGGTGAATTTCTGTGTGTTCCTTAATGTCTAATGTTAAGAGATTAGATTGTACATAGGCAACCAATGCTATTTGATGTTTTAGCCTAAATAGTAGCCATGTGATTGTTATCGTTTATGTTTGATATCCAGGATATCTTTAGTAGGTACGTTTAGGAGTTACCCCTATGATAGAATCTTTCATCATTCCTATGTCCTATATTTCGATTTCATTGTCACACTAGATTTTCTTTATCAATGTATTGCGTGTCGTAACTTTCCTGTTCACAACATAATGTATGTTTTATCTAATGATTCTACTTGTAGGTCGTAGCGGCGGCAGCGTCTCTAGAATATTTTCTTTAAAGACCCTTGCGCATTGCTCTCTTAATTATCGGCCGACAGTTTAGTCGGTTGTCGGATAACAATTGACATTGAGATTTATGATTCATTTTTTTTAATTTCACCCGTTAGTGCAGGCTAAAGTCTCTAGGACCATACCGCCATGTCTTACGTAGTCTTTATTAGATAGTTTAATATTCCATTTATTATACTTTTGTTGAGAATAAGGGGCAACAGCAACAAGCCGGACCCTCTCCTAGTGCTTCAATAAAGTGGTGGAACTTTATTCAAGCTTTCCATGAACTTTTTGTGAGAACATAAAAAGCAATGTTTTCTCTATTTTGTTTCATTTGCCTACACTCATGCACGTTCACGGATACATAATGGTTAATATTCCACCGATATTACACATGATCACTCGAAATAACACTTGTATGGAAAATAAACCAAAGTCAAACTGTATCACTTTTCACTTCCCGCCAAAAAGTCTTAAGATTTATGAGAGTGAGCACATTACAACGTACACATGGTACAGTATATGACTTGATCGTATATAATTGTAAAAGACAGCGGCAGACTGTCTATCAGTGTTACCACCTCAGTAAGTAACAAGTCTGCCAGACCAAGTTCGATCGTCTGTTACTTAAAGTCAAATTTACCGGCGAAATACCGCAACGGATTGAATATAGTGAACATACGTAGGTATTTTTATATCGGTACTGCCTTTCTGTGAGTGAGACTTGCAACTGCCTGATACTAACCGATTATACTGTCTGTCGATAGTTCAGTCTAAATGTGCGCGGGCTCTCACTCCATTTTATATTCCCATGATTAATTGTAGCAATTGTTTTGCAATTCCGACTGATTGCTCGTCAGTAATTGGTTTCTAATGGTGCCGCTTATTGATCCACAGATGAACTTTTCTAATAATAGCTCCAATTATGAAATTATTTTCATAACTACGCAGTGTAAAAAAGTTGATGGCATTGGCATTTTAAAAATATGGACGTTATTATTATTTTGTATATTTAACGATATCATTAATTATTGAGAATTATGAAATGAACAAAATTCAATTTATTCGTAGTTTGTATTTATTTTAAATCTACAAAAGATTTTTGTCCATTAAAATTCGGCAGGGGACGCGCTTAGATCACGCATTCAATATTCCATATTAACATATCTGAATCACCGGAAACCGTAGACGTTCCTTACTTGAATACAGAATTTCTTCATAGCCTAATTTATAAGTATTTTATCTCTTTGTATTACAAAATACACAATTTGATTTAAATTAAAACTATCAATCGTTGTCACTAATATTTCACCGAAAGGTGTGCGGTCGACCTTTTGTTATTTTCATAACAGTTTTTTATAGCCCAGCAGGTAGGGTGACTCACCCCCTGTGACTGTGACCAGTAACAGTAAGGCATAGAAGGATCGCACCATTCGCACCACATTTACACTCAGATAGATAAAAAGATCGTGAAGCTGGTAGTCTTAATTTTTTTACAAAACGTTTAAAGATAATAGCAGGCGGTAAAAAGACAACGATAATGAAATATGCAGCTCTTTGGAAAAATGGGATATAATATATTTTATAGGTATATTTAGAAGTACAAGAAGTTATTTTTACTCTGGTGGTATTTATAATTTAATATAATCACATTTAAATTAATAATGATTATGTACTATGCAACGATTCTACGAATGTATAACCTATGTATAGCTATGTATAGGTGGTCAACTTTAGAAACTGTGCCAAAATTGGCCACACATACCTGATGTTTTTATTTTTTTCTTTAAGCATCACGCAGCTTGCGCATTCTTCCACCGCAAACAACTTACATGATGTCCACTGGGGTGTAAAGGCGCAAAGGCAAATGGAAGACAGTCAAGACAGCCGATGTGATTTATTATAGTCTAGTGGCGCCTGCCGTCTCTGTTTTAATTTCATCTGACCCTTACATTAATTTTTTTAATAATATAGTCATTGAGATTATTGATATGATTTTTATAGGGGATGTACACAATCAGTCTTATTTTTGATGAAAGCGGCCAATTAAAAATGGCATTTATTTTCTTTCAGTTGCGTCGCCAATCTTCATCAAAAAAAAAATGATAAATAGGCTTATTTAATCAAAGAAAAAGTATTTAATTAATAGACTGATTTTGTTTTATTTTCCAAACAAGTATTATTTCGAGTGATCACGTGTAATATCGGTGGAATATTTACCATTGTGTTTGTTAACGTGCACCAGTGTAGGCAAATGAAACAAAACAGAGAAAAACATTGCTTTTTATGTTCTCCCAAAAACTCCATGGAAAGCTTGAATAAAGTTCCACCTTTATTGAAGCACTATTAGAGGGTCCGGATTGTTGCTGATGACCCTCATTCTCAACAAAACTAGGAAATTTAAAAACTATCAAATAAAGACAAGACGGTATGGTCCTAGAGACTTTAGCCTGTCCAAACGGGCGAATGATTAAATGAATAAATAGGCAGTTATATTTATTTGTTAGTGGGTAGGTAACTTCCTCCAATAACATGACTGTTTCTATTTCTACCGCATTTGAACTATGCAGTGATTCATGTGTTATAATAACAAGTTAATTAGCTATCTGGTTCATTATGTCACTTGGCTGACCGCAGCGCACACCTAGGCCGCGTAGAGATACTTGTCTTGCGGTTGGCGACGCGGTATGTTGCACAGCCGCGCGCGACTGTCTTTTGTTTACACCGAACAACCAACGTTACTATCCTACTTCCTACTATTATAAACGCGAAAGTTTGTAAGAATGTATGGATGTATGTTTGTTACTCTTTCACGCAAAAACTACCGAACCGATTTTGATGAAATTTGGTATGTAGGTACTTTAGGACTTGGAATAGCACATAGGCTACTTTTTATCCCGGGAAACTACGGGTGAAACTGCGGGGCGCAGCTAGTAGGTGTATAATTTTCTGCAAACTGCACGGAACCATAGTGCAAAATTTTGCGCAACGGCCTAATCACTAGTGCCTGATCGTTGAGTTGATGGTATGGCCAACTCGCCTATCAAGGTGGCGAGTAGGACACTCCCCACCGGGTCGTCCTGTTACCTATTTGCCTATACTAAACAGATAAATACAATTATATAGACGACAAAAATGCTTGGAACATTCCACTTCTGCAAAATAACCAACTGGTAAAAAACATAACATTGTAGAAAACCAAATTTTTTTAACAATAATCGCTCCTCAGTTTCTTGCCGGATCTTCTGAGTAGTGGTTCTTTTTCCGATACGGTGGTAGAGTCATGGTGAAAATTTGACGATCATAAGTGCGTCTGTGATGCCAAAAATGAATAAAGGGATTTTGATTTGATTTGATTTGACAATAATAGAGAAATTAGTCCGAAATCATTCGAGTACCTAGAGGTAAATAAAGTACACGTACAGCAAGCATTCTAACCCCAAAAGATAAAATGATTAAAAAAATCTTCCCAGAATGGTAGCCAACCTCAATGAATAAAGTACTAATTCTGTTTGAACATGTGGTCAAATCTTGGTTCAGGTGGTGGCGGGGTACATAAAGCATTCCAAATTAATATAAACTTTTTGTTCGGCTCGCTGTACTCATCTAGCTACCTAGGCTGTTTAAACTTTTTACACAATACACATGCTTCCTTATTTTGGAATGCATGAAGACCTACCAAGTAGGTAGGTATTAGTGGAGACAGCTGAATTTTACGCAAGAGAGTAGGTATTACAAACTGGACCTCCCAACCTCTAAGTAGGTATATCTTTACAACTCCTTGACCGATTTTGGTCATACACGAACTAAAAAGAAATGATTACATGAATTACTAGCCAAATTTTTTTTTATGAAAATCGGATCAGCGGGACTTAAGTTATAGTTAGTACTATTAAGTATTCTGTGGTTATGGTCAAACAAACATACAAACGCCGATTTGTCACAGTAGACTAGGCGATCTCGCTTCGCTCTGTCCGTTACGAAAAAATATCGTAAAACGACTGTGGCACAAAAATAATTAAGTTAACAATAATATAGGTGACTTACCTCCCAAACTAGGAACCACAATCCACATTCATCGGAAATCCCAATAGCGAACGACGCGACGATGTGTTTTGTGTTGATGATATTGAAATGTTGACACAACTCTATAGTTTTCATTGCGGATGTGGATGCGACATTATAAATGTTTTCAAAGCGCCAATGATCTATCTACTGGTGCTCCATCTATTGGCGAAGGTAATACCACAGAATACCTTGATAATGACCGTAGGCACCTAGGATGTTACGCGTGACATCCTGGCATAGGATTATGCGGACTAAATGCAGGCGACGCAGACATAGGTATGCATCAGGCTCAGTTGAGAGAGAAAGATACAGTTTTACAATAATACCTAAGGATTATTTTTTTATGTTACTTAGTGATGGATGAGACGAGCAAATCGTTCGCCTGATGATAAGCGCCACGTCTGCCCATAACAATAGCAGTGCCATCCATACCATAAAAAGCACTGCGTAGCACTGCATTGCGCTCATTACCCCGAGTCATCAGATATTAAGTCTCATATGCCCAGTAATTTCGCTGGATAGGTACAATGCCCTTCAAACCGGAACATAGTAATGCTTGCGCACTACTGCTTGACGGCAGAAAAATTGGCAAAGCTGTGGTACCCATACGAGATACCTACCACGAGTTCAAAACATTCTACGAAAATAGTTACATCAATGACTATTGGTCGATATACAACTGTGGTAGAGGCATCATAGGAATAGACAATAACACGAGTGGCAGAGGTATTATCTTGCTACATATCAGTAATCTGTAAGTATTATAAACGTCTTTAGTTTCGACCAGTTATAGCCGATCATATATCATAGCCGGTTATAACGATCAGTTATAGCCTGTCAGTGCCATTGAATGTTGAAATAAAAACCTCCCTATAAATATTGGCGTTTGAAACAGCAAATAAAAAATATGTAGACTTTGACCACATAGCACTTGTGTGTGAACTAAAAATAATTCGTGCAATCATTGAGTTACTTTCGGAGCCTAAGCAGGTGTGTATTTTGATTAAACAGATTATATCTACAGATTATGTAACACCAGATAAGCCGTCTACAAATAATGAAATACCCGAGTAAATTCTGGTTATCACCGCGGAATGGGGTCGGCTTGCAGTCTCATTTGGCTTCTGTTCATTTCAAAACTCTTTGACAAAGTTCTAAATCTTTGTTGGAGGAAGGTTTAGGTAAAAATGCGGCGCTTTTGAATGAATCCTGTGCATTCTGTTATAACAAACGGTGTCTAATCTATGCACATATAGCTATGAAAATAGAAACTATGTTCTCTATAGAGTTGAGTATTGTTCGCCACGCGACACTGCTAGGGATGGACGTAGCGTAGTTGTCTAGAGTTTACGGATATTTACGGACATAATATCGCTTAAAATAATATATTTCTTATCGTATTTACCTAATATTAATTTATAGTAAATACATACCTAATGTAGGTATTAGTAAGATTCAAAGTGCGAATCATTAAAACGATTAGTTAAATAAGTACGAAACTACCTTACCCTGTCTGCGACAAAGTACTAATATCGGTTTGGCTATCTGGTTAAATCCAATAATAACCGATATTCCGGATGTAAGCGTAATTAAAAAGGTACCTACTACTAATTTTAAATAAATCATTTTATATTAATTAGTATATATGTCTGCCGTTTGTAATTTTTCTTCCGTAAATAGAGTCGTGTTTCTGTGATGAATGAACGTTTTCGGGCGCTAACAACTAGCACCTCTAACAAAGTGCAAACAAGGGCTGGCTGAGGGCAGGGTATTGTAGTGCTAGGGCTGCGGCGCTTGTGAACCTCAGCTTGCAGTGTGCTTGTGTGCGTAGCACTTCGGAGGGCAACGACTAGGTATTTGATGAATGAGCGGAACAAGAAAGAATTCCCGTTTGGTGTTTTAGAACAGTTGATGAAACAATCCATTTTAGCTTGTCGGTGACGTTTTTATCACAGATTGCATGATTCGATAAGACTGACGACGCCTATATAAAGTTGGATAATAGTAATGTGTAAATAGCTCAAAACACCAAACCAGAAAGACTACAACAATTTGTATTGTGAGATGAATCAGTCAAAGATGAAAAACAAAAACAATATTTAACTCATTAAAATAGAACATTTCCCCTATATCCTTTACAAGCTAAAAGAGTGCAGCATTCCCATTGTATGAAGTAGGATATTGACCGTAGCGGCACCTTTGTTTACTTTCCACGTTCAGATCTGGACTGATCCAGCTAAAGATAATACAAGTTAGTTCTGGGGAGGTATCTTCTGTCTCCGAGGATCTAACGTAATAACCGATAATTATTATTCCCAATATATCTTGTTCTGTTCGTGCCGACTGAAAATAACTTCTATAAGGACTGGAGAAACCACTGGTTGGTAAAGGTGCATAAGAACGCGAAGGAGAATTCTTCAGAAGGTTTGGGTCAACTACGGATGATATTAAAATAATAAAACTATTGATAAAAAGAAACTATTAACATTTTTCCCAAGTCAACAACTAATCAAATAAACTTACACATAACAAATAAATCTGCTTTAATAGCAGTAAGATTGGTTAATTTTTGTCAGAAGTAAAGTAACTTCAATTTAACGTTTGCTCCGTAAATGTTGTATCAAAACATGGTGTTCTTTCGATGCTCACTGCACAGTCGTTAACGTTTTTATTAATAAGTTTGTGTGGAACTACAGAGAAGTCTGTTCTGTGCATTAGATACGAATGCCGGCAATGGGCTATTTTCAGATTACTTTTGTAAGAGAGTTAAATAGAAAGTAGAAACTTTACCCGGTAAACTTACCGGGTTACTTTTCCTCTAAGTAAAGATTTATGATTCTTTAACTAACTTTGCGATGTAATAATAATTAACCTCCTTTAAGGTATTAAAAGAGTTTTTTTCCGCATAAAAAATGATTCATAAACACTTAGCTCATCTTTAGTTGAGGCTTTTTGTACTAAATCCTGCATGCGTCGGATTTCATCAATATTAATTAAACATAAAAACCACAAAACAACCATATCAGATATTCATAACAACCAACGTAATACGAATACCTAACATAGGATTTACAAAGAAAAACGAGTTCCTTTTATGCCAAACTGCATGATCTCAAATTACACGCCAAAAGACACGGTTTATGTGACATGTATCAGATTATTGTATTTTTAGGCCCCGAATAAATTGAGTATTTTATTTTATAACATAGAGCCTTTACGATACTACATCCGGAGGAGAAAAAAAACATAGTTTTTTAGACACGTACTCGGCACCTTTTTGTGCGTCGGGTTGGATTGGAGCGAAGATTTTCGCAAACCCGTGATTTAACGGCTCGATAGATAAAGTAGTGTACTATTGAGAGTTTGCAATACGACAGCTTATTCACCGCCCTGATCCCTACTCGACCCACTCAAATAATAGCTAAGTGATTTTGCATGGACATGTGAATACATTCAATAAACAGTGTACTTAATGTTTTTACAATGTGTATTTCTTTTTATTTGCAGGTAAGATTGGGATGTCAGCTGAGAGGAGAACGAGAGTCGTAAGAATTCGGATAAGATCTTTACAAACTGTTGAGTTAATAAAATTTTACTTAAGAAGTTCCGAAAGTATGGCCACAAAAAATCAGTATGAGATATTGCAGATGGCATTGCAATTCATAATGGAATGCACATTGGCTGCAGAAAACCTTAACGGTGGATAAATAAACCGTTAAGATTGAAGCCTCATTTTTATTCATTACAGGGAGGGATAATGCCTTAAGAGAAGTGGGTAAATTTCAGTCAATAAACTGCGAGAAAGTACAAAGGACTAATATCAGTACCATGGACTAAGTCCATGTCAGTACGGATGACCTTAGCTTATTAAAAATTTGCACAGATCGCTTCCCCAGGCGACCGAATCCCTTTCCACGTCCACAATAAGCCATTGACCCATAACCAGACCGCTCGGCTACCGTGCCGTGCACGTAATATTATATTTTCGCCGCTATTTATTTACACGAGTGCGTACGAGGCCCGAGATAACAAACGCCCTAATGTAAACAGATGGGCAGCGGCGATGGATCCGTACCAACAACTACCAACGCGATACTACTGAGTAGTTACTCCACGTGTGTGAGTGCTCACATTAGCTTTTATTGAAAACAAACTGCGACCCGCGGTTTCACCTGCGGTTTCCCGGGATAAAAGTAGCCTATGTAGGCTACCAGGGCCTAAAGTGCCTTACATATCATTAAAATCTGTCCAGTTGTTTTGCGTCATTGAGTATCAAACATCTATCCATCAAACTTTCGCATTTATAATATTAGTAGGATCTTGTGTTGGCGATTTAGCCCATCTGTCTGGTCCTGAAAAGGACTTATGAAGATGAAGGCTGAATCTTCAGAAGCCTACATCCACCCCTTGTAAGAATTGTTATCGTTTATCTATCAGACAACGAGGTAGGTTGTTATTTACCGCCGACCGCTTATGTGTATGACTCTTGCAAACATTGCATATTATGTGTAATATAAAGGAGGTCAATGCAAAGCAGCAGTCGGAGTAAAGGCCCAAAGTTGCGATGATGATACCCAAGCACTCGAAGATTTCGTAAAGAATTTTAATACCTATTCGGTGTGTACGTGTGTGTTCTCTTTATCTTGACATTTTTGAGTCAACGTGTGAGGTCCGATTTTTATCCTAATTATGCTATCTCTTCCAAGATTACTTGGTCAAACAGGGTCATATTTAGAATGATAAAATCTTTGACACTTTTTTCATTCTCATGTCTCTAACTAGTTCGTCATCAGATAACTTTAATATGTGTATGTTACACGCAGCACATTCGTGTAACTGCGAAATTAAATATATATGACATTTTTTTGACGACCATGGTCATTTAAACTGATTATAAGTAATTTTTTTATAACTAAAAAACCGACTTCAATTCTGATGTATCTTCGAAGTCCAAGGTGGAATATCGATAAAATTTGTATGGGACCACATTGTAGCTATACTGAACCCAACGCAATTTCCAGCGTAGAATTTTCCAAATTAGTTTATAAATGACGGAGTTCTGAGGTAACAAACATAAAAACAATCGAATTGAGAACCTCCTCCTTTTTTGAAGTCGGTTAAAAAGTAGACTATTTAATAAATTTCGAAGGAAGTTAACATTAAATACTACCAAGTTGGTTCGCCAAATGACAAAATACAGTTTTTACAGTATTTTTACAGTAGGTAGTAGGTACAGAGGTTTAGTACAGCTTATAGTGACCTATTTACTTTGTAGCGTGCGGCAGGTGGACACAATGCCGTGTCTAGTGGCCACTTCACCTAGATCTCTGGATAGCGCACCCGGGATCACATTTTGTAGCTAGAACATTTAGCAATTTAAACTGCATCTTTTACATCACTTTTTTAACTTTTAAATCTGTTGATTTAAAAACACTGCACGTTCTAAAATTAAAACTGGTGATTATGCGACCGTTATATACAAAAAGACTGAGCTGAAAATTATATTTAAATTATTATACGAAAAAAACAAAGTTGAAATTGTCTGCCTAGTTTTATTATCTCAATGCTTATCCGTATTTTACAATAATCCGTAACTCTTCCCTAGGCAGAAATCATTAGTCGTCACATCACTAAAAGCGCTTACAAAATGGTGCTAATTTAAATGTGGTCATAAATAAAGAATTCTATGATTTTTTTTTAATTTAGATAGCTAATTATCAACCTGAAAGGTAATATATTTTGGTA
Source organism: Petrophora chlorosata (assembly GCA_951640565.1). Lineage (NCBI taxonomy): Eukaryota > Metazoa > Arthropoda > Insecta > Lepidoptera > Geometridae > Petrophora > Petrophora chlorosata. The sequence continues at coordinate 17,517,286 of OX621189.1, read as the reverse complement.
CATAATTTTTATACTTCGAAGCAGTCATCCTCTCCCAAATAGCGTGCCCGACATTCCCGACCATCTGTTGTACCTACCTACATTAAGGGATGCATTAAATAAATGAAATGAAATAAATCTATACATTTTTAAAAATACAGGTCCATACAGCATTTCGCATTCCTTTATTCTCATTCCCTCCGGTCAGACAAGAATGTCGAATCGTAAACTCGGCGGAATTCCTACGGAACGTCGAACTTGCTTTATAAACTATTCTCATTTGCATCTCCTCGCCCTGAAACACGCCATTCTTGTCCTTCGCCTCTTCAATGAACGCGACATCTTGAGCGAAACTCATAATAAAGAATCTTTAAGAAAATCTATAAGTCACTCCGCTTTTCTTTATGTAGGTAGGTTCTTAAATTGCTTAATCAATATAACCGAGCATAAGCTATTTTTACAAGCTTTTATTTAACTGAATCACTTCTTTTTATCCTACGGAGTTGAAATTTTGCATAGTTGTCTAAGTCCAATGAGAATGCAATATTATGGTGACAGCCAGGTGATCTAGTAATGGAGACTGAAGGTGAGTAATGGAACTCCTTGACGGATAATAGTAAACTACTAGTGTTTGGGCTCATTTTAATCTGCACGCGGTTCCGATTACGAATTTGTTAAAAGCTTGTCCTGAATAAAATATTTTTCAACAAAAATCTTATTTTAGTATTTTTACGATATTTTACATTTCTGTAATTCCTATGAAACTTTAAATGATTCTTTTGAAAATAGATATACAAGATACATACGACCTCTGCTTGTGCTATTAAGTCTTCTGCTTCAGCTAACTACAACATTCCCTAGGAGCGGTAATGGCTGGTGATCGCCTAGTCGAGAGAAGATTTTTTCTTCCGTAGTAACTATTTATTAATTTGTGGTAGAGGTGCCCATGGAACTAATGGAACAATTGAGCTTTTACATACATACATATAGCTCAATGTATGGAACTTGCCTTTTGTTTGACCAAAGTACCTACCTAAAGAATATAAAACAAGGTTTTTCTGAAAGAAGAAATACGACCACCGGCTAGGATTTGAAACCGCATCTCAATCTTCCCCCAGCGCGGGAAGTGCTCTGCCCAATTGAGCTACGGTGGTCACTAATTCGAGTGTCGAATTTTTTTAAGACGGTATAATAACGGAAAGAAGAATTCGTCAAATTTAGGTAGGTATATCTCCTTTTGGCCTTTGAGGTAAAAAGAAAAAGACATTCTGTCAATGGGCTACTCACCTAATCATTACGCCATTCATTTCCATTATTAATTTTCTGTCGATTCAGGAATCTCCATAAATCCGTTGTCAATATCAGGATGATATAAGTCAGAGGATCAAAGAATTTATTACAGGCGGAATCTTGCTAAAACAACAGACAATCAGGAAAATTGTCCTTTCCGGAGTAAAGAAAATTGGCTTTCTGTTTCCGCCGACAAGTTCGCTGAAGTTTTTATTATTTTTTCTTTTAGATCTGTGAGTTGGCGCAAAGTTTGAGTCAGCTTATTACCGAGTCTTTTGCTGATTTGATCATCAACTTGATATTACATTTCAGCCTTCGCACTTACATTAAACCATTGAACAAAACTCCGACCCATCGTGACGATATGTTCACAGTATTGTGGTAAGTATGTTTTTGGAAACTATACCTACCTACCTAGGTACTATAATTAGATAATTATAAGTACCTAGACAACCTAGGTAAGATAAGGAGGTGTACGGGCACCTATACAAGCCGCTCGCTCTGTCATAGGCGTAGAAAGAAGTTCTAAAATCTTCAGTGAAATTATATTGGCTAGTAGAGGCACAAATGAGACTAATACCACAGAATACTAAGGGACAGAAGCATCACTCCACAAAGAAATTTAAACAAGTAGCGACTCTTGCTATGACGCAATAAAATTCAATTCAGTTCGCGTAGCGCTGCATACCTACCAGTCATATTAACCTACAGAGCGCTTCTCTTTCTATGGCATAGCTCTTATCTCTTCTGACGCGGCACGTGTAACGACCGCGCGACCCGCCGACGATGTCCGGCTATGTACTTGTAGCTTCGTACCTACAGTGCGGAGTGCGCTAGGCCTGCTAATACTTTGTCTTTGAGGTACCACATGCTACAATAAAAAAGGCGAGATAATGATCTGTTGAACTGATATTTCCGTTGTAACATAAACAGCTTCGTTTGAGCCACGATGAATTTGACACAGAAGAACATAATCTTTACCGACACGCCGTATTTCAATCTTTCAAATCGAGTTGGACATTTTATAAAAACAATAATTCCTTATGTGTTGTGTAGTAGCGTATAAAATACTTAGTTATCTATATAATAAAAGAACGGGGTTTTTTTCTACAATCATCGCACAGCCAAAACCGCTTAATATAGAAACCTGAAATTTGGATCACGTATTCTACAAGTAGTGTAGGCGTCATTTAAGAATGGATTTTTCGAAATTTGACCTCTAAGTGGGTCAAATGGGGTCATAAAGGATGTATGGGGAAAAAAAAATCTTTTGTCGCACGGTCACGAAACTTTGGCAGTATACTATGCAAAAGAAATAAAAAAGCACGTGTATCACAGTTTTTTGAAAATCAACCCTTAAGGGGGGTTTAGTGTGGTTTTTTAGATTGGAATGCGGAAACTAGAATGTATGCTACGGTGATTGTTTCTTGACCAGTAGTTATCAAATTTTGCGAGAGCATTAAGCATGTAAATACTAGGAACTTGTTTTCGGCATTTTTCGAAATTCGACCCCTAAGGTCATTTATTGGGGTCGCAATGTTTCCATGGTGTAGGTTTTTTTAGTAAAGTTATGAAACTTAGTAAATTGACTAAACATAAAAATATAAAAATATATTTTCAGTAACTTTTCAAAAATCAACCCCTAAGGTCATTAAATAGGGCCGCAAAGTTTGTATGGAGTAGGATTTTTTATTAATGCGACACTGTAGCTACAGTAAAGAAACAGGGTAAATCAATCAAGTTTGATCAAGTTTAAAAATAAGTTTTCAGCATTTTTCAATAATCAACCCTTAACAGGGTTAAACGAGGTGGTAAAGTTAACATAAAAAATCTTTGTTTATAGCGATGAAACTTGGTACACATACCTAACAAACATTATTAAAAGGTGATTTACAATTTTGGAAAATCATCCCTTAAAAGATTTAAACAGGGTGGAAAGTGAAAATTATTATTTTAAGCTACAGCAATGAAATGTGGTACACGTACTAAGCCAATGAAATTATAGATATGTGTTTAACCATTTTTTTGAAAATCATCCCCTAACAAGCCTAAGCGGGGTGGTAAAGTTTGTATAGAAAATCTTTGTTTATGAAGTTTCGTGGCTATGATAAAACTTGGTAAAAGAAGATAATTAAAACGTGATTTACTATTTTTGAAAATCATCCCTTAACAGGGTTAAACAGGGTGGAAAGTGAAGATTATTATTTTTAAGCTACAACGATGAAATGTGGTATACGTGCTTAGCCAATGAAATTATGGATATGTATTTCACATTTTTTTAAATCATCCCCCGACAAGCCTAAGCGGGGTGGTAAAGTTTGTATAGAAAATCTTTGTTTATGAAGTTTTGTGGCTATGATAAAACTTGGTAGAAGAAGATAATTAAAACGTGATTTACAATTTTTGAAAATCATCCCTTAACAGGGTTAAGCAGGGTGGAAAGTGAAGATTATTATTTTTAAGCTACAACGATGAAATGTGGTATATGTGCTTAGCCAATGAAATTATAGATATGTATTTCACACTTTTTTAAATCAGTCCCCGACAAACCTAAGCGGGGTGGTAAAGTTTGTATAGAATTTTTTTATTTATGAAGTTTGTGGTTTTGATGAAACTTGGCACATAAACTAAGAAAAAAAAGATAATTAAAACGTGAATCACAATTTTTTGAATATCTACCCATAACTAGGTTAAATAAGGGTGAAATGTAATTATATTTTTTTAAAGCTACGACGATGAAGTTCGGTTCATTTACTCAGACAGATAAACTTTAAGCACGTCTTTCACCATTTTGCTGGAATCATCCCAAACCGGTTCAAACGGGGTGGTTAAGTTTAAATGGAGAATCTTTGTTCATGAAGTTATGGCAATTAAATTTGGTACACAGAGCAAACAAAAGAAATAAGTTTAAACGTAATTCGCCATTTTTTGAAATTCACAAGGTTTAACAGGGTGGATAGTATCAAAATTTTTTTAATGCTACAATGTTGAAATTTATTATAAATACTCAGCCAATAAAATTATAAACACGTATTTCATATTTAGAAATCAACCCTATTAGGGGTTATACAGGGTGGTAAAGTTTGGGTGGAGAATTTTTGTTTATGAATTTGTAACAATGAAATTTCGTATACAGACCAAACAAAAGTAATAAATTAAAACGAAACTCGATATATTAATTAACCTCTAAAAACATTAAACAAGGTGGATAATATTTTTTTTTCTAAACCTATGACTATGAAATTTGGTACGTATATACTAATCGAAGATATCACTACTTTTTAAACATCTTAAAAGGTCTAAACGGGATGGCAAATATTTGTGTGGAAAACCTTTGTTTGTAAGGTGAAAGCGAAACTTTGTATTATAGACTAGGCAAAATAAATGATTTCTAACGTAATGCAATTTTTTGCAATTTCCTTATTCGTACAGGATTTTAATAGACTTTTAAAATGCAACATTCAGAAAAATAAGAAATACTAAAGGTGTAGTCAATCGAAGATTTACAAATATTCAGCAACTTTTGTCATTGACCGTACGTGTCGAAGGGAAATGAGGATATCTGGGATTTCGCGATATTCCTAGGGATACGACGAAACTACTACAGATTCAAACTACTACGCTAGCATTTTGTACGTTTGATACTTGGTCAAAGAACACATGACTCACAAATGAAGTTAGGGCCAAAAATTTTGGTAATTATATCGGGACCGGAGTGGGATGACAAAGGGACAAAAAGGGGATGGTAACGGTATAGGAGGGGAACTATAACACGATAGGAGGTTCGCTAGGGAGGACGATAAAGGGTTAGGATCGGAATATGATTGGTAGCAGAGCAGGACGATAATGATATAGGAGCGGGACGGAATCAGGACCAGAGCATTACGGTAACGCTATAGGAGCGGGAAGATAACAAGATGGGAGTGGGAAGGTAACAGAACAGAAGCGGTAAGGTACCGTAACGAGATAGGAGCGGGATTGGAACTAGAACGTGAATATGATGGGACGAAAAATGTTCGGATGCAGGATGAATACTCCACTACGCGGACGAAGTCGCGGGCATCAGCTAGTTGTGTTATATTTTTATATATATGTTAGTCTGTAAGGTATATATTCTATGGGCCTATGTTAATATTACTTTATTGTACATTAATACTGCCTGAAATAAATAAATAAATAAAATAAAAAAATAAATAAACAAAATAAATAAATATTTTTCCATCATAATTTAATAAAACAATATTCTTATAAACTAATATTAATGAGAGTGGTAATTCGTCATATAAAAATTATTGACAGAGTTCATCCAGAGTACAAAGTCAGTGCTTCTAAAATTTTATTTTGAACGCCCCTATTTATTACATGTTTAGTAAATAAGTTTCATAAATAATAAGTATTCAAATATTTTTAATTGCAAAATACCATTTACTATTCTGTGGTTGCAATGAATAAATACTTCACACAAAAGACATAGACAAATATGTAAGATACTTGACCCATCATATCACTCGCTGGTGATAGGCTATTTGACACCATCTATACTTATAATAAAACTGTAACGAAGCGGTTACTGTACATTGAAGATATTTTTGAAAATCAATTTTTTTAGGAGTATATGGTAGCAACAGAACCCAAAAATACAATTTTTAAAATTTTTGTCTGTCTGTCTGTCTGTCTGTCTGTCCGGGATAAACTCAGAAACTAGGGCACGAATTTGAACACAGTTTTTTGAAATATATTTTGTGGAGTCCGGCGCTACACATAGGCTTTGTTTCATCAAAATCGGTCCAGTAATATTGAAGTTATGACGGAATTTAGGAAAAAATATAGGTGTCCACTATAAGTTGAACCACGGAACATACCGGACCCTTTGTGCACATGGCTCAGCTTATACTGGTTTATTACTTACCTTCAGAGTTTGTAGAACTAAGGTATTGGTTCACACGATGGTATTCTAAAAAATGTTTTGTGGAGTCCTAGGCTACATAACAAACTTTGTTTTATAAATATTGGTTTACGAAAACTGGAATTATTACGCAATTTAACAACGTTGAGTACCTACCGATTAGCAATTTTAGTATGAAAGTTTTCGTGAGTTTGATTCATTATAATTATAATTATAAATATTTAATAAAACGGCTAGGACTCACGTAGTTTGTCAAATTAGTCGACCTAGGTTTCGAGCATGTCCGATGCTCTTCATCAGGGGCGAGTTTACACTGCGATATCGCGGCGACTATTGGCGGTGCCGGTGGCGGTGGCTGGTGGAGTGGTATAACGTTGAGTACCGTTGCAAGGCAAATTAGCTGTTTAAATCGAGCCACCCATAGATAGCACGTCTTATCAAGGGGCGTTTTTCTGACTCGCGGTGACGGGTTTTATGGACATGGCGCTGGACCTGCACTGGAGCTTTTTTTTTTAATCAGTTTGCAAAACGCTTTTTTGCTGATGCGATTATGTCGCCTTGGAAAGTAGTAGAGGAATTTTATCTAGCGGTTCCCAATTTTTTTTAGCTATGGAACACTAAATTATGTACCTAATTTTGGTGGAACCCCAACTCATATTTGTAACCGACTTTAAAAAAGGAGGAGGTTCTGTTTTTTTTCTATGTTTGTTACGCGATTACTCCGCCAATTATAATTTGATTTTGATGATTCTTTTTTTGTTTGGTAGGTCATACTTCAGAGGTGGTCCCATATAAATTTTATAGAAATTGATTCAGCACTTTTGCGTGGGTCAGTATATCGATAAAAATGCCGGCCAGCGTCGGCAATTCTCGGAACCCTAGGGTTCCGTGGAACAACTATTAGTAACTGCTGGTATAGACGAACAAAAAGCATAGCAACACCGTACCGGGCCTGGAAAGGCCGCGGCGGCTAGCTTGGCACCACGGCGCACCGTCACTGTCAGTTTTGCGTACGAATCGTAAAGGGTCCATGGCATTTCCCCCCGATGGCAATCCCACCCGTGTTATTTCCACCCGGCCTCCGTGGTCCCGTAATATGTTTTTTTAAACTGAACGATGACATTTGATACGTATACTCGGTCAAAGAAACTATAACACATTTTTCACCAATTTTAAAACATCCCTAAAAGAACTTGCTAAAATGTATATATCTAAATATAAAAATAATCCACTCCCTCAGACACAGACACACACACACACACATCACACCTCGAAAACCAAATACCTATGAAGCTGTTTGGTATGTACGTTCTATAAGGGGACCATTACGAGAGCGGACAAAAGGAATGAGAGTTTATGTTTTTAAAGATAGGGCTATCAATTTTGGTAATTAGGATTGGGAGCGGAACGGGATGAAAACGGGATAAGATGGGCATGGAAATGGGATAAGCGCGAGAGTTACAGAATAGGAGCGTAATGGTAACGATATAGGAGCGGGACTGGAGCAGGAGCGGAGCGGTACGGTAACGGGATAGTAGGGAGCGGTAACGGTATAGGAGAAGGACAGGATCAGTCCAGAACGCGGCGGTTACGGAATACAACCAGGACGATAACAGGATACGAGTGGGAAGGTAACAGAATAGAAGTGGTACGGTAATGAGAAAGGAGCAGGATGGGAGCTGTAACGGGAGTATTTTGGGACAGAAAATGGTCGGAAGCATGATGAATTACTACTACACTACGCGTACGAAGTCGCGGGCAACAGCTAGTAAACAATAAATGATGAAATTATATAAATACATAACATAGTATTAATACCAATAATAAATATTCATATATTATACACGTGATTGTTTGCCACAAATCACTTATTCATTAATTTTTAAAGTTTAATATGTTTTTATTATGTCATATGCATAGCGGCTAGCGATTTAACAAAAAAATACGTTTTAGTAAAAAGCGGTCTTATTGTATGAAAAACAAAAAGTATAGTGGATTATTTACACAATATGTACATTATGAAAACTTTTCAGAAAAGAGTCAAATTACCTATTGTTACTAGGTTAAATGTTTCTGCTTGCAAATTATTATATTGTACTTGTCAATGGGCTAGGCTTGTGATGTAAAGTTAAATTACAGCTTAGCTTTATTACCCCACACCCGAGGAATGCCGAACAAAGGCCAATAAAATATTCCTGCCTTGCAATGTAAGTGAACTCTTGGTATTTCTGAACCTTTTTAAAATGCGGCAGAAATGCTGTTACTAGCTGCTAGAGACGTTTTTGTGCCAATATTATAGCGTTTAAGTAATCCACTGCACTTTTTAACATGTTGTGTTCTACCAAGTAATGATGGATTGCTTATATAGCTAGGTATAATTATTTTATTGTAACTTGTAACGGTTATGACTAGGAATTAAAAGAGTAATTATGGAGAACACGCATTCATTCATTGGCTATAAAAAGAAGTATTAAATCATTTGTTGTCTGGTAATAATAAAGTCATAAATACTCTTTCGGTATACACAGGTCCAACAGCTCAATAAAATTTATTGATATGCAGTAAAACAATTCAATATACGCGGGGAACAGAAGAAACAGCCTGAATCGTTAATGGCACAAAACATCTAAGTGATAATATCTCTGCTTCCCAAACTTTACGGCTCTTTTTATTTCTCTTTTTTCTTTTTTAAGCGGCACTTACAAAAGTGACGAGGAAAAATAAACATGTTCAAAAATAAAACATGTGGCCGCGACGACAGATCTGCTAAAACAGTCAAACCGCAATTTGGCTGCGTGTGACGCACCCTTTACCGTGAAACGATTTAGGAGAATATTAAGCGTGTTCCGCGTACATAAAAGTAAACAAACTGAAGCACAATGTACAGACAGCTGCGCTGATATGTATGCACTCCCAAGTTTTCAAACTTATATATAGGTACTCATAACTTTCAAAGACAAGTGCACGCAAAAAATTTTCAAATATATGTAGTCATCTTTTTTTTTACACTTAATATATCTATGTTTGGCCACTATTTCGCCTGATGTGAAGCGATGATGTGGCCTATGATGGAGCACATAGATCTAGAGAGAAACGGCAGTTGAGCGGCTGCTTAGACCCGTCTCCCCGATGGTTCACCGAACATCATCCCGAAACACGACTAGGTCGCTTGACGGCATGGCTTTTTTCGGTGGGTGGTATTACAACCGCGGCCAGAGCCTACCACTCTAAATCTTATTTGTCAGAATGCGGTATACAATTTATTTAAATATGTATAAAGTCCCGACCTCGACCCCATCAAAACTTGGGAGGTATACATATCAGCGCAGCTGACTGTACATAATAAATCGTAGATCTTAGTATTATAAGAGCTCTGATAGCAGCATTATCTGCTTAGACCTGCGTCGAAGCACTGCTTTAAAAGTTAGTTAGGTGCTATGTATACTATGAACCTATACATAATTGTAATAACTGTAATTTTTTTTATTTCACTGGTGTGTATACATTTAAAGCAGGCTTTCTTCAACTTCACTTTTTAGAGCTCGTCCAACAGATACATACAACAAACAAACCCACGTTACTTACTAGCTAACCATGCATGCATACATTTTAAACAACTTTGTTTCAAAAATCATGTGACAAAGCAGACTGTGCTGCAAGAAGAAATTATCTTTTTAATTTTACCTAGTGTGTTAACCTAGGTATTCGTAGTTATATAATACCAGAAACAAATTCTTATATTATACGCCAGCATAGTGTTGAGAGTAAAGCTGAAGAGACAACGTGATTTAGGTAGCGAGTGCACGCAACTATTTGCATAGGACATCGCTATTGAAACATGCAAAATACTTGTTATGACTTCGTTTGTGCAAATACTTCATAAATTATATAGATTATTGACTCCATGTATAGCGCTAGATATGAAAGAAATAGAATAAATTGCTTCGGATTTTATTCTATTTCTTTTCTTTAATTACAATAATAAAGTAAATTAAGTAGGTACCAAAGAATTATTTATGAACCCTGAAATAGCACTTAGAAGAGATAAGTAACATTTATTATTGCTTACAACTGATTTATTAATGTTCTTAAACTTTCCACAATGTACCTACCTACGTACAATGTATGTAGTCGCAAAATTTACCTTGTTAAAAGTTTATCTAATGAAGCAAACTACGTTATTCATACAGAATCTCTACATCTGCGGCAGAACAGGCTCTTATCGCGGCTCTAAGTGGGGTAATCATTTTCACGGCTGGCGTCTCGCAAGCGTTAATATTCTCGCCCCTTGAGCGACGGTGGCGCCACCTCGCCGAATAGCGAGTTTGAACGAAAATTCGTCGCTCCATTTGAAGGGAGGCTTACAAGGGAATAATGGGAGTTTTAATTGCTTGGCTGAATTAATTTGTACTGTAGGAGGGCGTGAAATGCTCGTTTTACGTAAAAACTAATTTTATTGCGCTTTTCTAAGATACAAAACTAATTATTACTGACGTCCCTTTGTTTGCTGATTTCCTTCTTTTGAAAGTATTGAATAAAAGCGCGATGAACTCATTTGATAGGAATTGAAAGCTGTTTATTTGAGATAACTATAATTATAGGGCCGGGGCCGGCCGGCCACCTACTAAGGTAGATTAGTTAGAAAATTACTGCCATGGATGTGCACGAACCACAAACCTGAAGGGTCAAACAGAGACAATATGAAATGTTGACGAAGTTAATACCATTGTGGTGAAACTCACTGTACACACCTACACCTACCTACATAGTTTCATCATCACTAAGTACCTACTATACACAAGATGTACATCTTGTTAATACAAATTAGGACTAAGTTCATACATTATTAAGTGCCTACCTAAAGATAGATATTTTTAAACAAGTTACAACATTAATTCAGTATTTTCTTTAAGAAACATAAGTCACGCGTTTTTCATCTATACCAGGTGCTTGTAACTAACATAATAGGTACCTTTCTTTAGATCCTTCTAAAAACAGTTTCTATCTATTCTACCTAGATTACAAGATACAAATAGCTGAGCGTAGATTGAAGACCACAATCAACATAATATAAGACACTCCAAGTTATTAGAGTTAGTATGTAGTTACATATGTACGTATGACTTAACCTAATCTCGAAACTCTATACAAGAGGTATACGAGTCGAAAACCAATAGTTCTATTCCAAAGCGTGAAAGAGAGAGCGCGTTCTGTAATGGCTGTTCGTAATTACATAGACCACCCGCGCGATCTGTCCATTATAGAACGGTTTTTGTGGCCAACGTAATAATCTCAGCAATGAATTATAATGGTCACAATGAAGTCATCATCGAAATGTGGACACCATGGTCCATTAATCGCGGTCAGTGGTGCTCAAAGTTATGCACTATGCCCCTTTGTGGTAAATTTAAATTGTAGTTTATGTAGGTACCTATTTATGGTCGTTTGTATGTATTAGTTTAGATTCTATTATTATTTGTTTTATCTTTAAATTATTATGTTTTCAATTAATTAAAATATTTATGACGCTTCGTTATTGTCAATTGTTCGAATTGTTAATAGCCTTTCAAATAATAAATGTAATCTATTAATGAATTAGGTAGATACTATAAATAAAAAATAAGTACTTAATATCAACCTACACACACGTTTTGTTCAACATTGGTCTAACGAAAACTTATGAACTTAAAAATATCGCACGTAATAGGTAAAAACAACGTGTTAAATGATTAACAGCACCTTTATCTAACCTGATAATACATTGTTTTCATTTCCACCTGATGCGATTGATTATTCGATACCTGCGTTCCGATTCCGTTGAATTAATCGAATGAAATGCTCTAGAGTTCCGGAAGAGGCGGCCGTCTGTGACCGCTCGCCGCGCTGCTCGCCGCTTGCGTTCCGGATAGTATAGTTTTCCGGTGCGTACAACGCAGGCCCTGTGTAAGTACACACACAGGGCCATGTTCTATGGGGTAATTTAAAGGGGTTTGAACTCTAACTTTAAATGTATTTTCATGTGAGTATTGAAACCATCATTCTCATCTCACATGGACCTCAATGGAAGGGATTCATTGACTGGTTGATTGCTTATCATATTGCACTTATCGATTTTGCACCACTAATGTGAAATAGATAAATTCTTTTCATTGATAAATATGAACTTTACAGCGATGTTTAATTTATTTCAATAAAAACTTACATCAACGAAACCGGATTCCAGTGCAAAAATATCGAAATTCTGCCGACATTATTTATTTTATATTGAATCTCGGGGGCGTAGGCAGTAAATTGCGATGAGGCGGCGGCGTGACAACGATACTGATTTATAGGCTGGCTAATTTACCAGATTCCAGATACCAGATTCGAGATACACTACTGTGTTATTTTATACATATCGTGCGAAATGTAGCGTTGTACTATCGTGCTTGCAATAGTCCCGATGATTTAGCAAAAGTTTCATATCCACCTTGCTGTGGGTGGAATTACAAAATATTCTATGGGTAGAATGAGCTTATACTGATGACAGAATAGTTGAAAATATTAGGTACCTATTTTCTTTTTTATCGGAATTTTGTCGAATCTTACGACTTGACAATGCAACTTGAAAGTTAAAATGATCAACAGCACTAATACTACCTATGTAGTTCTTTATTTGTCCATGATCGTAGATCAGCAGTGCCACCTGTAGACCTAACTCATCTTTAGTGCATCATAAAGCCAGGATTTGTGCTGAGTTGCGGTCGGCACTGCATAGTTCAGAGTTACGGCTAGCAGGTGAATATTCCCATTATTATAGATACTTTATTGAAATATTGGCACAATATTTTGAATATCTCAATAACACACTTCTTTTAACAGCTCAATAGTATTTTAATATACTTCGCTCGATGATATGATTTTACTAGTCTAGACTAGACTTTACATGGGTTTTTATGATGCTACTTTGTGACCAATGACCATGAACTTATTGTATACATATACTTGATTACACTAGATTGAATGATACGTACAAAAATTAAATGCTATACTTGTGAGTCATTAGAATTTAGAACTGGTTTGAGGTATTGATACCTCACAAAGATTGTGTCAGCCATGTTTAATGTCAACTGCTGACATTTCTGTGTTCAATCAATGGACGAAACCGCAAAAGTCATGAATATCATTTTCATTTTTGAGACTGATTGAAGTTCTTGTTGTTAAATGTAGCTAGAATAAACACGTGCTAAATAGATCATGTGAACTTCATTGAGTAATTGAGTACATACAAAGATACCTATATTGTTTAGTAGTTATATTTTATTAGTTCGAATTCGGATATTTTAGCCAAATTCCTTGTTGACAGCTGCGCAACTATTTTAACAACATTGGTCATAAATTCCTCCCATTCAAATTATATCTGCAAAATTTTAGTCTCCATTAAACAGTTCCTTATTTCTCGTCGTAACCGTAAATCCTATCCGGGGCGAGTGGCGTATGGCGCATGGCGAGGCGACGGCGACGGCGGGCGGGGAGCTCGCGGACGAGTGCATTTAATAATAACTGGACTTACTGGACCCCGCCTGGTCGTTTTTTACCTCGCAAATGACCGGATCGAGATTCCGCCAGATAAATAAACGATGACGCACCCGCGAATTCTTTTATAATTAGACAATCCGGCCAGCTAAGGCATTCCGGGGAAATTGGCCATATCTGGCGAGAACTCGCGAGAAGAGGGTCGGTCGTGGATATTCGCGAACGAAGATTGATCGCCGCGAGATCGACTGGCTTTAATTACTGGGAAGAATAGCCTGTTTTGTTCGTCGATTTGTGAAAGAGTAGGGATAATACGCCGGGTTTAACGGCTGATCTGGTTATTAAATACGCCGCCGATTTTGTTGTAACTACAAGATCTGCGTCGTAAAATTAAAGATAATTTTATTGTTATAGCGTAAATTAACCTGCATATAAACATTATGAAGTTTAAAATAAATCTACTTAGTTAAATGCAAGGCTTGGTACAGCGCCAGTTTCATTATACGGAGAGGCATCCAACCTAGGCTGGACTTGAGTAAGAATTTTAATTCCAGCCAGCCTTGCGCGAAGATTCCGCATTTTGCATTCTTGAATATATGTGTTACGGCTAAAAGCCGAAGTGCGGCTACACCTAGTTTTAGCCGTCTACAACTAGGTGCAGCCGGTTACATGCGGTTAAACTTAGATATATCCTACTTATCTTCGGTTAGAACTAGGTTTAGCCTTCATCATAGTGGCTAGAACTAGGTGCAGCCGCACACCAATCAAACGTATAAGGGGCAGCCCTCGGTAGGTTAGGGTGCGGCGGGGGTGGCCCTTGGGCCACCCCAACGCCGCGAACATGTATATTAAATATTTTATAATGTAGATTATCATCTATCACTTCGATAGATTATAATCTACCGAAAAATAAAGCGACGGTTCACAATCTTTCGACAGTTTACAATCTCGCATATTGGATAGATCTAAGTTTAACCGCATGTGGCCGGCTGCACCTAGTTGTAGCCGGCTAAAACTAGGTGTAGCCGCACTTCGGCTTTTAGCCGTAACATATACATTACAAACGCTGCAACACGAACAAATTTTTTTTAAATCAAAATGGTTGGCTATTATGGCTCTTTAACCTGTAACTTGACTAAGATGAAATCAGTACCACGTAAAAGCCTTCTAACTCGCACCACAATCGTGGTCTATCGCCTATCTCCATCTGTCAAGTGTGAAATGTGACATTACTGGCACACACGGCGGTGCCACCGTCACGCTTGGCCAAACATGTCACGTACATACAAATTCCCTCGTGGCTGTTATTATACACATTATTATGCGGGAACGGTAGGAGCCGCATACCGAAGTTCTAGGAGATGGTGGTGGTTCTGGTAGTCAGAAACGGTGGAAAATCAATTATTTTAGGATGCTCGTCCTGCCTTTCTCACTACTAAGGCACAGAATACCTAATAATACTACATAACTAAGGTAAGGTACACCCATGAGATATTCTCGTTAAACATTATTTTAGTATCAGTACTTAGTAATTAGGTATCTACATAGAATGAAAAGTAAACAACTAAAACAAGAAAGTAACTGGACCTAGAAATGTGAAGAAAAGTTATTTACCTAATGCTCATTATAAACAAGTATACCTACTTTAAATTTTTCCAACCACAGAAATAAGACAAGAGTCTCCACCCCACACATATGGGCACCTACTACATATAATGCATATATAAGAAGTAGTAATTCCATTAGGTTCATTAGAATGCTTCTCATTTACGTAAGTGCAGTCATAACACGTTATAACTGCACTTACATGGTTAACACATATAATTTCTATAACATCGCATGTAAATAATTCGATAATGATATTCGGATTTGGATTCAAGGCAAATCAGCGTGTAGCTAATAGACCGTGGCATACTCGTTACACGCTCCAATGGTTTAGGAGTGACCATACTTGTCCAGGGTTATTAACTTTATTAATATACGCGCAGTATCCGAAATATTATAAGCATCCGAAGTTATTAATTATCGTAATGATAGAAATAAAATTTTATAGAAGATATTAACATTAATAATCAGTAACTATATAACGAAATGCAAGTTCATCCATTTAAATATGCTCATCAACGCCTTCTGAGACAAATTATAACGATGATACGACATACAAAAACGATTAATTATGATTTTTAATCGTCGCAAGAGATTGCGGAATTCTAAAGAATGCAGTAAGAACGTAAGAACATGTATTTAATTTGCTATACAAGATACGATAGAGGTTCGTTGAACTGATTTAGGGAGGTACCGAATGAGGAAGGAGGAGCTACCTGTGAAATTGGAGACATAATTTATTCAAGTTCAACTGTGCAAACTTTCTTGGATTTTAGAACATGAGAGCTTAGATACAAAATAACAAACGTAAGGTCAAATTGTAATGTGACGATTTTAACTCCATAAACTATAGTTATGGTACTTCAGGCATTCTCTGATGACTTTTTATGAACCCATGAGTACGTTTAGAAGATATGCCATCATTCTTTGTTTACAACTTAGTGACCCAAATACCCGTACCAAACGGGAGCAGTTTCGTAAACGCGTTATCGTCGATGTTAATTATGATTTATGATATTTGCGTTAGGTATGCATGGTTATAAATATTAATATTTAACTTTGCGTATGGGCCTAAACCACGGCAAACTGCCGTTACAGCACTTACAGCTTGCCATAATATTTGAGTTTCGAGACTCATTTGATTTAGAACCTACTGAGTCAATCAATAACAACCCTCTATCATAACTATAAGTATAGCTAAATACATACGTACTAATCTGTAACTAAGATCAAAGGGGTATCCTTTATTCGGAAATCAGGAACTAAGAGGACAATGGTCGAAAAAACTACTTCTTGCACTGAAACTTTTATTCAACGTGCTTAAAATATTTGTGTAGTAGCGAGACTGTAACCAGCATACACTGTGTTGAAATTTAAAAATAGGGAATGTGTCATACTTTTTGAACAAATGAATTGACTTTTCGTAGGGTAACAAAAAGATTTCCAAAAAGACATTGACCTCGTCCTTTGGTAGTTAAATGTATTCACAAGCTGGAGCGTCGGCGCAGGAGGGCACGTTGTTCAAACACGCCGGCTTCGGCCAGGGGACGCCGCCGCCGGTTTATTTGACTTCCATCACGTTGAGATTAAAGACAAGCGGCTAGAGGGTGGGTGCGTGCGGGTGATGTTAGATTATTTTTTAATTACGTGTAGCAACTATTTTAGGTCAGCTAGGTTTAGCTGCGTTATATACCTACTAAGTAATATATAATCACAAGGTAGTATTTATTTTTTGCTGTTAAATTTTGTACATGTTCTACGGTTCAGTTAGTTCTCATTAAGTTTTACAGTATTTTGTTAACAATCGCAGCAAATCATACCTATGTAAAACTTTGTCCTCTGTAATGTGCCCCTAAACTTTACCTATGCACTGAAAAAAAAAAACAAAATTAAAAATTCTTGCATAAGTTCTTGGCAGCCGATCTTCCAAGTACATACAGGGAGCGTAGCGTTAAAGTTTAACAAACAGTGGGGGGCACTTGTTTAATGAAGTAATTATCACCCAGTTGAACTTTAAATTCATCAAACTTATGTTATGACGTTTGTAATGAATGTATTAATAACCCCACACCCGGCCCTCTCAAATGCTTACAATTGAGTTGTTTAGATAAAGATCAAATATCTGATTAGGCTATAAATTATTGTTGAGCTTGACAATTGAAGATTTGAGTTATTGTGCATTAGATTTATATCTCGTGGAAAATGTTTATTGATGTTATTTACAATCATACAATTATAATAAGGAACCTTGGTAGTGCCACAGAATAAATTATAGTACTACGATAGTGCATTAATTTTCTTACAACTGCAGCATTTATTTCATTGTCATGAATAAATCAATTACCACATTTCTTTTACAATTACCACATTTTTGCCAAGGAACGAGTCCTTATAAATACACATAAACGCGTATAAGCTAACAATAATCACTAAATATGAATTTTGATTAACAATTTGAATGCGAAGGAGGTCCTTATTCTCTGATTTATGCTCTAACCATAGATTATTTTTTCCCTCCCTATGCATTCGTCACGCCACTTCTCGAGAGAGCGTCGCACAAACATTAATATCCATGCGGTGACTCATATTATCGCCTGGCGATAGACAGGTCGCCCCCCAGCTCTGGGGCTGTCTATGCCATGGTGTAAAGTAAAAGCAAAGTAGAGTTAGAGATCTAATAGGACACTTTTGTTTAAACATTTCTTTTATTTAGTTAGATATTTATAATGAAAGGAAATGATATTTATTTGTAGGAAACACGGTCATAATAAAGTTTATAAATGTTTAAGAGTTCTGTGTGTCTCACCATTTCTGGCATACAATTTTTCATAATATTACATTATTTAAATTAATTGAAAATAAAAATATAATGTCCCATGCATATAATTAGTACAGAAAATGTCAAAGATTAATTTTAAAAAATACATAACCATTAAACATCAAATTCATTAATTATTCACACGCACAATATGTCAAATACAAGAAAACAAAAATATAAAATATGTACATAATGTCACTTGTCTTTGCAATTAAAAAAATTATTTGAATTATAAAAACAGTGATTGACAAGCCATTCATGCAGTTTATTTTTTAAGAAGTTTAGAGGCAGTTCTCTTTTATACATATGTCTAGGAATTTTGTTAAATATTTTAATACATATGTCTAGGAATTTTGTTAAATATTTTAATAGCCATATAACATTACAGTTTTTTGACAAAGTGCGGTTTTGCAGATGTACTGATGATTTTTAGTCGGGTACTTGCACTTATAAATAATTTATTTTCATTAAGTTTACTAAACAAGTGAGGATTCTCTTTATCAAATATTCCTAGCTGCATATAAGACACGCTGATAGAAATTGCTTAATTACCGAAATTATTTTTTTGCTTACCGAAATTA
Organism: Petrophora chlorosata; assembly: GCA_951640565.1. Lineage (NCBI taxonomy): Eukaryota > Metazoa > Arthropoda > Insecta > Lepidoptera > Geometridae > Petrophora > Petrophora chlorosata. Next base: position 17,498,592 of record OX621189.1, on the reverse strand, counting down.
TTTTTACAATGTTTAAAAGTTTAGTTTTAATTTTTTTACAAAACAAGTGAGGATTATCTTCAACAAATATTCCAATCTGCATATAAGACCCGCCGAAAGAAATTAAGCTTACCGAAATTATTTTTAACGGGTTTATTGCTTATGTTCCTGCTTGTATTTTTTGTGCAAGATTTGCTGAAATCTAAGAAATAATTAAATTATTTATCCATAGAAATATTCAAAACTACCTAGATCTAAACCTGCATAAAAATACATATTTTTTAAGTTTGTTTTATCAACAAAAGTTTTGGAATTTCTGTTTACTAATTAAACTCTTTCGCGTGTGGTGACTGACACTAACACAGCAAACCACTTAATTCTGCCAGAAGCTTGACACTTGGGCCGCAGATTTAATTTCATCTGCATTGACAAACTCTACGCCCCTCTAAATCTTTATTACTATAGTATTAAGGTTCAAATTTCATTTTCATTATTTCCTATGTAAATCAGGAAGTGCGTTCATCCCTCGTCAATAATACAAAACACGTTTCTGAGAGGACTATAACAATTTGGCTTTCAAAGGGATTTATTATAATTACGTCTTACCCGTAGGTTTTACCAACCAATTGTCTAGAAATACTTAGGTACTTTTGTATCTCGTTGTGGTTTCTTTATCTATGGTTATATTACTTAAATTATTTGAAATCGGTTTGTACATTATTGTTCTAATTTAGTTTACTACAGAACCACAAAAATCTTAACTTGGGATATTTCTAACTGAAACTGAAACTCAATTTTCTTCGTAGATACTAATTTTAATTTCGGGATCATCTTTCCTTATATTATCACGTTTTATTAAGTCACTTTCTTGTTTATCTGTCTGTCGTTCCAGGTGGAATCTTGCAACTCAAATTTCGAGCACTTTCCGATTAGCTATCCGGCTGAAACTTTCAGGGTAGCTCACAACTTGATGACAACGATTCTAAATCCATTCGTCCATTCTCAAAAAGCGCACAAAAATGTGGTTCTTAGATATTTTTTTTAATCTGGCACTTCTTTGTTTTTCTCTTTACCTGATATTTTTACTTTTGGTTAGTATTTCCTTATGATCACAAAATGCACCTACTCTTGTTGATTTTTATAGCAACAAAAGCACTGGCTTAGTGTTCAGCAACCAACGGGTATATTTTTTTATCACTTTCCAATGTATCTTTCTGCTATACAATCGATATCACCAAGCTACCCCTGTCTGCTTGTAATGCAATAAACCTCCGAGCTAGACGGCTTGTTTAAACTTATTTGCGACCCCATCGAGTGCCTGTACCCTTGTTCAAACTGTTTCCTACTCTGTGCTCAATGTCTATAGTAAGTATTAAATATTCCATGGATCTACCCTAAATGTGTATAGTAACTGCTGGATTTTCTGTATTGGGTACCTACCCTCATCGACCCTTCATCTTCGATCTGTGTGACGTTGGGGTATTGAGAGCTTTGCTAACATTATGTGAGCAAAGATATGGCCACATGCCTAGTCGTTATATTTTTTTATGACATAGGTTACCTACGTTATCATTATTGTAATGTACTAGCATGGACTAAATATACATACTTGTATATTTAGTCCATGGTACTAGGTATACTGTTGGTATGGAGTAAGGCCTACCTACAGTTGCCAATAATCATGGAGTAGAATTTTATAGTCTTCGTTAATAATATACCTCAAGCTTAATACTTTATTATTTGTTAAAACTGTTGATGATTACGAGTACAACGGACGCGGACGGTTCAGACAGGGTAAAGATGAGTCATAGTGCGTCATAAGTACACTCATAAACTCATAAGTTATAATAAAGATCACTGTTGATCAAATTTTTGAAAGATGACGCGTTTATTGGTCATGGCTTTAGGCGATAGAGTCCCGTATCTTAGCTGAAGACAGTGCTCCTTTATTTTGCAATTGCATATGCACTAAGGCGCCAAGGATCTGAATATTGATGGCATTCACGGTCGGTAATGACAGCACTCAACGTTACAATGATGTCGAAACCTGTTTTTGACTCTTGGTTTCTGTGGTCTTGACCAGTGATATCGGCTATAACATCTCCCTGATCACACTTGGATGCTGGCAGAATATCGTCAAAACAACTATAAAAAGCCATTTAAAAATAACTAATAAAATGGCATGGCTGGAAACGATTAGATCCGATTTGAGCCGTGTTTGTTACAAAAACCTTAACTGAGACAACAATGATGTTAGGTTTCAGTAAACTCTTATTTTCTTGGTTAGATTTAGTAAAAAAAATCTTTTTGACTTGTTGTTAATTTGAGTTTCCTTTCTTTTACAGACATAGATGGGATCTGCCTCAACAAAGGTTGCTGCGGACCCGCGTCGCGCACGCGACTCACAAGCCAAGCGAAGTCGCAGCTCGAAGGAGCGCTGCGCAGCGAGCTGAACAAGCTGGCCGATATGCTCGCCAACAAGGCATCGCGATTTGACGGTGAGTAACTTCATTCTTGACGTGAAGATAATTATTTGATTTTCGTAAAGGGGCTAGGTCAAAAGTTTGGGGAACTGGCAACTTAGTTTAGGATGATTCTAAATGATTCATATAGTACGAAATGAGTGCTACAAAGATCTCTTGGAAAAGTTTTACTTCATTTTTGAAGGTTTCGTAAGCTACACTGCATTTTCTAGACAAACCGAAAAAATATTTTTATACTGGTGATGAAACAAACAGTATTTTTCATACATACTTTATTTTTGATGAACAGTATCAGTTCATCAACAGTATCAGAGCGAAAAACAGTATAATATTGTTTTTAACAGTACGGTTGGCAACCCTAGCTATTACTATCAAGGCCCCAACCACTAGAAGCAGGACGCTACTTTTCCGCGATTGTGCAACAAAATCGCGAGATTATTTCGAAATGCGATCGCCGATCGTCGATCGCTGACGCTAAAAGTAGCGTGTGGTTAGAGCTTACATTTCGTGTTAGTAAATCGTAAGAATACAAAGTTTCGCTAGTCATACCAACAACCGAAAGTACTCGCCATATGGCCAGTTATCCAGAGTTTCGTAACAGCCACTTGCCAAGTGCTGCCGGTTATTAATAGCGCGCACTCTGGTTATCGGAAGTCGCACTCCGTATATTGGTTGCAAATGTGCTCTGACAGCGGAAACTTACACTGGATTGACTTGGAGGTACTAGATAATACTAGTCTAAGAGTAAATCTTACTCTTCACCTGAAAACTTAAAGTGTGACTCTCGTTTAGTCAAGTTCTTAGTGTTCCGCAATGAACCTCCAGTTATTCAGCCGCCAAGCAGTAGTGCGCAAGCATTACCGTGTTCCGGTTTGAAGGGCATTGTGGCCAGCGAAATTACTGGGCATTATGAGACTCGACAGCTAATTGTCTCAGGGTGACGAGCGCAGTGCAGCGCCGCGCAGGATTTTGCAAAACAAAGTTCTGGATGGTGCTGTTATTGTTATGGGTTGGCGTATTGCTTACCATCAGGCAAACGACCAGCTCGTCTCGTCATCCAGTTACATAAAAAAAACCTTTAGGCACAAAATTCCAAAATGCACTTTAGGTTCTTTAGAGATGGCGGCTGAGCTATTGTGGTACAAGTATTAATGGACCCATTGAGTATCCGGAGGTCGTCGGTGATAGTCGGTTTCGCCTGCAGTTGTAATACCACCTTCCGAACACGACTAGCATAGTCATCATAGTCTTGTTTCGGGTTAATGTTTGGTGAACCATCAGAGAAACGGGTTTGATCAGTCGTTTAACTACCGTCTTCTATATCCACTCTAAAGCCACTTCATCGCTTAACATCAGGCGGGATAGTGGCCACATTTAGCCCTAAGCGATAAAAAATGCTCCATTCGTGGACTATTAATTTTAATTATTCTCGATCTGGTTCGAGGAGGACCTTTCCATATAGCTACCTTCCTCAATAGTATCTGATATTGCGAAAGGTAATACAAATCGGTACCCATTGAATACAGTCTAAGCTCCTTGACTATTTTCATGGGCTTTACAGGACAGTAATATGTTTCTAACGCTTTCTAAAGAAGATTTGACCCCGCACCTCACATGGACAAGGAAGTCCAATGTAACCCTCAAGCTATGCTTATAGCTCTCTCGCATGCCTCGTTTTCGGTCACGTGCCAATCTCATCTACGTGTTCCCTTGAGCTTTTCAATACCATCAACAATATTGCCGCGGGCGTCTGGTAAAACTACTTTTCCTCGGTTCTGACCACGCGATGTTTGTATTCATCAGTTTGGCACAAACAAGTTGTGATAGTCTTAGCTTGTAGTAGTAGCAAAGAATACTAGCTATTGTGGTAGTAGTAGGCCTAGCGCACTCCGCACTGTAGGTACGAAGCTACAAGTACATAGCTGGACATCGACGGCGGGTCGTGCGTCTTTACACGTGCCGCGTCAGAAGAGATAAGAGCTATGCGATAGAAAGAGAGGCGCTCTGTAGGTTAATATGACTGGTAGGCTTAGAGTAATGACACTACTCTGAGCTGGTATGCAGCTGAATTGAATGTTATTGCCTCGTAGCAAGAGCCGCTATTTGTTTAAATTTCTTTGCGGAGTGATGCTTCTGTCCCTTAGTATTCTCTGGTAGTAGTAAAAGTGTATAAGTAGACACTCTTTCATGGAGTATGTTCTGGAGTACCTACAAGGGCTAGGTACTAGTTTTTCGTACGGTTTCATTCGCGATTTATTTTGCCAGTTTCCGTCATCAAATTAAAATCGTCGTCAAATTATTACTTATTTGCAGGCGTGAGACTGTTCCATTAGATTAAATAAGTAATTACGGACATTTTGAAAAAAAAATTTTCGCCAAACATTGTGTAGGTTGTTTTTGAATAATTAAACGTATAGGGGTAGACAGTCCATATTAAATGAATAAGAAATAATTATATTTAAACAAAATTCCCCTACTATATTAAATATTTATTACTTATTTATTATATTACCTAGCTATATTCTTCTCTCAACTAACCAATGTTCGTTCTTTCTATTATAATAGTTATTTGTGATACACCTTGGTAGGTACTATTGAGTCTTCTGTGGGTATACTAGCAGCTGGTATCGGATGGATGTATATAATTGCTGTGCACTATTTATAAAATGTTTGTCCAGTTACAAAGCACTATGCAGTCTGCGGTAATTTGTTCCAGTCTTCCGATTCACGGTTAGGCAAAAAATGATGTCAGGAATTTCTTATAGGTAGGTACCTGGCAAACCTAGCAGTCGGTGCGAGTGTCCTTTGAGGTTTTTGTTCTTGTGCAAATTCATAAATCTTCTTCTTCATCTGTCGAGTGGGTGTGTGGCCAACCTTGGTTTCGCAGTTTTTAGACCGCCCAAGGCCTCCGACATGGTCTAACTGTTGTCCTGGGGACCGACAGCTTAACGTGCCCTCCGAAGCACTCTGAAGCACAAAGATGTAAATGCCACACAAACGGTCACCCATCCATATTGTGACCGCTCTAGAAGGTATGTTACGAACGGCTAGGCGAGCTTCGCTACGAGCGCTAAAAAATCATCTTACTTTTGCTCATAAAATCACATGTAGGTATACCTACGTCTTTGACTTCTACGAGCTTCGCCAGTATATAAAAAAAAACGTGCTAAACAGGCAATATTACTTTAACGTCCATATAGTCCAGACTATACATACCTAGTGCAAAGTCTAGACTCCATATTTCCTTTAATCGCCCATTGTAGGGGCTCTGTTTAGTCTCCGGTTGTTATGACGATAAACTGCGGTTACTTTTGTTCTTATAGGAATTGGTTATGGTATAAATACAGTGGTGTGCTGGCAGACCGATCTGACCCGTGACTCATGAGTCGTGAGTCAAGAGCGTTGAGCACGTAGGTACTCGGAATGAAACCTAGGCCTTCAGCACATAAGTACAGGTAATTGTAAGTGATAGAATGCCTTCTTATAATTTTGCCTGCTGACAGAATATTCACGATGGCAATCAACAGCTAAGAGCTGGCTTGTTGGGTAACGCATGGCTTGTTTTAGTGGCTACATTGTACTTATAGGTAGGTAAAGACAACAGCAATCTGTTATCAACCGTGCAACCCTTCAACAGTTACTTTTCATAATAAAATAAATAAATAATAATCTCTTTATGGGGACTGATACGTACGACTGATCACCAATTCATTATATTATCAACGTTCAGATTGTTAAAATCCCGAAAAAACGTATTTTGTGTGACAAATTGTATTTTAATTAAATCTAAATATACTGGTAGAGCGAGTGTGGCTCAGTGGGAACACGTGCGTCTTTCGATCCGACGCACCTGGGTTCGAATCCCGACTCGGCCCTGCACCAATGACTTATAGTTAAGTGCAGATTTTGCACGCTCGCTCTAAAACGGTGAAGGCAAACATCGTGATGAAACCCGCTTACGCGCTTTGGAGTGGTAGGCTCTGGCCGTGGTTGTAATACCACCCACCGAACAAAGCCATGCCGTCAAGCGACCTAGTCGTGTTTCGGGATGATGTTCGGTGAACTATCGGGGAGACGGGTCTGAGCAGCCGCTCAACTGCCGTCTCTCTCTAGATCTATGTGCTCCATCTTAGGCCAAATCATCGCTTCACATCAGGCGAGATAGTGGCCAAACATAGATCTATAAGGCGTAAAAAAAAAAAGAAACGTGCGACTTTCGATTCGACGCACCCGAGTTCGAATCCCGCTGGCCCCGCACTACTGACTTTCTTAAGTTATGTGCGGATTTAACACTCGCTCTAGAAACGGGGAAGGAAAACATCGTGAGGAAACCGGCATGTCCAAGAATTTTTCACAAAAAGTCAAGGACTTGTGACATCCACCAACCCGCACTAGGCCAGCGTGGTGGATTATGGCCCATCCTCTCTCTATGAAAGAATGCCCGTGTCCCAGCAGTGGGAACGTGATGGGCTGATGATGATACTGGTAGACATTCCTAGGAACATTGAAGTTACAAATATTTATCTTTTCATAAACATCTATACTTATTTACACTCACAAAAATAAAACATGACGATAGCATATTCCCAAATAATTGTAAAGATAATATCTGTGCCTACCACAGTGATAATAATCACAGACATTTAAATCACGCTCACACAAAATTAAAAGTATTTGCTCTGTATAGTAGGCACGATGTACCTGCAATGGCAAGCAAAGCATTTTTGCGAGGCAAGTAAATGCGGACCTATTTCGGAATTGAGGACTTGGAAATACAAAGTTTATTCCAAGAGAAAAGGACTCTTAATTAAGGAGGCTAACTAGTTTACTTGTTTATCCGCAAGGGTTGTTTCAACTAGTTCCTTCTGTCGGCAATAGGACGAGATCGAGTCCTTTTAGTCCCAGGGCAATTTAAGTTGGCGTAATCCAACTTCAACTGAATAGTTTGACGTAAACAGGCCGAAGTCAGCTTAACTAATCCTACTAAATATGTTGGCGTTTGTACTGATGCTGCAGATACTATAGATAGAGTTCTTTTAGTTTAGAATAGTTTAAATTATTTTAGGGAAACGTCACTAGGTAAGGAGTAGTAGGGACATGCGGACGTAGGCCTTGTTATTGTCTATTTCTACGACGTAGGTACCAAGTCTATCCCAAATTTTGATTGCCTTTAACCTGAAGATAAACATGATATGGTTACATTAGTGCTCCAGAGTGTTCCAATTCGTTAACGTCTTTCTCTTAATGGTATTGGTATTAAAAAACGTGCGTTGTGTGACAAATTGTATTTTAATTAAAACTTAATATACTGGTAGATATTCCTAGGAACATTGAAGTTACAAATATAATTATCTTTTCATAAACAAAATTTAAAGTATTTGCTTTGTATAGTAGGTACAAATTGATTTCCATCGAAAATGCCGTTTCTGAGTTTGAGCAGATGGCAAATTTTACAGATATACCTAAAACCAGCTCAAAATCAGTCTGGCAAAAGCTTGCAACATAGCATCACCAAGTGAAAACACACGGCATACGTATGTCAGTAAACCTTCCTCATAAATTTCTTAATAAGTTGAAATACAAGGTACGTATTTCAATTCTTGGAGTCATAAAACCAATAATACTGTGCACTTACTTTTACGTACATATTTCGACTTACTCAAAAGCTTTTACGATTGTCTCTCTCTAGACACTCAAAGAGTGTTGCAAGTACAAATTATCAATAGTAAGCGCACCGTGGGATAGCCGGCCCCGGCTTCACCGTCCACGGTTTCTCTCAATGAAACTGTGGAAAGTGTCAATATTGGGATAGGGTAATGGCACCGGACAGTGTAATTAACTTGTTCGGTTGTTCGGCTCTTCGTCACGTTCGCTGGGCGATGTTTGATGTGGTGGCACTCTGGCAGGTGATGTTTCGTAAACGTTGGGTTTATTAGGGCCTTGACGTTTAATAGAAAACAACTAGCTGTGCCTACTTAATACAAGCCTAACAATAAATTGATCAAAGTAGATGTTTCTAAAAACGCTTTTACGCGACTGTTGAATGAGAGCATCAGTGTCTCCCTGTCGCAACCCAGCGTAATTATGTAATTACGTATAGGTGCCTATGGTAGGCCCGACGGGTTTCGTTTCTTCCAAAGACCCATTGTCCTCAAAAAATACATTTATATACATTGATTCCTGTTTCCTCCACGACATATTTAAATACAAATATACAGGTTATATTTTCAAGGGGTAAATCTATATACCTACCTATTTACCTACATCGTATTGGTACCAAGTCGAAATCGTTAAAGCGATTGTAAAACTGCAATGTAGAATCCTGGCAACGAAAACATACAGTAGGTCAACGGGGCCATAAAACAAAGTCGACGGCAAAATTATGGTATTAACTACTGCATGAAACATGCATGAACCAAGCGTTGCCGTTGCCCTAGATTTGTACAAGCACTAGGTATATAGATCGGCAGAACTAAATCAGTACCGAGTTTGTAGACGTTTTTTGCAACTGAACGACGAAACGAGCATGTCATTCGCCTGATGGTAAGCAATACGCCTGCTCATAATTAGCTCTTAAGTCTCAGAATGCCCAGTAATTTCGCTGGCTACAATGCCCTTCAAACCGGAAAACTTGCGCACTACTGCTTGGAGGCTGAATAACTGGCAAAGCAGTGGTACCCACCCAGACGGCCTCTGGCATTCCAGAAACCTAACGCCGTAAGACGCAGTGAGAAACAGGAAAGGTCAAAGAAAAGACGGTAACCTTACCTACCAAGACGTTTCGATAAACACCGAAAGCGCTGGAAATCAAGTTCCCTTATCCAGAAGTCAGAATTTGCGACCTCCTTTCATAACCCCCTTCAAGTGTTATCCTGAATACGCCCTCGTCTGAGTCTAAGGCCAGTTAGAAATATCCGTCTTGCCAGCCTGACCTGCTTCTGATCTTTGATCTTCGAGATTAAAGCCAGGCCTTGTAGTTTATATTGTGGGTTATCAGCCCGTTGTGTGGTTTATGTGATTCTTTAAAGCTTATGAATTCACGTTCAAGTCACGTTTGTCCTCGGCAAAAGATGAATGAAGTAAATTGATTCGCTTTGCGCTCTTCATATACAGAGTTATCTTTTAGGAAGCGTCACAAATCACAACATTCCTTCCACACTTCAACATCATCATAATAAATCAATAACTGTCTGTTACCCGGGAATTATCCACCGTCTGATAAAGTCTGATTTCTCTGTCGTCAACAATTGGCCGATATAGCAGACGTACGGACCGACTGGGCAGCCTGTGCCCATGTTTGGGCCGGCCCGGTGCAGGCACCGTTCTGATGCAATTACTCGAGCACCGCCGGCGCCGAGTAACGGACTGAAATGTCTTAATGCAGTGTTTTTTAAAGACTTTCCTCATTAGGAAGATTTCTTGGGAACGGTGTGTTGCCTCGAAATTGAGGAAAGCTTCTTTTTTCTATTGTGACAGTTTTTTAGCGATACATAAATTTGCTCTAATTTTAAGAAGCGCCTGATAACTATGAGCAAACAAGTTTGTTTTTAATTATGTTTTATAGATAGAGATGGCCCGGGGTTTTTTATACTATGTTATGCTGATGATGAGCAAACACTGTTATCATTCTGTTATGTTTGTTCTATTTTCTCTCTGCTACAAACTTAATTAATATACGTATTATAATAAAAATACTGTTTGATTTTATTAATTTAATTAAAGTGATATCGATAAGAACCTGGAAAATATATAATTAACTGTAATTTATAATAATGATTATTTATATAAAATGTAAACCAATGTTCACGAGCATGTCGTGTGTGTGATTTATTAAATTTTAATGACCGGCTGCCGACGGCCGCTAACGAACACAAATCGGTTAAACACATAATGATAATTACATATCAGGGTCGAATTACTGTGAAAAAGTAAGCAAGAGTCAACGATGATTACAGACGAGACCAGAATTATTGTGTAAAAGTTTTTAAACAAGCGAGAATACTCTGAATAAGGTAATGTCTTCTTCGGTATTTGGTGCGGCGGTTATTACGAGGTTTTCTTGTTTCGTGGCGTAAATAAGAGATGCACGACCCGACGTAATAAGAGGTCGTTCTACGAATTTGCAAATTTGGGGAACCAAATTGAGTTGTGAATTTAAGAAGCCACAGAGAGTAAGTACTCTTTGGTTTCTCAAATTCATTGGGATAAGTATCCCATCCTACAAGAGAGTATACTAGTTCTACCATTCAAAAAAATTAAAAAAAACGAAGGTTTGTGATGATTGATGGATGGTTGGATGTTTGTTACTCAATAACACAAAATCTACTAAGCGGGCTTTGATGAAATTTGGTATGTAATGTAGGTATACTTGAGGTCTTAGAAAAGACATAGGACACTTTTTATCCAGAAAAACGGCGGGAACAACCAGTTTTATACATGCGAAAGTAACTATCTGTTTGTTACCTTTTCACGACAAACGGCTGAACCAATCTAGATGAAATTTAGCACAGAACCTGTAGCCCGGAGAAGCACATCGAATAATTATCTTCCTAATTTAACACTTGGTTCTCGAGAGATCGCTATATAACCATAGTCTATGCCTACAAATGGGAACTAGCTAGTAGAAGTAGGTTCCTATGTTCTCCGCAGAGTGACTGGTGTCATACAATCGGCATCCGCGTACTCGTGCGTAGCCTTGTCGTCAAATAAATAGCCGAGGTTGTTCACTCGCCCGTGTAAATAGCTGAACACCACAGATGCTTCCACAGCTTCGTTTCGTCACTGAAACCATAGATACTTGAGCAGTTTCTACGGCTGAAACAGCTATTTATTGTACAAAACATGTGCCTAGTTAGGTACCTAGCTTGTGTTGTACATTGAACATATTTTATGAGTATTATTATTTAATTCCTTATTGTGCAATAAGGAATTAAATAATGTACATATTAGAAGTAATATACAAACTAAAGCATTTTTTACAAGTTATCCAGTGACGGTGAAAGCAAGATACGAACCGTGCATCAAAAAATTAGAAAAACTAACTAACAAAATAAATATCGTAAAAATAGATAACATTTAATTACAATACATATACATATAATACAATACTATAACACATATAAAAATAAATACCTATATTATTTATACTTACCTAGATAAAAAAAGAAAGAAAATAGAAAGGGATATGAAGATAAATTTGACTAGCCGTCACTCACTTTTTGAGGTAAAATTCTTGAACCAATCTCTTGGATATTTCCTTTAAGGGCGCTTTCCTTGCATCGGAGTATTGGTTACTATTAATTACTCTTTGGTATTGGGAATTGGGAACACATATTATACAGTTTCTTCGGCCGAAGCCACAGTTCATAGCTGCGCTCAGTAGGTAGTATTTACGTCCGAAACAGCTGGTTATCTCCTACACGCATATTACGTTCAACATCATAGATTCAATTCTAGTAACTACAGTGTAGCCACAGTTTGTTTATCAGTTGCGGATAGAATCCCATAAATAAAGCCGTGGTTCACAATCGTGTCGTCTTTCAACTGACAGCTACAGATGTGTCGGGAGAGTTTTGTTGCTCTACATACCGCTCTATTCCGCTCTGCACCGATCTACACCCATCAAATCATCGCTGTTATTTATGTGGTCACGGTGTGGAGTTACGAATTGATGTAGCGACAAGGCGTCAGGACAGCTGTTTGGGTTATCAGGGCGTAGGGTTCCTTTCCTACCAAGTTTAAATTAAACTGCAGTACTCGCAATGAGTAATGACTCTACGTTCCTTACAGTACACGTTACGGAGTTAGGGACTTATATATGCCTAATAAAAATAATTTACCTATTACGCGCGAGAGCGAGTGTGGCTCAGTGGGAGCTCGTGCGACTTCCGATCCGACGCACCCGAGTTCGAATCCCGCTGACCCCGCACCACTGACTTTCTTAAGCTATGTGCGGATTTAACACTCGCTCTAAAACGGTGAAGGAAAACATCGTGAGGACACCGGCATGTCCAAGAATTTTTCACAAAAAGTCAAGGACATGTGACATTCACCAACCCGCACTGGGCCAGCGGTGGACCTTCTCGAGAGAATAGGCTATGGCCTATTCTCTCTCTATGAGAGAAGGCCCGTGTCCCAGCAGTGGGAACGTGATGGGCTAATGATGATGACCTATTACGCTAAAATTTAAAACTAGGATCAACACTTAGAATTTCTAGAGTAATAAGCTAGCTGCGTACAGCGGTTACACCCGCAAATGAAAGTCTTATAAGTATGTTATTCCGAGTTTTTTTTTTTACACTTAATACGTCTATGTTTGGCCACTATCTCGCCTGATGTGAAGCGATGATGTGGCCTAAGATGGAGCACATAGATCTAGAGAGAGACGGCAGTTGAGCGGCTGCTCAGACCCGTCTCCCCGATGGTTCACCGAACATCATCCAGAATCACGTTACCAAACAACATAAAAATTCAGCCGCTGCAGCATGTAGAGGTACCAAGCATACTTGCATACCAACACGCTGACATTTATAATATTACTAGGGTATTCTCGTAATTATGTATTTAGCGCAATAACAAACACTACGAGTATTCAGCATTATTTTCAGCAGTGTTTATTAAGACAATTCCAATGTCGCATTATTACATATGGATGGCAAAACTGTGCCAATGTGCAGAATTGCTTTTCGAACATATACACCTAACTGCTTTAGCAACTTTATAATTAACTTGAACCTTAGGTAATGCCCAAAACCGAGATCACACTAGCTAGTTCGGTTTCCTATTTCAATAAGTAATTTCAGTTTCAAAATTCTAATATCTTACAAACTGCAGAAACTATCTCCCTAGGCAGGAAAAAATCCTCTCTTTAGCATCATAATCTCCCCCATAGCAACATAAAGGTGCGAGCACTCTGTTTCCACATCTGCGGCGCCGCACGTGCTACGGAAGACGCGCCGAGCTTTCGCGGTCGAAGAGGCGTTAATGTAGCGAGGACGGAAGTCATGTTACTATTGCCACTGTTTTAAGTACCTGGGTATATTCGTGGATTTGCTAGAGCGTCGTCTGAGGCTTTTTAACCGACATCAAATAATTAATTTTTAGAAAAAAACAAAAACCTACTTCAATGTATCTTCGATGGCCAAGGTCAAATAACGATTTCGCGATAACGCAATTTCTCACTTCGTAGCAATACTGAGCCCAACGCAAAAATAATTTTCCAAATCGGTTCATAAATGACGGAGTTCTGAGGTAAAAAAAATACAATCAAATAGAGAACCTCCTCTTTTTTTGAAGTCGGTTAAAAAGGAAAAGGTTCTCTATTCTTGTAACAAGGTGACGCCATCGCCAGTGTTTTCAAATAATTAAATTATATTGTAGCTAAAGCAGATTTCTTTCGATTTTCCGACTAGCTATAAAGCCATATTTTTTCCTCAACCTTTCCACAATATCATTTCATATCCGCGAATTCAGCCATCCCTAGGTTATATTTTGACATAACCAGCGCAACAATTTCAGATGTTGACCATCGTTTTTGGCTAAATCCAGTCGTTACCTTATAGGCCAACTCTTATATATTTTAATCTAAATTTTTTTGGTTTAAATATACTACCATACAGGACACACTATGTATCTAATTAAAAAAACCTTATATAATAGATTAGACCTACATACCCATTAATAAAGAATGTAGGTGCATTCTTGCACCTTTTCCCGATATTGTGTGCACCTTATCAAAATTAACGTACGTAATGTGATTATGATAACTAATACCTGTTTATCTTTGTTTCCTTTCCGGTTGCTTTCCTTTGTTCCAGTCGGCGTATTTCCTTTATAAAAATGAGTAATCTTTATTCATCATAATTGATTGACAGGGCGTGGTTTAATTAGCAAATGTTTTTCATGCAAGTGTTATAAACGCTCACAAAAACGATGACATGACGGTATGAATTTATTTAATCGACCGATGAAAAAAGTTACTTCTATCAGTTTTGCTTTGAGGGAAAATTCGGCTTAGGTAGGTAGTGAGTAACATGAAAATAAAGGAAGAGTCGATGCAGAATTTTTCACCTGGTGAAATCTTATGTATGGACTGAAGAAGGCAGGACAACGCACATTTTCTTTTTAATCGACTTAAAAAACGGAGGAGGTTCTCAATTCGAATGTATTTTTTTATGTTTGTTACCTCAGAACTCCGTCATTAATGAAACGGTATTCGACCTTGGACTTCGAAGATACATCAAAATTGAAGTCGGTTTTTTTGTTATAAAATACTATATATATTCCAAATTTCATCAAAATCGGTTCAGTAGTTACGGTGATACGTGGTAACAAACATCACACACACAAACTTTCGCATTTATAATATTACTAGCTGCGCCCTGCGGTTTCCCGGGAAAAAGTAGCCTATGTGTTAATCCAGGGTATAAGCTATCTCCATACCAAATTTCATCAAAATCCATTCAGTAGTTTTTGCGTGAAAGAGTAATAAAGGTACATCCATACATACAAACTTTTGCGTTTATAATATTAGTAGGATAGGATTAGGATTTGATAGTAAAACCCATTGAGGTCTTAATGGTAAAACCAGTAAAACCAAAAAATGGGCAATGCCGTGCTTGCGTCACTCGGTTGTCACCGCTCGCTGCGAATGACTGAGTGAGATTCAAATGTTTATTTTATATGTGCGATCAATTGATGTTATTTGAGGTTGTTATGACCTTTTTGGATGACGACGACGACATGCTTTACAGAGGTAGAGCAGGCCAGCTGACTATTTATTTGACTTTGACATATAGACGAAACATATTGAGAAAAAGACGGAGAACGGCTGAAGACGGTGGAGCTGACCAGGACCTGACCTGACTGACGGAGGTCTGCCTATTACCTATATTTGCCTATACGAAGGTGCGCCAGTAGTAGTACTAGACAGTTAGCTCGGCGAATTTGTATGGAGTGTCGGGGGTCTGGTAAAACCAAAGAAAACTAAATATTGCTTCGTAAAACTGTGACTTGTTATTTGTAAACTCATTACGGTGACAGTATAGTTATTTGTTATATGGCCACACCAAAACAAAATATCAAAACATATTGAACGTGCGTGCACCTGTCTCGGCCGCCACCTTCTGAATAATCACTGTATCATTACCGTACTTCAGTCTATGCCTATATTATTATGTTACTGTAGCATTAAACAATTCTGCCACTAAAGATACTTTATTGTTTTTTTAGAACGCAATGCGATAACGAACTAACAAACTCATGCGTTCCGTGACAAGCCGCATTTAAACAGGTTGGCCGCGTGGTGGCCCGAACAGGGGTTCATTATCAAATGATAATAAGGGTTTTGCGTATCTTGATGAATTGTGTGTACTATGAACACGATTGGTTGGGCAATCCAATGATGTTAATTAAAGAACATCATTGGGGCATTTACTAAAGCTGAGTTGGACCAAAACGAGAATAGGAGTGCATAATACCAGGCCTAGCGCACTCCGCACTGTAGGTACGAAGCTACAAGTACATAGCCGGACACCGACGGCAAGTCGCGCGTCGTTACACGTGCCGTGTCGGAAGAGATAAGAGCTATGCGATAGAAAGAGAAGCGCTCTGTAGGTTAATATGACTGGTACGTATGCAGCGCTACGCGAGCTGATATGAATTTTATTGCGTCATAGCAAGAGTCGCTATTCGTTTGCATTTCTTTGCGAAGTGATGCTTCTGTCCCTTAGTATTCTGTGATAATACATAAATTAGGTTATCGAAAGCTGCAATTACGAGTATGGAATGAATCTACGACTTTGGTCGTAGGCATGATTAATTTTATTGTTGGTAAGGTTGAATATTATACTTCTAGGATTTCATAATTGTCATGGCCGGCATAGGCCTTATTCTAGCACGCTATTAATTTCTGTTTTAAGGGAAACTTGGAGCAGTATTTCCTGTTTTGAAGAGGGATCCCTAAACAAAACCACAGGTCACCGAAGCGTGAACGTATTTATTACGCACTAATCGGTTGTTCGCCACATTATTGTGCACACAATCATGTCCGAAGTCCGACTCGGCGCTGGTCGTTTAATCGTTTTCCGCATCCGCACTTTCCCGCGCTACTCAGTTCTACTTCGACAGCTAAATGACGGCTGAACTTAGGCTTTATTTAGATTAAAGGTGAAACAACGACCTTAGCAAAGGTATGTGGCACCAGCTTGATGAGAGAAGCGGTGCGGTGGATGTGGTGCTTGAGGGCAAAACAACAAGGCTAACAAGGCTACAAAGGCCTTTGTCTAGTTCAACATGCGCGGCAGGAATATTTTACCAGTAAATACTGATGAAATATTTCTTACGTATAGGAGGCTCTAACTTACAAACTATAAATTGAACTATTGAAAATTTCTCCCACATTCGGAATATAAATAAACCAGATTCCAGAAACGCGACGAATCTGAATTACGACAAATCTGGAGTACGTCGAATTCGGAACACGACGAATACGGAACAAACGATTTTAAATAGTTTAGTTGGGGCCCTAGTTTATTGTTTGCCCCAGAGCCTTTGGTTACCTAGCTACGCCAATTGCTCCTATACGAAAGAAACGTTTTGCTTCCACGTTCATCATACGAACAGCCAAGGAGTGGAATGCTTTGCCAACATCTGTGTTTCCTGACAACTAGAACTTGGGAGTCTTCAAATCGAGAGTGAACAGGTATCTTCTAGGCGAGCGTGGTACATTTTAGACCACATCATCGCTTACTATTAGGTCCAAATGTAATGTCAGTTAAAATTAATAATAATCTACCCGACAAAATAAATGCACAAGAAAATCATACAAAATTTAATAACAAATCACTTATAGAAAAATGTTTAAATATAAATGACTTTTTAATGAAAATAAGAATAAAAATGATAAGTAACTGACTACATAAGATGTTATAGAATAAATCGGTGCACTCTCATTATAATTATACTTAATTATAATTTATTATTTGCTAGCAGGGTCATATGTAATCTCACCACTATAATAAGAACCTTTGTGTACATATGTACACAAATCTAAACTTTAATAAATATTTTTTTTTATTGAGTATTGAGATAGTAGTCAAACGCAAACCTACAACGTAAAAAATGCTGCTGCGTCAGCTATTGTTATTATATTCGCTGTTTTTTAAGATCCTCCTAACATTCTTAAGTTTATAGAATTTATGTTTTTAAGTAATGACGCATACTTGGTCAATCTTTTTAGATGTGCAAAATATTTCGCCGCTGTCGAGGTTTGAACTCGGGACCTTTTCCTTCAGTACAGAAAAACACTCTTAATTCTCAAGCTTCTATGAGGCGGACAGAGAGCCGCGTACTGTATCTTATAAACTATCCAATTTAGTCTACCTAGGTATCTAGGTACCAAGGGCCTGGTTACATTTTATCTTGCATGCTGGGGCTTCTATTCTCAGCGTTACTCTCGCACTGCTGTAAATGTTTTTCTAATCAGTTTTCGTATTATACACAGAAATCTAAACAATACATTATTAAGATTTCTGTGGTATATTAAAAATAAATTTCATTTTTTCTTTTTATGTCGACAACTAAGTATGTAGATACCTAATGATATTTTTATGTTTATGTAACTGAATTACGAGACGAGCTGGTCGTAAGCAATACGCCAGCCCATAACAACAACAGCACCACCCAGAACTTTGTTCTGCAAAATCCTGCGCGGCGCTGCACTGCGCTCGTCACCCTGAGACAATTAGCTGTTGAGTCTCATAATGCCCAGATAATACTCCGAAACTAAATTCTACTGTAGCTAGCACAATATATGCTAATAGATAGGTAGGTTGAAGACCCTGTCGTTCGATAAACATACCCTGGCACAAGTATTTCAATTAAAAATATTTTATCAGACTCAAACATTTGCGTAGGCAGGACTTAGTAGGCACCTATTGAGATTGATCACATCACAAACATTTGGCGAGCCATGCTATGTCCAATAGGCAACTATTTCGAGCAGTGACAGAAGAGACCTACGTGATGTATCGGGCCAGTTTGCCAGAAGTTTGTTTTATTGAGTTCGGAGAATCCGATTCATTGCGACTTACACTTCGCGGAATTTATTGAATGTACACAAGCGTAATGTTTTAGTATAAAAGTGAGGAAATGTTTTGTTATTACAGTTCATACAGAAAAAAACATTCGTTCAAGGAATTGTTGTTTTCGTTATGCTTCAAACGTAATCCCGAGTATTTTTTGGAAACTCCTTGAAAATTAGTTTAGTCATCTTGAAAACTTGAAAACCATTGTTGAACATTAACGTTTGGTTCTTTAAATGGCTCTTCCTGTTTGGTATATTTAAATTTTCTATATAAGTTTTAGAAGTGATTTTACCAGCAGCCTTACAGTGTCACAATGGTCATCGCCCTATATTGCAAAATAATATTCCGGAAGGAAAAGTGGTGTTTGTAATTAAAATACAATCAATTTATATCAATATATCAATTACGAACATTTGGTATCAAAATGCTAGATTTTCCTGTAATAACAATTATTAGAAGTAGGTAACCTATATGCTCCGGCTTCATATGCGTCATCGTCTCTGTAAAATTATATTACGAGTACTTAGGTATACACATAATCATGTTATTGTCCTTGTAGATACTAAAAATATTTTACAGCAAGTTACAAGTGTTACACGTTTCTCCAACTACTTTTTCCTCTTCTCAAGCTGAAGATGTCTTCTACTTTGTTCCAGAATTCTTCAGGAAGCTCCTGAAGCTCTCCCGCGAGGAGTTCCACTCTATGTTCAAGCGCACCTACGGCATGATCTACGAACAACACTCGTACGTCTTCGAACAACTCTTCGAACAACTGGAAAGGTAACTCCACCGTATCCACCTTTCATTATTCTAACATTATTCCTCCATTATTCCTCATGCCTGTTTTAAGTTTAGTTGGTTAAAAAGGAAGGTAGAGGTAATAATTAATTTAAAAAAAAAACAAAAACTGACTTCAATGTATCTTTGAAGTCCAAGGTCAAATATCGATGAAATTTATGTGGAACTACTTCTATACTGAACACAACGCAAAAAGAATTTTCCAAATCGGTTCATAAATGAGTTCTGAGGTAATAAACATTAAAAAATATACAATCGAACAGAGAACCTTCTCCTTTTATGAAGTCGGGTAAAATTTACTAAAATAGACAACTTTGAGCTAGGTAAGAGTGTACCAATCCATTCTTTACGGATTTGTATCAATATTATATTCCGTTTTGTTACAAGAATGATTTTGTAATTTTATAATCATGCATTGTACAATAGACGACCACTGTCAGCTGGAATGCTGGACCCGCATCCTCTATTTAATCACAAGGTAAATAAATGTCCCTTGTCCCGTCTGAATGGACGCAGTAGTTTACATACAAGCTTGTTAGAGTCCAAGCAGTTAACGTTTTAAAACATTTAACGTACATAATAGTAGATAAGTGATGAAATAGTTAAGTAATTGAAATTGACATCACTTTCAAAATCCATTCCTGAGTAGATCCTCCTCAGAAAACTCAAAAATAAACACTTGTAATTCCAAAATACTGAGAAACACTTCACCAACTTCCTACGTGCAATACCCACATATCTAAAGAGAGGAACTATATATACCTAGGTACCTAGATTCCTATATGACATCGAAAACTATTTGTTCGCGATACTTCGAACACTTCATCGACTCCTCAATAAATAGGTACCTATATCCAATACTCAGACGGGCACCGTCCATGTTCCAGGTACTATACGCGCGGCGATACAAACTTCAGCGTGATGATGGACGGCTTCTTCGGCATCCTGTACGAGAAGATGTTCACGGTGCTCAATTCGCAGTACCAGTTCGACGCCACGTAAGTACCTACCAACCTCGTTCACCAGGTTGAATAATTCCGGAGCTTGTGTCGACTTTCATATCACGCCAGCCTTCAAATACTAGCAAAAATTCCTGTGGATTAAATTTGAATCATAATCCTTTACAGTCATCAAGGATCCTATTTTCTTTTTGACTAATCAAGGCAATATTTATTTTATCCAAATTGCATCATATTTTATCCAAGCCAATAACACAGAAGGCCACGGTTCCATTCTGTGCAGACATAGGGGCGCCCGGACCCGACCCAACATCCTAAATCAATTGTACCTCTTAAAATTTAGCACCACAGACAGTAGCTCCAACGCGCTTCAGAGTTATTTAAATACATTTTTTAACGTACTTTATGCCCTACTATTGACCATAATCGCTTGTTTACGTGTCCATAACAGTAAAGCCGTCCGTATAAGTGTTTTATAGTTGCGTCTTCATGAACAATTGCGCTCTAACAACCCTTTTATGAGGCGTGGTGTTGAATTGCCTCTATGAAGGCTCATATTGCCACGCGATGGGGGCGCGTGCTAGGTATAGTGTTGCGAAGATTTAAAAGCACTAAAACGTTTAATAGGTAAACTAAGTCCGGTGTTAAGGGGTAGGTCTTAAAAAGGAGTCAGGTAGCGTGACGGCCGTCTATTTACTTTGTTGCTTGGTAGGATTGTTGGTCGACGGAACTTAGGAATCATGGCCTTAGATTGGAGTATACGAGGTTACGAGGTCATAAAGTCCCGTCACATTAAACTGCTGGCCTTAACTTAAAGACCACCACCGTCCCTTACAGGTTCTTTGAGTCCTCTCCATGCAAAGGTTGTCTGGAAGAGATCTCTATAAGCGATAAGACCACTCATTGTAACACTTTAGCTTTAAGTATTGTTTTGTAATTTATTTCCTGTTGTTGTATAACAATAAAGCGTTATGTAATCTAATCTAAAGAGCACTCTACAAATGAATACGCCATACTTGTTTTTAAAGGAACGGTTTAATGAAGGAACGAGACGGGCATAACCTAATCCTGCCCTTAGAATAAGTAGTTCGTCTTAACTTTGAATTGCACTGCATTTGTCGCTCTGAGACTTCACATTGGCTTTCCTAATCACGATTACTATTTGCAGGTACTTGAAATGCGTGAACGAGAACATGCGCGACATCCAGCCGTTCGAGGACGTGCCTAACAAGCTGACGATGCAGCTGAAGCGGGCCGTGGTCGCGACTAGAACCTTCCACAAGGCGCTGCGAGCCGGCGCCGATGTGGTCCGGAACATGATACAGGTAGGCGAACCACGAGCGGTGTCTTCAGATGTCATACAAGTTTAAGGATACTTCGGACGAGTGCGGGACGGAGCAAGGATCCCTGACTAATCCTTCCACAAAATGGGTTACGATCCTTTTGAGAGTGACGTGATGACTAAGTCAGACGCGAGTGGGTTTATTAGGTAGTATAGTAAAAAAACAATGCCGCAAGCACAAGGACTAAAAAACTGGCTTCTGTTAAACTTTGGGTTGGTTTAGTATCCCGTAAGGGCCTAAAGCCATGTTTGGGTAGATGACCACATCAAATCTATGAAGGCCCTTGACAATAGGTACTTATTTATGCTAATCCAATGGCTGCCGGACGCGAAACAGTGTTAGGATTACATTATTCATAAGGCTAAAGAGCTTAGCGTAAATGTTATTAAATGGAGTTACAAGAAATAGGCAGGCTAATGTCCTATCCGTGTTGCTCAAGCTGGAAGACGGCAGTTGGTGAATCTTCAGTGTTATTCAGTGTAATAATACTGGTACTATAGGTATAGGTATATACGTAGGTTAGGTTAGGGTACGGTACTGTATTGTATTTGTTTGTTCTATTTCGTTTAGTATTCAAACCATTGCGGTCAAACTAATATTATTTCACTACCTACCTATTGCCGGACACGAAACAGGTACTAGGTAGGTACTTAGGTTTTGATTGCGGCAAACCCAACTTTGTCAAACGGCTAATTCATGCAAAGTAGCAACATCCTACGCAAATTTGTTTTTACTGCTGCCCAAACCGCAATGATTTCGGATGTAAAGTTAAGCACACATTGCCACACAGACTCAGAGAAATAGGTACCAATCTTGTTGCGCAAGGTTAGAGATGAAACTGGCTTGAAGAGGCTTTTCTAGTTTCGTCGACTAGCGCAATACGAATGTCGTTTACAATGCAAATAAGTAATCAATGCAAATCTATATTCACGTCGAATCTGACCTTCAACTTGCGAGTTTCAGTTTTAGCAAATGAGTCATGTCGCCGTCGGCAAGTGTTAGTTCGTTGATCCCAGTTGGCGCCAAATGACAGTGTGCTACTGGACTCTGCTCTCGGATTTATTGAGGATTGTTGATGTAGCGTGAGCTGCATTTAAAACGGGCTAATTTAGCCTCTTGGCGCGGCGCGGGAGGCGCGTAGGGTTGCTAATGTCTGTGATTTAAATTAACGCCGCAATTTGTCGTCGCCGGTTTTATGTACAATTGAATACCGCAAGATGTGATAAGCTCGCAGCTTTCGTGGAGTACGGGCAAAGAACTTGAAATTAATCGAACCAATTGTAACAAGGCAACAGAAAACCTTTTCGAAATTGCACTTTCTCGCGGTACCCTTTTGCTGTTGAGGGTTAATAACATTGAAACGCCCTAATCTTCTTTAAACTCTAAATGAACTTCAGACAATAGTTTTTATTGCCTGTTCTAAAATTCTATCTACTTACATGAGATTGCTCAGCTCCTGGCAGCATCCCGTTAGTTTCTTTTGCATTGCAAATGGCCCAGCGACACGACAAAGTTGATTAGAGCCGGATAGAACAGTGTTTTGTTCTTCACACGAGGTTGAAGAATAAAATAAGAAGTGCATATAGTTTTTATTAGTTAGTTAACCGCTTGCGACAGCTTACCTAACTACTAGCGACAGTTAGTTTCAACAATGGAAGAACAATAGAACCGTGTCACAGTAGACATAAATATATGTACTTTGTACACCCGGGTACTCTGTACTATTAATTATTCTGTGACCCGGGTATGACGACTTACAACATCTGGACTTCTGGAGATCATAATGACGCAAGCCGCAATACTTAGAAATTAAAGCACTGGTTGACTATTAGAGTATGTAGGTATACTATTGTATACATATATCTACTTGGATCCTGTAAACTTGTGGCAAAGTTAGTTAAAGCGGATCCAAACCAATATAGAATAACCTGCACTTACAACATACTAGTTACCTACTTATTACCTTGTTGGCACGATAGTATTTAGACCCGAATCGAATCCAGTCTTCCAACGACATTGTAGGTATCTCTTCTTCTTCTTCTTCTTGCATAAGACTTATCGTTGTTTATTATCCTACAGGCTGGTACAACAGCAGAGTGCACTATATCGTGGACCCGCCTGCAGTACTGCGGGCCGTGCGGCGGGCTGGCGCACCCCGCCTGCTCCAGATACTGCCACAACGTCATCCGCGGCTGTCTGCCCGCGCACGCCGATATATCCGAGTACTGGGATGCTTATGTCGGTGAGTGCAATCAGCTGACACTTGTGTACCGTCATCTCTATGTACAATAAATGGTTTTTATTTATTTTCTTACATTTTCAGAACAGCATGTCAGTCTATAATGACTTGTAAATGACCTATTTCAAAGTACGAGAAATACTGTTCCAAAATGATGTGTAATTATAGCGGATCAATGAGGTTCGAAATATTTGGGACCAGCAATCTAAAATTTTGACATTGGTTTAATTCATTTTTATCAATGAAACATGTGCAAAGCGCATGTGCGAAGCGCGTGAGGAATTTACTGTTTAATCAAATATCTTCAAGTTACTTGAACTCGTGTTCAACACTTTAAGGTAAGCCTTTTTTGTAACGCAACATGTTTCATGATTTCAGAGGCCGTAGAAAAAGTGAGCGACCGCCTCCTCGGGCCGTTCAATATAGCTATGGTCGTCGAGCCTATCGATATCAAGATTTCGGAGGCCATCATGAGTTTCCAGGAGCACAACCAGGAGATCTCGCAGAAGATCTTCGCTGGCTGCGGCAAGCCGGTGCTCGGCGGCGGCGGAGGCACCGGGCCCTTCTCACCTTCGGGCAAGAGTCGACGCTCAATCAGAGCCATCCCTGACTTCGACTGGAACCAAGACAAGAAGGCAAACGACGTCGATGACTTCGAAATCGAAGGCTCAATCGAAAGTCTGTACAACGCGAAGGCCTCGCAATGGGCTCGCGAAAGCTCTCGCATACCCACTACGGAAGAAATTAAAAGAGAATTAGAAGGATTCGCTGAGAGAGCCGAGCTGAGGAATCGCTTCCTCGATTACTTACGAGGAAATATAAAACTAGAAGAGTATGAAGCGCTCAAGAAGAAGGTTAGAGGGAAGAGAGATGCGAACCCGGAGCCGGCTGGTGCGAGCGGGATGGATATAGACTTCAAATCGTACGACTTTGATGGCAAAAAGGGACCCAAGAAGAAGAAGCCGCTTACTAAAAATGACGACGGTCATGGTGAGTTATCCTTTTTAATTATAAAAGAAATAGATACCTATTACCTTTGAACAAACTAAAACAATGACCAAGCATACGTCATTGCTTAGAAACAATGATTCTATCAAGTTTGAATTAAAATTATTGTACCTAGGTCTTTACTTGAAAGCGTTACGACATAGCAAGTGACAGATTAAAAAAATATCTAAAAACCGCGTTTTTATGCGGTTTTTGAGGTTACGTCGGCATTGCATGGTAATAAATAGATTTAGAATGCATTGTCATCGAGTTTCAGCCGGATAGCAACCTAATCGGGAAGGGCTCGAAAGATTCCACCCAAAACGACAGACAGGCAGACAAACAAGAAAGTAATTTAATAAAAATGTCGTAAAATAGGAATGCAAAATACAGTGGGTGACATGAAATTATCCAAACTTAAAAAGTTAAAAAGAAAAATGTAAAAAAAATACTTTAAACCAAATCAATGAAATTAAATTATAATAACATAACAAGAAAATTTAAAATTACAACCATACACATACCATATTCTATAGGCGACATGTTATAACGTAAAATGTATCGATCCCATACGTTTCAGGAGTCGTAGATTACCGCACCCAAAAGCACCGATGATGGAAAAAGCACTGAAGAATTGAGACCGCCACGGGTGCCAAATTGCTAATACAAGTGTCCATTCGGAAATGTATTCGCTCTCTTGTTTTCTTTTTCAAGTTCCACATGTTCCAGGTTCAGAATGGGGCGGCCCCGCGCTAGAGCGGCTGGTGAAAGAAACGCGAATGCGCATGCGCAACACTAAGAGCTTCTGGAAGCATCTTCCGGCGCTGCTCTGCACTTCTACGAGTATACCCAACTCTCCGTGCTTCAACGGAACTGATGTCGGCAGGTAAGAAAGTAAATTCAAATTACGCGTTAAGTCTGTTCTAATGAGAAAAGCATACTATACTGTTCGTAATTACATAGAAGACAAAGATGCTTGGAACATTTCACTTCTGCAAAGCAGCCAGCTGGTACATAAGAAAAATAACATTGTAGAAACACAAAACATTGTAACAAAATATCTGAAAAGAAAATGCTCCTCAGTTTCTTGCCGTATCTTCTGAGTAGTTCTTTTTCCGATACGGCGGTAGTCATTGTGATAATTTGACGTTCATAAGTGCGTCTGTGATGCTAAACATCAATAAAGATATTTTGAATTTTCTGTCACTGATTTTTAGAGTTACTGTTTGGCTGAAACTGTTCCATTTCCATAGTAAAAAAGACCGAAAAACTTCAGAATTGCTGATGATGAACTTTCCTTTCTTCCTCCGTCCCTCCTAAGAAACATCTTTAAACAACTGATATATGAAATTGTAATCTAATCTAATTACGGTGAAGGAAAACATCACAGGAAGACCAGTATATCCAAGATTCACAAAATTTGAGGAATTTCCATATATATTTATCCAGCAGTAATGCAGTGGTTGATAAATCATCATGGCCCATATTCTCTCTAAGTAATCATGTGCTGAATGGGCTGATGACAAAAATATAATTAATAACTAGCATCACAAGCCAAGATTGGATTATACATATTTATACCCATGACACATTTCTTTGAACCATCAACTCAATAAGGACAAGAAGATTCTCGGAATTGAAGATACTTCAACTTCAACTATCTTCTGCGCGTGGTATTTGTTTATATCGCTATCCCTTGGGCATCACGTGTTAAATTAGGATGAAAATTATCCTATGTCCTTCTCCGGGCTGTCTATGTCCCTAATTTTATCAAAATCGGTCCAGCCGTTTAGTGGTGAAAAGATAACAAAGAGACAGACAGACAGACATGAGTTACATTCGCATTCACAATATTTAAAAAAGTGGATTATTGGCCTCATTCTCGCAATTTTTTCATGTTTCATTTTGTAGTCTAAAATCTATACTAATATTAAAAAAATATTAAAATTGTTAGTATTAAAATGTTAATGTTGTTGTTAGTATTAAAATTGTTATTATTAAAATTGTTAGTATGTTTGTATCTCTGGAACTATATGATCCGATTTTGAAAATTCTTTCACTGATAGAAAGTGACTATCCCCGAGTAAGATAGGATATATTTTTAACCGACTTTAAAAAGGAGGAGGTTCTCAATTCGATTGTATTTTTTTGACCGATTTGGAAAATTCTTACGTTGGGTTCATTATAGCTACAATGTGCTCCCATATATATTTCATCGATGTTCGACTTCGGATTTCGAAGATACATCAGAATTGATTCCGTTTTTTTTGTTATAAAATTAATTATAATATCGACGCAAACGAAGTCGCGAGCGGGTGCTAGTAAAGAAATAAAGAAAAGAAATTGATGAAATTGTCTCCTTGATTCCAGCTACACGCTCCCCGCAGCGGGCGAAGGTCTGACCGGGCAGGCGTCCAACCCGGAGGTGCGCGGCGTCGTCAACCCGCAGGCGGTGAGCGCGGCGCAAGCGCAGGGCGAGGCGCTGCGGAGACTCACCGCCAACCTCAAGGACGCGTACAACGGGCAGGAGGTCGAGTGGCCCGAGGATAACGACAGAGGTAGGAAACTTCTCTCGTGTGGGTGGGTGGTAGGGTGAATTGTACTTAAGCTAGCAATGAAACGACCTTTTTACTGGAACGCTGGTTTAATACTGGTCGACACACGTCGCGCGCCAGGCTAGTGAAGTAGGTAGTAGTAGGTGCATATATATATATATATATATACATAAATATACGACGCAGTAGGCTCATATACATCATAGAGTCATTGTAATAATTGACGTTCATAAGTGCGTCTGTGATGCGAAAACTGAATAAAAAACTTTTGAACTTTGAACTTTGGTGTGTGGCCAACCCTCGTGTCGCGTCGGAGTTTTTAGACCGCTCGAAGGCCTCCGACATGGCCTAACAACTGCCCTAAGACAATAACTGGGACCGATTTTATTTTATTTAATTATTTCAGGCAGTATTAAAGTAGCACAAAGTAAAACAAAGGCCCATAGAATATATACTTTACTAACAAAAAATATATACAAAGATATAACACAATAACTAAGTATTTCATAACGCTACTACACAACACAAAAGACATCCATATTCCATACATTCTTACAAACTTTCGCGTTTATAATATTAGTAGGACTTAAAAACGTCAGGCTCGTTTTTCTACGCCTTGCTTGCTTCTAGCGTGGCGCTCCAAAGGCCTCCTATGATTTTTTTAGGTCTCCTATGATTTACCCGTCTCCTAAGATTTGTTTTTTTTTTCAGACCAACAAGCATCTGCGGGTAACATTGACGAGTACGTGGACGAGTTGGACCAGGGCTCCGGGTCGGGAGACTACAACAGCGGCGACGACGGCCCGCCTGATGACGACGAGGACTCCGAGGATATTGACGGTACTGCATTCATTCATTTCATTTTTACAAGCTTTTATCTAACTTGCAATGTTTGGGTCAAATCTTGCAAGCTGAATGAGACCCACTTCCTCTTACCCTACGGAGTTGAAATTTTGCATACTTGTCAAAGTCCGACAATGCAATATTCCTTTGGTGTAAGAATAGTCGCGCATAAAAATTGTATATACGGAAACATTTGTCGTTACCGAGAGAATTTCAGTTAGAGAAAAAATATATACGCTCAAAAATATTTATTTATGAATAAAGTAGCAAATGTAATTTAATTCCTTTTCACTCGTTTGGATCAGCACGAATTGCTGTCATAAGTGGTATTTTTTCAAGTTTTTAAAACCAGCAGCCTTTTCAACAATTTGAGTTGAAAAGACTCCAAAATGCCCATTCAGCAAATGTTAAGCCCTTAAAGAGAGGTCAGGAAATACCTCTCCGGGAGACTACTAAGCAGTCTAAGTACCCCACCAGACACTCATTTATCGAATATTCTAACCCTAACCGCTTCTCCTCGCAGGGTCAGGTGTACACGCGTTCGAGCCCCCGACCGACCTGCCCCCGACGCCGGCGCCCGACGCGCCCATCGTGCCGAGCGTCGTCGACCCGCCCGGCTCCAAGAACGTCTTCGTAAACACGAGGATCTCCGACGTCGCGCCGGAGACACCCGAAGATAGACAACCCGACACCGGCAACGGAAGGCCTGAAGAGAACGAACCGGCCAGGGAGCAGCCGGTCGCCGACTCGGCGGACCGGCCGTCGCTGCAGAAAGCTCTGTTCACGTACGCGTTGCCGGTTGTGTGCGCATGGTTCGGAACTATAGTCACCGATTTGTTCTAACCTGACTTTTGATCATCGGATGGTGCAGCCTAGTCAGTGCGGCGGCGGAGCGACCGCGCTATACTGTCCACTCGTTTACCTTGCCGTTATATTTGGTATTTCGATGGGATATTTATAGCGACATGGTTGTAGTCGAGTGTAGCGCGCGCTACTGTGATATAACCGTGTGGAATTGTGGAATGTGACTACGAGAACTAATAACGAGAGGATATTTTTACACAGTGCGTTGTGTAGTGAGTTAATTTATTGATATTTTTATGAAATGCTTCGTTGACGTTGTTGCGAAGTGGACGACAATAAATTGATGGCGACGTAGTCGAGCTAGTTTTCGCGAGAAAGCGAGTTCCGAGCTATTTCAACAGGGGATTTTTAATTTTTCGGCAAATGGAATAATCATTTTTTATTTTACACAAATCAGCCAAATTATTATTGTATTTATTGAAAATGATCTTTTTGTAAATAAATTGTAAATTATAAATTACTAGATAGTGAATGTATGTTTTTATAATTTTTCTGATGTATGTTGTATGTATGGAAGTTTAATGGTCGTCTGTGTCTTTGCGCCCTAGTTAAGGTATACCTACTTATATAAAGTCATATCATTGAACATGCTCTCTGCTATAAAGTTGCAACAATAACTGGACTAAAAAATCGAAGAACTTTAAATATAACATACTAACGAAATTATAGCAAATTGTCATGCTATTCTGGAATGAACTTGTCATAATATTTTATATGTCATAGGCGCGAGCTCGCCGGCCATTACGGAACAAATTGTACATAAAATCTAGTTATATTATAACAAATCTAAAATTAAGGTAAGGAGACTGATTTGCTTTCGATTCTTTTTTTAATTAAACATTTAACTTCTTAACCCTTTGACTGCCAAGGTCGATACACGACATACGTTCAGAAAGAAAAAAAGGCAGAAAGAAATTATTTATTGCCAAACTGTACACATATGTAGAATTGAAAGCAACAATATTTATCAGCACAAAAACAGCAGCAATACGGGTAGGCTCAGCACTGAGCTGCGTAAGCCTAACAGCTCACGCAAAGCTCATTTTCAAACCTCTTTATTCGATAGATGTTCGTCGATTTTGAGTCATGCGGGTACAACATAAATAAATAAATTAATGTGCATTAAACGAAACGAAACGAAGAAATAAAATAAATTAAAAATAAATAAAACAGTGTGTACAGTACGTTTTAGGATTTAGTTAGCTTAAGCCGACCTTGGCGAGAGTGCTTTTCCGTAAGGCGGTTTGCCCTTGGCGGTCAACGGGTTAATTTACTTTTAGTAAATCGATTTACATCTTTCATTGACATTTCTTACCGACTGATAATCTTGTTAATTTTCGCGTATTATATTGTTTTATGAACTCAAAATAACTTTCGCCGATCACTTTGCATCTAAAAATACAGGGTGTTAACACAAATTGTATCTTAATGCAATTTGTGCACAGATACATAATATAATATATTGTCTGTGGTCATTTTGAGTGTATGACTATTATTTATTGAAACCAAATATTATGAACAGCTCTTGAGCTTTCCAGTGGATGTCTCGAGTCGAATCAAAGTGACGCGTTATTATTTTGAGTAACAAAGTACGTAAACAATTTGTTAATATTTTTCAGTTTATATATTAGCTTCAGCTTTACTTTGCAAGTTGATAGTTTGATACTCTATATTAATTCTTAATGTATTGCGTCGCGAACAATGTTATAAATTAGGAAAATTGTTAAACGTCCCGCCTCAATACTTTGGGAATTACTATTCTAGTTAAGAATCCAGTGTATATTGTAAGTGTTACTTTATAGTAATAAAAATAATACGTAATTAAAAAAAATGTCGCAGCTACTTCAAAAGTAAACAGTCTGTAGTAGCTTTTGTGACAGCTGACATTAAAAAAATTATTAATTTAATAAATTGTAATTTTTTTTCTATAACCGCACAATAATTATCAAACTAAGATTCAGTAACTTTTTTAAATCATTGCCTATGAACACCTGACATAACTACTGCCGCCATGTTGAATAATGTCAGTAAGTTTTCATTTAGCAGTCAAACTGCTACGGCATTTTTCCTAAACGTAAATCGCATTTTTAATCGAATACATCATATTCGAATCAGACTGCAAGACTTTATGCAAAACAATTTTATTGTTAGCGAGAATCGTCCACATGATTTAAAAAAGAAATATACGTAAATGGGAATTTGTTAAAAATACGAAGTTGCACACATTGACCGTAACATCGCTAAACACAGCCTATAGTAAAATAAATAATTTAAAATAATTGGAATCAATTTGAGAACTTCTCAATTACTTAGTAAATCAATCGGCAAATTTAATCATACGACATTACTGGGCACTTGAAACTTGAAAGCTGAAGTATCAGATTGCAGTGCCACTCAAGAATTTTGGCAATGCCAAGTTATGGATGGCACTGCAAATCCGCAAGTGGCGCACCAACCTTGTGGCGTAAGTATGACTGAATTTGTCAATAGATTTCAAAATCAAAACTACAAATCTTAAAGTTACGGGGACCAAAAACGTATATCACGGTAATGTGCCATCTATTTAAGGTAAACTTATTTAAAGTAATATTTATACCAGACTATAGTGCACAAATAAATTAAAGATCGTCCAATATAAACTGTTGTCAAACTGTTGTCCAATATGAACCACTGTTGTTCCATTTTCTAACAATTTTGTATGAAGAATTTGGTAGTGTGGCGTACCGACTTATGTTGGATAATCTCTGGCTCAGTTTAAAAACGTATCGTTACGTTTGGTATCGTGCTTTTTATACTCCTTTCATTGTTTTGGCATTTGATGTAAAATTGCAATTTTAGACATACGATTGGACTGTATGTAGTATTGATGTTTTATATTGTGTACGGAAATTATTACACGAATGATGAGTAATACCTACAGGACATGTTTCATTGAGTATTTTTACACTTAGCGTAAGCCGTAGTAGAGTCAGAGTCAGATAGATAGATAGATAGATAAACACTTTATTGTTAAAAAACCTTAAATATAGGTACATGAAAAACAAGTAAATTTTACAGTAATCAGCATAACAATAGGCGGTCTTATCGCTCAAAGCGTTCTCTTCCAGACAACCTTTGAACAGAAAGGACTAACATAATTTGGAAGTCAGATAGATCGAAGCGTCTAAAATAGCCAAAATCATCTGTTGATCGTTATTTCATTTATATGTACGCATTCAAAGTAAGAGTGCCTATTGTTAAAGGCATCCTAAGTAGTCAATACTTGTTAGCAACACAGTTTTCAATTTGATATAAGCTCTCAGGATAGCGCGCGGACAAACTTGTAGCGATCGTCCCTCTTGTAGACGTGGAGATGGTTTTGTTTCGTGGAGTTCGCGCATTGCCGCCAACTTGGGCCGGTCGACGATGATTTTGACAATTAATTAGCCATTTGTTTATATTTTTCTGTCATCATTACAAAAGGATAAAAAGACACGACGGGACAGAAAATTGAAAACTGTGTTGCTAACATATTGACCACTTTGGATGCCTCAAACAATACGCTTACTTTGACTGCGTAAAAATAAATGAAATAACGATCATCAGATGATTTTGGCTATTTTAGACGACTTGATCTATCTGACGCTGACTGTAGATACAAGCAAACCATAACGTTCATACTTGTAAGACAGCTAAAATAATTTAAACATAGCATCCTGTACAAGCGCTACGGATTCGGAACTAGATGTTTACAAGTCCAATTTATAACCTTGACGTG
The DNA here is from genome assembly GCA_951640565.1 of Petrophora chlorosata. Taxonomy (NCBI): domain Eukaryota; kingdom Metazoa; phylum Arthropoda; class Insecta; order Lepidoptera; family Geometridae; genus Petrophora; species Petrophora chlorosata. Next base: position 17,465,700 of record OX621189.1, on the reverse strand, counting down.
CGCGTATAAATAAATTTAGTTAGATTATTCAAACAAAATGCGTTCAAATAAACCATGAATTACTCGCTTTATCAAGTAATATCAGGAGCGCGTATAAATAAATTTAGTTAGATTATTCAAACAAAATGCGTTCAAATAAACCATGAATTACTCGCTTTATCAAGTAATATCAGGAGCGCGTATAAATAAATTTAGTTAGATTATTCAAACAAAATGCGTTCAAATAAACCATGAATTACTCGCTTTATCAAGTAATATCAGGAGCGCGTATAAATAAATTTAGTTAGATTATTCAAACAAAATGCGTTCAAATAAACCATGAATTACTCGCTTTATCAAGTAATATCAGGAATTTCGCTTATCCTGATTATATTTGAATTCCATTTAATAGTAAACTGGACTCTATCGCGACGGAATAAGAGCGAACAGTAGGTTTACATGTCGAGTGTACGTTAGACAGATGTATGTAGTTTTTGTATGTATGTGTAACAGGGTACGAGTGAATTCTGTGAATAGTCGTGACGTGAGTCTTGCAATGACATCACTAGAAGAAATAATGGCAGGTATGAATAGGAAAATTCATACACCTGTCTCTTTAAGTAAACGCATTATGAAAGGATAAAACAGAACTAAAATCTACTCTCTACACAGTTATATCAATGTTGACTCAGGGCTAGATGGCAAGTTTATTAACTTGCAAGCTGCAAGCATTTGATCGCAGGTCAAACGAATGCATAAAGTATTCGAGTTGGTTCACACTTAGTTGGTATGACAGATCTCTAAACTAAGATATGTGCCAAATCGATTATAATCACTTGATATAGATACGTAATTTATTGAGACTAAGTAGGTACCGACATCTCAATAAATTACGTATTTTGACGATGGAAGTAAATAATATATAGAAAGAAAACGGTAAAAACCTTAGACAAGATGTAATAGTTGGACAAAGAATAAGATATACCTACTGGAATAAAAAGAGAGAAAATATTAAACTTTTGAGCGCCACGCTATAGAAGCCAAGCCGTGCCCCCCACGCCGAGCTATACAATTTTCATACGTTTAAGTCGGCTCAAGCCGACCTCGGAGAAGAGAGCACTTTCGTATGTCGAGTATGACCGACCTTGACTGTCAAAAGGTTAAGAGAAAAATACTTAGCACGATTTTTCGTATTAATTTTTTTCTTTACAGCGCATGTCATTCCATCTCACGGATTGTAGGGCAAAAATCTAGTCAACGTTTTCTCTTACGAAATCGGTGCTGTTTTACCATTGGGCATGATATCGGTAGCTTTTCTCATCAACATCGTGTGACAGCAATTTTGAACGAATAAAATAAGATTTTTATTGAAAATATTTTTTTCGAGACAAACTTTAAACAAATTTGTAATCGGTACCGCGAGCAGATTAAAATGAGCCCAAACACTAGTAGTTTAAGGTGGTTTAAGATTATCCGTCAAGGAGCTCCATTGCTTACCTTCCGTCTCCATCATCAGATCAGCTGGCTGTCACCATAATATTGCATTGTCATGGACTTTGACAAGTATGGAAAATTTCAACTCCGTAGGATAAGAGGAAGTGGTTCTGATTTAACTTACAAGATTTCACCCGAACATTGCAAGTTAAAAGCTTGTAAAAAGACGGACGGAATCTCGCTAAGAAGCATAGCGCAATGGCGGGTGGCGTACGTACCGAAGTTTGTTTGAGTGAACGGAGGGCCGATGTCAAGCCGAAGTGACGGTCGATCGGCATAGCTGTAAATGTGTGCGTAAGGCTTGTGTACGAACGAGCAGCTGGCATACCATGCTTCACTTCTGAATTTGGCGACCGTCCTCCCTTTATTCGTTCAAGTTAGCAATTAATTAGTTAATATTAGATACGAACTGGCATCTAGCTTCCAAAAATCGATTGAATCGACACTTCGATCGATTAATGCTAAATGTAACGAGTGTGGGCTTGTTAGGGCCTACAGGAGTGACTAAGGTAAGGTGCACTCACCTTACCTTAGTAAAGGAGTAGCAAGTTAGAATGAGAAAGACAATAGAAAACAGACGTTTTGTTTCGTTATCTCTGTCACACGTTTGTTAGTTTTAGCGAGACAGAAAGTAATGAATAAAAGTGTTGATTTTTCTGAGTTAATTTAAAGGCACTGTGAAGTTTTGTGGAAATATTAAATGGAAATTAGAGCGATTGTACTCTGTCGGTAGAATAAAGGATTTTTATAAAGATATATTACGATTTTATAGGTTGTAAAATTTGTGTACATAAATAAAACGATAACACATGTAACTTTGTTTCATTTGTATATTTTATTTAATATACCCACGTACGTTACTTTAGTAAAAATATACTTATACAATATGTACACGATCCATCTTCAAACAATATTAAGCCTGATCTCATACAAGTTAAGGTCCAATCTCCATCAATGTAGGTCTCTATTTTAAAACAGCTAACACTTAAATCTTCAGGTGGTACGTTACGGTACGTTATTCATATTTCCACCATTATTAACTTGTTAGAAATGCCTAAATTCATGCGTGGTGAACTGTTCACGGGTTATTATTTACGTAAAATTAATAAAATGCTACAATTTATATCAGGATTCCGATATAAATTGTACCATTATATTAATTGTACCATTTATGGTACAATTTATATCAGAAACCTGATATAAGTTGTACCATTATATTAATTTTGCGTAAATAAACAACAAGTAAATCGTTCACCACGCATAAATTTAGGCATTTCTAGTATACAGTGAACAAGTTAATAATGGTTCAATAGGGGATCGGACAGTAATCGAGAAAAAATCTAAAATGTAGTTAGAACGAATGTTCGTCGAACCAGAAAGATCATTCAATCAATATTTTTGTGAAATAATAATGATTTATATTTTTAAATGAATAAATAATTCTGACATTTTTAATCTGTTCTTCATCTCGAACGAAACAACAATCACAGCCCATGACGTCATTTGTAGGCAAATGCCGTGAGTCAAGCTTGTGTTTATTTTACGATTTTGCTTTTCATAAAATGTATTTTTGCTAATTTTTTCGTTCCATTACTACAATATAATCTCCAAACTTCACAAAACGTATTAGAATCTCTTTGCAAGTTTTATTTCGAATAGTTTGTCGTTTTCTACCTACATATGACATCACAAGTTTTGAGGTGACCTTTTGCGCGGCAATATTTGAAACATAATACTTAAACATAGTTTTAGGTACTTTTAGATCGTTATTTAATTAAAATAGTATTTTTCATGGCTATATACATTCATTGTAGTTAATTTAAAACACTTTCTCAAAAGTTGTCCGATCCCCTATTTTGTATGAAAAACGTAACGTATCACCTTAATACAGGATTCAACCTTGTCACATCACAATAAGACTCAATTTCTGTATTTAATTCGTCCCATTTGCTGACTAGTTTGATCTATCATTCATCCCTTATCGCTCATATAATAAGGTTCATTTTCCTTACTCTAATCGTCTGAATCACTGGAGTCACTGTCAGATCCTGATTCGTCGCTATCAAACTCGGAGTCGGATCCGAGCCAGTCCGGGAGAGAGGGTTGTTCGATTATGGTCTTCCATTCGTTTAGTTTGTGCAGATCTGAAATAAGCAAAATGCTTGTAAGAGAAGGATAGTGGATATTATTAACTTTATTATTATTTATTTTATGAAGTTAAGCCTGTTAGTAAGCGCCACGCCTGCCTATAAAAATTGCAGTGCCACTCAGAACTTTAAATACCATAAAAAGCACTGCGTAGCACTGCATCGCGATCATCACCCCGAGACATCATATATTAAATAATAATATAAATTATATAATATAATAGTACATCTCATTTGTTCAGTAATTTGGCTGGCTACAATGCCCATCAAACCGGAACACAGTAATGCTTGAGCACTACTGCTTGACGGTAGAATAACTGACAAAGCTACCCAAACCTACCCAAACGGCCTCCCGCATACGAGAGACCTACGTACTACACTACATCACACTGATCACACACATCTCGCACATACATTCATGTGGACGCTGTGCTGTGTAAAAGAGAAATTATACGAATTATACGGGTAATTCGTCCATTATCTTTCTATCCTCGGACAACAAGACGCACGGAAACTCGGCATCCGTTTATTATTGACATTTCTGCCCGAACAAAGCGTTTTGCTTCGACCTTTTTAATGCGAACAGCTAAATAATGGAACACCTTACCAGCGTTTCTGTTTCCCGATTCTTATAATTTAGGTATCTTCAAGTCCCGAGTGAATCGGTATCTTCTAGGCGAGCATGATCCATCGTCGACCGCGTCGTCACTTTCCATCAGGTCAGACTACGATCAAATGCTTGCCTATTCAGTAATAAACTTAAAAAAATATAAAGTACCACTCACCGAGGCTATACATATCGCTCAAATAGAACTGCTTCTCATCCTTCTCGAGCACCCCGCCGTACACGTACAGGGTGCTGCGAGACACCGCCGCCATGCTGGACATGCGCGGGGACGGGCCGGGGCGCGCGCGCGCCGCCGGGGCGCCGGGGGGCGCGGGGGGCGCGCGCGGGGCGCCGCCCGCCGGGGCAGCCGCGCCCAGCTTCAGGGTGAAGCCTTCGTTCTCGGTCACCACTGAGGAATAAACGCGAGAATATACATTCCCATAATCTGATAATCATTTATTCATACTAATTATAATAAATACACGTAAAAATGATATCAATGGATAATTTTTTTAATTGATACAGACTGATGAGACGAGTGTCGTTCACCTGATGGTAGGCGCTACGCCTGCCCATAACTATTGCAGTGCCACCCAGAACTTTTATACTAATTAAAATTTATATGAAATACCATAAAAGTAAAGAAAGAAGAAGAAAGAAAGAAAGAAATGGGGGTCGCCGTTCCCGCTGGTGCCCATCGCAAGGAAAGAACCCTGATTTGTGGGCACCAAACATACAGCTAAGTACAGCTTTATCGTTCTAACAAACAAGTGCTTAGGAATCTACTTGTTTCTTATTTATATCTATTGTTTCACTTACTTCATATTCATATTAAGTCTCATATGCCCAGTAATTCCCAGTAATTAGTACGAGTTAATAAGTAATAATAAGCAGCACACCTGCAACACTCTCTTCAGCTTTAACCTGCGGCACTGCCGATGCCGCGGCGGCAATGCCCGGCTGCTCGCGCAATGCGACAGAATGCCACTTGCCAGCTTCCAGATCCAGCACGTGAAGGTCATCGCTCATCTCGCCGCGCAGGTCTTCCTCAGTTTCCTCTACATCCTGGGAAGATGGAGTATCATCAGCCATTGACATACCAACAAAACCAACTTGGATTTCAATAAAGGCGAATAAGTGATAATTTTTGAAGCCGAGCCCATGATTTTTGGAGGCCGGCAGTTCTTAATGTACTTGAAACTTGACACTGTGTTTCGAAGACCATGCCTTCTCCCAACTATTATTTTGATAAAAGAAAAAATATTGGAAAATATATGCTGAGTACAGCTTGTTTCTACTACATACTAAATTGCATCAATCCATTCAGTAGTTTTTGCGTGATTGTGTAACAAACATCCATCCATCCACCAATCCTTACAAACTTTCGCATTTATAATATTAAATAGATAGATATACTTTATTGCACTTAAAAAAAGGAAAAAAAATACAGTTTGAAATACATAATTTTCTTTAAGTACAATAGGCGGTCTTATCGCTAATATTAGTAGGATAGGATGGGACAGGATATTAGTGGGATATATACTAATATCCTGTCCCATCATTGAGGATTGGTGGATAAATTAATAATATTGATAGTCATCACCATCATCAGCCTGTATTCGTCTACTGCTGGACATAGGCCTCTCCCAATGAACGCCACTGAGCCCGATCTTCGGCTCTTGTCATCCAGTTTATTCCGGCCACCTATCGCAGGTCGTCGCTCCACCTGGCCGGTGGTCGTCCTACACTACGTTTGCCGATTCGTGGTCTCCACTCAAGGACACGTCTACTCCAGCGGTTGTCCGTCCTTCGTGAGATATGACCAGCACATTGCCATTGATAGTGCTAGGTCCGTATTATATACTTACACTGACTCCCCCAAAAACGTATCCCCTATCGCTATGCACGTTGACAGCGGCGGCCTGCCCCGCGCGTGCGGGCGGCGCGTGCGGGCCGCCCGCGTGCGTGCGCCACGCCCACGCGTCGTGCCGCGTCTGCAGCCGGAACAGGTCCGTGTGCGTATGCGTGCGCTCCGTGCGCCCGTCCCGCACGCGGGAGAACCCGCCGTAGATGTACAGCTGTGAACATAATAATAACAGTCAATGAAATCTTGTGACATACCTTTATTTAATAATTTATTTATCTATTTCAGGCAGTATTAAAGTGCAATAAAGTAAATTAACAGAGTCCCATAGAATATATATCTTACAGACTAAGATATATACAAAAAAGACGTGTGGCACTCGGAGACTGCCGCGGTAAAGCTATTGCATGGCATTCGGAGTGGGGGGTGTTAGGTTATTTTCGTTACGGAATTTCTGGATTCGGTCTCCACGCTCAAGGCCCGCGATAGAAGCTATGCAATAGCTTAAAAATATAACACAATAACTAAGTATTTTATTACGCTACTACACAACTTTCTGCCTACTTTCCCTATAACGGCGGTAGACTACCCCAGTAGACCAGAAGTCCGGGGTAAGGAACATCTTCGCGTGTTCCGCTGGAACCAGGAGTACGTTAGACTTTAAATCAGTGGTCCTAGTCTGCTCCAGCCGCGACAATCTCACGTCGTTGGGCTCCTCACGCGAACTCCGGTACACCCCTATTTTCTCCCGGACGTATCGAAGGACCTTTGGACTTTGGAGCTTCAGGGTCCTTTATCAAGGTCCGTCTTAGCTTGAAAGTTTTTGGTAGCAGTGAAGCTGTCATAAGTGGGCAAATCCACTGCTAACAAGCGTAATAGCTTGCACGTTTTAATTGCTCAGGCTGACTTAAAGAAAGCTGATGTTAGAAAGAATACAGCTCTCATCTAATAATTGACACTAAACCTAGACAAACACTCCACCCGGGCATATTGCCGGGGCGAGATGGTGAATGCTAGCGCGACCACATCTTGCCCCACGTCGAGAGGACTGCTCACGAGGGGGTTTTTAGTGGGTTCGAGCCCCACACATCCCCTGTGGGGGATCCCCTGCCACCCCTGTGGTAGAAGGGCAGTGCGACGGCATTTTCCCCCACCCAAAAAAAGGCAAACACTCCACCTTCTTCTGTCGAAGCAGTATGGTATCTTTCGTATGGTCAATCTATGCCCATTATAATAGTAATCAATCAATCAAATCAAATATCATTTATTGTGAATATAGGTGGTACATTGGTGTTACATATTAAATATTAGGTCGCTATATTCAGCCAGCGGCCTGCAATAATATATAGTGAATCGAATTAATTTATAAAAGAAAATTAACATTAACTATTCAATTATGAAATGTCACATTACACAAATATAATGTCAAGAATTCTAATACATTAGCAATACAATGATAATGCAATTAAGATAAAAATAATTAATTTGTCAAAATTATATAAATTGATTGGTCAAAATGGATACAAATGTCAAGATTTAATAATAATACAATAATAGAATCGAGATTTTGTTAAAAAATAAATAAATAAAAATTTTCACAATTAAATTCACATACCACCTAAGTAACAAGTAATAACTCACAGAATCATTCCCAGCCGGCACCATGACGCAAGCGGACCTCGCACTCGGCCCCTTCCCGCTGGGGGACAGTTTACTCCACGTCCTGGTGTCGAGACAGAACGTGTAGAGATCGTCGAAGTAGCGGCACTCGCGCCCGTCGTCGTTGTACCCGCCGAACACGAACAGCTTGCGACCGAGCAGCACCATCCGGTGACCGGAGCGGGAGGACGGGCCGTTTGGAGATACCACCTGACAAGTTCAACTTGGTACATATCTTTCTTAGGTATTTATTTATTTATATTCATTAAGTTTATTTGTTTCTTCTATATATGTACATATAATTATTTATAAGTATTTTATGTATTCAAGTCTATGTATGTATTTATGTAGTTCAAACTGTATTGTAATTTTGATTTATTTTTTTATTTTTTATATAATTACTACTGTAACACATAAACGCCACAGGCCATGACTTTATATGTTATTACTGTCCATCCACGGTTGTCTGGAATATATCGCTTTAAGCAGAAAAGATCGCCCATTGTGACACTTATATTGTTAACTTTGTCTTTAACTCTTACTGTTTCTGTAATGAGGTGTTGCCTATAAAGAAAGGAGTAATTCATTCATTCGTTCATTCTTGCAAAGGAAAAGCAGGTCAAACAAACGCCGGCGCGTTTAAAGTGCGGCGCTTCGGGCGAGCATCGGTAGTCTAACTCTCTTTGAGAGGAGCGCGGGAGGACGCCGCAGGCGCGGGGGTAGGTGACGCTGAGCTCATTACAGAAACTCCAAGTATCACAATGGGGGTGCAATTGATCACAGTGATATCTTGAAATGAAAAAATCTGTATATTTTGAGTGTTACCCTACCAAAGGGGTCAAATAGAGATTTATTGCTGTCACTCTCTGTGCTATCTTTACTTACCTTCTCCCATTTTTTCTCCGCAAGTGAGAAGCACCACAAGTCTTTGTAATGGTGAAACTGCGTCTCTGATGGACTCGTGAACTCTCCTCCAAACACCCACAGTTCACCTCTGTGCATAAAAGTGAGTAGATATTAGAAAATAGAGCCTTCACCACAAACTTAATTATTTAGAGAATTCTATTATTTACCATAATTGCAAGTTGCGACTATGTATTTTAGTGTAGTCACAGAATATATAGTGTAGGTCCGATGTCCCCGTAGGCCTTGTCCCCGCCATGGGGACATCAGGAAGTCATTAAATTTTCGTACCATTGTCCCCTTTACGGAGATAGAGCCACTAGTTTAGGTAATGTTAGAGAACTGCGACCACACAGCGCGAGCCGAGCGAGCGTAGCGCGCGTGCCACGACAGCGGCCGGCGAAGCGCCAGAAAGTAGTTTTTTCCATGTAAAGTTTACTTTACTTTTTCAACGGAAACAGAGTAAGGGGACATCGGGACATATTTTTATATATTTTATTTAAGTACCACTGTCCCCTTTTAACAGGGACATGGCTTACGGGGACAGCGGACCTACATAGAATATATAACAGTACTACTGTATAGTGCATAGACAATCAGAATGACTTAAGCAAAATTAAAATTAATCATTTCCATCACTATCATTGGTTGCTTAAGACAAGTCTCAACATATCCTCGACTTGACAGTTGCCCTCTACCTAATTGTCTTCACACACTCATGTTGCACTACAGAGGTGCTTCTTCACTATATTGTTATAAAAACCTTACTTGTTTGCCGGTGTGGCTACTGCCTGATGCGCACTGCGCGGTGGTGGAGCCCCGGGTGCCTTTAACTTCCTCCATGTGCCTTTCTCGGGGTTGAAGAACAGCAGTTCATTATATACTACTGTCTGGAATAGGCAAACCAACAGGAATTTTGAAAATTCAAATTAACAACAAGAACAACACAAATCAATGTAAGAAGGATATTTAAATAGGAAATTAGGACATTTTGCCAAGTCGCATAGTAAACCACTGGAATAATCTACCAGAGTCAGTGATCAGTGCGCCATCAGTGAACAGTTTTAAAAACAGACTTGACAAACATTTAAAAATAAACCACAAGAGCAATGATATGCACGCATCAGCTCAACAAGCTGCTAGTGAATCATAAAATAATAGTAATAAATTACCTGTGTGCTCATTAAAATATTGACAGTATCAGGAAATTTCAAAGTATTGTGTTTTCATTTTATTAACCGACTTCAAAAAGGAGGAGGTTTACAATTCGACGGTATGTTTTTTTTTTTTTTTTTTTTGTTACGCGATTACTCCGCCAATTATGCATTGATTTCGATGATTCTTTTTTTGATTGGTAGGTAATACTTCAAAGGTGGTCCCATATAAATTTTATCGAAATTCATTTAGTAGTTTTTGAAAAAAATAGCAAAAACAAAAAATATAAGTTTAATCTTCAAGTCGGTTCTTGTTTTTTTCGTAACCAAACTTTCTTAAGGTGGAGGTTTGTATTCGACTGCTTCACCTGCTTCACCTGCTTCACCCAGGGTTGACTTCCGGTGAGGGAACTCCTCAACGGTGAATAGTACAGACACAACATTTCGTAAATCGATTTAACCATAATAGCCTGTTCTAAATTCCATCATGATATGGCAGATACACCCAGGATTGACTTCTGGCGAGGGAACTCCTCAACAGAGAATAGGACAGACGTGAAATTTTTTTGTACATGCATTTAATTGTGATAGCCCATTTTAAACTTTGTCATGATGTGGCTTCTAGATCATAAAAGCTTGTCTTTAAAAACTTTTTGAATTAATTTAATTAAAACTTGTTTTTCACTAAAAAGGGTAAAATAAATTATTTTTCAAAAGAAACTAAACCGACTTCAAAACCACAAATGGCACTCAAAAGTAAAAAAATAAATTAATATAATTATCATAAGCGCTATCCACTCATATATTTGAAGTCGGTGCCAGCCAAGTCTAATAGGTAGTAGATAGATACTACCTACAAGTAGTACTTACTATATACATAGTATTTAATAATATAAGGTAGTAGAAAGTAGATAGATACTACCTACAAGTAGTACTTACTATATACATAGTATTTATCTGCTACCTATTACACTTGGCTGGCACCGACTTCAAATAAATGAGTGGGTAGCGCTTATGATAATTATATTAATTTATTTTTTACTTTTGAGTGCCATTTGTGGTTTTGAAGTCGGTTTAGTTTTTTTTGAAAAATAATTTATTTTGGTTATAAATATACATGTAGTAGGCATAGGTACAGTGGCGGTCAAAAATCCAGTAGCATTCTCACAAAGCAATAGCATCAAAGCAAATCGCACTAATGACCTTCTATAAAGTGTTTGCAAGCGTGTGCCTATAGATTATGAAAGAATATGTTGTATGGGTGTATACACACACACACATATTCTTTCATAATGAGCCAATCAAATAGCAAGATTATCAGTTTTCTACCTGTCGTAAGTTTATCAAGTTAATAACTTTTAATTTCGATGCTTTGGGTAAGCGTCGGTCTGGCTCGGTGGTTAAGCACAGTGTTTAATAGTCATGTATAGTGATTTGTGACACGTCGGTTCGAATCCCTCGTACTATAAGTCATTTTTACATTTTAGTTTTTATAATTTTGTTTAGAGGGACATCGATGTGGTGCTGTTTCTTTAATTTTATATTTTAACCAGTTTCTCAAAAGATGAAGGTAGATTTGAAACAAAACTGCAATAGAATAGTGAACTTGTCGGTTGGTGAACTTTGTTGTGAGCGGTTGATTTATTGTTACTTTACTATGTGTTGTTTCGTTTGATAGTTATTATTACAAATGCAAGCAAATAAACATCAATAAAAGGACAAATATAGAAAAATCAACTCAAATTTACAATGAAACCAGCTAATGTGTAAGTTATAATAGATAATGTGATAATATTTGGATTTTGATATTTAGATGTAGATTGTAGATTTGATATTTAGTAGTAGAATATTTAGATTTTAACTGGGAGACTACAATATTTACCGATGAAAAAAATTAAGTCATAGTTAGTAATAGTAATAAATAGTTAGTAGGTTGTAAGAAAAATTTGTAGTTTATGGTTATAAGGGGTTAAGCTTCAAACCTCTTTTCCTTGGGAAAATGAATATTTTAAGCTTATATAAACCTTAAATAACCAATAGGTAATAAAATAAGAGATGTATTGGTTTTTTTTCAAAACTATTTACTAACATTAACTAACATGTTTATCATAAGTTTTTAATAAATGTTTCCTTATAAACGACTTTATTAATTCATGTTTAACAAAGGCTGCAACTAATAGTTTGTTAAAATAACAGGGAATTTAAATTGTAGCTTAATTTAAAATTGTAACTTAATAATAAATACCAAAAAGTGCTCACGTCACTCAGGATTAAACCCATACCCTTTTTGAGCATTGTATAAAGAGTTCATCACTTACGCCACCCCACCATTGCCACATTTGCTAAGTAGATGAATTTAAGCTGTTGCTGTTTTGAGTCAGTGCAGCGTAGAAACCGGATAACTCACTAAGAAGAAAGCAAGTATATACTGTTATCTTTTTCTAATGTTAACACATGCATCTGACGAACTGCACCGCCTCATAGTTATACCGTATGACTTTTTTTGTGTGCATAAGGACATTACACACACAGAGATATGCAGCTTGCGCGGGATTAGCGACTTAAAGGTGCCACTGGACTTTTGTATGTTTACTGTACGTTGCTCTTGTCACCCTAAGAAGTAATCTTCTAATCCTCAAATGCTAAGCAATTCAATTTGGGAATTCGGAAGTGCCAATTAATATGTATGACCTATTTGGTGGAAGATTAACTGAAACTTTACCTTCTGGCCATCATGGTATTCCCCTCCAAATAGGATCAGCTCATTGTTAGTCGGGTGCGGAGTCAGAGTGGCGTAGGCCCTAGCCGACGGCGGACCTTCGAGTGTCTTTTCAGACGCGGCAGACCTCTTTGCCTCTTCGCGTTCAATCTCTGCTATCACTTTCGCGATGTCTTCCTGCAAAAAGATTATGATATTCATTATTAAATTCAATTAATCCCATAGAAGTTTTGTTGTCCGCATAATAGGTACTATGTTTAACGTAAGTGAAAACAAAACAAAAAGTAAAAACGACGAGCACTAACCTCTCCTAGATTGGCGAGTTCCTTCTTCAGTTTATTAGCCAATTTCTTTTCAGTCTTGGCGGCTGTTTTCACAGCACCGCTAATCTTGTTTTTGTTTTTCTTTTTACCCATTATAAGATGAACTTGACAAGGATTTATATAATTAATACACACACTAAACAGTGTTTTGGTATCAATGTTTACGCCAGTTAACGCTGTGTTTATTAGATTATTTTAGTATTCCTTGGCAATGTTAAAGCTCTAAGAAGTTCTGAAAGAGTACATAAATAATATATACAAATTACTTGAACCTTTATCCCTTTATGTATGGGACTAAACACGATAACATACACACAAATCCACAATATTTCCTCACCAACCTTTTTGTTTTTGAATTTTGAGGTTGTAAAAATATTTCGTTCGAAAATGGCTCAGATAAAGTGAAAATGCTATGGATGCTGATGATGGCTGTCAGTGTCAGGTGCCGTCTCGCCGGCTGACACGTCAATACAACTGTCAAGGAATGTCAAAGTCGACGTCAGTCGCAGTCAACGACATTGTTGCATTCAGTCAACAACAAGTCAAGCCTAGTCATGTGAGTCCTAGATAAAAATTGTATATAATCGCTAGAGTATATGTTCCTTGATAATGTGAGTCATGTCAAGAATGCTCATCGGTGATTTTACTAATATTAAAATTATTTCACTTGATAAGTAATTTAAGTAATATCTTTTCCGGTTTAGCATAGTTTGACGCCACTGTAGAACAAGGCTCTAAAATGACGAGTCCAGGAGGTTCCGTAAGTATTTATATTGGATGTATTCATATTTACAAGTAACTTAGCATCTTCTAGCAACTAGCAACTTCTTTTTACATTATAGAATTCAAATGCAGCATCCGTGCAAGAGTTTAAGATCAGGGTGCCAAAAGGCGTGAAGAAAAAACATCATGTGATGAGATTTAACGCTACCCTGAATGTAGACTTCGCCAAATGGACCCACGTGAAGATGGAGCGCGAGAACAATATCAAAGAGTTCAAGGGGATCGACGAGGACATGCCTAAGTAAGTAAATATATGTTCAGCTTTAAAAACTGGTTGTCATCTAATGTAACAGAAGTTGTAGATGTGGCAGAAATCTTTAAATTAGAAACTAAAATTATATTCGAGTAGGCTAATATTAGTGCTTTTACAAGTCAAACTATGTAGTTATAGGACCTTTAAGTATGAAAGATGTATTTGAATTTCATGTAGAGCATGTAGACGGCAGTTGAATAAAACAACAAAATGATATACCAGTGCTGCCAGATTAAAATTGTCTAAGAGTCTTTGTAAATACAATATTACAAAATTTGCTAATAAATTCTATGTATTAAAAAAAGCTAATATGATTTATTTAAAAATCAGGCCAGAGGAAAAAAGAAATTATCTATTTATGCATATTATTTTTCCTTGTGTAAAAGTTCCTTATTAAATGACATAATACTTGCAAGTTTTCTGGCTATTTGTGATTTAAGGCTATCAATTAAATAACCCTTGGTTTGGCACAGCTCTAGAAGCTGGCTTGTATAAGCATTTTTAATTGCTATATTTAATTCTACAGACGAAGAGTGAATAAGGCTTGTTCCTAAACTGTAAATTGTATTACAGATTTGGTGCAGGTTCAGAATACGGACGAGATATAAGAGAAGAAGCACGCCGCAAGAAGTTTGGCATAATTTCTAGGAAGTACAAACCTGAAGACCAACCTTGGATACTTAAAGTTGGTGGCAAGACTGGTAAAAAGTGAGTTCATTTTACTCTACATTTGTTAACAAAAACAACAACCTTACTCAAAATTGTACAATTAAGCTTCTTTTTATTAATATTAGCATTAAATTTTTCATAATTCAGATTGAATTATTAAAGTATTGCTTAGCAAGAAGATAGAACTCTGGTAGTCAGGTTAAAGATATCAAGTGAAATTAATCACTGCTTGATGAGAACTTTAAGTAATCTCACACAGTTAAGCCTTCTAATGAATAAAATCATTCATTCCCTTCATCTTCTGTTCAGCTATCATCATTATAAAAATAAAATTAAAAGGCCTTTTTATTTCCTGATAGTAAACAGCTAAAACAAGTTATTATTAGTATAAGTTACAAATAATCATCTTTATATATTTATTAAATTTATACAATTAAAAAATAAAATTTACTATTCTATTATATTCATGCAAATTTATCTATACAAATTATATTTTATTAATTAGTTATTGTAAATATTTTTGTATAGTACCTATTTATGTATGATTACATTGTTATTAATCATTGTAGCTATAACAAAATATTGGTTTCAGGTTCAAAGGCATTAGGGAAGGTGGCGTCTCAGAGAATGCAGCATACTATGTGTTCACACATGCAGCAGACGGCGCTATTGATGCATACCCACTACAAGAATGGTAAAGCACACAAGTTCTTTTGACTTTTATTTAATCTTATTTTATTTAATGTTTTGCCCTTCGCTCAAGATTTATTAAATTTTTCAGGTACAATTTCCAACCTATTCAACGGTACAAAGCTTTATCTGCTGAGGAAGCTGAACAGGAATTTGGAAGGTACAAATAATATTCCTCCAATGTTTGGGCAGGATATATTTATTATTACTCAGTTCAATTATTCAAAGCCCTTGGGCTTTCTTTCTGTCCGAGCTGTAGCCTCACCTCACCTGCAAGATGTACTTATGCCCGCAGACGCAACAAGGTGATAAACTATTTCTCGCTGATGTTCCGGAAGCGCATGCGCGGCGACGACGCGGCTGACGACGAGGACCCCGATGACAAGAAACCCAAGGGGGCCAAGGCGAAGAAAGGTACGCCTCATCAGCTACATTCATTTCATTGAGCAAATAGGATTCAGTGTATAGTGACGATATACGTAACCATACACTGAAATTTATTACGTATACTGTAACCGTACACAGATGTGGCGACCTTAACCGCCACTTATATCAACGACATGCTCACAGATAAAGCTGATGGAAAGTAGCATATACGCCCTACAAAGTCGCAGATTTCTATTCAAATACTGCATCGAGTTCGAGCAACGAATTTCGCAGGACAGATAAGACCTATACAAGTTCTAAGTAGGTTCTGTCAGACGGCAGTCCCCGGGCTAATAACACCGGGCTCGGTCGGAAGACCTTCCTTATTAAATGAGGGACTTCTACAGTGGAAACATATACCTACTTATCTACCTATCCACTACCCCATACTGGAACCTATTTGTACTTGAAAAGCCGTGCTTGGAAAGTTTATTTTAACAATATATTTTTTCTATAATCTACTATTATTAAGAACATTTGCTTTAACTATTTTTGATTTGCGAAAGCGAAAACCATAAATATTAGGGTGCGCAATGCGCATATTACGGTTCCGGACAGGTTCCGAATCCGAGACCTCCCATCGCCCGGAGAACCTGTGTGTCCGGTGGTCGTAATCGCACCGTCAGCCATGACGGGCTTGAATCTCGTCTGGTGTCGTAACTTCCGTACCTTGTTGTTAAATATTTGGTTCCTTCTATTTGGCTACTAGTCCCATTTTTTAATTGTAGATCTGAAGATATCAGAAATGGACGAGTGGATAGACTCTGACGACGAATCATCTGACTCGGATGCTGCCAAAGAAAAGGACGAAGATAGCGATTCCGCGGCGAAGAAGAAAAAGGACAAGAAGAAAAAAGGTTTGCTGTTCTTCTATCTATCTTCTTTTAACGTTTGGGGTTGATCACAAATTGGTAAATTAAAATTATAGATGTCTCGCTCGACTTACATACAAAGAGATGAGGACGGCATCGGCAATACGTTGTACTAAATAATTCTGAATGCTTAAACATATTAATCAATGTTTTCTTCTTTCTTCATTGCTTCGCACGGTTCGCCCATTCAGGCCCTGGTAAGTGAAATATAATGAGAAAGAAAGAAAGAAAAGAAAGAACGAAAGAAAAAACATTTATTTAGTACATTACACTGAACATATTAAAATAAAGACAAAACAAAAACAGTAAGTACAACACAGTGGAATGTTGCGAAAACACACAAAGTGTGGAATACTCTCCTGTTGGAGAAGGCTCGTGTCCAGGGACCGAAATAGCGGTAAAAATTAGTATCGATACCACAAAGTAACATTAAAAGCATCGGTAATATTTAAATACCGGTATTAGTAGGAGGTATCGATACTTCCTATGGAAAGAAGAAGAAATAACTTTAATAACTCTTTCTGGCCAAGGTTTTCCGCTAGCCGCCGCACAGCTTTCCTCGCTCACACGTCTCAAGTAGCTCAACTCGGGCGAATAAGCTTGCAACGTCGCCTGTACCGATATTTATAACGTTATTTTGGTATCGACGTCTATATACCGGTATTTTATACATTTTCCGACCGGTAAAAAGAGGCAAAGTATCGTTATTTTTTTAAGGTATCGGTATCGGTCCCTGCTCGTGTCCCAGCAGTGGGAACGTAATGGGTTGATGATAATGCTTCCAGTATTGATGCGACTGGGCTGACGCCGACGGCCACAAGCATTCTCTATTAAGTCTGTCAAAAGTGTACTTTACTCAAAAAGTGGACTTGACAGAGAAACTAAATTATTCATACGAAAGAAGAACTTAACATACTAATATTTAAAATGCGAATGTGATTATGTTAATAAAACACTCAAAAATTGCTGGCCGTATTTTGTTTGTTTAAATTCTTCAGTTCTTGGAATAGGACATAGCATACGGAATATTTACACGCGGGTGACACCGCGGGGCGCACTAGTAGCCATATAACACGCAGATACGCAACAAGATTCAAACATAAATAAGTACTGCCTCCATCAAAACTAAAAATGCACAGTTCTCTCGCCTCTCTCTAGATCTATGTGCTCCATCTTAGGCCACATCATCGCTTCACATCAGGCGAGATAGTGGCCAAACATAGATCTAAAAAGAGTAAAAAAAAAAAACCGGCCCAAACGTTATGTCAATAAAAATATTTAATACTAGCGGCCCGCCCCGGCTTCGCACGGGTATTTAACAAACAATTAAAAATTATAATACACACACATCTCCCCCCCTCCCGTACGGCCCTTACCCCAGTGACGCCTACACTGCATAAGTAAAGATGCTGCCTAGCTATTCGAGCAGGGTGAGCGGTTACCACGCAATATTTTTCTAATACTTACATTTTTCAACTCGTGATATCTTTCGAATGGAATGTCCGAATTAAATAATTCAAAAAAGTTATATAAAGGTATTGAAGCAATCTTGAATATGAAGTAATTTATTTTGATAAGAATTAGTACCAAGATACAAATAAAGAGCCTTTTGTAGCGGCGGCATTTCAATTAAATTTTTTAAATAAAAGAATACTTATTGTGGCATAACTATAATAGTTGAACATATGCTGTCGCGACACTTTTTGTAAATAATGATGTGTTCTGCAAAGTCGTAGTACATTATTTTATTCTATCATCAATAGTTTTCGCAGCGCACGCGATATAAAGAATATTTTAGGTAATTTTTACACCTTGGGTTACATTATTGGAGTTTTAGTAATGAAACCTTAATTTTTTTTAAATATAATATAGCCTACGTTATCCGAGGATAGTGTAGCTTCCCAACAGTGAAAGAATTTTTCAAATCGGTTGAGTAGTTTCGGAGCCTATTCAAAGCAAACAAACAAACAATCAAATCTTTCCTCTTTATAATATTAGTTTAGAAATTACCTGACGAAATAAGAAATGAAGAAAACGACATTATTATAAGACGGTATAAAGACTTATTGACAAAGAAATGCTATTATTGTCAAACAGACTTTATTAATGACACACAGATTTCAGCATAATTTAAGATGAATGAATCGGTTCGCTCCTCAGATAAAGAAGGTTCGCTCCTACTACATATTGCTACACCCTATGAGAGTCGTAAATATGTTTTATACCACCTAGTATGCTTGTAAAATGACATGTACATATTTATGATGCAATAAATGATTGAGTATTGAGTAACCCTTGTATTTTCAACATCTTTTTGTTTGTTTCCACTTTCCAGTAGTGCAGAACAAGAAGAAGAAGAAAGTGAACGACGAAGCGTTCGAAGACAGCGACGACGGCGACGAAGAGGGAAGGGAGCGGGACTATATCTCGGACTCATCGGAGAGGTATGTCACAAGGCCTTACAGACGTTCTAATAAATGCCAAAAGTCACTATAAAGCCACTATACCGAACGACGGGAGGGCACTGGTGACCTGTAATACAGGTTCTTATGAACCTACCACAGGCATCAGTCTCTCACAAGAATAGGTATTAGTAAGTAAATTAGCCATAGATTCTCAAATAAATGAATTATTATTAAAAAAAAACCAAACAAGGTTTTTCGGAAAGAAAAATACGACCTCCGGCTGGGACTTGAGCCCGCATCTCAATCTTCCCTCAGCGCAGGAAGTGCTCGGCCCAATGGAGCTACGGTCTCAAAGTAGTGTCAATAAAATTCGATACTTAGAAAATTTAATAAATAAAAGGAAGAAAGATTCGTTTTTTTACAACGGACTTGGTCAGCGTTTGACCACGATCTCACCAGGGCCCCAATTCACTATGACAACTTGGCGATTCCTTGCTTCGAAATCACGTCGATTCTTTCATTAATAAACGAAATCTCTATGACGCATTCATATATATGACGCGTCATAGAGAATAAAAATTTAGCAGATGTCGTTTATTATTGAAGGAATCGACGTTTCCTCGAAGCAAGGAATCGCCAAGTTGTCAATGTCAAGGAATCGCCAAGTGGCGAATAAATGGGCCCTGATGGAAAGTGACGATGTGGTCAAAGATGTAGCACGCTTGCCTAGTAAATTCTTGATCACTGTTTATTTGAAGATGTTCCTCGCCCCGCACTGCTAGCTTGCAGGAGTAGTCCACCGCAGTTACAAGGAACGTAGGCGAAAACAACTCCCACTTGTGTAGTAGCTTAATAAAAATAGTTTAAATAGAATAATATGTATGTTAGTCTGTAAGGTATATATAATATGGGCCTTGAATTACTTTAGTCACTAATGTAACTACCGTTTTCTTAAATTACCTGAATAATTAAAGAAGTAAAATAATATTATTATTCATTTGAACGCACCCAGATTGTATTTATCATGAGTTGTCACGCGAGCAGTTTTTTTTATGTAATTGAATAACGAGGCGAGCTGGACGTTTGCCTGGTGGTAAGCAATACGCCAGCCCATAACAATAACAGTACCACCCAGAACTTTGTTTTGCAAAATCCTGCGCGGCACTGCACTGCGCTCGTCACCCTGAGACAATTAGCTGTTGAGTCTCATAATGCCCAGTAATTTCGCTGGCTACGATGCCCTTCAAACCGGAACACATTAATGCTTGCGCACTACTGCTTGGCGGCTGAATAACTGGCAAAGCGGTGTCACCCACCTAGGCGGCCTCTCGCATACGAGAAACCTACCACCAGTAGAAACTAACCCGCACCTCTTAATATTGTTGTGATGAGTTTTATTTCTGATTGCAGTGAATCTGACCACGAGAACAAATCTAACAAGGAACTGAAAGGAGTGGCTGAGGAGGACGCACTCAGGTAAACACCCTTTTTTATTTTAATGATTGATGAGACGAGGAAGTTGTTCGCCTGCTTAGCACCAGGCCTGCCTATAAAAATTGCAGTGCAACCCAGAACTTTTAATACCATAAAAAGCACTGCATAGCACTGAATAGGGAATATGCATGTATTTTTTAATGCATGAACCGATTCATTATTGTATACTATTAATGAAAAAAAATGTTTAAAAATTTTACGGCATTATTTGTCAATAGGTAGGAAGGCCTTTACCCTGCAGTGGGGCAAACCAGGCTGATAATAATAATAATTTGTCAATAAAATATTAAATGAAAATTTTAATCAATATAAATCAAAATAAATAAAAATAAATTAAACATAAACGCGCCATTTTCGTGTGACGTCAAAACGTGGGGACCTAGGATCTCCTAATTGGTTCATCTATGCTACATGTGTGTGTATGTCAATAATTTACTAATAGGGCGGGCTCAAAAATTGACCAATAAGCAGCGAGGCGCGTGACGTCAGATAGTGGTTGCACGTACTCAAGCGTTTTGCGATTACGTTCCGTTTCTCCAAAAATAAGAAAAAGAAACATTGAAATACAAATAATCTACGCAATTAATAATAATAATTATATCACTACTAAATGTTTACAGGAGTAATCTATCGTAAAAAGTAATTTTCAGATTTTTCGACAACACATGCATATTCCTTATAGGGCTGATCACCCCGAGCAAGTGTGGCTCAGTGGGAGCTCGTGCGACTTTCGATCCGACGCACCCGAGTTCGAATCCCGCTGACCCCGCACCACTGACTATCTTAAGTTATGTGCGGATTTAACACTCGCTCTAAAACGGTGAAGGAAAACATCGTGAGGAAACTGGCATGTCCAAGAATTTTTCACAAAAAGTCAAGGACATGTGACTGCCACCAACCCGCACTGGGCCAGCGTGGTGGATTAAAAGAAGAGAGCCTTTAATATGGCTGCCAAGTCCTGCAAAAAAGTGCTGAAAAAGGCGCGCTTCGACCATATAAGCCGAATAGGGACCAAACTTGCTTCGCACCCCGCAGGTAGCAAAGCGTTCTGGTCGCTGGCTAAGTCGGTCGAAGCTAATTTCTGTCGCCCTTCACTGCCTCCACTGCTAAAACCTGACGGGTCCCTGGCCCACACTGCGGAAGAGAAAGCAAACTTGTTTGCTTCTCTTTTCGCGGAAAATTCGCGTTTAGACACTGCTGGCGAAACACCTCCACATCTACCTGACTGCGAGGCGACCTTGCCAAATTTTCGCATTCGTCAGACCGAGGTTCGCAAGACGCTACGCAGTTTGGACGTGAATAAAGCCAGCGGCCCTGATGGGATACCCGCCATAGTCCTTAAAACCTGTGCCCCGGAGTTGACTCCTGTCCTGACACGCCTCTTCCGCCTCTCGCTAGAGACTGGTTCAGTGCCAAAAACCTGGAAGCTTGCAAACGTGCAGCCTGTGCCCAAAAAAGGTAGCCGTGCCGACCCTGCCAATTATAGACCCATATCAGTAACGTCCATACTTTGTAAAAGTATGGAACGTGTTCTGAATAACAGGCTCCTAACATATCTAGAAGCAAATGACATCCTCAGTGACCGACAATATGGGTTTCGCCGAAACCGGTCCACTGGGGACCTTCTAGCATATGCTACTCATATCTGGAGCGAGGCCATTGAGAGGTGCGGGGAAGCACTTGCTGTCTCTCTGGATATTTCAAAGGCCTTTGACAGGGTTTGGCACGATAGCCTTATAGGCAAACTTCCATCATATGGCCTACCCGCCGGCTTATGTGTCTGGATATCGGACTTCTTGAGGGAAAGATCAATACGAGTGGTCCTTGATGGCTACTCGTCCGATCAATTGGCTATCAATGCTGGGGTACCTCAAGGGTCAGTTCTCTCTGCAACGCTATTCCTGCTGCATATCAACGATCTGCTTAAACCTGGTATCTTTGGGTA
This sequence comes from Petrophora chlorosata, assembly GCA_951640565.1. Taxonomy (NCBI): domain Eukaryota; kingdom Metazoa; phylum Arthropoda; class Insecta; order Lepidoptera; family Geometridae; genus Petrophora; species Petrophora chlorosata. The sequence continues at coordinate 17,443,314 of OX621189.1, read as the reverse complement.
TGCAGACGACAGCACCGTTGTAGAGAGATACATACCTGAGACACGAGCCAGCGGAGTACAAATACAGTCTCACAGAGTGGCTATGGTCGAGCGCATGAATTTTGCTTTGCAAGCAGTCTCCGAATGGGGCGATGCTAATCTAGTGAAATTCAATGCCTCAAAAACCCAGGCGTGTCTTTTCACCGCAAAACGGAGTCCCTTCAACCTGACTCCAACTTTCCGCGATGTGTCCATACCGGTGGCAGACCACCTTGAGCTGTTGGGTGTCACTCTGACATCCAACCTCAATTTTGGCTCGTATATTGAGTCCAAGGCTTCATTAGCTGCAAAGAAGTTGGGAGTCCTGGGGAAGGTCAGGCGGTATTTCACGCCGGGACAGCTTCTTAACCTTTACCAAGCACAAGTCCGGTCTTGCATGGAATACTGCAGTCATCTCTGGGACGGCTCGGCTAAGTATCAACTAGAGGCCTTGGACTCCATTGAAAGGCGGGCAAAAAATCTTATTGGTAACAATACGTTGGTCGAAACTAAGCTACAGAGTCTCGAACATCGACGTAAAGTTGCCAGCTTGTCGGTTTTTTACAGGATACATCACGGAGAGTGTGCGACGGAATTACACGAGTTAATTCCTCCATCTCCTTTCTACCATCGGACAACAAGACGTACGGAAACTCGGCATCCGTTTATGGTTGACATTCCTCCTGCCAGAACAAAGCGTTTCGCTTCAACTTTCATAATGCGAACAGCTAAGGAATGGAACACCTTACCAGCGTCTCTGTTTCCCGATTCTTATAATTTAGGTGTCTTCAAGTCCCGAGTGAATCGGTATCTTCTAGGCAAGCATGATCCATCGTCGACCGCGTCGTCACTTTCCATCAGGTGAGACTGTGGTCAAATGCTAGCCTATCAGGTGATAAAAAAAAAAAAAAAAATGGCCCATTCTCTCTCTATGAGAGAAGGCCCGTGTCCCAGCAGTGGGAACGTGATGGGCTGATGATGATGACCCCGAGCAATCAGATGTTAAGTCTCATATATCCTGCAATGACCTTCAAACCGGAACACAGTAATGCTCACGAACGACTTGCTCGTCTCATTACAAAGCTCCATAAAAAAAATGTAAGCCATAAAATAAATTCAATTTATGAATGCCCTCAGAAAACTTCTCACTTCAGACGAGGACTCGGAAGAAGAAAAGGAACAGAAGCAGGAGCAATCGGAACAAGAAGATGAACCCACGAAAGAAGGAGAGGAGAGGGCCAGCAAACTCACCAAGAAGAAGAAGAAGTCAGATAAAGATGAAGCTAAGAAAGGTATGCATTTGTAAAGTCTATATCGCCTGTGAACTTCTGTGATCTTCTATCTTCCTGAAGTCAAATTTTACAGGAGATACAAAAAACTATTTTAGTTTCTACGTATGGAGAATATTGCAAAAATAAAAAAGTAGTTTTTAAGCCCAATTTTAAGCCCTTTCCAGCAAATAAATAGGCGATCACGTTTAGGAGATAGTTCCACGCACGGATTGCAATGAAACAAGCGGATATTCTATTTAGGAGTTTGATACAATGCATTAGTTCGAACCGTTAGTGACAGATGGCGTTAAAAAAGATTTTTGCAAAAAAATGTTAGTTATGAGGTGTCAGAAGTTTACGTGCGATATGTAACTGTATCTCCACTGAGTCCCGTGTATCACGCCAAAAAGGAGTCATTTTTAACCGATTCCAAAAATAGAGGAGGCTCTCAATTGGATTGTATTTTTTTTATATAACTGACTAGCTGCGCCCCGCGGTTTCCCGGGATGAAAAGTAGCCTATATGTTAATCCAGGGTATAAGCTATCTCCATACTAAATTGCATCCCAATCCGTTTAGCTGTTGCAGCGTGAAAGAGTAACAAACATCCACACATACAAACTTTCGCGTTTATAATATTAGCAAGGATAGGAATTTGTAAAATTCTTTGCTTTTCCGTTAGGTTCAGTAAAGCTACGAAGTGGTCCCTTATAAATTTCATCGATATTTGACCTTGGATTTCAAAGATACATTGAAGTCCGTTTTTATTTTCTGTAAAATATAATTATTTTTTGTTAAAAAATGGTTTAGCACATTTTTCCATTGTTATCTTATTATCTATGGTATCTGTTTACAGAATCAAGTAGCGAATTCAGTTCCGATTCGGACACGGACCCGGAAGCCGGCGGTAGTAGTAAGAAATCTAGCAAGAAGAGCAAGAGCGATAAGACTGGACCTTCAAATAATGGTAAGTCAATAAATTTAGTTCCTCCTTTTTTTATGTAACTGAATGACGAGACAAGCTGGTCGTTTACCTGATGGTGAGCCACACGCCAGCCCATAACAATAACAGCACCACGCAGGACTTTGTTTTGCAAAATCCTGCGCGGCGCCGTACTGCGCTCGTCACCCTGAGATAATTAGCTGTTAAGTCTCATAATGTCCAGTGAATTCGCTGGCTACAATGCCCTTCAAACCGGAACACAGTAATGCTCGCTACTGCTTGGCGGCTGAATAATTGGCAAAGCGGTGGTACCCACCCAGACGGCCTCTCGCATACGAGAAACCTACCACCATTAAACAGTCCTACTATTTTGCTGGCGTTATTACTCTGAAATGTATTTAAATGTGTTGTGCGTATATTGGATGGAACATAAAAGTATGGCGACTTCAACAATTTTGTAAGTCACCATAAATGAATGTCTTACAGTCATGGTAAACCATACTTTCAATTTTCCTGTGGCCATTTGAATTTTGAACATTTTTATTTTTAACTTTATTCGAGCGTTTCAATCAATCAATAATACATAAAAATGGTAAAAATCTAAAAAAAGGTCTTATATTCTACCACGACAATAGTGTGCAATCACGTTCCCTATTTATTATTTTAATTACATTCCATCAGTATTTGCCCGTTAAATAAAAATGTCATGGCGCTTTATATGTCATAGAAATTCATAAAATCTATATCAATAAAAATGAATCACCGAAATGTTTGTACGCGCATAACTTTCAAACGAATGCACCAAATTAGATAAATCTTTCTTTTATGTGTTCGTTATTGTCAGGAGAAGGTTTGTATAAAAAATATTAAAAAAGGAATAGGAAATAATTAAAAACGGCGGTACGAAGTTCGCCGGGTCAGCTAGTATAAAATAAAAATGACAAATTTAAATTGTTGTGTCAATTTAGTTGGCCATTAACAAATGCTTATATTTTTTTTATATGTGGGTCTGTGTGTAACATTAATTAAGCTTAATTAATGAATGTACTCAAAGGGCCAATTAAAATTAATAAATTTATACATTAATTATTTTTTTTAATTTTTGATGCACTCTTCGTAACTTTCATTTACCATCACTGGATAACTGGTAGAAAATGCTTTAGCATTAGGTTCTCCTTTTGTACATTACTTGTGATAGTGCAATAAAGAATTAAATAATAAATGGTTTATGTTTTTGTTAAGACTGTGCAATGGAAGAGCTAGCAGATACCTACGACACAAGTTTATTCTTAGTGTAGGTTCTGCGCACAATGTCATACAATACAAGCCCAGCTTACTTAAGATCCTTAGTGTGAAAATTGTAAAATTTTATGTACTAGTACAGTTATTTCGTTTGAAAAATAGTGGTTACCTGGAAAGTTTTCCGGGAGTTTTGAAAATTTGTTAATTTTATAGATTTTGATGTGTGATGTGTGACTCTTTCCGAATTTCAACTTTGTCACCTCGTATTTTTGCCGCTCGCGCCGCCATATTGGAAAAATGGCGCCTAAAAACAGTTTTTTGACAATACCTCCTTTCCGACTTATTTGACGATAAAAAGTTTTATACAAAATGTCTTCGCCAAAAATGAATATTACTCTATGGTATATTATAACTGTATCCGAACTCATTCCACGCACACAAACGCACAAAACGCACACTTTCAAATTTCCTCCCACAACCCCCGCATCCTAAGTACTCCGCACTTCCGAAATAGCCAGTGTCGCGCACGGTCGTTCGCATCTCACACGAAGTCACCCTAGTTCTCACCCCGGGGTGAACACGCGATCGTGACACCGATCCTCAAAGAAGACCTTGTGAGGAGAAGAGCAGTTCAGAAACCAGTGACCTCGTAAAGCCGTAAGTCCCTTCCTCTATCCTCACAAGTGTGGTCCACCGACCCGATACCTTTCGCACACATCTCACTTTTACTCATCTCATCACGCATATTTCTCACAAATATATATCTACTCATCTTTATTTATCATATTCACACGCATTATTACCGCATTCACGCATATATAACGCTTATTTTATGCAAATTATAATTTTTACTCATATATATCTACCCTCACATCCGCGATCTTAAATTGCATATTTTACGCTAATCCTTATATATTTTACAATTTAAACGCATTTTTACGTATTTACACACGTAATATTGTATACGTAAAATAATATTTTTATTCTAAAACTTGGTTTAGACAACTTAGCAAATTTTTCTTGTAACCGTTAACGCCCTCCTCGTACATTCTAATAATTTTTGCTTCGCTCGTCCTATTGTTTTACATTTACGATTGTATTGTAATCTAATCGCTGTCTGTTCGTTATTTATTTAAAATGACGAAGGGAAAGAAGGAGGAAAGTACATCGTCAAATATTAAAATATCGCTATTAGAAGCAAAAAAGGAAAGATTATTTGAAATAGTGCAAGAACTTTATAACCTAAGCCTAAAGGTCTCTGACCCTTTATCTAAATCGCAATTTTTAGCACGAATTCACTCGTTAGATAAAACTCGAACAGAATTCCATGAGACACTCGATTCTTTAATAACAGCTTATTTGGAAGATGATCCGACGGTTAAGCCGAACTACGCTTCTCTGAGTTCTTTTGACGAACTATATTGTTATATTAAAAGCACCGAACAAACTCATAGACACATAGAAATTCCCACGTTCAAACACTTATCACAATTTTTAAATGAACAAAGTAAAATTCAATCATTACGCAAACCCTCTTTAAATAAAACATATAGTGTACAAAAAGAAATAAAACCAACTCGCACTCTTCTCGTTAACAATAACAACAATAAAACTTATAACTCGCACTGTGTTGTATGCAACGGAGCATCAATACACCCGCTATTTAAATGTCAACATTTTATACAGTTAGATCCCACACGCCGTGTTGATATTGTTAACAAAAATCGCTTTTGTAAAAATTGTTTAGGTTTCCATGATATATCGGTTTGCAAATCGCAGAATAAATGCTTTGTATGCCAACGGAACCACCACACGTTGCTTCACATAGACAATTTTAAAGAACGATCTAGAATCGAACCCCCGACTCGCCGGGCGACACCGCTCACGCACTCAGCTGGCGTAAGCGCGTCAAGCGGTATGAAGTGCGCCGCGCACGCGCCGCGCGCTGCCTCCACTGATAAGGAATGCAACGATGCGAACAATACAAATAGCGCTTTATCGCTGCATACAGCGGAGCCGTCTAATGATATAAATAACAACTCAACTGTTTTGATTCCGACCGCGATTGTAAATTTGTATAATAAACATAATAGTACACGTTCTAATATTCGAGTTTTGATCGATTCAGGCTCAATGAGTAATTTTATCACGAAACAATGTTGTGATCGCTTAAATCTCAATATTCACCCCTCTTCTTCGCCTGTCCAGGGAATAGGAAATTCCAAAAGTATGACATTAGGTTTTACCTCTTTTAAGATTCATTCTCGATTTGATAAAAGTTGCGAATACACTATCAACGCAAGGGTCATTAACACGATAACAGATAAATTACCTAACGTTCGCATAGAAACCTTGCAATTAAAACACTTCGAAAGTTTACCGCTAGCTGACAGTTGCTATTATGAGCCCGGAGACATTGATTGTTTACTCGGTTGTGAGATATTCCCCGAAATTATTGGCGGACATAAAGTTGCCTCGCCATGTTCATCAGTTGTCGCGATAGAAAGTACTTTGGGATATCTTATAATGGGAAAAGCAAACTATGCTAATGACTTAACTTTGTGTAACCTTTCACGGTCAAAGGTCACTGATAAGAATTTCTTCTGTACAACGGAAGATTCTAAAACGCTTACGCAATTAACCGAACGCTTCTGGGAACTGGAAAGTGTCCCAAATAAGATTCATATGAGCCCAGACGATGAGGCCTGTGAAAATCTTTTCGCTTCTACCTACACTCGGAATGATACCGGCAGGTTTGTGGTACAACTGCCATTCAAGTTTGATCCTTCCGAACTAGGTAACTCGTACGCTATTGCAAAACGCCGTTTACTCATTTTAGAAAAGAAACTTGATGCTTCATCGGAATTTCGCGATAACTATAACGCTACTATACAGGAATATATCGATCGAGATTATTTAACAGAAGTTAAGGATTTAAAACCCAGTCATGAATGTTGTTATCTACCTCACAGACCTGTGTATCGTCCTGACAAATCTAGTACAAAAACTCGCGTGGTAATAGACGCTAGCTGTCCCACAGAAAGCAAAAAATCTTTAAATGATTTACTTTACAAAGGCCCGAATCTTCAAAGTAATATTTTTGATCTGTTAATTAACTTGCGAATGTTCTCAACTGCGCTTACCGCTGACATCGAAAAGATGTACTTTCAAATTGAATTGATACCAAAACACCGCTCCTTTCAACGCATCTTGTACAGGTTTGATCCGAATTCAAACATACGCATATTTGAGTTTAATAGATTAAGCTTTGGTTTAACCTCCTCGCCTTTTTTATCGTTACGATCAGTTCGTCAACTCGCCGCTGATAACCAAAGCTCGTACCCTCTCGCAACTTATGAAGTTCAAAACAATATGTATATGGACGATTTTATAACTTCCGTAGACGGGTTAGAAAAGGCTGAACAGATTTACCACGAAATGGTGGAGATGTTCAAGGCCGGCGGATTTAATATAACTAAATGGATCTCAAATAGCTGTGAACTCATGAGTAAGATACCGTTATCGCATAAAAATCCGGATATCATTAAGTTCGATGATGATTCACCCTCGGCAGCAAAAACAAAGATCGTAGGTTTGCAATGGAAACCGACTGAAGATAACTTTCAATTTAAAATTAACTCAGATATACCGGCATGCTCAAAACGCACTATTCTGTCGGTTACAGCTCGCTTACATGACCCTCTAGGTTTCCTAAATCCTGTGACTACCTACATGAAACTTCTCGTTCAAGAGTGCTGGACGTCTAACCTTGATTGGGACGATCCTGTACCGAGTTCAATCCATGACAAGTGGATAAAGTTTCGCGATGAACTACCTTGTCTGGAGCGAATTAAAATTCCGCGACATGTAGGTATTTATTCTAGCGCCCACGTAACAGTTATCGCTTTTGCCGACGCCAGCGAGGCATGTTATGGAGCCTGCGTATATATACGAGTTGGCTCAGATGCGCACACTAACGGAGTTGTGAATTTACTTACCGCAAAGTCTAGGGTAGCTACGCTTAAAAAGATATCCCTCGCACGCTTAGAACTCTGTGCTGCCCTACTTTTAGCGAATCTTGTTAACTCGGTAGTCGAAACATTGTCGAAACGTTGTAAAATTGACAACATTTACGCATTCTCAGATTCCACAGTCACTCTCACATGGATTCACTCGCCGTCTTACAAATTTCATACGTTCGTCGCAAATCGCATATCGGAAATAAACTCGAAATTGCCCGCTCATCATTGGTATCATGTAAGAAGCCAAGAAAACGCCGCAGACAAAATCACGCGACCTAGCCCACCGAGCTCGTTACTAAACTGTGACTTCTGGTTTCACGGACCGCAGTGGCTCCGCGCACCCATCTCAGAGTGGCCCATAACACTATTTCAAGTGAACGGAAATGATTTCCTAGAATCTAAACCGGTTGCTCTGACAGTAAACATTACGCTACCACCTGAAGCTCCAGTTCAGTCATATTCGATCGGCGAGATAGCAGAACGCGTCTCCGATTGGTTAAAATTATTACGAATAACGGTGTATGTTTTACGATTTATAAAACTATTACCTAAAAATACGGAAATTACCGTCGCAGATATAGAATTCGCCGAAAATTATGTAATACGCTATGTTCAACATAAACACTTCACCGCTGATTTTGATGCGATCAAAAATAATAAAACGTGTAGTAAACGCATTTTTAAGCTCAATCCCTTCATTGACCAGAGGAACCAAATCTTAAGGGTAGGAGGGAGGCTGAAACACTCTCAACTAAACTTTGGTCAGAAGCACCCTATGTTACTTCCCGCCAAAGAACGCGTCACAGAGTTGATCGTTGATCACTTTCATAAATCGAATTTGCACACTGGGCCCTCTTTGTTGCTTCCATTACTTAGACAAAAGTTTTGGATACTATCAGCTCGAAATTTAGTCCGACAGCGCGTTCACGCGTGTAACATTTGTTTTCGACTAAACCCTAAGTTCACTACGCCGCAAATGGGTGATCTGCCTTCATTTAGGGTCTCGGAAGCGAAAGCTTTTGTTAACACAGCCGTGGATTATGCTGGTCCATTTCACATAACGCATATACGTCATCGTGGTGTCAAGAGTCAAAAGGCATATATTTGCTTATTTGTTTGTCTAACCACGAAGGCTGTGCACTTAGAATTAGTATCCGACTTAAGCTCAGACCTATTTTTAGCTGCATTTAAACGCTTTGTGAGTCGCCGCGGACCTGTATCAATGATCTATAGCGATGGAGGTACAAACTTTGCTGGCGCGAGAAGAAAACTAGACGAAATTTACAATCTTATACAGTCCACTACTTTTCACAACTATATTAATCAAGAACTCTTATCTCATCGCATTCAGTTCAAGCGCAGCCCCCCTTATGGTCCACATTTTAATGGACTCAGCGAAATAAATGTTCGCTGTGTTAAAACTCACTTAGCGAAGGTGGTTGGCCTACATACGCTAACTTATGAGGAATTTTCAACTGTACTCGTGCAGATTGAAGGTCTATTAAATAGTCGTCCTCTGTGTATACATCCGAATTCATCAGATCCATCGGATATAACCGCTTTAACGCCAAACCATTTCTTAAATGTAACGCCACTCAAATTTTTACCTTCTGAGGATTTAACTACTATAGCCGATAATCGCTTAACTCGGTTTCAACTTGTGAGTAAGTTAACACATAACTTTTGGCGCCGTTGGAGCCAAGAATACTTAACTTCTTTACAACAACGCGAAAAATGGAACACGCCTTCCAAACCCATCGAGTTAGGGTCTGTGGTCATCATCAAAGATCAAAACGCACACCCACTTTCCTGGCCGATTGGGGTGGTGGAAGAGTTATTTCCCGGTCGAGACTCCGTAATAAGAGCTTGTAAAGTGCGCACGACTACAGGAACTTATGTAAGGCCCGTAGTTCGGTTGGCGCCACTTCCAAGCCAGTAACAATATTTTAAGTTGCTATATCCGGTGTCTCCTGGATTCTAGTTTAAGTACGCATTCACTCTTATAAAATAAAATATTTTTTTTTAACTATTCAACAATTTATTTCTTATCACGCTTACTCAACTTAGAGGAAACCTCTAGGCCGGCGGAGTTGTCTTCGCCAAAAATGAATATTACTCTATGGTATATTATAACTGTATCCGAACTCATTCCACGCACACAAACGCACAAAACGCACACTTTCAAATTTCCTCCCACAACCCCCGCATCCTAAGTACTCCGCACTTCCGAAATAGCCAGTGTCGCGCACGGTCGTTCGCATCTCACACGAAGTCACCCTAGTTCTCACCCCGGGGTGAACACGCGATCGTGACACCGATCCTCAAAGAAGACCTTGTGAGGAGAAGAGCAGTTCAGAAACCAGTGACCTCGTAAAGCCGTAAGTCCCTTCCTCTATCCTCACACAAAATGAAACTAGAGACAATTACCTACAATTTATGTTCCTACATTTTTTTCATAAATGCAATAGTTTTGGCGCCGCAAAGTGTACTCCAACACGCGTTGTGCGAATCTATAAAATTACCAATTTTCAAAACTCCCGGAAAACTTTCCAAGTAAAACTACCAAATGACTGGACTATACCTACTATGTCTGTTTTTTTTTTGTAAATTTTTGTAAATTTGTATTTGTATTATTTGTTCCAGCGAGCGCGCCGGGCAGCGCGAGCACGTCCCGCGGCGGCTCGCCGGCGCCGTCGGCCGCGGTGGCCGCGGTGGCGGCCGCCAACGCCGCCGCCGCGCACCAGCCGCCCTCCAAGCGGCACAAGCTCGACCCCGCTTACAAGTCAGTATTGTATTGTACGGTACTAACTTCGACCGCTTCTTCATTGGCTAGACACGACAGCGACACGACATGGATACGACAACGGTTTTAATGTAACTTAATGACTAGACGAGCTGGTCGTTTGCCTGATGGTAAGCAATACGCCAGCCCATAACAACACCACCCAGAACTTTATTTTGCAAAATCCTGCGCGGCGCTGCACTGCGTTCTTCGCCCTGCAGGCTTAGCATGGACCGGAGAAAAAATGTTTTGTCCCCTGTTTTTATCTACCTGTGAGAGATAAAATTATCTTCTCCACCTTATACAGCACGGAAACAGAGGAAAATATAAATTTATCCCCTTTTGACATTATATTGAAATATGTCTCCGCCTCACAGCATGGACTCATTATTACGTGGATAAAAGCATCTCGAGCATTTTAATATTAATATATATAAATATAGCAAATATTTCAATTTTTGAGGTTACAGCACTACTAAAGTAAAATGACAATTTCATGTAACGAAACTCACATCATCTAACGTCATTTTAAATAAGACGCATAATAACATTATTTTAAAACCATAGACGAAAAGTCAATTGAATGAATGACAATTTAAAGTTGATTGAACATAATGTTATTTTTATAAATTTTCTTAGTATGGCAACAATGACGGAGAGAAGGGCTTTCTCCACCGTGGATATAGTATCCACAGGCTAGGCCGTGCTCGGAGGGTAGACAAAATTGACAAAGGGGAAAAGATTTTTATCCTCTCCCCGGGGAAACTTGTCTCCAGTCCATGCTAAGCCTGCTGAGACAATTAGCTGTTGAGTCTTATAATGCCCAGTAATTACGGTGCGACCAAAAAATCACGTGCTATGTCTACACAATCGTGCTGCTGTTGCGGTGTGTGTGACTGTGTGTTTGGGGGGAGGGGTAAATGTGTGCCAGTGTGTGTTTTACGATATTTGAAACATGTATCAAATTGACATTACTATATGTTACTTGTTGTTATATGTTACTGGTGCGAGGTGACGCAGGATAGGGACGGCTGGAAGGACTTAGAGGAGAACTTTGCCCAGCAGTGGGACAGCATAGATTAAAAAAAAAAGTTACTTAAGTTAAAAATTCGCACGATACCCCCAGTAGCTTGTCTACAATGGTACGACAATGATAAGACACGACACGGGTCGACACACCACGGATACGACGCCTGTTTTATCGAAAACAGGCGTCCGGGTGTGTGTTTTTAACCGACTTCAAAAAAGGAGAAGGTACTCTGTTCGATTTTTTTATGTTCGTTACCTCAGAACTCCGTCATTTATGAACCGATTTGGAAAATTATTTTTGCGTTGGGTTCAGTATAACTACGAAGTGGTACATATAAATTTCATAGATATTTGACCTTGGACTTCGGAGATGCATTGATTCTCGGTTTTTGTTTTTTTATAAAAATAATTATCTGTTGAACTAATACTTGCCGAATTATGTTCAGTCGAAACACTGACTTGTCGAAGTATATTTTTTCGAAGTAATGTCATGTCGTAATAAAGAACTATCGAAGTTCCGAGGGCACCCCATTTAACAATGTAATTTGTGTTTCAGCGAATGTGGCGTGACAGAGGAGGCGGTGCGGCGCTACCTGGCGCGCAAGCCCATGACCACCACAGAACTGCTCACCAAGTTCAAGTCGAAACGCACCGGGGTCAGCAGCGAGCGCCTGGTGGAGACCATGACGCAGATACTCAAGCGGATCAACCCCGTGCGACAGAACATCAACGGGAAAATGTACCTGAGCATAAAGTAGATATAAGATACTTACTAAATTATTACAATTTAGATCAATTAAATAATGTTGATTTTTATCGCGTAGTTTTAGTTTTGATATTAAGCCCGGGCCCAGAAAAGTAATTGGAAAACTGACTCTACCAGTGCTTCGGAAATACGTCCGCTAGAGAAGATACCACCAAGAAACTCTGCGGGGATGTCTCTTTTTTTAATATTCGCTGTAAGCCGTTGTTTTGATGAAAAATCGTGAAGGTAATCGAAATGTCCAAGAATCTTAAAGTTCAAGGTCTCAGTGCAGTGCCGCGCCGGATTTTGTGAAACAATGTTCTGGATGGTGACGCAACTGCTATGGGCAGGTGTGTTGCTTACCGTCAGGAGAACGACCTGCTCTCTCGCCTCGTCCCTTAATTACATTAAAAACGGGCCAGCATGGTGCGCCCAATTATCACATACATAAATCCCGGCCCCTAACTAGGATTCCCTGTATCTAGGGAACCAGGGACTATGAGGACCATGGTCCCATAACAGCCAGACACGAAACAAATGCTTGCGCTGTTTTCTAACACAAACATTGGTCCCGTCGCGGGAACCGAACCCGCAACTTCAGTGGTGCTTTGGGTTAACCTGTCCAACGACTACACCATGGAGGCTAACTTAATTCAAGAGTTCAATGGGTTTTTTTTTTTTTTTTTACGCTTTATAGATCTATGTTTGGCCACTATCTCGCCTGATGTGAAGCGATGATGTGGCCTAAGATGGAGCACATAGATCTAGAGAGAGACGGCAGTTGAGCGGCTGCTCAGACCCGTCTCCCCGATGGTTCACCGAACATCATCCCGAAACACGACTAGGTCGCTTGACGGCATGGCTTTGTTCGGTGGGTGGTATTACAACCACGGCCAGAGCCTACCACTCCAAAGCGCGTAAGCGGGTTTCATCACGATGTTTTCCTTCACCGTTTTAAAGCGAGCGTGCAAAATCTGCACTTAACTATAAGTCATTGGTGCAGGGCCGAGTCGGGATTCGAACCCAGGTGCGTCTGATCGAAAGGCGCATGAGTTCCCGCTGAGCCACACTCGCTCTAAGAAGCTCGCTCAAGAGATTCTTGAAAGTCGAGAGCAGTTCCGCACTGCATCCGATCCACTGTGCTATTACTAAGACAGTTAAAGCACTAGATTCTTCCGAGTTCCGTCATCCGATTTCTCGGACAATCATGTGATATGGGACATAGAATAAGTAAATGACATCTGTAACTTATCTAATAATTCCTGACATAAAGATAAAATAAATAAATAAATTGATGACGGATTCGGATCTGATGCAGTGCGGAACCAATCTGAGAGTAAGGAAACCCTGGGGACCCAAATAATGAATTAAAAACTAAACAACATCGTCTACATTTATTATAAACTATTAACTATACTAATTAACTATCTAATAATATTATAGTGAGGTGAAGTTGTTTGTAAAAGATAATCTCCGGATCAGATTCTGAAAATTCTTTCACTGTTAGAAAGCTAGAAAGTGACATATAGGCTATATATTGCTAGAATATATATAAGTCTAATATAATTACAAGCGGTTGCTAGTTCTAAAGATGTTACCATTGTCATAAGTACAAGTTGCAACTTCAAGAAATGGCACAGTTGGTATAGCTCTGCGCAAACCTTGGAGTAACATTTTCATAATACCACTGAAATGATCCTATACCGTACTATCCCATGCCTATCGCGTTTTTATTTTCTAAATATATGACTTCCTCGTATTCATTCTCATGATCTTCATGCTCTGGCTTCCTGTAAACAAAAAATAACATAATTTAGAGAGATTAATAAATACGCCCGACGGCGACGGTCACATACATAGATCCTGGACCCTAACTAGGATTCCCTGTATCTAGGGAACCAGGAACTATGAGGACCATAGTCCTACAACACCCAGACACGAAACAAATGTTTGCGCTTTTTTACTTTGCACACATTTGTCCCGTCGCGGGAATCGAACCCGCAACCTCAGTGGTGTATGAGATTTGAGCCAACCTGCCCAACCGCTACACCACAGAGGCTGTCAAAGTAATGCTATCGTTTAAAAACGGACTTACGGGTAAATAAATTAATCGATTCCACAGCCGCAATAAAAAAGTGTGTGACTAAAGTAGGGACAAGATAATCAGTTTTATATTCATAGTGAGGTGACCTGCTTAAAAACATCGATTAAATGAATGAATCGAATGAATCGATACAGACTTGAAACATATGTGAATTTTAAAAATGATCATGCGAATCCCTGTCCCATTATTATTTTTTCTTTCATAAATTAAAGGAGCAAAATAAGACAAGTACCTACGTAATTTAACAAAAAAATTGCTTTTATTCACTTGAACTATCGGAACTGCTATCTTCATCACTGCTGTCAGCACTCGGAGATATTATTAATTCATTTTCAATAATATTGTCTATTCTCACATCTCGTTCAAAATCTTGTAAAATTATTTTCTTTGTCTTCTCCACGACTTTTCGCCAGTCTTCTGTAGTGACTTCTGCACATGCAGTTTGTAGCAGAGTCATCATTTTAGCAGTACTGAAGGGTGGTTCAGTATTGTTCCGCGCTGCATTACCCTTTATTTGTGCCCAAATAAGCTCGATGGCGTTATACTGGCAATGGTAGGGAGGCAATCGAATAACTTCGTGTCCATGCTCTAGGGCTAGTTCATCGATTACTAAGCGGAGCTTGGACGGCTTAGTTGCTTTTACCAGATTTAACAACTCAACTTTTAATAAAGTTGGACTTGGCTCCACACCATTTCTTACCAGCCACGAGACAATTTCTTGCTTTTTATTTGCTTGAGTTGGTGGTTTATCAACTTGTACAGAATGATACGGAGCATTGTCCATTATAATTTTCGATGGGTTTTCTAAGCTGACTAGCAGCTTCTCAAACCACTCTAAAAACATCAAAGTTCATTTCCTCATGGTAATCTGTTGTAGTTTTAGAGGCGAATGCGAGGAGGCAGTCTGGAATAAAACCTTGAGAAGCTGATCCCGCGTGACATATAATAAGTCGGGCTCCTTTTCCCGATGGAACTTTTGAGGTGGAGGCCGCTGTATCATCGGTCCATGTCCGCGCAACCGTATGGTTCGCATTCAACCATGTTTCGTCAATAAACACGACATTGTCCCAATCCGTAATTTTATTTACCTGACGTAAGAATGTTATTCTCTTCAAAATAATATCGTAGCGTTGTAGCAGGATTTTCCGCTTGTCGGATTTTTTAAATCTAAAGCCAATCGATTTCAAAACCTTTGATAGAGACGATTTGCCTCCAAAAAATAAGCCTGCGCCTTTTAACGAACTCAATAGCTTTTCCCGTGTAGGATATTCTTTTCTCGAGTAATATCCATAAATGTGGTTGCGAATTGCAGCAGCATCAAAATTATCAACGTCAACAATTTTCTTGTCCCTCTTTCGTTTTTTCGGTGTACGTAAAGTATTATCTTCTGAGCCTGATGGTCCGTATTTATCTTTCAGAATTTGAGTTACTGTCTTCTTCCCTATTCCCAATGCTTCGGCAACGCGTTCTCTCGGTGGTTTCAATGGTAAAAGAGGCCCATCGTTGACTGATTCACGTCCAAAATAATTGTACAATTTCAGCACTAGTTCGCGAGATTGACTGTTTAGAGTTTTCCCCCGTTTCGACATAGTAAGACTGTAATGTTATTCTTGTTTAATAATCGTTAAGCAATCGGAGTCCAATTTATAGCCAGGTAAACGTAGTCAGTAAGATCAGGTTAAATGAAAAAGCCGGATCAGAAGAAAATAACAGAGAGCACACCAAAAACGCACAGTCACTTCGCACAACAACAAAAGACTGCGTCATCATCATGTAATGGCGACATGACATGCGTCATCGACAGGCACTGGTGTTGCTAGCAACATCCACCTAAATTGCACCCAACATCAATGACCTTTCTATTTAGTTATTTTTTTGTATTTTTATAGTTAGTTAAAAGAATAATAAATATGTATAATTAGGTTTTATTATAATCACAACGTGGTTATAAATTTATGGTGATTTTTCTTCACAAGTAATCATTGCATTCGATTCAACTTACAATCCTATCAGCTTTCGATTTTTAGAGTAACATCCCTAGTGTTTAAAAAGAAAAAGGGTTGACTAACGCAACATTGTAACGACGTTCAGTTCTTTAGATCAGAAATTGTTTATTATGTTTAGAATGGTTTATTAGTGAAAGCAAATCGTAAAATTACTCGTATCGGTCATTATTACAATAAATATGTAAACGTAATTGAAAAAAGTTAAGCAATTGTGCAGTTCTTATTTTATGCCCGCCGTTACAAGGTTACGTTGTTGAATTTTGATGAAATGTCAAAAGTGACCTATTATCTTGTCCCTACTTTAGCATGCGTCTAGCGTCCGACATTTATGTGACAGCGCGGCGATGCAAAAGTAGCTTAGAACCAAAAGAAAGTAACTACTTCAACAACACTTTTGGTTTTGCCGTAGGTACTCGTTTAAAAATAAAAAGTGGTATGCTGATTTAACTTCACCGTTGTTGCTTGAAAGAATGAAAAGACATTTATTCATGACACACACGCAACATTACATTAAACTATAACACTAGGCATACTACACATATACATTGCTTGGAAACCATCCAATATACTACGCTGAGATTGTTCAGTACATACCAGAGTATCTTTCAGTAAGTATAACATTTATGACTCACCCGCAAAGCATGTTCTCTCGGATGAGTTTCTCTGCATCAGCGATGGTTTGTGGCATGGGCCGGCCCTTGGTCTCGGGCAGCAGAAGCGCAATGCCGCCGCCGAGTAGACCCATCACTCCAAGGATCACCAGCGGCAGGTTACGCCACAGTTTGCCCTGAAATTGTAGAATACATTGCTATGCTTTTACTTTTTCTTAAGGTCTTCTCTAATCTCTATCCAAATGCAGATTTTGAAAGAGTTTTCTCTATGTATCTTCGAAGTTCAAGACCGAATATCGATGAAATTTATATGGAACCACCTTGAAGGTATACTGAACTCAACGCAAAAAGCACAATTAAAATCGGCTCATAAACAAAAATATGCCTTAACATACGAGAAATAAAAAAATCTGTCGAATTGAGAAGCTCATGCTTTTTGAAGTCGTGTAAAAAAATGGAGAGTCGGCACTCTGCTAGACTCCATATAACATTTTTCAAACCCCTTTTGTTTTCTTTTTGTCATAGATTTTTGTGTTTTTTTAAATATAGCGTAGTTTTTGCCATACTAGTTTTGTATCTACGTACCGAGTACACGACAAACGGAGAGAACGTGGTGGCCACAAACACCGTCATGTGTATGATGGAACTGCCGAGGGCCCTCAGCCCGGTCGGCAGCAGCTCCGTGCCTTGTTGGACCAACACTCCTAGGGACATGTTCACGGTGAACCGCACCATCAACGCCATAGCCAGTTGGGGTACACCTGTAAAGAACATGTAACATTTTACTATTAAGCTTGGCTTGTATACTGTCCGCCATTTTGAAAAAAAATTCTCAGCCTCGTCGTCAAATCAGTATGTCCCTATAAAACTTAAATACAAAATAAAGATTAAGATTCTCGTCCAACTGTGCGAGCGAGATGCTACTTGCGTGCGTTCCCGAGAATGATATAAAAACTAGATTTTTTTGGAAGTGTGTTATTTTAGACGTTCCACAATATGAGCCCTGAAGGTCTCGGCTGGGCGAATCAGCCCTCGTGTAACTAACGTTTATATATTTCTTGACATACCTTGAGGTGTAACTGCGCACGCTAACGACAGGACCCCAGACATGCCAACAGTCAAAAAGGCTAAGAAGCGACGACCCAATCTAAAAAAACCAAACATTACAATGCATTGTGAAATCTCCAGAATTACAAGTAGGTACCTGTACCAATTATGGTTTGGAAAATAGCGTAAGTCGAAAGTTCATTATAAATATAAACGGCTACACTCACGATATGATTGTGTTGAGTCTGCGCCGCAAATCCAAAGCGTAAACTCCCGGAAGAAGGACATCCATTAGGATGTCCGACTGTTCGATTATAGAATAACTCCGACCAGGTTTCGGACATAATTGTCCGAAATCTGATCGGAGTTATTCCGACACTATCATAACGTGAGTGTAGCCGTTTATATTTATGTACCACCCTTTACCAACTAACATGAAATTTGGCACGTAGGCATGTTCTTGGCCAAATTAATAGCCAAAACCACTTTTGAACTGCTTCGTATTTTAAGGACATTTCTTAGGTCATCGCCATACCTTTTTTTTACTCTTACATGTGTTTATACAAGCCGTTGCTGATTTGGAATTTCTCTTTTAATGACACTTTTTTAATAATCTGGCTTTTAAACAGTAGATTCAAAAATTGGTGACATAGATCAGACTTTTATTCACGTATTACCCAATTACCTATCCAACACAAGAGCGACGAGTGACAAGGCTGGAATCTCCACCAACGACGACAGAGCAAAGGTAACGAAGAAGCTGTCTCCAATGCTCTCTGACATCCTCATGATGGCGTCGATGATGATGCTCGCGAAGATATTGACGAGGACGAGGCAGAGTACGCTGTTGCGGATGGGAGCGCTTCGGATCAGGGCGGTCATCGACTCGTCAGTGTCGGATTTTTTGTTTGCAGACATCTGGAAAAGGGTTTGCAAGTGAGTTGTGGCAAACGTATTTTTTAGTGATAATTTTAAAGTATCTCTTGCTATAAGAATATATAGTCAATGCTAGAGGATCACTAGTTTTCTCATTGAAATCCGAGCCTTGCGCGTTATTGGAAGTAATTCGATCTCGCTATTATGATGGATTGAATCAGAATCAGAATGTTTTATTGTATAACTGTGTATATAAAAATAGGTCTTAAATATTTTCAAATGTTTCAACAGTTTATCCATTTTGGATGTACAATATATTGTTGAATAAAAAAGAAAAAAATTAAAATTTACACTTAAACGGATATATACTTATTTCTAAATTTAGGTATCATATAAAATATCCTTACTTAAAGGTGTATTTACTATTAACCTAGGATTTCGTTTATTTTTATACTATACATCAAAGTATTCTTTTAAGTTATAATGTGCTTTTGAAATAAGCCAAGATTTTAATTGATTTTTAAAATGTTTGCCATTTAGCATTTTTAAGTTTGTTGGTAATCTATTGTATATTTTAATTGCCGCAACGTACGAACTTTTCTGGAACATCGTGTTATGTGCTTGTGGTATGCATATATTAAATTTGTTTTTTGTTCTTAATGTCTCAGCTCGACTTGATTTAATTTCAAAAAAGTATTTTTCGTTATTTTTCACAAATATACAGATTTCGTAAATATAAATACCAGTAAGAGTTAAAAAATTATTATCTTTAAAGACATTTCGTAACGTGTCCGTATTTTGTAGACTAAATATTATTCGAAGGCAACGCTTTTGTAAGATGAAGGTAGAATCTACATCAACAGAGTTTCCCCAAAATATTATACCATAAGATAATTTTGGATAAACATATCCGTAATAAGTGCTAATTGCTATCTTTTTTGAAGAAGCGCTTTTTAGTATTAATAATGCAAAACAATATTGAGAAATTTTGCTGTTTACTTTACATATATGTGACTTCCAGTTTAAATTTGTATCAATTTGTACCCCTAGGAAGTTTGTATCGTTGGCTATGTCAACTTTGCAATCTTTGTATTTTATATCGAGTAGTAAAGATTTTTGTTTGTAGTTTCTAAATTGAATAAGTTTAGTTTTTTCAACATTCATTTTAAGATTAATATCTTTCAGCCATGTGGCTACTGCAATTAAAGTATTGTTAATAATTGTTTCGTATTGCTCAATGTTGTAGTTATCTTTAGGTATGTAGATAGTAGCGTCATCAGCAAACATTATACATAAATTATCAGTGATCCGTGGTAGTTCGTTTACGTAAACCAGGAACAGAAGTGGTCCAAGGACACTTCTCTGGGGCACACCTAACAGAAGATTTTCAGATTGTGAAATTATTTGCTCTACTGATTTTGTGGTTTTGTTGTATATATCTAATATGATTGATTGAGATCTATTTTGTAAATATGATTCTATGAGTTTTAAAGCCAGCCCTCTTATACCCACACTTTCTAATTTTTTGAGCAAAATACTATGTACAACACAATCGAAAGCTTTAGATAAATCGAGGAATATATACTCTTTTTTATTACTTGCATCGGTATCTTGTCGTAACCAGAACTCTTTTTATTTTTTAAGCTATTGACTATGTTTATAATTTCTGAACGATCAACTGGAGCCATAAAAATTGTATTGCAGGTTGTTTGACTAAATAAAAAAACCTATGTATTATATATATTATATATATATATATATATATATATATATATATATATATATATATATATATATTGAAATACCTATGTGAGTTTATTATCATCAACTTACAATAAACTGCTGCAAGATGTCTTCCGGTATTTTAGTCTTATTCACTCTCTCAAACTTCTTTAGCACTTTCAAAGCTCGGTTTATTTTGCCAGTAGATGCCAGCCATCTAAAAAAAATGTTTTTTAACTGTTATATTTTTCAGAATGATGTGGAAGACAACTGGACTTGAACTGACTCCGGAAGAAAAAATAGTTGAAATAAGTAGGCAATAAAGTCTTACCGAGCACTCTCAGGTATGGACCACGGTGCGGCTACCACCAGTAACATAGGAAGTGACGTCACGACCAGCAAGTGTCTCCAGTTTTTCAGCCAAAGTGCCAGCGCCGGCAGGATCATACCTCCGACGCCGCAGTATATCGCTAGCGACATGTTTCCCACCCACGAGCGTTGCTTAGGGCCTACGTATTCGAGCACTAAAAGAAAACATAGCTTTAGAAGACGGATCTCGTAAGATTGGTCATCTGTAATTGTTTTTTGTGGATTTTATTCAAAGAAATAATAATTATGGAATAGGACTGCCTACTGCAACTTTATATTGTACCTACCTTTACTATGTAATAAAGAGATTTTGGATTTTTGTATTTTGGATTTCACACGCATGATTGAGAATATAATCAAAGAAAAGTCAAACAAAATACAGGAATCATCCTTTTTTCGAGAGGGCTTTATATTAATATCTCACCTATAATGTACATCATCATGAAGCAGTTGTCGTTGGCCATTCCTACAAGGAACCTGCAGATCATGAAGTCCACAAACCCAACTGTAAAAACACTGGCGATTCCTCCCACGCATCCTATGATATTTGCTCCTGAAAAACCATAAAAATGTACGAAATTACATGATATCGTTTTCGATAAAAGGTAATGAGAAAAGAAAATGGGCACAACAAGTCCATTAAAAAGCTGCTAAAGTGCAAGCTGTAGCTTAGTTTTCAATGTTTCTACAAGTGTATGTATTTAGTACGACTGCATCATCACTGCAGGAAAAGTTTTATAATTACCGATAAGGGATGGGACTCTTCCGAACTTGTCGCCCATCCACCCGAACAGGCCGCCTCCGACCAAGGACCCTACGAAGAAAAAGGCTTGTGCTGTCGGCGCGTAGCTTGATTTGTCGCATACCCATTCTCTCTAAAACAAAAGACGTGAGAATTATTTTGCTCCAGAGACTGCGTAAGATATATGGTCGTGAGCAGGCCAGGCCTATCTACATTTACTTGTTTAATGTACGCTCCTCTGTGCACTTTGTCACAGTTAAAGTAGTAGCTCTCGAGCTAGGTTCCTAGATCCAGAAATAATCTGTAGCACGGTCCTCACCTCACTGACGACTGTAGGGTACGGTATGTCTTCATACAGGAACTCCCAGCCGTCTTGGCACGGAACTGTTGGAGTGCTAGCATCAGGAGGGGTCATATTCGCTAGTACAAGGGTCCAGTTGGCGGCAAACATGGTACAGCGGTCCCAGTCTGGACCCGAAGACGCACCAGGTATTGAGAGGTTGCGTCTGAGGACGGTATTACTAAATTAGTTTCAGGCCTAGTAATTTGGTTGTAGTGACGGCCTATGGACTTCTAGTAGACAGGCTGGATATTTTATCTGAGCCTATGGATGATGTACAGTGGCGGTCAAAAATCCAGTAGCAGTCTCACAAAGCAATAGCATCAAAGTAAATCGCACTAATGACCTTCTTCTACAAAGCGTTTGCAGGCACACACACACCCATACAATGTATTCTTTCATTATGAACCAATCAAAGAGCGAAATTATCAATCGTCTTCCTGTCGTAAACTTTTCAAGTTAATAACTTTTAATTTCGAAACATTGGATAAGTGTCAATCTGGCTCAGTGGTTTAGCACAGTGTTTAAATGAAATAAATCATGATATGCGACACGTCGGTTCGAATCCTCTCGTACTATAAATCGTTTTTACATTTTAGTTTTTAGAATTTTGTTTGAAATGTCATCGATGTGGTGTTGTTTCTTTATTTTAATGTTTTAACCAGTTTCTCAAAAGATGAAGGTAGATTTGAAACAAGCTACAATAGAATTGTGAACTTGTCGGTTGGTGAACTTTGTTGCGAGCGGTAGATTTATTGTTACTGGTGTTGTTTCGTTTGATAGTTATTATTACAAATGCAAGCAAATAGAAATATCGATGAAAGGGCAAATATAGTGGCCTTTTATAGAAAAATGGACTTAATATATCTCAAATTTCCAATGAAACCGGCTTATGTGTAAGTTATAATAGATTATGTGATGATATTATTAGTTGCGTTGTGGTGTAAATTGCTAGTTTAAAAGTGTTCTAATATAATAAAGATTACTCTGTTTTAGAGAAATACTGTGAGTCGTTGGGTAAAACGACACAACGAGGAAGGCAGTCTGCAGATCTGCATCGTGTATGGAGTGAAGGCCCGCTGGTTATCAACCAGTCTCAGCGACGTTTTATGGTGGAACAATATGAAACGAATACAGAACAATAAGTGGAAACGTAATTGCGCACTGTCCACCGCGGACTCCATGCCGAAGGATTACATCACCGAATACCTGCTAAGAAATCATGTTTGACGCGAAGGCATATAAACAGGAATGATTGCGTTTTGCTCGAGAATATATGGATTTTAACTGGAAGACTACTACAATATTTACCGATGATAAAACTTTTAAGTCATAGTTAGTAATAGTAATAGTTAGTAGGTAAATTTGAATGATTTTTTAAAGAAAAATTTGTAGTTTATGGTTATAACGGGTTAAGCTTCAAACCTCTTTTCCTTGAGAAAATGAATATTTTAAGCTTATATAAACCTTTAATAACCAATAGGTAATAAGAGATGTATTGGTTTCTATTTCTTTTAAAAACTATAAGTAAATAAATGTTTATCATAAGTAGGTTATTAATTATTAAATTACAAAATGATTTTTAACTTGGATTTTAATAAATGTTCCCTTATGAACGACTATTTTATTCATGTTTAACAAAGGCTGCAACTTATAGTTTGTTATATTAACAGGGATTTAAACTTAATAATAAATACCAAAAAGTGATCACGGCACTCAGGATTGAACCCATACCCTTATTGACCCTCGTATAAGAATTTACTACTTACTCCACTCCACCATTGTCACATTTTTTAAGTAAACGAATTTAAGCTGTTGTTTTGAGTCGGCTCGGCGTAAAAACCGGATAACTCACTAAGAAGAAAGCGAGTATATACTGTTATCTTTTTCTAATGTTTACCACATGCATCTGACGAAGTGCACCTCCTCATAGTTATACCGTATGACGTTTTGTTGTGTGCGTAAGGACATTATACACACAGAGATAAAATATGCAGCATGCGCGGGCTTACACCGTGTGGGCGATTATCGACTTTAAGGTGCTAATGCACTTTTGTCCGTTTACTGTACGTACCTAAATAGGTATGACATGGTAAGTATAGGCGTACGAACTAACTAAAGATTCATACTTGCTAGGTATATCTTGTTGATCCCAACTGCTGTTAACAATTGCTGGAACCTTCAGCTGAAACTTAATGGAAGTTACCTTATAGGCCATAATATCCTGTGTAACCGTGTGTGTGCCGTCAAGCGACCTAGTCGTGTTTCGGGATGATGTTCGGTGAACCATCGGGGAGACGGGTCTGAGCAGCCGCTCAACTGCCGTCTCTCTCTAGATCTATGTGCTCCATCTTAGGCCACATCATCGCTTCACATCAGGCGAGATAGTGGCTAAACATATTAAGCGTAAAAAAAGTACCTACTGTTTTAATTATAATTATTTTAAAACATCGATGAGGTTAATAGTTCTAGAAATTAGTTTTTATTTCTGATTTTGTGTTGAATTTTATTGATTCCATATCGATTCCTCAATTACCTCAGCTCCTGATCCAAATGCATCAGTTCCGGCACCCTGCACCAGTGCTGCTGCGGGGTAGCCGCTATAAACATCTGCGCGCTGTAGATGAAGGAGTAGATGAAGCCTATCGGCAGCATCATGAGGAACAACCAGCGCTGGTACCTGCCCAGCCCTCCCAGGTGGAAAATCACCTGTTCCATGACGTCATTGTCGGAGGGCTTGGAGAGCTGCTCTTCCTGTGGGGTGAGTGGTTAATATGTACTTTGGTTTACGTTTACCTGTAGGTCCATTGTGTATTTCCGTTGTAAATATCGCTATTGGGGCGAGTTTACTGCATTGTCATACATTAAATGCCGATTGGTTGGAATCATATGTATAACATACTTGTATTTCGTATCTGTTGAGCTTGAATGTTGAATGAACGGAAGGTTTTAAGAAAAATCCTAGGGCATGTAAAGAGGGAGGATGGAACGTGGAAAATAGAGAAATTGAATATCTAGTGGCCTATTTGGGCAGCCGAGTGACAGACGACCAGTAGGCCGTCCCAAGTACTGCTAGAAAGACGAAGTGGAGAAGGTCTTGCATGACCTCCAGGTCGAAGAATGGCGGGAGTTGGCGCAAGACAGACAGAAGTGGCGTCTTCTATTGTCAGAGGCCAAGACTCACTTTGGGTCACTGCGCCATCCCAGTAACCTAGTTTAGTTGAGCTTGAATTGGAGGTGTAGCTTCTCACACATTTTGTGTATCACACAGTCAGACCACGTGACCTATCCACGCTCTGTTGGCTGTTTTAGAGAACATATGATGAATAAGACATGATTTGTGTAAGGAATAAATAGGAAGTGAAGTGTTTTATCCTTTGCTTTAAAATAGTTATCAGTATTTTGATTGCGGGCGTATTTAACGATATGATCATTACAATTTAGTTATAAATCGGATATTTACGAGTTTACGAGACGAGTACGCGAGATATCAGATAATCTACAAATCCTTTTGGCCGTCGCGTAGGTATGTTCACATGATGTCGCGCATGGAGACGTCCTTCGAAGCCACACGTGTTGAAATCGCACAATTTATCGCAAGCTATCAATATCTACAAATACAGTTTACCCTAATTTGACAATCAAACTCAAGAAATTTGTAGACACGATTTGTAAACACTTAATATCAGGGCCTGTGTAGTTTGTTGGTTTCCCCAAAGAATATAGTACCTATTAGTTGAGTATGCCTTGAGTTGAGTACCTATAGAAGGTACAAACTTTCGTTAATGATTCGTGTACGGAAGCTTAGTCAAAGCTTAGCTTAGTGATTACTTAGATTTTTAGTTTACTAGGAGATACAGGGAAAGAGTGAAATTTTTGAACCCTGTGAAGTAGTGTGTGTGGTTTATGAAATATAATGTTATATTTTTGTATGTATGTTAGTCTGTAAGGTATATATTCTATGGGCCTCGGTTAAATTTACTTTGTTGTACTTTAATATTGCCTGAAATAAAGAGTTTAATAATAATATGACAGGAGTCGTTGGGTGCACTCCTTTTCCTGAGTGAGGCAAATTTCGCGCAACAACTTATTAGTAGGTAGTTAGGTAAACAACTCGTAATAAAGTAGAAAGTACTAAATAGTATATAAAATAAAGTTATTTTAATAATTAAGTAAATCAATGATGTAAAAATAAAATACAAACCTTAGATAGCTTCGTAACAGACATTTTATAAGACTGTAAAGACCTTATCACTTGGTATATCCTTTCTTAGGTATACGTTTTAGACGGTGCGGTGTAATTAATTAAATTATATTTCGATATGTCTTTTTACAGTCTTTTCGATCCTTATTAATTAATGAATGAAAATATTGTACATCATATTTGTTTAAATCGCACACTTTAAACTCTACATAATATATATTATCACAAACTGCCGAATATTTATTTTTGTTGTTATAAAAACTTAGAAACACGACCGAACTGTCAACATATTTGCTATTACTAATAATACACACGTGTTTTCAGTCTAATATTATCTCTCGCCCTCGAATATCTATCTCATTGATTTTATATACATATCGAGCATTAAATACAACACACATAGATAACATAATAATATGTAGGTATTTCCAATCTAGTTAGATGCTTGTCATGAAATGAAAATGAAATAACTCTTTATTGAAACACACATAAAATTATGAATAATAAAAACAACGTAACAAAAGTGTAACAATTGGCGGTCTTATCGCTTAAAGCGATCTCTTCCAGACAACCATGCAGGGAAAGGAATTAAGAAAAAAAAAGTCATGATGTTCATCAACCAAATATTACCGCTACTTACCATTTTTTCTTGCACGTCCTTGATGACTGGTAGAAAATGCTATCTAGCATTAAATCTCCCATGTACACACTGTTTTGTGCTAAAGTAAAAACAAATAAATATTGTTTTCTGTAGGCAGGTACATTTATATTATTAAAATAACTATGTTTGATTCGATTGTGCATTATCTATATAGGAAACGTCATTGTTTGGAACAAGCCAAATGTTATTCAATTTTAATACTTGCTTTGATTGCGATTTTACACCTCCAAAGAACTAATTTTAGCAATATCATAAAAGGAGAGTTTTATGATATTGCTAAAATTAGTTCTTTCATTTATTTCGTAAACAATGAAATCAAATCAAAATCTCTTTATTCAGTTTCGGCATCACAGACGCACTTATGAACGTCAAATGTATCACCATGACTCTACCAATCTTTATAATCAATCTTCAAACAATCTTTATAAAGGAGCGTTTCGACGTTACAGCGAATGATCCCCAGCACTGTTAGTAAAACATAATGCTATATTAAGCTACCTCTACCTACCCACCTGATGAATAAAAATAAAATTCGAAAGTTTCGCAATAGATACATAAAATATTTAAATCCTCAAATAATATAAAAAACTCGGGACGACTTCATGTTTTGTTTGTTCGCTCCGCGTGCGAGTTTGCGTTCGCGTGGGAAAAGAGACAGTGCTCGTTGCAGGTGGCGAGATTGGAGGCGAAGCTAGCGTGAGAAAATTATTTAGACAGTATCCTCTTATAACCTATGTTGCATAAAACTCTTCAAAACTTCTTCGTCACCGCCCGGCCGTCACCTTATACCGACCGTCTGTCTATATTATATGTATGTAGATCACTCGTAATTTTTTTGGCAATTGCATACGTTTTTACAGTAAGATTCCGAAATGTGTGACGGAGCTCACAGAAAGTACATTCAAATTGCGTGTGAAATAAATTCTAATGAAAAAAGCATAATACTATACAGTTAGTAATTATATAGAAGACAAAGATGCATGGAACGTTCCGCTTCTGTCAAGTAGCCAACTGGCACATAAGAAACATAATATTTTCAAAAACAAACAACTCATAGTCATATCATATCATTTGTAACAAAGTTTCTAAAAAAATGCTCCTCAGTTTCTTGCCGGATCGTCTGAGTGGTGGATACAGAGGTAGAGTCATTGTAATAATTGACGTCATAAGTGCGTCTGTGATGTCAAGAATGAATAAAATACTTTTGAACTTTGAACGTAGGCCATGCGTATAGTTGGTTGTTTAGAATATTTTATTCTTGCAAAATATGTTTTTTTTTACATATTAGAGTCGGAAAACCTCTTGAGAGCATTTCCCGCTTTGTAGAACACATAAAGCCAACTCTGTCCCGTTACAATTATTTTAGTACTGTCACAGAATACTAAAGAACAGAAGCATCACTCCGCAAGAAATTTAAACAAATAGCGACTCTTGCTATGACGCTATAAAATTCAATTCAGCTCGCGTAGCGCTGCATACCTACCAGTCATATTAACCTACAGAGCGCCTCTCTTTCTATAGCATAGCTCTTATCTCTTCTGACGCGGCACGTGTAACGACGCGCGACCCGCCGTCGGTGTCCGGCTATGTACTTGTAGCTTCGTACCTACAGTGCGGAGTGCGCTAGGCGTGGTACTGTTTAAATTCTTGCATTTTTGTGTGGCTAGGATAGGACTCGCATTATAGGATATAGGACATCCCCACTGGGATAGTTACATCTTACACCATTTCATGGGTTATTATATTTATTATCAAGTCATGAAGCACCTACTTACAATTAAAATACTATAAAACAATACCTAATTTCATAATTGACCAATTTAATAAGATGATAATTGACCAATTTAATTATTGTAGATAAGCAAATACATTGAATTTTATTTCCCTTGTAAAATTTATCTTATATACGATATGCATTTAACAATTTCATAATTCATAGTAGAAGCTATCTAGCCATTTCTAGAATATAAAAATAATGTACCTAATTAGTAATACTTAGCAAGCAACGTTATAACAAT
Source organism: Petrophora chlorosata (assembly GCA_951640565.1). NCBI lineage: Eukaryota > Metazoa > Arthropoda > Insecta > Lepidoptera > Geometridae > Petrophora > Petrophora chlorosata. The sequence goes on along the minus strand of OX621189.1, from coordinate 17,414,563 downwards.
TTGTACGTTTCTTTTTATATTTCACAATTCTCTTACCAATTACACATGTATTTTTATTTTACTTGCTTTTTTCTCATCATATGAGCGTAATCAAAAAAAAAAAAACTCGTTTTGTAATTTAAAGTAACAACTTACAACGCTCACAGACAGCCTCTATGGTGTAGTCATGTAGTGGTTGGCCAGGCTCAAATCTCATACACCACTGAGGTTGCGGGTTCGATTCTCGCGACGAGACAAATGTTTGTGCACAGAAAAGCGCAAGCATTTGTTTCGTGTATGGGTGTTGTGGGACCATGGTCCTCATAGTTCCTGGTTCCCTAGATAGAGGGAATCCTAGTTAGGGGCCGGGATCTATGTATGTGAGCGTTCAGCGTATTATTTTACTTTTTATTCTAAAAACTGGCTACGCCCATTTCTTCCTATCTCTTTAATATCACTGATATGGTATAAGTACTGAAAATATATTTATTAATTGTATTTCTGTCTCACTCTGTCATCACAGGTTAGGTTAGCCTCACTAAGTGACACCTTTGTACAAAGTATACCAGACTTGGTAAACTGTAATTATCCCGTAGATGTGAACCTTAACGCTACGTAATAAGGGCCTTTTCTTTTTCAGTCTTCCACTGAGGTACTTCGATGTCTTCTGGTTCTGGTTTCCTGTAAAGACAATTTTTTTAAACATTAAAATGTATAAAAGATTCGAACACAAATCTATACGTTTCTTGGGTTTAACCTACTATTTTCAATGCTTAAATCACTTTTTTCTTAAATGAAGACATGTGATTAGAAAAAAATAAAACGCAATTATATCCCCGCAGAGTTTCTTGGTGCTATCTTCTCTAGCAGGTGTATTTCCTAAGCACTGGTAGAGTCAGTTTTCACATTTCTTTTCAGCACCCAGACTTCAATTCCAGTGTGGAAAAGAAATGGATAAACATGCTTGCCTTTTTTTTAAAGTCATGATATTTAAAGTTACAATTTTTAACATATTTTAATTGATTTGTATGATGTGTATATGACGTTTAAAAGTGCAATTTTTGTGCCTATTTAATAAATATCTCTTGACTTTTTTTACTTTTTTGACTTTAATGATACTGATACTGATTCTGACACCGGTACAGATACTGTTCTAGTGATACTGATACAGATACTAAAACTGATACATATATGATACTGTTCTACTAATGCTGATTCTGATACCGATACCAGACCCCCGACACTCCATACAAACTCGCCGAGCTAACTGTCTAGTACTACTACTGGCGCACCAGCCTGTCCGCACACGTTTTGTGTGTGTGCGTAATTATTGTAGGGATGTGCTAATACGAATCGAGCGCGACAAGGACAACGCTATACGTAAGCAACCTAAGTGTTTCTCTTTTACACCCACTATCGCTTGGCTGGGAGACGCGAAAAACCAAACAATCTTCGATTCTTATTTGTGTAAGTGGTTTCTTTGCATCCATACACAGAACAATAACGAACCATTTTAAAAGAGATAGGCAGACCTCCGTCAGTCAGGTCAGGTCCTGGTCAGCTCCACCGTCTTCAGCCGTTCTCCGTCTTTTTCTCAATATGTTTCGTCTATATGTCAAAGTCAAATAGTCAGCCGGCCTGCTCTACCTCTGTAAAGCAGATCGTTGTCGTCATCCAAAAAGGTCATAATAACGACCTCAAATAACATCAATTGATCGCACATATAAAATAAACATTTGAATCTCACTCATTAGTCATTCGCAGCGAGCGGTGACAACCGAGTGACGCAAGCACGGCATTGCCCATTTTTTCATCGGTTTGTTGCGGGTGACGACAAATTAGCGGGGGGAGGGGTGGGAGTGTCGCTTCTTTACGTAGTAATATTTAGTTTTCTTTGCCGATACTGACACCGATACAGATACTGTTCTACTGACTACTGATACTGATATTAATATTGATACAGATACTGATACTGTTCAATCAATCAATCAATCAAAAGTTCTTTATTCATGTTTGGCATCACAGACGCACTTATGAACGTCAGTTATTACAATGACTCTACCACTGCATCGGAAAAAGAACCACTACTCAAAAGATCCGGCAAGAAAGTGAGGGGATGTTCTACTGATACTGACCCGCACAGCGAATGTTCCCTCACGATGCGCTCCCCGTCCGCCATCGTCTGCGGCATGGCGCGCCCCTTCGTCTCGGGGAGGATGAGGGAGGCGCCGCTCGCTAGCATCGCCACAACGCCCAGGATTAGAAGAGGCAGTAACATCCATACACGTTCCTGTGAGAAAAGATAAATAAATTTGTCTAGTTTCGCCAGCGGCTTTGGATTTTTGGATGATTGATGACTAATAGAATTAATTTTCAACAGACGTCGAACCTAAAAGCACCTAAAATCCGAAAGCTTTGTATTAAAATCTGATATTTGTGATGAATTTCAATCAGCTCCAAATTCTGGCTGGAAAACGGGAATACCAAGGACGAGGCTGGGACAAAAAACAAGACCTTGATAAACATCTTAAAACCTGAAAAGCCTATAGGCGTTCTTTGAACGATGTCGCGGAAAAGGTAGAAAAAGTAAATAAGGTGGTTCGTGGCGCTCTTTTAGCTCCTTTTTTTGCAGTGGGTTAAAAATAGCACAGAATGACTGTATTGTCATTGTCACATGTCATGACACACTCACAGAGAAGACGATGAAGGGCGACATGGCGGTGGCGATGTACCCGCTCATGTGCAGGATGCTGGAGCCGAGCGCGCGCACGCCGGTGGGCAGCAGCTCCGTGCCCCACTGGATCACCGCGTTGTACGACATGTTAATGAAGAACCGCGCCATTATAGCGAGCGCCGTCACTGGGACACCTGCACAATCAATTAAAAACCTGAATCTTGGTATGGGATGCACATTTTATTACAATAAATTATATGACCTTTTAATGTACAATTATAGTAAATACAGTGGGAGTACGTGCCACTTTCGATCCGACGCACCCGAATTCGAATCCCGCTGACCCCGCGCCCCGCACCACTAACTTTCTCAAGTTATGTGCGGATTTAGTTCTCGCTCCAAAAACGGTGAAGGTAAATAACGCGAGTAAACCGGTATGTCCAAGAGTTTATCACAAAAATTTTAGGACATGTAATATCCACCAACCCGCACTGGGCCAGCGTATTGGACTATGGCCTCTCTCTACGAGGGAATATAAAATATATAATATAGAAGCGTTTGAGATGTGGGCATATCGCCGCATGCTCCGCATAAGCTGGATCGATAAAGTCTAAAACATCGAGGTCCTTAAACGAATGAGACATGGGAAGCCCGCACTTGTACGTACCATCAAACAGAGAAAAGTTGCGTATCTTGGACATGTTTTACGACATGAGCGCTACCAACTGCTGCAAACAATAATGATGGAGAAAGTTGCGGGCAAAAGAAGTGTTGGTAGAAGGAAATTGTCCTGGCTTCGCAACATCCGGCAATGGACTGGGATAAAGAGGGTGGAAGATCTGTTTAGATTAGCTCTAAACAAGGAGGAGTTTAGTAGGATGACTGCCGACCTTCAGTGGTGGAGAGGCACCCGAAGAAGAAGTAGAAGAATATGTGTACTATTATTATTTACATAATATTATTCATAGTGAGAGTAAGACTTACCTTTAGGCACAAACATGGCAATGAGTATTAGAATCCCGGAAGTGGCGAGAGGTCCGCAAGTGAGTGTTCTTCGACCCCACCTGAAAACACACGATCGATTTTTGTCACAAAAGATAATGAGACGACTTATTCTAAGCGGAGTCGAAAGAGTTAATACATTAACAAACGAACAAACGGACGAGTGACAGCAATAGGCCTCCGTATCTCACCTGTCGAGTACTAAAGCTAACAGCGTGACGGAAGGTATCTCCGTAGCCGAAGTCAGAGTGAAGGTGATGAAGAAGTCCAGCCCCAGATTCTCCGACATCCTCACGAGCCCGTCGAAGATGACGGCGCAGGCCATCAGCACGAACACCATGATGAACATCGTGTTCCGGAGCGGGGCGCTCCTCATCAGGGTCACTAGGGTCTCGTTGGACTGCTTCGTACGACGGGATGAAACCTAGATGGAGATTTAGTGTTAGGAAGTAAAATATAGATCAAGTCCAGCGAGAAGATGCAAGATACTAAGTAAGACGTCAGCAACATACTGAGTGTGACGCCAGCAACATACTGAGTATGACGTCAGCAAGATTCTGAGTATGACGTCAGCAAGATACTAAGTATGATGACAGCAAGATACTAAGTAAGACGCAAGCAAGAATGACGTTACAAGTTATTGAGTATGACGTCAGCAAGATACTGAGTATGACTGACTAAAAACTAACGGTTCTATTTGTTTTAGCATGACTAAAACAAATGGAACCGTCAGTTTTTAGTTTGTTCAGTTTTGTAGTGTTTAATGTGTTCATGACTCCTGAGTACAGTTTACTCGTAGTTCAAGCCGTTCAAACAAGCAAGGTATGTAAATTTATTTAAACGTGGATTAGACTACTATGGTCCATGAGTCCAATGTAGTAGATAGAATCCAAAAATGTAGCTTCTTCGAGTGCAGTTTTTCACAATTAAAGTTTAAGCACCCGGACTGCCTCGGACAGTTAAAACTTCCACCTTTCTCGCTCTATTTTGCTACGCTACGAAGATTACCTCAATGATAACGACAACTCGGTCATTGTAATTGGGATTTCAAGAACAAATAGAGAAGCTTATCTTTTTATGGAACTGGGTGTTGAGACGAGCAAGTCGTCCACCTGATGGTAAGCGCCACGCCTACCTATAACAATTGCAGTCCCACCCAGAACCATTAATACTGTTGTGTAAAAAAAAAAAACACTGCGTAACACTGCTTTGCGCTCATCACCCTGAGACAATTTCACTGGCTATAATGCCCTTCAAACCGAGACACAGTCATGCTTGTGCACTACTGCTTACTGCTTTGCTTGACAAGAAGCAGAAACTTATACTTACAATGAAGTCATCCAGCACATCCTCAGGGATCTTGGTCCTGTTCACTCTTTCAAATCTCTTAAGTACATCTACGGCTTGGTTCACGCGACCTCTCGTTAGCAGCCATCTGGAATCAAAGCGATAGGGAGTGGTAAGTGACGTCACACACACTTATCGTCAAACCTGAACGATATTGCCCGGTTTTGGAAGCCTGATTATTTTTAATCGTAAAACACAATCAGGATTTAAGAGCGAGTGTGGCTCAGCGGGAACTCATGCGCCTTTCGATCAGACGCACCTGGGTTCGAATCCCGACTCGGCCCTGCACCAATGACTTATAGTTAAGTGCAGATTTTGCACGCTCGCTCTAAAACGGTGAAGGAAAACATCGTGATGAAACCCGCTTACGCGCTTTGGAGTGGTAGGCTCTGGCCGTGGTTGTAATACCACCCACCGAACAAAGCCATGCCGTCAAACGACCTAGTCGTGTTTCGGGATGATGTTCCGTGAACCATCGGGGAGACGGGTCTGAGCAGCCGCTCAACTGCCGTCTCTCTCTAGATCTACGTGCTCCATCTTAGGCCACATTATCGCTTCACATCAGGCCAGATAGTGGCCAAACATAGATCTATTAAGCGTAAAAAAAAAAAGGATGGGCAGAGTCATCAACCACAGCAGTTTCCTATAGTCGGACATCTACAGGATGGACCAAACCAATTCCCCCGAAGGGAATGTACCCTAAATATTGAAGTTAGCAAATTTTACTCAAAGGTATTACTTTTTTTTCAGAAATAAAAATAACTGCATTCAAAGATTTTTTTAAAGTCACTTGCCAGAGCCGGGAATCGAACCCGCCAAATGTAGAAAATAAACACCTGTATTTTTATGATACCGATCGAAATGGTCAATCATAAACATCAAATTTCTCTAATTAAACATTTAAAAACATAAAACATTGCATCTAAAATCAAAAGAAAATAAGGAAATAGTCGAAGTAAATACATCGATCTACAGTAGTTCCTCATAATCTTAATAAACTAATTACATTACAGGCAATTAAATTGCTAACTAATAGAAATAAATAAACTCGACTAAATTAGAGTACTAACCTCCGGGGGGTTTGGTTTGGTCCATCCTGTATAGTACAAGCCAGAGTGAAGTGAAACATCTTCCACCTAAGGATTACCATGGAATCGTACCTGGCACTCTCCGGAACGGCAAAAGGCGCTGCGATCACAAGCAGCATGGGCAGAGACGTCAGCCACAGCAGTTTCCTCCAGTCGGACATCCAGAGCGCAAGCCAAGGCAAAGCGAGGCAGCCGCTGCCGAAGAAAAGGGCAATAGACATATTGGCCACGTAGGTCCGCTGTCTGGGGCCCACGTATTCTAAAACTGGAAAATATTTTTTTTATTGTATTTAAGGATTAATAATTATAATCATTATATTTGGTAAGCGTGCTAGATCGTCGACCACATCATCGCTTACCATCAGGTGACATAGTGGTCAAACGCAAGCCAATTAACAAATAAAAAAAAATTCAAGGTTTAGAATTACTTACACCAAAGAGAGTATATTCTTTTTGGCAATAAGTCTTTTGTACGTAGCTTATGCCACCTTGTATGCCGATACATACCGCTACCAAACAGTGACGTCACAAAAGCTATTGCCATTTCTTTCTAATTACTAAATTTTATATTAATTTCAACAAATTTTGATTCTGTCATTTGACCGTTACTCTATGTTAACTACACATATATACTTGTCAAATACCGTTTTTGTGTGGTTAATGGTTTTTCGCGACATAAGTCGAAAATACGAATACGAAACTGTATCGACATCATAATGAGACCCAGAACAGACATAAAACAACATGATGCCCCTACTAAAATGTATTATGCAATACAAAATGTACCTACAGCCTACATTCGCTTAATATGGAAGTTTCTACAACATAGTGATTACTATGCATCGCTGACCTACTTTAGCGGGCTTACAGACGGATTGCATTTTGCCCGAGCATTGATTGACCAAAGCAGCCTATACCCATATGTCCCTCAAGCGCCAGTCGTATATCGTGTTGAGCCACAGAATACAAAAGGGTTGAGCTCAAATTAAGGTACCTATAGCTTTATTGTTACTAATAAGATACGGTCTAATTATTGTCGATTCAGGCAATAAATCGAATGAATCTTATTAATGTATACCAAAATACGATAACTACAAGTTGAAGTAAACTTCTCCTTCTTCTTCTGCCGAGCGTTATTATTCCCGGCTACGGCCGGGGTCCGCTTTCTTACTCTCTCCACTTCGCACGTTTTTCGCGTCCTGCATGGTGTATCGGCGCTCATGTCCGCAGTAACAAAGTGAAGCCATCGCGTCTTAGGCTGGCCACGAGATCTTGCCTTGAGATAAACTTAATGGGACAATATATAGCATCGCAAGACATTGTCAGTGAATCTACACCTTGAGCTCAGATTAAATTGAGCTCAACATGAATGCCGCTTGAGGGACATATGGGTACGGGGGCAGGAGGAGTCGGCGCCGTCGCCGCATGCCGTCACTGCCAACTGGTCGGACGAGCTTTTGACAAACCATAGTTACAGCATTTTAGTTATTCATGAAAAGAACTCTCATCTGAAATATTGATCCGGCGCTTTTCTAAGTTTGTCCTCGGGTTTCGAGACCAAAGTACACGAGTGTCAATTTTTATTTGTGGCATAATATTACGGTGCTTTACGCTATGTACCTATTGCATGTTAGGTTTTCAAAGAAGGTATACGCTAATGCATATAAAATAAATGATTTCCTTTTAAAATAGATAAATTCTATCTACCATTGCCGTCCGTCTGAGCGCACTAAATAGGTACCTATCTAGTAGAAACATTGCACAAAGCGCCGGCCGGCGGGCGGCAGCTGCTTCCTCGCCATTTACATTCAGAGCCCGTTCCAATAATGTCCACAAATCACCGACAAGACTGCCTTGGAGGTTGGAGCCTACAGTACTTGACTGGCCTTTCCTAAATAAGGAAAATAAAACGACCTTGTTCAATGCCAATCTTTGGAACTTATTTTATTTATCTTATCGCGAATCTATCAATGGATAGTAGGTATGGATACAAGATTATTATCTGTCTCCGGTTTTTATTTTGATTTGTATCATACGTTTTAGGTTTTATTAGCAAAAAATGTCTTGGCTGTCTTTTGCACAATTTCTAACTTCCAACTTCTACAACTTCTACTTTCTTCTTTCTTCTTCTATAACTTACAACTTCATTCTTCTTTCTAACTTTCTTTTTTTATTTGTAATTTCTTTCACATTTACCTTCACATTCACATTACCTTCTTACCTTAATCAAATAATACTAACTATTACTTACCCTTAATTCTGATTACCAAAGAGCCTATACATTCTTACATTTAGACATGGGCTGCTCAATTTTGCTATAGCACTGAGATGTAGCAATTCCCCTTCTTAGGTTTGTTGTATCATGAATATTTAGAACTCACCTAAAATGTATATCATCATGAAGGCATTGTCGAAGGCCATGCCAACTAGGAACCTGCAGAAGGAAAAGTCCCACAGCCCCGTTGAGAATGTTGTAGCGATGCCGCCGACGCATCCTATCAAGTTTGATCCTGGAACGAAAGGAAACTCCTATCATAATAATATTTACATGGTTGGCTGATTAAAATCTACTTGTAGATCTATTCTAGTTAGAGGTAATTAGTATGTTGTCAATCCAGAGTTTATCACTTTGGATATACCTTTTCCAATTCTTCTCATTTGTACATTATTGTTTGGATTGGGAGAGACAGAAAGATGAGCCAAAAACAAGCCTGTTATATCATGATTTAAACTAAGTTTAATGAATCGGTCTGCACCGTCACACAAACTAAGTCCTAATTAAGTTCTTGACCCAGATCTTGCCATGTGCCTCGTTGAGTTGCGCTTAAGTTGCTTGCATAACATAACCAAAATTTAAATTATCAACAACTTGTTAAACCAATTATCACACCCAATATGAAATGCAGACCACAACTTGAACTGGCTATCGATTTACAGCGCATCAATTTTATCGATTGCTCAGTAATTGCCGCAATAAGCCTTGATTGGTCTGTTTTGTTCAGCATCAGAAGTTTCAGAAGGCCATGGAAGGAAATAGACGCTTGTGGAGAAATCCGAACACATTAGCAAAAGAAGTACGCTTATATTACAAAATAAAATTATTGGACTCGTTTCAGGCTTCAAAAAGTATACCCCAGGAGACCAGCGCTCTGCTGCAATAGTTTTCCAACAAACATTTTCATTTGCATGTATGGTTCTTGAAGGTGTACGTGTATCATCATCGATGGTTTATGTCCAAACTAGTTATTTTTAGGATGCGGCAGTGCTGCATTATCTATAATTAGAAGGCGGAGGTGGAGACAAGGTCGATCTCTGCTAGTGTGTCATCAGCTGTTGCTTGTATTGTGTTGCTTGTCGTTTGATTTCTGCTTAATTATGCAAATGACGGGTTGTTGAACCTTACTAACGGTACCGGTTTATAAATATTACATCAGTCGGCGAATCAATTTAACGTTGCTATGACATACTTATTTTTTAGTGCCTAACTTTGGATGTAATTATGTTCGTGTTGCAGTCTGAACAAGTTCAGATTTGTAACTCGATATTTTTAAGTCAGAAAGTAATTATTGCCATGCGTTGAGCAACAAGACCCATTAAGGTGTTGGGCAATAGGGCGCTAAGTTAAAGGACAGTTTTCTAGGCAACAGAATTAGAATACTTTGCATGGTTTGCATAGGTACGTATTTTTTTTCTGGAAACAACAATATCTAGACAGTCCTTATTCCATTACAATGGAAGACGCCAGAGAACACTGTATAATATACGAGTACGCACACAACAGTAAGGCATTCTAGCATGCATAGTTAATTTCTTACCAACCAAGGCGGGCACACGCCCGAAGCGGTCAGCCATCCAGCCAAAAAACAGGCCCCCGACGAAGGAACCAGCGAAAAACACAGTCTGCGCAGTAGGTGCGTATCCAGAATATTCACACACCCAGCCTCTCTGAAATGTCAATGAGTATTCCTTTATAGTAATGTTTTTAGATAGAGCGCTGCGGATGAAAATGGTTCTTCAAAGTTCTATATCGTTAAGGATCGCAGTAGATTTGTAAGCTTTGTTCTGAGTGCTACACATCTATTCTTTATCTACGGATAAGCTATTGTATGTTTCTGTCGAGGAACTTCAGAGTGCTCGGATATTGTGAATTATGGTAAGTCAAGGTTAGTAGTCTGTTTGGGTCTGGTTACATCTGTTCGAACAGCTCTCACCTCGCTGACGACGGTGTGGTACGGGATATCTCCCAGCTCGAACTCCCAGCCGTGCTGACACGGCACCGTGGGCGTGCCGGGGTCCGGTGGAGTCAGGGTCAGCAGCACCTGCGTCCAGTTGGCGCTGTACATGGCACACTTGTTCCACTCGCCGCCCTCGGCCGCTCCTGGCGCCGTAAGATTACGTCTGTAATGTCGCGCTGGCTAAGGTGGTTTTGTTCTAAAACTTTGAAATCATGGGATGTTTATAGGATTTATGTCAGCTATTCCACCTTAACATCAGCCCATTACGTACCCACTGCTGAGACACGAGCCTTCCCTATTTGAGTATGGGCCATAATCCACCACGCTGGCCCAGTGCGGGTTGGTGGATGTCACATGTTCTTAAATTTTTGTGACAAATTCATGGACATACCAGTTTTCTCACGATGTTTTCCTTCACCGTATTTAGAGCGAGTGTTAAATCCGCACATAATTTAAGAATGTCAGTGGTGCGGGGCCAGCGGGAGTTGTAGGTACTCGAGTGCGTCGGATTAAAAGTCGCACGTCCTCCCACTGAGCCATACTCGCTCACTGTTCCACCTATCCACCAGTAAAGACCTACTGGCAAGGAAAAAAATATGCTTGCTTTTGTTGCGCCGAGTGTTCTGAATAATATAATCTGCTGGTATGACGATGACGCTTGTATCTAGCGAGGTTGTAGATGACATAAACAACCTTGAATCTTGACTCGAGCCACAGCTCGAGCTTTATAAGTACGAACTGGAAACTTTAGGTTTATAAAGTGTTTTTTTTAGATTGTGAACTGTTTGTAGACTTATCCTGTATGTTGAAGTATCTTGTATGAGGAAATTAACGACGTCAATCACCGAGAACCGGTCGAGTTCTGTTATAGGCACCAACAGATACCTATTATCAACCGGTTCCAATACTTCCAATCTTAGTGTATCGAAGTTTCAGAAAGTTGGATATCCACGGCTAAATATTGGAGAGATAAAAGAATTCAAAACGATATCCAAATAATTAATATAATATGAATGAATAACTCTTTATTGGTAACACTACAAAATAGAAAATTTAAGAGATTAAACAAACTTAACAATATAAGTGTCACAAAGGGCGGTCTTGTCGCTTAAAGCGATCTCTTCCAGACAACCGTGGATGGAGAGGAAAAAACATAAAAAGGCATGTAATATACATATTTTAGTTTCAGCCCTTTTTGGGTTTTCAATGGGGCACTTCTTCTATTGCGTTCTACAGAGAAAATTATGTGAATTTTCTACTACGAACGTATCTTTCTTTTTTTTTTCAGTGAAATAAAATAATTATTGTGTTTAGATATTTGGCATATTATTTATTTTATTTTAGGCATATTTTATATGAAGTCCCAGAAGTACCTACATAGGATAGACTATTAACTTATTTACAGAACCAATTAACAAATATGTAGATACAAATACAAAGAATGATAAAAACTAAAGTAACCTACAACAAAATTAAGGATAGGATAGGATAGGATTAGGATTGTCCTACACCGTCTTATGTAGGTACAAATGGTTTGATCAACTAATTCAACGCCCTTGCACAGTGCACTAATTTACATTATCATAAAGATAATAAATTGGTATCGGCGTTTCTATGGCCTAAATCAAAACAATTATCTCTACTTAGGTACCTATTATATGTGCTATAACGTGATTGTTTTTAAAGAGTCGGTTTGCTGCTTTGATTACCTCTAGAAATATTATAATTTCAATTTTGTTAACCACCGCTTTGCCAGTTATTCACCCGCCAAGTAGTAGTGCGCGAGCATTACTGTGTTCCGGTTTGAAGGGCATTGTAGCCAGCGAAATTACTGGACATTATAAGACTCAACAGCTAATTGTTTCAGGGTGACGGACGCGGTGCAGCGCCGCGCAGGATTTTGCAAAACAAAGTTCTGGGTGGTGCTGTTACTGTTATGGGCCGGTGTATTGCTTACCATCAGTCAAGAGACCAGCTCGTCTCGTCATTCAGTTACATAAAAAAAAAAAACAAATCGCGTTTTCCAATTCTTTCGTTATAATAGCGAAAATGGCCAATATCTCTGCAATAGAGATAATCTCTACTGACTGAGAATTGTGTCCTGCAGGGGAATCGTGATTGGGGATTGGGAATTTGAAAAGTTCGACGCACAGACAAATACCGATCACAAAACATGTTTGAAAGCGATCGAGATCGGTGTTCGAGATAGATTTACCTGCTGAGTGCTGGTATCATTTTCCTTGGCTCAAAATGTGGTAGTCGTTACATAGGCAATTGTGGATATTGCATGGCATGTGCGTGCGGATACGTTGAATTATTCGCGATGGAAGGTAGGACGTACGTGATGCGTGACATCGTTTTGTCTGCACGCGCTCACCTATATGGGTACGGAATAATTAATGCTGCCTACCTAACCTGAAATAACCTAGGCCGAACACTGTTTTATGTATACCACGCGCCAAATTTTATGGTTGCTAGCCGATGCACTACGTGACCTGCGCAGATACAATTTTGTATCTATTTATGCTACTGCGCAGGTCGCATGGTGCGCCCGCGCCGGTTAGCAGAGACCATAAAGTTTGGCGCGAATTTTACCTATCTCTAGTGCAACGAAACTAATCAATCCTAGCAATATGATTGGTCAAGACAAGGATCAACGTCGCCGTCGCCTCAACTCGCCTCGTCGTCGTTAATAGCGGTGCCGGCAACATTATTAATTTAACTAACTGATTACGTACGATTTGTTACTCTTACGTTTTTCACGTGTGTCACCAAAGGTTTGATCTGAAAACCAACGTTGTGGATTTATCCACAGCATTATCCTGAGCTCAGACCTTTTTTGATGGCAATTATGTGTGTGCAGTTTCGTCAGAATAATTATTTTCTTTCTTTCTTTCAATAAACTGACAATACAAACAGACAAGTTAATATTTTCTTTAAAGCTTTGCAGTAACTAATTATAAAACTTGACATTAATTAATTGATTGTGATGTGAAATTTTAATTCGATAATTCTATTTTCTTTAAATGTTTTTGCTATTAGGTAAATTTGAAAGTATTGTTTGCACACCATTGTTATGGTAGAATGTACTGAATCTAATTCTTATTATTACCATCTGCTTTGCACTACATTCTGGCAAATAAATGATGATTTGATTTGATTTGAAAGGTCATCCATGTTCAGGTAGATACTTATCGCATGATTATCTTTATTGCCTATATCAAAATAGCTTCTATTGTTACGTCTTCTTTCTGAGTCACATGCTAGTTTCGCTTGCTAGTCACTCCACGAACACAGAAGTGGGATAGCCCCTGGCTGTGCCTTAGTGCCACTTACCTCAGTGCCATATCCAGGTGTTCCAACTCTGGCACCCTGCACCAGTGCCGCTGCGGGGTTGCTGCTATAAACATCTGCACGAAGTACACGAAGGCGAAGAAGAATCCGAATGGCAGCATAGTGATGAAGAGAAGTTTCTGGTAGCGCCCGAACTCGCCGACGTGGCACAGGATGTTATCGAGCGCGTCGCCGTCGCCATTGTTGGTGGTTTTGCTAAGAGCTTCTTTGGCGTCCTAGTGAAAGAAAAAGATTTATGAGTTTTTTTTGCTATTGTTTGGTAAATGGGCATGCGTTTGACAACGATGCGGCTTAGGCCGCATCGTTGTACCGTGGATTTCGCTTCCCCAGTTGCCCATGATTAGTCTATTCACTCTTAGTATGAGTAGCTTAGTAGGTAGTGGTACGGACCGGTGGGACATTAATGACGTAAGGGTGAGATGACTCTCCCCGCCTGGAGATCCTAAGTGGAAAGAAGAAGAAGGGATCAGTTCGTGCAGTTCCTAGGTCCACTCCCCGAAGGGCAGTCCGAAGTGAGTTTCTGCTTTTGAGATGTACTTTATATCATTCTATCATTATTTAGCAAGTGGAAGCTGAAGCAATAAAAATCGTCATTGATCTAAAGCTAAATAATAATAATAGTAATAATACGCACAACGATCATATTCATAAATCCTGGTCCCTAACTAGGATTCCCTGTATCTAGAGAACCAGGGCCCCAATTCACTATGACAACTTGACGAAATCACGTCGATTCCTTGCTTCGAAATCACGTCGATTCCTTGCTTCGAAATCACGTCGTTTCCTTCATCTATGACGCATTCATATATTCATATATATGACGCGTCATAGAGAATACAAATTTCGTAGATGTCGTTTATTAATGAAGGAATCGACGTTTCCTTGAAGCAAGGATTAGCCAAGTTGTCATAGTGACTTAGGGCCCAGGAACCACGAGGACCATGTTCCCACAACTCCTAGACACGGAACAAATGCTTGTGCCTTTTTTTTCTGTGCACAAACATTTGTCCCGTCGCGGGAATCGAACCGGCAACCTCAACGGTGTATGATATTTGATCCAACCTGCCCAACCACTACACCAGAGGCTGTCAAGTGTAAATAAATCTTCAAAAGGATTCTTCATTCGTTAATTTATCATTCAAATATTCCTGAATTGTATAGTAGGTTTTGTTAATTAGTAATTGTTTTATTTGTTTTATGTATTGTCCGTCATTTGTTTCGTTTTTAATTATATCCGGGAGCTTGTTATATATTTTTACCGACATAACAAGGGGTCCTGACGAGTGCATCTTGAGGCATATTTATAAACCTATTATGACGCAAAAGGATAATAATTGAACCTAAAATAACTATACACCTACATGTTAATTACTAACCTGTTAACAACTACCTAAACCATCTTGGCTATTAGCGATGGGCAAGTAAAACCGTTGGACGTGCGGGGAAGTACGTTCTATTCTATTATGTATTTTTTTGATGTTTTGTACAAAAAGTAACATGCGTTTTAGGCGTAGGTAGGTATAAATTAAATCGTATGTTTTTGTTTCTGATTTTTTGCAACTTCCTCAAGTTTAAACTATTGGAAAGCTGGAAGAGAGTATTTATTTTGTTATTTTACAGACCAATGAGTTAATACACTGAAAACTGGAAAGATTTGAAATATATTTGGAATATATTCCTTGCCATCGAGGAACAAAGGATTGTTTTTGTCCCGGAAAAGTTGAAGCATCTTATAAAGACGAGGTAGTTCTCGTAGGTAGATACGTATCTAGACCTGAAGAGATCGTTCCATTTATTACAACTTCCTGCTTCACTGAATTAAAGAATCTCATGTGTATGTGCTCTATTTTACAACAATTAACAAAAGTCAGATGGCACCAGTACCACCACATGGCAGCAGCATGACTGTTCACACGCATATTAATTAGTTATGTACAAAAACAATCCTCTTGTGTCGACAATCGGTTCTGAAATAGCCCTTTTAGTATGACAGGCCGATTCATCGCGTTGGGAGGAAATCAACATATTACAATGAATCTCGAATTGAATCATGAATTCTTTTGGCTTCTTATAGCAAGAGCGGAATGGACCTGCAATGGAATGGTGGAAGTAGGAAGGTACCTATTATATTCTCTGAAACTCCCGTAATAAAATAAAACAGTAATAAAATGCAATAGTGAGTGTTTTTTCTGTATTTCTCTGGTAGTTTCCATGATTCAATGAATTATGTTGAAACAGCTTGCAAAGTGTATGCACACACTGGACGATACGAAATGTACGATAAGAGTTTGTTAGTTCCTCATTTTTATAGTGTTGGCGTCACCAACGACACCAACAGATGTGACTTGATTAAATGATTAGCCTTAAAGTTGGCTTCAAGTTAGTGAACCCATATGAATAGCAAATACTTAGTAAATACGTAGATATATATTACGTTTGTATAGCGTATCGCTTTTGTAAGCGTATAGTAAGTGAGTCGCCTTTAAAAATTGCACAAGAAAATTGCATATGAACTAGGTATCTAGGTACACTATCCCGGGTTACCGGGTCTATTTGAAAAGGCAAAATATATGGCCCTGCGCCTTTGCATATATTGATTATGGATTTCATTCAAAAATAACTTAGTGCAGTATGGTGTAAAGAAAATACTAGCAACATAAACACACTTCAAATTATGACACGTCCAAACGAGACTCAATAATAAAGGTCTCAGCCTCGACCCTTGTGGCACACCGCGTTGAAAAATTTAAAAGATGCAATTGTTAAATTACGATGATAATAATAATAAACCGTATGCATTCTCGAGAAAACACGTTCGTGAAATTTTATTCATCTTATGTGGGAACATATTATTATGATGAATTAAATATCTCCACAGATATCACACAATTTGTGAAAGCTCCAAGATAAGACAAAGGAGCGAAAGTAAGCGGTCCCATACCTCGAAATGCTGTACATCGTCCCTCACGTCACCAAGCGAACCCTTCATTTCGGCACGAGCTCGCGGACACACCACAAGAACAAGGCACACGTGAAGCGTTTACCCCGAACGAACATGCACTAGGTACTGGCCGTATTCGGTCTCTATATATTTAACTTAATCCGGAAAGCATCTGATAAAAAACACTGACACAGCGGAGATATTATGCGCGGCGAGCCAAATCAGTATGCCGGGTGACGGAGCAGTCCTATCACGTGGATCGGTTTCAAATAGATAATGCCATTTCTGCGCCTATAGGTAGTGCCTAAAATGATAAGGAGTCTCTGTAGTCTGTATTGATTGCTGGGGATATCATCGTACTAATTATGATGATATCCATTCATCAATTTATTTGTGATAACGATAATGAAGCCGTGTTAATAACTTATCAAAATATGTTCCTATGCGCATCGTATTTTCATAAATCTGTAAGAGCGCCTGCCAGGTCGATGAAATGCGTAACAAAAATGCTGGAAACTAATCAATAGAATCCAACTTGAATTTTAGAAATTTTTAAATATTATCGTAATTGAGTTCCTAAAAAAATTTCCTAACTCCAAAGACTGTCTCACTTTGATAGAAATATACCCTACATGTCCCATTTAGCGCCACCCTGTAGAAGTATAACTTCGATTGTCTGTCTAGCCTGCATAATAAAACACTAACATTGGTTAACTTTTATTGCCTGGCGAGTTTAATCTTTATTTTATTTTTATTTAATTCTTTATTGCACTATTACAAGTAATGTACAAAAGGAGAACTTAATGCTAAAGCATTTTCTACCAGTTATCCAGTGATGGTAAAAGAGCCCTACAAAGCGTGCATCAAAAATGAAAAAGAAAAAAAAAACTAACAGTAAAACAAAATAAATATCATAATACATATTATCGTAAAATATATAACAGTAAAACACACTACATATATAATCCAAAACTAAAATACATAGAAATGAATACTTATATAAATAAATACTTATTATTGATAGAAGGATACTCTATACTTACATAGATACAACATAACATTAAATAGACAATAGAATATGAAGATCAATGTAACGGCTTACTCACTTTTTTAAGGTAGAATTCTCGAACCAAACGTTTGAATATTTCCTTTGAGGGTGCTTTCCTTACAACGGGTGGGAGTTGGTTCCACAGACGTACTGCTACAACTCGAAAGGAGTCATCCACAAAAGAAGTACTGTGAACGGGTGTAGAAAGCAATAGAGCGTCAGCGGAGCGGAGATTTAATTCATGGGTATCGTCAATGAAGCAAAATTCTTTTTTTAAATAGTCAGGGGCAAAACGATCTTTTAAAATGGAAAAGAGCAGACCCAGTATCCTACAGTTCCTCCTTTCACGAATAGGGAGCCATTTGAGTTTCTTCCTGTACTCCGAAACATGATCGTACTTACGTAGTCCATAAATAAAGCGGATACCTGCATTGAGTAGACGATCAAGTTTATTGAGTAGATCTTCGTTAAGGTCTAGGTAACATACGTCGGCGTAATCCAAGACAGGTAAAAGAAGAGAATTGACTAAAGTTATTTTAGTTTTGATTGGAAGAAAGTTCTTGAGGCGTAAAATAGAATGAAAGGAGGCGAAAAACCTTCTGGAAACCTCCTTCACCTGAGCGGCCCAGCTTAGGTTAGAGTCAAAGAGAATGCCTAAATTTTTAACGATTGGAGTGAACGGTATTGCACATTCATTATAACACAATGGGGCTAGATTGGAGTTATCGATCTTTAAAAGCTGCCGATTGCTGCCGATGATGATTGCTTGGCATTTGTTTGGGTTAACTTGAATACCATAACGCTTTGACCAGGAAAGCAGCTGAGAAAGGTCACTTTTTAGGGTGGAAATCGTGGAAGATAAATTTTCGACACTAGTATGATGGTAAAGCTGCAGATCATCAGCATAAAAGTGATAGTTACACTGAAGACACCTAGACAGGATATTGATGAAAATCGAGAAAAGTAGCGGAGATAGAATTCCTCCTTGTGGAACACCGGCATCCAATTCACACCAGTCAGAGAAAGTCTGACCACTGCGAACAGCCTGCCGCCGACCTTTAAGGTAAGAGGAAAACCAGGTCACAGCAGCATAAGAGAAGTTTAGCTGGTGAAGAATTGCAAGTAGAAGGTCATGATCCACTACATTGAACGCGTTACTGAAATCAATTAGTACAAGGACTGTGACCTGTTTGTGTTCCATACTTTTCCTGATATCCTCAGTTACCTTGAGTAGGGCAGTGGTAGTGCTGTGGCCCAGTCTAAAGCCGGACTGAAATGGGTTGAGAAGAGCTGATTTGGTCAGGTATTCAGTAACTTGTTTGCAGACAACAGATTCGATGATTTTTGAAAGAAATGGAAGAATTGATATAGGACGAAACTGACTATGGAGAAGAGGGTTAGGGACTTTAGGTAAGGGCAAGACATAGGCTCTGCGCCATTGGTCAGGAAACTGTCCTGAAGCAAGTGAGTTGTTGACAATATGGGTTATAGCTGGTAGAATATAATTTAAAATGTACATGATCATAATACGCCCAATGTCGTCACTACCAATTGCTTTAGACCTTAGTGACAGAACAGTTTTTTTGATGGTGTCTTGGCTAACAGCAGAAAAGTCAAACGCAGCTAGGCTAGGACGGCACATGTTTTGAATTTCCACCAAAGTAGCGTCTTTACTTGATCGGTCCAACTTGGTACAAGAGGAGAAGTGGAAATTGAGAGCGTTTACGTCTGGAATCATGGGCTCTTCTGATTTTGATTTTCCTAAACCAAGCGATCTTAAGAACTTCCAGATGCCGGCAGGGGAGGAGAGCTCAATTTGTTCGGCTATGTGTCGTCGTTTTGCACTTCGGCACAGCAGGTTGCATCTGTTTCGAAGCTTTTTGTAAAATGCCCAGTTTTCATCAGACCGATTGTTCTTATACTTACGGAAAGCCCGATCACGTTTTAATCTGGCTTTGCGAATGCAATCATTAAACCAAGGAGTGGGACGGTGTTTTAACTTCATTGGTCGTAAAGGCGCATGACGGTCGAAAAGTTTTAATATGTTAGAGTTAAGGAAGTCAACCTTTTCGTCAACAGTAAGCCAGTTCTCCACGTTTGACCAGTCAATCGAGGAGGCATCGCACTCAAGCAAATTAATGTCCATCCGAGCGAAACTACGTTGATTCAATACAACTGGTTTAGGTTTAGGGGTTTTAATCTTGACCGAAGAGTAGATCAGATCATGATGTGAAAATGCCGGCGCAGATAACTGGCCATGCGTGGAGACGAGATCTGGATCCGATGTTATGATCAGGTCCAACAAGGTATCATTAGAATGGGTATGGTGAGTTGGAGATAAGTTCAGCAGATTGAGGTTAGTTGATTCAATCAGGCTGCGCAATTTCTTGCACCTAGAGTCTTGACTTAACAGGCATGTATTAAAATCTCCCATTAGGAAAAGGCGGTTATAGTCAGTGAGCAGAAGTTCCAGCTCGTTTTCAAGTTTTGCGAAGTAATCGATGGTGGGAGGACAGTAGATAACACCCAATAAGAGCTTAGAACCAAGATCCACCTCAATGAACAGATACTCAGGCGACGCAGAATAGGGGGAAGGTGACTGAAGAACAATTTTAAACGGAATGTGATTTTTAATGTATATGGCAACACCACCCCCCCCTTTACCGATGCGATCATTTCGCAACAGTGTGAAATTCGGTATAGAGAAGGCAGTAGAGGGGAGAGTTGGTTTAAGCCAGCTTTCAGAAACAAGTACCGCGTGGATTGCGTCAGAGTTAAAGGTGTCGAGAAGATCAGACAGATGAGCAGGAATGCTTTGCGCGTTAATATGGCAAATGTTGAAGTTTTTGGGGAACACGGAGAAAAGGTTAATAAGAGAGTCTCCCAGTGAGGGAATATCGTCATCAGCGCTGGCGAACGATAAATCTGAGTCAGCCGTAACAAATGAGTCATCACTAGAACACATATTTATTTAGATATGCAAAGTGATATAATAATAAGTAAGCAGATTATATAAAGTATAAATATATATGTATATATATATATGTATATATATAAAGTATATAATATAATAAAAATTCAAAATAATTAAGTAAACTAAATGCAATTAAAAACAAACAAAGAAGTCTATCAGAAAAAGTAGCATTTAAGCACTTTCCACTAGCCGGATAGTTGGTAAGATATATAAACATGTCTACAAATCATCAATCACTTAACTGCTATGCTTAAAGTTCAAAAAAATAGAATCAGACAAAATATAATTAAGTATGTTTAGGTCGCGTGTTACATAATTATGTAAAGAAATTCTAAACGAAGGAAACTAAATGTTTACATGAATTCGAGTCTGTGACTACAAGGCAACAAGTTTTAACAAGGCACCACGTTATACAAGGCAACACGTTTTAACCATTAAATGCAAATTGTTGCCATAAGTCTACAATACATATAAAACACAAATAAAATAAAAAATACATTTAGCCAATGGGCTAAGTGTAGTTTCCTTCTTTTAATGATAACAGACATAAAACAGAAAGAAACAACAGGGTAACATAACTAATAATTATATAATAATGCACCACAGTAGCGGCAGAGTTACTTGGCTTTAATTATCTTACATCTTAAAAAAAAAAAAAAATAAGACTGATTTTATCTGTTGTATCGTTAAACTTCAAAAAAGCAAATTACTTGTGTTAGTCTGTGGCTATCTATCTCTCGCTAGAGTATGTTCCTTGCTTACTAGTCTGTGGCTATTGTGGTTGACAATAAGAAATATTTTATAAAACAGAAGGAGGGTCGTATATACATTGGCCCAGACTAAATTAGGTACCTGTTTAAAACTACGACCTAAGTGCAAAGTCCAGAATGAAGTTGTGTACACATATGGGCCGCGAACACTATTGCTTGCCTGGCTTGCTTTTAGTCGTTGCGTTCCTGCGAGTCAATGGAGGCTCGGGAGCAGCGACTGGAGCCGCCAAGGCTGCCGATTGACTACTGGTAGCCGGCCGTGACGAAGATACCGGCGCCGGAGCCTTTTTCAAAGCAACGGTGTTACTATTGCCCGTCGAGGGGAACTTAGCAATAAGGGTGTCCAAATATTGCTCGGAGGCAATCCTCTGCCTGGTGGTGTCTGGCAATTTAACGAATATGTTTCCGTCTTGAGACCAACAGCGTGTAATGCCAAAGTGCTTGCGAGCTGTAGTAAAAATCGCCTGTCTGGTTCTTGTCAAAAACTCGCTGATTACAATAGAAGAGGCTTTGAGAAGTTTCTTTTCTTTCCAAACCAGGTTGCGTGTGTGGATGTCGGTGAAGCGGACGAGTATAGGACGATTTTTGTTCGGCGCTTTGCCGCCTAAGCGATGACAAACATAGATTGATGAAGCCTGTACTTCTTTTAAATTCAAGTTAGACTGAATTGTGTTCAGAATAGTCGCAGTACAGTCCTCCTTGTCTGTCTCTTGTATGCCACTAAATAAAAGAGCATTAAGCCGCTGCCGAGTGTCTATCCCATCAACATGTGAAGCCAGAGAGTGAATTTGTGTGTTCATGTAACTAAACATTGTCGAAACAAACTTTTTAAAATCATTGAACTCAAGAGCCAGTTTCTCTATGTTAGGCTTACTGTCTTGTGACGCGGCCACCTGCAGCTGCCTCTGGAATTCTTCCATCTTAGACAGAAGATTCTCTTCTATGCGCCTTTGGGATTCCACAACATCATGAATGTTAGCCATCTTTACAATGGAGATGGTTGATAATAGTAGCACAGATTTGGTAGATCCAGCAGGTAGGTGCCTATAATTATATTGTTATTGCATGTAGACTAGCTAGTCTTGCAATAATAAGCCACTTTCACTAACTAAACAACTTTGTAAATATTTTAAATTACATAAAGAAAATAGAACAATCACTAATGATGTTTAGGGTTTGATGCCTACCCACGAAAAAACTCTCGACAAAAATCTTTGTCTTCAGTTATACTCCGCCATTACAACCTTACGTCTATTTATAAAACACTATAAAATAAGCTAGTCATAAAATGAATCCATAAAAGAGAATCATCAATTTTTCACGTTTTCCCTGTTGGTATCCGTCAGTCACGACTCTTTAGTTGAAACACCTCCTTTCAAGATGGTCTAGACCATTCAACACATAATTGCCTCAAATTGCGTGGTTTTTTCTTATTTGTTTTACCTGTTTCTGTCTGTTTTGTCTTACCCTGCTGGTCCTGTCACCGGAGACCATCCTAACGTGATAACAGTGTCCAATTAGTTAATTTATAAATAAGCCGTCACCCAGCGTTTAGAGGAAATTAACTGGTAATTGGCTGATTAGCGAGCAGTTGTGTCGAATTAGGACACGGTTCCGCGCCTTCCCAGGGACCCATGGAAATTAATCATGGTGCTGCTGATAGGCGTGTAAAGAGTTTACTAAAATAGTATTTGCAAACGTGATTGAAAGTCGAAATGTAAACAGGAAAGAATAAGGAATTCTTAAAATTGTTTCCAGATACCAACGAATGTTTGAAGATACCAACTACTCCAACTGATCATGATGGGCAAAGTGGAAGGAAAACGACGCGTTGGAAGACGAAAGAAGTCCTGGTTGCGTAACATCCGCGAATGGACGAGCATTGCGTAGATCATCTGTTTCGCTTGGCACAAGATACGAAAAAAGTTCGCCGAGCTGACAGCCAACCTATAGTAGTGTAGAGGCACCATAAGAAGAAAAAAATGTTTCGTGTACGTCTCGATGTAGATCTGTCAACTAAGTCACGCGAAGTCGAGCTAAGATAGTTCCTATTCGTACCTATGCCTCTATATTAATACTAACCAACTAACGGACAGAATAGGCTAGGTATCAAAAACATAGAACCGTATTATATCGGTTATTGTGTATAATTTATGGTCTCTATTAGTATAATAATATTCTAAGGAAATGCATACCATCAACATCATCAATCTAAACAACACTGCAATGACCTAAAACAACATAGCAAATCAAACATAATCTATCTGCCGATTGTGTATGGATATGATTAAACGTAAGCTAATTTGATTTCATAGTTGCGTTTAACGACCTTCGTCAACATCAAATACCTACTCAGTTAGGTACCTCACTTCCAAACACGCAGAGGAAGTGAAACACGAACTTCCCGTCATCAATTTCTGAGAACGGTGTGCCTACAATGATCTGCTGATTTGACAACAATAATGGCAAGTTTTGGAAACAAGCATATATGTTAGTAAATAAATACCTATTTATCTACTTGTGGGTAAGCATGAAAAAAACAAAGAAAATTCGGCATAAAGGTTTTATATCGCTTATATAGGATCTATAAAATTAGTAAGTAAATGTATTTATTTTAGGCTATAATACAGTTAACAATTTAAAAGTACCAGAGGCCCATACAATAGAATACCTTACAGACTAGCATATATATATATATATATATATATACAAATTATAAAACACTAACTAACATTTCGATCTAGCCTACTGTGTAGCGCCGGAACACTATTCCCTCGGGCAAAAACTCGGGAACTGAACATCTCCTTATATTTTGCAGGAAGCCGGAGCACGTAGGACTTGAAACTCGTCGTCCTCGTTGACTCCAGCTGACAGGTTCAGGTCCTGGACCCTTCCTCCGCACCTCTCCTTGTTATACTTATGATATCGTCCCCCGACTCCAAATCAGTAGGTAAAATGTAGGTGGCCAACGGGACCGCGGTCCCGGTCCCAAAAGACTCAAAGGTCAGACGTGACCATACAATCTGTGGTATAGTGAATAAAAATTTTAAAACGGGTTCACTATTTATAGTCACTACCCTGTTTATCCACTACCCAATCGAATTCCAGACAAGGTTTTCGAAGACAATAGTACATTGTACACCGAGGGGAGAAAACGATCTATTTCTATACATATATGTAGATACAGAAATAAAACTTTCTCCCGAGTCATACATAGTGCTTTATACTACACCTACGAGGAAAATAAACAAAATTTAACGCAACGAAATAAATTGCCGCGCTTTTTTTTCGTATTGCAGAATAAGGTTGCCATCCTCATTTCATTAAAAATAGAAAACAAAAAAAAAACCGCCTCTTTTCTCTAATTATTTGATATAAAACCTTTTTGAGATTTGAGGTTTGTATGTTTCCCGCCTCTTTTTTCTAATTATTTCATACAAGACCTTTTTGAGGTTTGACGTTTGTGTTTTTTTTTTATGTTCGCTGCTAAAAAACAAAAGAAAGCTAGCCGGGCAGTAATGGATTTTCATACAACATTCCTGCCCT
The DNA here is from genome assembly GCA_951640565.1 of Petrophora chlorosata. Classification (NCBI taxonomy): domain Eukaryota; kingdom Metazoa; phylum Arthropoda; class Insecta; order Lepidoptera; family Geometridae; genus Petrophora; species Petrophora chlorosata. Next base: position 17,389,605 of record OX621189.1, on the reverse strand, counting down.
GCTTCGGAGGGCAGTAATGAAATTCCATATAACTTTTCCCGCCGCACATTTTTAAGGGAGAAATTACGAACTTTGTAACCCGTTTATGAACGAGTAATAAGACACTTTCCGAGTAGGTGTGGTATAAAAAATATGACCACCGGCTGGGACTTGAACCCGCATCATAATCTTCCCTCAGCGCGGAGCTCAGGGCTCTGTCTAATGCTACGATGCTGACCAAGTCGACTGTCGATTTTTTCTTCCGTATAATGTATTAATTTAATACGTTCGTTAATGCTTCATAATATTAAGAATCAATCGAATTCCGTTCGAACTCCGCGCTTATACAAATTTATTTATATAAATTAAAATGTAGTTATTTATGTAAATTTACTTATTAAACCTGCTAGGCATACGAAAGATTAAAAAATATAAAAAAATTGTCGAACCTTATCATCGTTATTTAAAATAGTGTTATGAAAAACCCAAGAAGGCAATTTCAACGTGGACATTAAATATTTACACTTATCAAAGTAATCATATGAAATCAGTAGGAATACATAAGGTATTTTTTAAAGTTTATCTTTGACATTATACCTATAATACTAGTTATGTCACAGAATAACTAATAGTACAAGAAAGTTAAATAATCCGCTTCACGACATAAGCAGGTACGATTTGTTTATTACGAGTTACGACCAGTGAGAATGGAGATTACTATACTCAAGAGTGTTTATCTGTAGTCTTAAAATCCTTGGCCCAGTAGGTACAAAGCGATTTATCCACTTGGTAGGTAGTAGGGTACTACTGATAATATCATCTTTAGAAAGTGACTGGGCAATAGAAAATAATAATCAAGCAGTAGTGCGCAAGCATTACTGTGTTCCGGTTTGAAGGGCATATGATGAGCGCAATACAGTGCTACGCAGATGGTATTAAAAGTTCTTGGTGGCACTGCAATTGTTATGTACAGGCGTGGTGCTTATCATCAGGCGAACGACTCGCTCGTATCATCACTTAGTTCCATAAAAAAAGTCAACAGTAAGATAAATTTTATTTTTTTAATAAATGTTTTGAAACGTCGATTCCTTAATTTCAAACTCAAACTCAAAATCTCTTTATTCATGTTTGATATGATAACTAAAAGTGGAGATAAACTTAATGGGAAAAAATGGCATCATAAAATATTGTCGCAGTGAATCTATACCCTAAACTGAACTCAACACGATATACGATTGGCGCTTGAGGGACATATGGGTAGGGGGGCAGATCTGAATTTGCTGGCGGTTTCAATTACGAATTTGTTAAAAGCTTGTCTTGAAAAATATATTTTTCAACAAAAATCTTGTTATGGTACTATATAAATAGGTAACTTACGGTAATTAAGTATGTCACCTCGACTTGACTCTACCACAGAAGACTTAATTGACTAGTAAGTAAATCCAAATGATACTAACGGGTACATTACCCACAGTCCTACACCAATCACCCGAGTTCCCAATCAACAAAAATTATAATATAGTTAATAGTTACCTAGGGTAGATAAATATATAAAAGTATAGGTGTAGGTACTATTAATTATTCTGTGGGATAGTTGTAGAATACACTAGTTCCCATTCAAGCTAAGGTGTAGAAGGAAAATATACTACATTACATACTATACTATGTATGATATACCTATATAAAATATGTAATTATATACGGCAGTACCTGGTCTTCTAACTCCTACCCTATATAGTTCTTTACACAAGGTGTGTATATAATATAGTAGGTACCTATATATACACACACACACACACACACACCATGGTTTGTACAGAGTACCTTGCGAGGACCTCTCCTAAACCTATCCATCCGAGGACGTCTCAGAAAAGGTATTTAAAAACGTCGTACGTCATCGTTTCCTAGACGAGTAAGTAGCAAATCAAATTCTAAGCCTGACTGGCTGGTTTCTATATTGCTATCTCAACTTTTTTTGACGAGAATCTTCACGTCTGTTGCGAGGACCCAAAATACACTCCATCACATGGCACTCGGTATACAAAGCGAGGACCATGTGTGTGAGCCTTCCGAGCACCTCACGGACCTGCCAAGTGATGCCCTTTCGAGGACGTTTTCCTTACACAAAGTCTAACTTCAAGTACTTTTCGAGGACGTTGTGTTAGACATATCATTACCAAAGCGAGGACGATTTTCCCGAGTACAGCTTGTACAAAACGAGGACCCTTTGTAGTATCCATTATCAGCAATGATCAAACACCGTCTTCTTTACACAAAGTCTAACTTCAAGTACTTTTCGAGGACGTTGTGTTAGACATATCATTACCAAAGCGAGGACGAGTACAGCTTGTACAAAACGAGGACCCCTTAGTGGTACCTATCTATTGTTGGTATATATTGGCCAAAAAACAGAAACACCGTCTTCTTTACATTAAATCTAACTTCAAGTACTTTTCGAAGACGTTGTGTTAGAAATATCATTACCAAAGCGAGGACGGGTACAGCTTGTACAAAACGAGGACCCCTTTGTGTTACCTATGTATTATTGGTATTGGCCAAAAATCAGAAACACCGTCTTCTTTACATTAAATTTAACTTCATGTACTTTTCGAGGATTAGCCCTTGTCTAGCCACTATTGGATATGCGCCACTCTTTAGTCTATCAGTTAAATCTTAATTTCTACCTGAGCCAATCTAACTCACATACATGCCTAAAATTCAGACAACATCATCTTTCCATCTCGCTAGTGGATTATCTATTAATATTTTCAGGCCTCTAGACGTACGTAACCACTTTCGGCCACCTATTGTCTCCATTGTAATATTTGTAATATTACCAAGTTCTCAACAAGCCGATCGTCATTTGAGTTCCGCTATACGTTGTCGAACATTTGATTCCATATTTTGGTTCTTAATGAGGTACCGAGCGTGGAGGAATTTTCCATAGCACGCTGTACTACTTTTAAATTATTTATGTTCTCGTTTGTAAGTGTCTTAAGTCCCTGCACCATAATTTAGGATAAACCATGATATTGGAAGATTATTTTTTGGATGACTCACTCATCTTAATAAAGTCTTATTATGCGAATAATTATGTATATTTGTCTATCCTTGCTTGACTTGAAAATTCGTTGATATCTTAAGGAATCAAGATGATATCGTTTACAAACCGAAAAGTGATATATTTTCCATCTATGTTGACTCATAGTCTGTGTTAAGGCATGGTGAAGCATCAACCGTGCCTCTTAATATTTCAAAGGCCTTTGATAGGGTCTGGCAGCCTTATCAACAAGCTTCCTGCTTTTAGACTTTAAGATAGCCTGTCTCTGGATCGCGGACTTTCATAGAGAACGATCGATTCGAGTAGTCATCGAGGGCAGTTCGTCCGATCATTTGGATATAAATGCCGGTGTACCTCAGGGCTCCGTACTCTCCGCAACCCTATTTCTGCTGCACATCAATAAGCTGCTCACACCCCGGTATATTTTTAAATGCAGATGATAGCACGGTTGTAGAAAAATACTCATTCAGCTCAAGGGCTCGTCGAGTAGAAAACCAGACAATGAGAGATAATATGGTTGAGCGTGTGAATCAGGCGCTTGTAACTGTTTCCGACTGTGGCAAAGCCAATCTTGTGCAATTTAACGCCAAAAAAGGCAAGTTACTCGTAAGCTGTCCACTGCTACAAAGAACCAATTCTCTCTCTCTTCTACTTTCCAATCCGAGATGTGCCTAATATAGGCACATCTCGATTGTCAGATCTGGAGCTTTTAGGCCTCACTCTTACTCCTATGCTTAACTTTGGCACATACTAGAATCCAGGCTATATAAACTAGCAGGCATAAAGCTTGGCATTCTTAATCCTCAATAAAATCAGACGGTACGTCACACTGGACAGCAGTTGAACCTCTATCAAGCTCAGGTTCTTCTCTCTGTTGCCATCTACAATAGGACAGTTATGCCAAGTACCTGCTAGAAGCATTGGAGGCTGTAGATCGACGTGCAAAATGACTTATTGGTGATGAACAACAGGTCGGTCGCCACAAAGCTGCATAATCTTGAGCATGGACGTAAATCAGTAAATCTGACTGTCAATCTTTTATAGGATACATTTCATTTTCCCATTACTTAATAGACATTTCTCCAATTAATACAAAGCGTTTTAGTTCCACGTTTATAGTGCGTACTGCTACGGAATTGAACTCTTTGTGGTCTTCTTTGTTACCTAATAACTACAATTTGGATATCTTCAAGGCCAGGGTGAATATGTTTCTTCTAAATTTACGTGGTCCATATTAAGCCACATCCTCGTTAACCTCTTATGTTAAAACGCTTTATCTCTTGTAAAGCGTTACTGTTAACTTATTCCCTTTTTTTAATTTTTGTGTTTTGATATATACGTGGTCAAACTTACTTTCATATTTTTAACAAAGTGAGGACGGAAAATTTTACACAAGGTCCTCAGTTTGTCAGAAAATTACTCTTTATACACAAAGTCTGGAAAACCTACCAATCCGAGGACGTCTGTGTAAAAATAAACACATAGGACCTCGAATTGGTATTGAAGCTCGGCAAAAGTGTTAATCTAGTGTGTATTAATTCGATAGTGGCGCCCTCTAAATCTCACACACTTATACACGCCAACTTGACTCTTCATGACTAAAACGAGGACCTTTTCAGATTGCCTTATTAAATGCAGAGTTAGGTTCAAAATCGCACGTAAAACACGATTATGTTGTCAGGCCCATCCGAGGACCCACAAAAAAGTCCTCGCTTTGAAAAGGTCCTCGGATGTGCCTTGTGTATTCAGGTCCAAGTCCTCGGAAGGTACTTCAAACAAACGCACACACACACACACACACACACACATATATATAGTACGTACATTTGGTTTTTTACGTAACCATATTGTAGGTTGTCACCTTTAAGGATTACAATGTATGCTATTCATTTGAATAGGCCTGGCGCCTTCACGCCATAGCTGGTAGTGGCGCTACCGAGGTCGTCAATAATTAGTGAAGTCATCATTTGTATTTACAAATATAAAGCAGGTATCTATCTTGATAAGGAAACTGATGTAAAAATGCGATGAATAGAAGTTATCGTTTTTATAGGTATTTTTCGTACTTATATATTTTATGTAGGTCTAAAGTCCAAATATATATTAAAATATATTCCAAATATTATTGAATATTCCAAAGTTCAAACAGTGCGCACTGAAATTAAATACCTAGGTACTTTTAGGTATAATAGCATAACACATTTTCAATCTCCTAACTTATAGCACATAAGAATTCTAGTTTTGCCCAAAGTCGTTCTTGCTTCTCGAACAACACCCATTCCAAAATATTGAACATATTAAATTAAAATAAAATGTCATAGGTAGTAAGTACCTACATACTCACGCGTCTCGATAAAGCTAGATTTAATTAATATATCAATTTAAAAGTTCAATTAAAATAAATTGCGTCCTGATGCGCATTGGAATCATTATTTCTCGCAATATAATTGCTTTAATGTTAGCTTAATCACTGAGTTTATAATTCTTTTACGCGTAATCTAGCAACTATTATAGATTGATTTATTATAAGTAATCAACGGTGCACTAGACGACATGGATTACTTACATACTTGAGCTAAATTTATTGGTAAATAATAATGGATAAATGATGAAATTTTAATTAGCATATGGATAAAGCAGTTTCTATAGGAATTGCTTGCATATTTAGTATAGATGTCGCAGCCAACTAGCTTAACTAGCCGCGTTGAACCGCGCTGTATAGTAAAGATTGAACGGCTAGTTAAGCTTGTTGGCTGCGAAATCGACATAGATATTATTATTGGTAAACTGAGTAAACCTGGCTTATGCCCTAAGTAATACCACAGAAGACTTAGTAATACCACAATATTACAAAATTGTAATTTTTATTTTATTTTAATTTACAATTTTAGGAAAACTTACATCTAGGTCTAATAACTAGGATACTTAAATATTGTACTAAGGGACATTCGATCGATCCAACGGGGAAATGCCGCTATGCGCCAGTTTGATGGGCACTTTTAGAAGCTAGGTCGATCGCGGTGGACTCTTTATTTAGTTTTAAGTTTTTGACTCGCGCGTGCCTCTGTACGGTTATCTTATAATAACAAAGGTTTATTAGTATAAATGATTAGGTACAAAGTTTTGATAAAGAAGATATTATGCCTAGAATTATACGCAGGGACATTTACAAGTTTCCACATAAATATATAGGCGATAGATTATTTACAACATGGACGGAAAACAAAAAGCATGCAAGAAAAGATAGAGAGTAATATAACAATAGGTACAGTAACTATTATATAATCTGCGGTCTACTTACCGATCAATAGTTTAATTAAAAAAGTCATCGGTAAATACTGTGTAATACTGTGGTACCTATGAAAAATTTAAATAAGCTGGTAAATATCTAAAGCACTGGGCGCAGGTCTCAGTAGCGGTATCGAGTACAGCTGGACAAATGTGGAAGATCATAATTATCATCGTTTTCCCATCATCATCATCAGTCATCACCATCACCCAATTTCCTCAGAGAAAGGGAGCGTGTTTAGTCTTTGGGGTATAAGAACTAGTGTGGTAGATTGAAGTGACGCGGTTAGTCTGAAGCAGTTCCAATCGTACAAAAATAGAATTAATAAATTTAACAAGACTAAATTCATGAAGCTACAACAACCGTTACCATTTGTTCAGCAGTTGCACACGCAATGTAGGTAGCAAGAAGGGAGCAGTGGTACCTCCGTCACAACAGATGACCCTGCTGATTAGAGACCGACACGCACCCGGGACCAAAATAACAGGTTGCTTTAAAATCTTGACTAAACACACCGACTACGACTGTTACCTACTTCAAAATAAAAATGCATTACTTAAAATTGTTTAAAACATAGATATTTATAGATATCTGTGGTTTAAAAAATGCATGTATGTACAAACGCTACTAAACAAGTACACATTTTATTAAAAAAACCGACTTCTATGTATCTTCGAAGTCCAAGGTCAAATATCGATGAAATTTATATAGGGACTATACTGAACCCAACGCAAAAAATATTTTTTCAAATCGGTTCATAATTGACGGAGTTCTGAGGTAACAAACAAAAAAAACATACAACCGAAACCAAACACAATACATAGAAATCCTCCTCCTTTTTTAAGTCGTCGTCGGTTAAAAATACATATATGTAAATGTCTGCATAATTATATTTAAATAAAATAAAACTTATTTCGTTGGTAATATTGTTTAAACCTTGAAGAGATACCATATAGGTACCTACGTAGGTGGTAGGTATTTGCAGAAACTCTTATTGATTTCGAATGTTCCCAGAATGATTATATACCTAAGTTTGTTATTGTGCAAGCTCTGCTAATTAGGTGTGCCGTATGACCAACCTAGTGTTTGCTTTGTATGATATCTAAAATATAATTATTTCAAAAATTGACCGTCATGTTCCATTAGTTCGTCTTGACTAAATACACCGATTGTTAAATCAAAACAATATTTGAAAAAGTTGTCTGGGTAAGATCGCGCGTTTGAGCGATAAGCTCGCCCATTGTCGCCCACCTGCTGCTGCACCGCTACCTCCATCCCGGCGTCGTTCCTAGGTTTCCCTAGCGTCGCAGTCAGTGAAGGGCGCCTCGACGAAAACATTTTTTTTTACACTTAATAGATCTATGTTTGGCCACTATCTCGCCTGATGTGAAGCAATGATGTGGCCTAAGATGGAGCACATAGATCTAGAGAGAGACGGCAGTTGAGCGGCTGCCAGACCCGTCTCCGTCTCCCCGATGGTTCACCGAACATCATCCCGAAACACGACAAGGTCGCTTGACGGCATGGCTTTGTTCGGTGGGTGGTGTTACAACCACGGCCAGAGCCTACCACTCCAAAGCGCGTAAGCGGGTTTCATCACGATGTTTTCCTTCACCGTTAAATTTGTCAAGACAAGCATTTAACAAATTCATAATCGGAACCGCAAGCAGAATAAAATGAGCCCAAACACTAGTACTTTACGATTATCCGTCAAGGAGTTCCATAGCCCAGCTTCCGTCTCTATCATCAGATCAGTTGGCTGTCGCCATAATATTGCATTGTCATTGGACTTTGAGAAATATGCAAATTTCAACTCCGTAGGATAAGAGGAAGTGGTTCTGATTCAACTTGCAAGATTTAACCCTAACCACAGAATACTAAGGGACAGAAGCATCACTCCGAACAAATTTAAACAAATAGCGACTCTTGCTATGACACAATAAAATTCAATTCAGCTCGCGTAGCGCTGCATACCTACCACTCATATTAACCTACAGAGCGCCTCTCTTTCTATCGCATAGCTCTTATCTCTTCTGACGCGGCACGTGTAACGACGCGCGACCCGCTGTCGGTGTCCGGCTATGTACTTGTAGCTTCGTACCTACAGTGCGGAGTGCGCTAGGCCTGCCCAAACAAACAAACATTGCAATTTGAATAAAAACTTGTAAAAAGCGTCGGCAAATAAGCCACACATTGAACATCGCAATGGTTACAACTATTACGCTTCGAGTTGTAGCTCCGGCATTCAAGATTTACTTACCTACCTCTCTCGCCTGATCAAAGAGAGACGATGAATTTATTAACTAAATATGGTGCTGGAAACAGTGCACGGCACGTCTAGTACAAGGCCAAAGATCATAAAACCAGGTTAATCGTCCAAGGCAGACCACCAGCCAAATGGTCTGATGATACTCTCATTTCAAAATAACAAAACGTGGTCAACTCGTCATTGATTAGGTAGCATCTTTTCGAGATATCTACTTAGGCGCAGCTTTCCATGCAGGTATACCCAACAGTAGGTGGACAGATTGTCCACAATAACTCCTATTGATCATAATCATCATCAGCCCATTACGTTCCCACAGCTAGGACACGGGCCTTCTCTCATAAAGAGAGTAGGTATGGTTCATAATCCACCACGCTAGCCCAGTGCGGGTTGGTGGATGTCACATATCCATGAACGTTGTAATATTGGAACATGCCGGTTTCCTCACCATGTTTTACTTTACCGTTTTGAGAGCGAGTGCTATATCCGTACATAAATTAAGAAAGTCGGGCCAGCGGGATTCGAATTCCGGTGCGTCGGATCATAAAATCGCACAAGTTCCTGCTAAGCCACACTCGCTCTTTGATCATATTAATGACATTGACATCAATGACACATGTCGGAGGCCTTCGCGCGGTCTGAAATCTCCGACATTATGGTTGGCCACACATCCACACGAGAGAAGAAGAATTAAATACCTACATCATTTACATACAATAAGTACCTACATGATGAATTTTAAACGCTTTTGTTTTGTCACGTCTTATATACGCCAGACGACTTAAAAACCTTACGTCATCGACTCATCGTGTATCAAGATGGTACCAATTTATGATAGGAATGGGTATGTATATGGTCGGTATTGGTGCCTGTAGGTATTATATTGGCTATTGGTGACTAGTACCTATAGGTATATAGACACTCTAAAATCTAAATATGTTTCATTAGCAGAAGATTCCATTTTTGCGAGAATATTTTCTTTGATTTTTCAAATGTTTTGTAAATTACAATATTGATTTTCATCGAGTTGTAGCAATTTTACAAAAATGTGCCCATACAATTTTTGTTCCTTACCATCAGTTAATTATTCTGCGCCATCAATCAGTAGAATCGATTTCCGTGAAAAAGGTTCGATTCTTGGCAAAAAAATAGACTTGAAGAAATTATTATATAGGTATATTAGGTATGCAGTTTTAATAAGTTCGTAAAAACCTAGATAGATTTTTAACAAATGATTCAGTCTATATACTGGGATCCCTGTTCAAAAGCTTAAACATAAATCATTGGTATTGTAAGTTCTGGGTGGTGCTGTAACTGTTATGGGCAGCGTATTGCCCACTATTCTGTGGTATTGCTTACCATAGTGCATAATTAGGTAGGTACATAAAAAGGTACGTATGATGAAAGCGCTACAATTTTCGCCTACAATAGCCGGATCCACACCGGTAATTAATAAAAAATTAAAAAATATTTTTAATCACCACCACCACCGTAAATAACCACAACAATAATTCTAATACTTACATTAGTTAGGTATCTAATTGCTTCCTGCAGAAACCTAATGGCTGGCGTAAATAAAATTATGACAAATTGACAGACTTTATTAAGTATTTATTATGTAAAAGTAATTATTTTCTTTGATACCTACGAGAGTGGATCGAGTTGACTAGGTAAGGTATTACATATTATTCCTTTTTTTTCGAAGGCCACTAGATAATTACTATTACCCTACAACCATTAATGTTCTTAAAGAAACGCAGATTGTCACAAGTTTTATGTGACATTTTTTTCATGTCCTTCAATTTTATTATTATTTTATTTGACAGAATTTTCCAAATATTTTTATCGATCAAATTCTCCATGATATGTCGATCTATCCACATGGCATTGGCAGAATTGTGGCATGGCAACTCCACAAATGCTATTCAAACAAGTGAAGTGAAGAGTTCGCTATGTACTAACTACCTATATCTATGTTTTCCGCAAGTACCTAAGTTCCAAATAGAAGACGCTGTTGTCTGCAATCTTCCATACATTAGACGTGACCGCACCATTTCAACTGACTCTTGGTAACCCTCATCCGAGCACATCTGATGAAACCAGGGTCGCCACAATTCCCCAATTCTCTAATCGCCTTCGTCGGCCACGACGATAAGGACTTAGGTAACCATCATCATCAGGGTGTTGTGGGACCATGATCCTTTAGTTCCTGGTTCCCTAGGCACAGGGAATCCTAGTTAGGTATCAGGATCTAAGTTTGATCGGTGGGCGTATTATTATTATCATCACCTACATGTACATACCTATACCTATATTTTACTGGGCTGCTTTGTATGCGTCGTCATTTCAAAAACTGTTTCTATAACGCAAATATGTTTTACACTGCACCTACTCTATGTATACCTACAACATTATTAGACAATGCCACAGAATCGATATTATTAATACAATTAACAATACATTGGATTCAACACGAACATAATAGAAGCAGAAAACAATCGTTAAAAAGTGTTATACCTATTTACCTATAGCAAGTACCTACTTGATTAAAATCATTTTTTTTTTATAAATTTTACAACTTTTCATAAATATCTAACACCTTATAAACCTTAAACAGGTTTGTCTTGGGTGTCGCATTCCTCTTCTATTTCTTACTTCTAAAATAGTTACATTTTAAAATAGTAGGTAGTATTGACTATAATATGTATAAAAATCATAACAATAGCTGTAACATTTAAAAGTGTTCGGCTACTTTACCAGGTGGGTATGGCACATCTAATCTAAGTACTTTATTTCCGCTTCTGCCAAGTAGCCAACTGGCGCATAGGAAAAATAATATTGTCAAAAACAAACATAAATATTGTAACAAAAGTTCTAAAAAATATGCCCCTAAGTTTCTTACCGTATCTTCTGAATAGTGGTTCTTTTTCCGATACGGTGGTAGAGTCATTGTAATAATTGACGTTCATAAGTGCGTCTGTGACGACAAAATTGAAATAAAGAACTTTTAAATTGAATTATTTATACTTCACGTGTAGTAGTGGTTTATTGAAATTATAGTAGGTAGGTACCTACTATAATTTCAATAAACCACCGACCTTCCAAATTCGACCGTCTGGAACGGCATTTCATGTATCAATATTTAAGGTTTTTTAACAATAAAGTGTACAGTGAAACCTGGTTAAGTGGGACCTGGATAAATGAGAAACCTCTATTATTGAGAGTTGCAACGAAGTCCCGGTTCTTTTTCATTAAATTACCTCTGTTAATGGGACTTTTTGAACCTGGTTAAACAAGATTTGAATTCTAAGACATTTTCGATGTTTATCTCTATAATTGAGACTCTGTAGCTCAATTACCTGTATAAGTGAGACAAATTAATAAGGTTTCAACACGTTTTGACGTGTTTGTTTACATACATTTCTCGTCGTCTTGGTTTGATTGTCAGTACTATCTCATGTTTTGACCTAAAAACAAGGGAATAAAAGTGTACAAAATGTCCAAACGCAAATATAAAACGTTATCAGTATCTGAAAAATTAAAACTTCTATCACATTATGATTGTGGAAAGTCGCGTGATGAACTGTGTAGGGAGATTCTATCGAGAAACAGGTTTCAGCAACTAGCAATCAAATACAAACAAACATAACCGATTACTTTAAGTCATAAACTTTACCGTATTTTTTTTTTTCGACGCAATACATTATGTATGTACATTCATACCTACATTAAATTCATAACATCAAAAATACGCATTTTTATTAACATTTCCACCTCTAAAAATGGAATAACGGCACATTTTGACCTCTGTAAGCGGGGACCTCTGTAAATGAGACAACTATAAATTTAAACCTGTTTAATTGGAAAACTGGATTATTGAAAACCCTCAATAATTGGTACATATGTCTTGGTCCCTTGAGATCCCAATTAACCAGGTTTCACTGTATATCTATATAAGGTATACCTACCTACTATTTACTCTACATACTGGACTTAAACCAAAGTCGTACATCGTGTCATTGCCCAGGAATCGAACTCACGACCTAGTTTCGCAACCAGCTGCTAACCCACATACATGTAACGAATTCCGCCAAACTTGAAATTTGTGATAAAATACTGATAAGTGTAAATACGAGTATGTAGAATACAATAAATCCTGATAAAATATACGTAGGTACTTATGTATGTAATATAGCACCCATTATTTACAACTACCGGCCGTCTATAAACAATCAATTAGTGTAGGTTTATTTCTTTCGTGTCGCATCTCAGAGCTGCTAACAAAAATTATTCAATTCGTAGTAAGTACAAAAGTTCGAATGCTGTCTCCGTCCGAGCCTGCCACAGTCGCCGCACACGTGCCAACATGTGACAGTTAGGTACATTTAATATCTCAACTGTAACACCAAAAAAATATATGAATAAATAAATAAACAAAAGAAGATCGACATAAGTGATTGTTCAAATTCAAATGCAAAATATTTATTTTCAGGGAACAGTCATCTATGAATGTTAGTACTTAGTAGGTAACTGTATCTATTATTTTTAACTTATGTGAGACCAAATGGGTGTATTTTTTTAATGAGATATGATTTTATGCTTACTAATAACACAGTATACGTTATAAATGTTTAATAAAACGGCTAGGACTCACGTAGTTTGTCGAATTAGTCGACCTAGGTTTCGAGCATGTCCGATGCTCTTCATCAGGGGCGAGTTTACGCTGCGAGATGCGGTTTTATTAAATATTTATAATGAATCAAACGCCCGAAAACTTTCATACTAAAATAGTATACGTTTATTAAACAAAAAAGCCGGCGTCAATGTATCTTCGAAGTCCAAGGTCAAATATCGATGAAATTTATATAGGACCACTTCGTAGCTATACTGAAACCAACGCAATAAGAATTTTCCAAATCGGTTCATGAATGACGGAGTTCTGAGGTAACAAAGATAAAAAAATCTACAATTAGTTTGCAGTCCTTTTCAAAAACATCTCCCACACATTTAACGTACTTACGCCCTGAGCCACCACTGGCGACACATTCTTCATTTCTCTGGTGGGGACGGACCACCGAACTGCTGGTTTAACTGGTTTATTATGTAAATATCTTACCTAATTATTGCCTGGTTTGTGTTCTTCGTAGACATTCACATAACTATTCAATTCAAAATATATTAAATTTACGAAAATAAAACGATATATTAAAAAAAATAATAAACGATTTATTATAAACGATATATTAGTGATACGAGTAATTTAAAATCATGTTCAAATTTCAAAAGTTCTTTATTCAATTTTGTCGTCACAGACGCACTTATGAACGTCAATTATAACAATGACTCTACCACCGTATCGGAAAAAGAACCACTACTCAGAAGATACGGCAAGAAACTGAGGGGCATATTTTTTAGAACTTTTGTTACAATATTTTATATTTGTTATTGACAATATTATTTTTCTTATGTGCCAGTTGGCTACTTGGCAGAAGCGGAATGTTCCATGCATCTTCTTTGTCTTCTAATGAATATCATGATAATAGAAAACACTTAATACATTGGAAAATATGTCCCCAACCATGACCTATTTAAGTAACATGAACTTGCCTGTATGGAATTTATTTCCAACGACTAAGAACTGCTGCAGCAAATATTCATCCCTTAGCGGGAATCGAATCTCCGTAGGCCGACCTATTCAACTATTCTACAAAGAGGCTGTTACCTACTTATAATTACCTAATAAAATAATAAAGGTAAGTTTCTAGTACCTTAATAACGCAATATTAATGTTATGTCAGCAAAATAATCATATGACTCTACAATTCATTATTGTTTGACTCTACGTACATAGAAAAAAAAATATTCTATAAGCTAGTAGAACTCATCATCATGAAAATAAATTTTCTTATTGATCCAACGTTCATTCACACCAGATTATTTTTGTACTGATGACTTGGCATATAAACTGACAACTTTGGTATTTGCCTCAAATCGGGAGCAATCTGTTACGAAATGAAGAATACAAGTGGAACATTTGCCAACTTACCATGTTTGTGCTATTAACGATCACATGTGAAGAGCAATGGCACAACCCCAACAACTTGTCACGCGTGTTTTAATTTAAATTTCACTTGAGCAAACAAAAATTCTTAAAAAGCTAACACGTTCGTAATTTGAATTTTCATTCCGGTATGGCGCGACCACTCCATAATAACACGAACGTATACTGCCAGTGTGGAAGCCACAACCACAACACATGAAAGACTGCAAATATGATTTAGAGTCAATGAAAAATATACTTTATTCGCACTGAACTAAAATCGAATACAAACAAGTAATGCAAAAGCTGGTTGCTGTGCAAGTGTGAAGGATTATTTATGCTTTTGAGCTTAAAAAGTAAGTTTACGTCTGGCAGACAGCGCAGTGCGGCAGAGTCGTGTAATATTGACCAATGAGGATGTAGTACGCAAGCTTCCGGGCGAATCACCTGCGAAGGGCGCCTGAAAATTTTACCGCCTTCTGTCGCTGCCGGTTTTCAGTATATTTCAGGGGCTCTAGGGAAATAAAACGTTGGATTATATAATATCCTTACAAACTTTGCGTCTATTTCTTATTCGGCTGTATTGTACAGGATACGATGTTGATTATGTGATCAAGAAAGACCTATTCCGAAATAAAAGTATTAAAATAGAATTTCTCAAATGTTTTTAACTGATCACTACAAAGGCGTACAATTAAAAAACATGCAGGCGTACGCCTACTAAAAATATAACAGCAAGACATTACCATAGAATTACCACATAACAAGTACCCATATGAGTTATATCCCGTCTGTTATAAAAGATGATGTACAAAATGTATTCCGCTATAATTAGTCAAAACACTTATTTTTTTTCAATAACCTTTGTACAGTTACCAAAAAATGTAGAGCCTGTCTCGTGGGATAACTGTTGCTGATGTATAATGTATCGACGACAGAAAGTATACTGCAGATAGGATACAAGCGAACTTATCATAGCTTATATTATTTGCATTGAGGTCGTGTCATTCCTCAATGATTATTTGTTTACTCTCTATACATATATACATACAGCTAATGCAAAAAAAACAATAACCGCTCGCTAAAATATGTTGTTAGAAACGTATGTCCAATAATTATGTCATGAATGAATGATAACGCCGGCCGCCGTTTATAAGCAGTAAAAATTTAAGTTTTTAAACCGTCCGCGACGGCTATTCCTAAGCACAGAAGACTTCATTGTACAAGTTAATAAGTAAATGTTCTAAGTTAAATTATGTTCCTCTCTAAATATATTAGCTAGAGCTATTTGTTTTTTGCAACTGCAATGTTGTACGAGTATATAAGAGTTTATTCAATGATAACATCCGCGAGATGAATGATGAGAAATAGAGCCCACTCTACAAAGATGGATTTAGCTTTGGTTCATCGATAAACAACCAATCAACCAGGGTCTATATTATTCGATTACTAGGTATAATTTGGTTCAATTTTAGAAAACGATAGATAGTTACCTACCTAATCAACTCAACAAGCGACTCGCCCACACCGGCTTCACACAGTCACGCACAGTTTTGTTTCGTCTAGGCTCTTATTGGAATAAGACTGCACTTAATTCAGAAGAGTGAAAATTAATTAGAACTGACCAAAATGCAAAGCAGAGAGAATGTTGATGCTAAGTGGGATCCATTATTGCTTTGAGACTTAACGTATCGGAAGATATTGCAATCCGACATCGACAGGGCAATGCTGCCAGTGTCTCTTGGGTACGGTTCGCTGCCTGGATAATAGCATGATGGGCAGCATTTGGACTATCTAGGCGTTAGGCTTTAGGTCAATTTATCATGTTAGTTAGTTGGTTTTAGTAATAAGTGTGTAGTAATTATTTGTAATTTTAGACTTCTCAGACACTAACGTATTACGTATTTCGGAGCGCAATTTTTTGACAGATGACAGTTAAATTAGAACTGTCAAGTGTCAACCTCAACTGTCACCAGACCGTCACTCAATATTGACAATCGTGCTTGCTTTGCTTTGCTCGAAGGAAGGAAATGAATCAGTCGTAATTTATTTTACTTAATATAATTCTCCAAATTTTCATGAAAAGTTGTAAATTTGATAACAATAATCATTGCCAACTTTAGCACCAGTACACCCGTTGCATACGTGCATGTAAGTTCGATGTTTTAATTGCTAAATTATTGCGATAGCTCGCAAATTTATTTCGCTTGTTTTAAGCTGTGTGTGTTGTGTTGTGTGGACATCTGAGGAAGTATTGTTGCCGATACACACGTGATCCAAGGCCGCCAGGCGGTCGCACAAATAATTAGATTATTTCCAGCCAGTGTCTTGTCCACAACATCATTTAATGGTGCAGGTGATATTATAGAATTATTTTGATTATGAAATGATGCAGTTCTCTGTCGGTCTGCTAAACGCACTTCCTTTGTACGTGTGATGTGATGTATTAGATCGTGACAAATGTTTTGTTCTGACACACTCTTCAATTGCAATAAGTAATTGATATAAATTGTTGAGATCATTGACTCCTGAGCCCGTCCATTGGTAAATAAGAATTGTACAAGGAGGTAATTACAACAATGTGTATAATTACGTGCCCTTGTAATGTAAAAAGTACTTACCAGTATTTTTAGTGCATTTAACCCTATTCCTATTAACTGATTACTAATCAGATTTATTATTGATGAATAATTCATAATGCATTACTTACCCATTCGTTACATTATGTACTTACAGCCTAAATTAACTAGGCGTCTACAATTTTATTACTTGCTGTCTTATGTTGTGTAAAAGGTACTTGGGTGCTACCATCATGTTTGCAGGATTCAAAATCATCCCATCTGCCTACACAACCCAGAATGTGTGAGATGTGATCAGTACTCGGAATGTTCTGTAGTATGTGAAGAGAAGTATCAACATGGTGATAGCTACAATTATTGGGCTGTCAGCCCTGCTGACGGCAGTGCATGGCAGCATCATTGTCTACACACAGATTGCTCCACATTCGGTAAGTTAAACTAATATAAATTTACCCTTCGCAATAACACGAAGGATCTTGACTCCTTAAGATCTCTGATAAAAACTTGTTTACTGCTTATCTTGCTATATTACTCCCAAAGTATATGAAACTGCTCTAACCTACTATTCTACTGTCCAACTGCAACATTTATTACAAAAAAATGGGGTTACAAAATAAAAAATAAATATATAATACACTAAGTTAAGAGTGAGTGTGGCTCAGTGGGAGCATGTGCGACTTTCGATCTGACTCACCCGAGTTCGAATCCCGCTGGCCCCGCACCACTGACTACCTTAAGTTATATTAACACTCTCTCTAGAAATGGTGAATGAAAACATTGTGAGGCATGTCCAAGAATTAGACACAAAAATTCAAGGATATGTGACATCCACCAACCTGCACTGGGCCAGCGTGGTGTATTACAGCCCATACTCTCTATGGGAGAAGGCCCCTTGTCCCAGCAGTGGGAACGTGATGGGCTGATGACTAGCCGAACCCTGTGGTTTCTTATGTCCTTTTTCAGGACATAACGAACCTACATACCAAAAATCCTCAAAATCTGTACTGTAGTTTTTGCATGATTGTGTAACAAACATCCATCGATCCATCGTCACAAACTTTTGCATTTATAATATTAGTAGCAAGAAGCATAATTATGTGACGCAGCCTCTTCATAAACTGTAAAGTAAATCTTTTATTTTCCAAAGTAATTTTTATAACCATTTTGTCCTCATAACATTTGCATGCAGGTATACAATCTGCAGTCCTTTAGGTTGCTGACCTGCATATTTTAGTGAACTTGTTTTTATACATGTGTATACCACATTATACTTCACCTTGTGAGCTGTACGAGTGCATTTAAAGTTGTTCTGGCTGTGGGGCGTAGTTGCATACTGGCAAAGTTAAATATATATTATAATACAGTTAATTTAACCTTGTATTTGCTTATTTTATAGTTTTTAACCAATAATTATTTTTAGAAAAAGAACAAAAACCGTCTTTAACAGTTTTTATTTGATTTTTTCAAAAAACCCTGAATCAATTTTGATAAAGTTTATATGGGACCACCTCTGAAGTTATGACCTACCAAACAAAAGAGGAATCATCAATATCAATTCATATTTATTGGCGGCGTAATAGCGTAACAAACATACAAAAAAAAACCATACAGTCGCATTGAGAACCTCCTCCTTATTAAATTCGTTTAAAAAAGCTACATAGCATAGAACAAAGCGTTTTGCTTCAACTTTCATAATGCGAACAGCCAAGGAATGGAACACCTTACCAGCGTCTCTGTTTCCCGATACTTATAATCTAGTTGTCTTCAAGTCCAGAGTGAATACGGTATCTTCTAGGCAAGCATGTTACATCGTAGACCGCGTCATCACTTTCAATCAAGTGAGACAGCGGTCAAATGTTTGCCTATCAGGTAATAAAAAAAATAAAGCCCTTAGAATTTCATTACATTGATACAATTACTTTTACTATGTGGTTGTTCTGGAAGTTTAAACCTTTTTTGATGAATATTGCGGAAACACAGTGTTTCTAATAAATATTCATGACATCAACACTGCACACAGCTCATTCATGCAGCCATGTAAAACTTTGTTGAGTTGATTTAGGTATCAACGTAATATACATTTGACTGCTAATTAAGTTTCTTATCTCTCATATTAATTTAACATCCATTCAATGTTTTGTTTATATTAATCCTGTGTTGACCTAGTTAACTCAGGTCAAGCGCTGTTCGACTAGGTTGATCAACTTACACATGTCATGTAAAGTGATAAACATGTATGTATTAGGGTTGCCTATCCCCTATTGGGTTGGTACCTGTTCTATCCATCCAAAGGTTGTCTGGAAGAAATCGCTCTAAGCTATAAGACCGCCGACTGTACGACAAAACTATGATGTATTTTGTGACTTATTTTATTTTTCATAATTGTGTATATGTTATTTGGTGTGCAATAAAGTGTTATTGTATTGTATTGTTGCTACCTAAGGCTAAAACGAGATCTAGTCCAACCCAGGACTATGTCACTGTTGGTCTGGAACGGTTCAATGTTGTAGAAACCCAAAAAGTTTTAACAAAATCTCTAAAAATGCCCCTCAGTTTTTTGCCATATCTTCTGAGTAGTGGTTCTTTTTCCGATACGGTAGTAGAGTCTGTGATGCCAAAAATGAATAAAGAAATTTTGACTGACTTTGTTGACTTGACTGCCACCAGGCTCAGTCTTGGGTTATTGTGCACCAATAAGTGATGAAAATTAGGGCTAAATAGTGACAAAATAGTGGTCCTTGCGAATTTTCTTTAAAATCATAAAATACAATTATACTTTATTGAATACAAAATACACAGGAAAAACAAGTCAGCATAGTCAACAAACAGTGGGTACAATGAGCGGCCTTATCGCTATGCGCAATTTCTTACAGGCAACTTGGATGGACAGGAAAACATAATTGTATGCAAGATTTAAATCTCACACATAATTTCTAACATGAGAAAGAAACATATTGTTATCTTATCTGGTCCACAGATTACCTAATAAACTCACAAACTTTGCCGTCTTATTAGTGTTGATAAGATATATTCAACCTACTTTGATGCATAATATTGATTCCAACATTATAACAACAAAACTTTATTAAATTACAAAACCTAAAAGTATTTTTGGCGGGCAGAAAAGTGATACAGTTCAATTTTGTTTTTTTTTTTCAAACAAGTGTTATTTCGAGTGATCATGTGTAATATCGGTGGAATATTAACCATTATGTGTTCGTAAACGTGCACGAGTGTAGGCAAATGAAACAAAATAGGGAAAGACATTGCTTTTTATGTTCTCCCAAAAAGTCCATGGAAAGCTTGAATAAAGTTCCACCACTTTATTGAAGCACTAGGCGAGGGTCCGACTTGTTGCTGTTGACCCTCATTCTCAACAAAAGTATAATAAATGGAATATTAAACAATCAAATAAAAACTACGTAAGACATGGCGGTATGGTCCTAGAGACTTTAGCCTGCCCTAACGGGCGAACTTATAAAAACAAAACCTAAACGTAACAGTAGATCCATTACCAAGGTTGTACTTACATCAAACAGTACATCTTGGAGAAGACCAATTCAGCGTAATTTGATAAGCCGTCGAAACTAGGCAATTCAAGTTAAAAGGTTTATCTAAAATCTAGAGCATTATAGGTACTCCTTTATCTGAGTCACTACACTTGTTACCTTTCTGTCAAATTTTTTTTTTTTGTATTTATGCACTTTATGTAGTATTATATTTCATGAGTTCTAAACATAACATCAACATTTGGGTATTTTATTAACATTCACAATATGCGTAGCATACATTTCTGAACCTGTAGAATGACTAATAAACTAATAATAATATAATAAATAATATAATAATAATAAACTAATAAAGATTTCAATGGGAATGATTAAACTGATAAGATTGACCCTTCATGCATTATGATAAAAGAACAAGAACATAAACAGTATCAGTATCAGGGCCATAATAATCGTGAGGCCAATCCTATCCCTTCTTTGTACCCATTATTGCATGCAAAGATTGGGATGAGGCCACTTGTTGCCTAATAGAAGCTTCAAGATGACTTTGCTTAAACATTAGACGTAAGGTCGCTCCAGGCTCATCGACCTTG